>QXDM01000051.1:15000-739400 GCA_003730235.1 Pythium guiyangense | reverse complement strand
GAAGGCACTTGGGTGGTTGGATGCAAATGCAAAGTGATTGATTCATCGAGGTCCTTAGTTCGCATGCACACCTTCCTCTGTGCTAGCTACGTCTAAGCCTGCTGTGCAGTCGCTCCACTAGATACTTGTGCAATGTATCCAGTGTGGCGTAAACACGCATCCATGAGTGTAGGTCGTCACCCACAGCCATGTCCTACCTGCGTAAACACTCACCCACGCCATGGCGCAATCATGTCGGAATGATTGCCCTTGTGCGAGTGATGGTCACACCAGTCGAGGTCGTGACGCTGACTCGTCACGCGCTGGCTGTCGCTCGGCGAGGCGTCTTGAACACACTGTCGAGAGCGTCGATAGAGCCAACACTCCCACTCGACTCGCCAGCGACGATGATGCCGAGCTTGGTCCGAAGAGCGTCGAACTGCGGTGCTGCGATCGCCTTCGTCATGATGTCCGCGAGCATGTCTTGTGTCGGACAGTACTGCAGCGCGACTTGACCGTCTTCGACCTTCTCGCGCACGAAGTGGTAGCGGATGTCGATGTGCTTGGTGCGCTTGTGGAACTCGGGGTTCTTGGCCAACGCGATCGAGCCTTGGTTGTCTTCGAGCACCAGGATCGAGTCGCCGTCGCTGAGTTCGCCGAGTTCACGCACAAACGCCTTGAGCCACACCGCCTCTTGAGTCGCCTCGGACAGTGCCATGTACTCTGCCTCGGTCGACGAGAGCGCCACGGATCGCTGCTTCTTGCTTCGCCAGCTCACGCAGCCGCCGTTGAGCATGAACACGTAGCCGCTTGTGCTGCGGCGCGAGTCGTGGTCGCCCGCCCAGTCAGCATCCGAGTAGCCGTGAAGTGCACGATTGTCAAACTTGTCGTCGCACTTGCCAAACACTAGACCGAGCGTCGGAGTCGCTTGCAGGTACCGGAACACGCGCTTGAGAGCCTGCCAGTGTGTCGGACACGGGTCGGCAGCAAACTGGCTGAGCACTCCCACTGCAGCTGCGAGGTCCGGTCGAGTCGCCACCATGAGGTACATCAGGCATCCGACCGCGCTGCGGTACGGCACGCCGTGCATGGTCTCGTCGTGCTTGCACCCGCCGTCGCACATGGCCTTGGTCAGCTTGAGTCCCGGGTCTTGCGGCGTCTTCACGGGCTTGCAGTCTTGCATGCCGAACTTGGCCAAGATCGAGTGCAGGAACTTGGTTTGGCGCACGGACACAGTGCCCAGATCAAAGTCGCGCGCGATCTCCATGCCGAGGCAAAACTTGAGCTCGCCGAGGTCGGACATCTCAAACCGGTTGCTGAGTGCTGACTTGATCTTCGCCATCAGTGCGTCGCTGCTGCACGCAATGATGAGGTCGTCGACGTAGAGGACAATGAACGCCATCTTGTCTTCGCCGTTGCCGCACTCGCGCATCACGTACACGCAGTGGTCGGACTCACACTTGCCAAAGCCGAGACCGATCATGAACGTGTCGATGGTCTGGTTCCACATCCGCGGCGCTTGCTTGAGCCCGTAGAGCGACTTCTTCAGCTTGCACACGTAGTCGACCGGACACGCTGCTTCGACGTATCCATCCGGCTGCTTCATGTAGATGTCTTCGTCGAGATCGCCGTTCAAGAACGCGGTCTTGACGTCCATCTGGTGCAGCATGAGATCGTACTTGGCCGCGAGTGCGAGCACCACTCGGATCGACGTGAACTTCGCAACTGGCGCGAACGTCTCGTCGTAGTCGATGCCGAACTTCTGCGCAAAGCCCTTCGCGACGAGCCGAGCCTTGTGTCGCTCGACTTCACCGTGCTCGTTCTCCTTGACCTTGAACACCCACTTGCAGCCGATTGCCTTGCGTCCCTTCGGCAGCGGCACAACGTCCCACGTGTCGTTCTTGATCAGCGACTGGAACTCCGAGTCGCACGCTTCCTTCCACTTGCTCGCGTCGCTGGATTCCATCGCCGACTCAAACGTTGTCGGCACTTCTCCCACTGAAGCCACGACGTGAGCAGCGTGGAGCGCCGAAAGATCGTCGAGCGAGGTCGGTCGAGTCGTCGAGTTGGCCGTCGCGTTCGTCGATGCGCCGCTCATTCGACCGACTCCCACTGTCGCCGAGCCGCTCGATCTCTTCGGGCGCGGTGTTTCCGTCACGTTCTCAAGCGACTGCGAACGAACGTGACGCTTCGCACCGCTGCTGTACTCCGGGCTGCTAGGCGGCTGTGGCTGCGCAGGTTGATCACCACTGCCAGGCACACCGTCTTGAGCACCCTGCTCCATGTCCGCGTCGCCGACGCCGGACTCGTACTCTTCATGTTCTTCGTACTCTTCATCGGTGTCGTTGTCGATGAAGTCGATCTCTGCTCCTTGAGCACCGAGTCGACGACCGTCGTCGAACTCGTCTTCCATGAACTTGGCGTCGCGACTCACAAACACTCGACCGGTCTCGATGTCTTCGAACCGATATGCTTTCTCGTGCTCCGAGTAGCCGATGAACCGACAGCGAATCGCACGAGCGTCGAGCTTCAGTCGCTTCGGACTTGGTACGTGCACGAACGCGTGGCAGCCGAATGTCTTGAGGTTCGCGAGCAGCGGAGCCTTGCCGTTCCACACCTCGTACGGCGACATGTTGTCGATGTTCGAGCGACTTGGGCAACGGTTCCGCAAGAACGCAGCGGTCATCACGGCTTCGCCCCAGTACGGCTTGGACATCTTGGCGTGCTCGAGCATGCAGCGCGCGCACTCCACGAGTGTGCGGTTCATGCGCTCCGCCACACCGTTGAGCTGCGGCGTGTACGGCGGCGTGAACTGCTGCACGATGCCGCGATCGGCGCAGATCTTGGCCATCTTCGCCGACTTGTACTCGCCGCCGTTGTCGCAACGCAGTGTCTTGACACGTCGGCCGGTCTGGGTCTCGGCCCACTTGACAAACTGCGCGAACTTCTCGACGACCTCCGACTTGTGCTCCATCAGGAACACAACGCAGTAGCGAGACTTGTCGTCGATGAACGTCGCGAAGTATCTCTTGCCGCCGAATGTCGAAGTCTGCATCGGGCCGCACACATCGCTGTGCACCACGTCGAGGAGACCAACAGCGCGCGCAGAAGTCGAGTCTTGGAACGAAGCGCGCGTCTGCTTGCCGACCGCGCACCCGTCGCACAGCTCCCACTTGCCCGCTGCCGCGATGTCGATGCCGGTGCCGAGCTTGTTCTTCACGATCATGTCGAGTCCAGCATGGCCGATGTGGCCGAGTCGAAGGTGCCACAAGTACGACTTCGACATCGAGCTCGGTTCACTCGTAGCAAGTGCGTGCGCGTTCGCACGACTGTTGCCGCCATTGACTGGAGTCATGCTGAGCTTGAACAGACCCTTGCCGAAGCTCTTGCCGATGGTCCACTTGGACCCCTTCAGCGTCGCAACGCACTTGTTGCTGTCGAACGTGATCGGGCCGACGTCCTTCGCAAACCGTGCCACCGAGAAGAGGTTGCGACTCAGTCCCGGCACGAACCACACGTTCGTGAGCACGCCCTTGCGAGGTCCTTGCGCAGTCTGCATGACCATCTCGACGTCGCCGCACCCGATCGCTTCGACCGTGCCGTCGTCCGCGAGGTGCACCTTCACAGGCTTGATCGCACGATACTTGGTAAAGCACGACTTGGAGTGCGTCATGTGCTGAGTCGCTCCCGAGTCGATCAGCCACACACCACTCGCATCTTGAGCCGCGCTTGCACTTGAGCCGACAGCACCATCTTGAGCTTGAGCCATGAACAGATAGTCGCTGTCGCTGTCGATCACACGCGTGTCGTCGCGCGCAAGGTGCGCTTGCACGTGGCGCCGACGATCACCGTTGATGTTGTTCTCTTGGTTCCGCAACGGGCACTCCGCGATCCAGTGGCCGTGCTTGCCGCAGTGGCGGCACGCGCCAGTCTTCTTCGCCGGACGTCCCTTGCGCATAGCGTTCGACACGAACGCTTGCTCGGACGCAGCACCTTCGCCGTGCTGCTCCTTGCGCTTCATGTCCTCGTGCATCAGCCGAGCCGTCACGAGCTCCCACGTCAGCGTGTCGGCACGCGACTCCAACGCCGTGATGAGGAACTGGTACGACTCGTTCAAACTGCCGAGCAGCGTGATCACGAGGTCGTCTTCACTGACCGGAGCGCCGACTGCTTCGAGCTGCTCCGCCAGTGTCTTGAGCTTGTTGATATGCTGTTGCACATCATCGCCGTCCTCCATCATCGTCGCGAAGAAGCGACGACGCATGAAGAGCTTGTTGGCAAGCGTCTTCCTCTCGAAGTGCGCTTCCAGTCTTGACCATGCATCATGCGCACCCGAAGCCGAGCGAACCAACGGGAGCTGCGAGTCTTCCATCGCGAGGCACACCATCGCGAACGCCTTGCGCGACTTCCGCTGGTACATCGCTTGATCTTCGTCGCTCACGCAGTGCTCGATCTTGATCTCGCCGGACGTGACTTCCCACAGCTCGCGCTCTTCCAGCACCATCTGCATCTTGAACTTCCACACGTGAAAGTTGGTTCCGTCGAACTTGTTGATGCGGGCGGTCGTGGTCGAGGACTCCATGCTGGTGGCGAAGGCTGATGGCGCAGAGTCGAACGGGCTTGGGCTCATAACCTGAAGGCTTGAGGCGTGGTTGGCGAAGGCACTTGGGTGGTTGGATGCAAAATGCAAAGTGATTGATTCATCGAGGTCCTTAGTTCGCATGCACACCTCCCTCTGTGCTAGCTACGTCTAAGCCTGCTGTGCAGTCGCTCCACTAGATACTTGTGCAATGTATCCAGTGTGGCGTAAACACGCATCCATGAGTGTAGGTCGTCACCCACAGCCATGTCCTACCTGCGTAAACACTCACCCACGCCATGGCGCAATCATGTCGGAATGATTGCCCTTGTGCGAGTGATGGTCACACCAGTCGAGGTCGTGACGCTGACTCGTCACGCGCTGGCTGTCGCTCGGCGAGGCGTCTTGAACCCACTGTCGAGACGTGATAGAGCCAACAGTAGTTCGCTAAGAACTCCCAAGCAGACTGACCAAACAACCTCGGCCTGCATTGGTCAACATTGTCTGACCACCTTGTCGACGTTTGGATCTGTGTGGACAACATCGCTATGGACAGTGCTTGTTTACGACATGGTGTTGGTGCTCGGGCTTATCGCTTGGATACTGCAGACTACGCGACCGGAAATGGCTACGATAGTCACTCATCGTAGTGGCAGCAGCTGTTGCGTGATCACGACCGAGATGTCAGCGCTTCTGGCCGCCTGAAGAGCAGCGAGCCTTCACAGCATCCGTACATTCGCAACGAGCCGACGTGTCGGTGCCTGCGACACACCGCAGGTAATTGACGCCTATCATGGACTCGTCTCTTCCCTGAATTGGTGCTGTCTGGCTCGAGCTTGCATTTGTTGGCTCTATCGACGCTCTCGACAGTGGTTCAAGACGCCTCGCCGAGCGCCAGCCAGCGCGTTGGACGATTCAGCGTCACGACCTTCGACTGTTGTGACATCACTCGTACAAATGGCAATCATTTCCGACATGATTGCGCCATGCGTGGGTGCAGTGTTTTACGCAGGTATTAGGACATGGTGTGGGTGACGACCTACACTCATGGATTGCGTTGATGCGTTTTTACGCCACACTGATACATTGCACAAGTATCTAGTGAGCGACTGCACAGCAGGCTTAGAGTAGCTTAGCACAGAGGAGGTGTGCATGCGAACTACGGACCTCGATGAATCAATCACTTTGCATTTTGCATCCAACCACCCAAGTGCCTTCGCCCAACCACGCCTCAAGCCTTCAGGTTATGAGCCCAAGCCCGTTCGACTCTGCGCCATCAGCCTTCGCCACCAGCATGGAGTCCTCGACCACGACCGCCCGCATCAACAAGTTCGACGGAACCAACTTTCACGTGTGGAAGTTCAAGATGCAGATGGTGCTGGAAGAGCGCGAGCTGTGGGAAGTCACGTCCGGCGAGATCAAGATCGAGCACTGCGTGAGCGACGAAGATCAAGCGATGTACCAGCGGAAGTCGCGCAAGGCGTTCGCGATGGTGTGCCTCGCGATGGAAGACTCGCAGCTCCCGTTGGTTCGCTCGGCTTCGGGTGCGCATGATGCATGGTCAAGACTGGAAGCGCACTTCGAGAGGAAGACGCTTGCCAACAAGCTCTTCATGCGTCGTCGCTTCTTCGCGACGATGATGGAGGACGGCGATGATGTGCAACAGCATATCAACAAGCTCAAGACACTGGCGGAGCAGCTCGAAGCAGTCGGCGCTCCGGTCAGTGAAGACGACCTCGTGATCACGCTGCTCGGCAGTTTGAACGAGTCGTACCAGTTCCTCATCACGGCGTTGGAGTCGCGTGCCGACACGCTGACGTGGGAGCTCGTGACGGCTCGGCTGATGCACGAGGACATGAAGCGCAAGGAGCAGCACGGCGAAGGTGCTGCGTCCGAGCAAGCGTTCGTGTCGAACGCTATGCGCAAGGGACGTCCGGCGAAGAAGACTGGCGCGTGCCGCCACTGCGGCAAGCACGGCCACTGGATCGCGGAGTGCCCGTTGCGGAACCAAGAGAACAACATCAACGGTGATCGTCGGCGCCACGTGCAAGCGCACCTTGCGCGCGACGACACGCGTGTGATCGACAGCGACAGCGACTATCTGTTCATGGCTCAAGCTCAAGATGGTGCTGTCGGCTCAAGTGCAAGCGCGGCTCAAGATGCGAGTGGTGTGTGGCTGATCGACTCGGGAGCGACTCAGCACATGACGCACTCCAAGTCGTGCTTTACCAAGTATCGTGCGATCAAGCCTGTGAAGGTGCACCTCGCGGACGACGGCACGGTCGAAGCGATCGGGTGCGGCGACGTCGAGATGGTCATGCAGACTGCGCAAGGACCTCGCAAGGGCGTGCTCACGAACGTGTGGTTCGTGCCGGGACTGAGTCGCAACCTCTTCTCGGTGGCACGGTTTGCGAAGGACGTCGGCCCGATCACGTTCGACAGCAACAAGTGCGTTGCGACGCTGAAGGGGTCCAAGTGGACCATCGGCAAGAGCTTCGGCAAGGGTCTGTTCAAGCTCAGCATGACTCCAGTCAATGGCGGCAACAGTCGTGCGAACGCGCACGCACTTGCTACGAGTGAACCGAGCTCGATGTCGAAGTCGTACTTGTGGCACCTTCGACTCGGCCACATCGGCCATGCTGGACTCGACATGATCGTGAAGAACAAGCTCGGCACCGGCATCGACATCGCGGCAGCGGGCAAGTGGGAGCTGTGCGACGGGTGCGCGGTCGGCAAGCAGACGCGCGCTTCGTTCCAAGACTCGACTTCTGCGCGCGCAGTTGGTCTCCTCGACGTGGTGCACAGCGATGTGTGCGGCCCGATGCAGACTTCGACATTCGGCGGCAAGAGATACTTCGCGACGTTCATCGACGACAAGTCTCGCTACTGCGTTGTGTTCCTGATGGAGCACAAGTCGGAGGTCGTCGAGAAGTTCGCGCAGTTTGTCAAGTGGGCCGAGACCCAGACCGGCCGACGTGTCAAGACACTGCGTTGCGACAACGGCGGCGAGTACAAGTCGGCGAAGATGGCCAAGATCTGCGCCGATCGCGGCATCGTGCAGCAGTTCACGCCGCCGTACACGCCGCAGCTCAACGGTGTGGCGGAGCGCATGAACCGCACACTCGTGGAGTGCGCGCGCTGCATGCTCGAGCACGCCAAGATGTCCAAGCCGTACTGGGGCGAAGCCGTGATGACCGCTGCGTTCTTGCGGAACCGTTGCCCAAGTCGCTCGAACATCGACAACATGTCGCCGTACGAGGTGTGGAACGGCAAGGCTCCGCTGCTCGCGAACCTCAAGACATTCGGCTGCCACGCGTTCGTGCACGTACCAAGTCCGAAGCGACTGAAGCTCGACGCTCGTGCGATTCGCTGTCGGTTCATCGGCTACTCGGAGCACGAGAAAGCATATCGGTTCGAAGACATCGAGACCGGTCGAGTGTTTGTGAGTCGCGACGCCAAGTTCATGGAAGACGAGTTCGACGACGGTCGTCGACTCGGTGCTCAAGGAGCAGAGATCGACTTCATCGACAACGACACCGATGAAGAGTACGAAGAATATGAAGAGTACGAGTCCGGCGTCGGCGACGCGGACATGGAGCAGGGTGCTCAAGACGGTGTGCCTGGCAGTGGTGATCAACCTGCGCAGCCACAGCCGCCTAGCAGCCCGGAGTACATCAGCGGTGCGAAGCGTCACGTTCGTTCGCAGTCGCTTGAGAACGTGACGGAAACACCGCGCCCGAAGAGATCGAGCGGCTCGGCGACAGTGGGAGTCGGTCGAATGAGCGGCGCATCGACGAACGCGACGGCCAACTCGACGACTCGACCGACCTCGCTCGACGATCTTTCGGCGCTCCACGCTGCTCACGTCGTGGCTTCAGTGGGAGAAGTGCCGACAACGTTTGAGTCGGCGATGGAATCCAGCGACGCGAGCAAGTGGAAGGAAGCGTGCGACTCGGAGTTCCAGTCGCTGATCAAGAACGACACGTGGGACGTTGTGCCGCTGCCGAAGGGACGCAAGGCAATCGGCTGCAAGTGGGTGTTCAAGGTCAAGGAGAACGAGCACGGTGAAGTCGAGCGACACAAGGCTCGGCTCGTCGCGAAGGGCTTTGCGCAGAAGTTCGGCATCGACTACGACGAGACGTTCGCGCCAGTTGCGAAGTTCACGTCGGTCCGAGTGGTGCTCGCACTCGCGGCCAAGTACGATCTCATGCTGCACCAGATGGACGTCAAGACCGCGTTCTTGAACGGCGATCTCGACGAAGACATCTACATGAAGCAGCCGGATGGATACGTCGAAGCAGCGTGTCCGGTCGACTACGTGTGCAAGCTGAAGAAGTCGCTCTACGGGCTCAAGCAAGCGCCGCGGATGTGGAACCAGACCATCGACACGTTCATGATCGGTCTCGGCTTTGGCAAGTGTGAGTCCGACCACTGCGTGTACGTGATGCGCGAGTGCGGCAACGGCGAAGACAAGATGGCGTTCATTGTCCTCTACGTCGACGACCTCATCATTGCGTGCAGCAGCGACGCACTGATGGCGAAGATCAAGTCAGCACTCAGCAACCGGTTTGAGATGTCCGACCTCGGCGAGCTCAAGTTTTGCCTCGGCATGGAGATCGCGCGCGACTTTGATCTGGGCACTGTGTCCGTGCGCCAAACCAAGTTCCTGCACTCGATCTTGGCCAAGTTCGGCATGCAAGACTGCAAGCCCGTGAAGACGCCGCAAGACCCGGGACTCAAGCTGACCAAGGCCATGTGCGACGGCGGGTGCAAGCACGACGAGACCATGCACGGCGTGCCGTACCGCAGCGCGGTCGGATGCCTGATGTACCTCATGGTGGCGACTCGACCGGACCTCGCAGCTGCAGTGGGAGTGCTCAGCCAGTTTGCTGCCGACCCGTGTCCGACACACTGGCAGGCTCTCAAGCGCGTGTTCCGGTACCTGCAAGCGACTCCGACGCTCGGTCTAGTGTTTGGCAAGTGCGACGACAAGTTTGACAATCGTGCACTTCACGGCTACTCGGATGCTGACTGGGCGGGCGACCACGACTCGCGCCGCAGCACAAGCGGCTACGTGTTCATGCTCAACGGCGGCTGCGTGAGCTGGCGAAGCAAGAAGCAGCGATCCGTGGCGCTCTCGTCGACCGAGGCAGAGTACATGGCACTGTCCGAGGCGACTCAAGAGGCGGTGTGGCTCAAGGCGTTTGTGCGTGAACTCGGCGAACTCAGCGACGGCGACTCGATCCTGGTGCTCGAAGACAACCAAGGCTCGATCGCGTTGGCCAAGAACCCCGAGTTCCACAAGCGCACCAAGCACATCGACATCCGCTACCACTTCGTGCGCGAGAAGGTCGAAGACGGTCAAGTCGCGCTGCAGTACTGTCCGACACAAGACATGCTCGCGGACATCATGACGAAGGCGATCGCAGCACCGCAGTTCGACGCTCTTCGGACCAAGCTCGGCATCATCGTCGCTGGCGAGTCGAGTGGGAGTGTTGGCTCTATCGACGCTCTCGACAGTGTGTTCAAGACGCCTCGCCGAGCGACAGCCAGCGCGTGACGAGTCAGCGTCACGACCTCGACTGGTGTGACCATCACTCGCACAAGGGCAATCATTCCGACATGATTGCGCCATGGCGTGGGTGAGTGTTTACGCAGGTAGGACATGGCTGTGGGTGACGACCTACACTCATGGATGCGTGTTTACGCCACACTGGATACATTGCACAAGTATCTAGTGGAGCGACTGCACAGCAGGCTTAGACGTAGCTAGCACAGAGGAGGTGTGCATGCGAACTAAGGACCTCGATGAATCAATCACTTTGCATTTTGCATCCAACCACCCAAGTGCCTTCGCCAACCACGCCTCAAGCCTTCAGGTTATGAGCCCAAGCCCGTTCGACTCTGCGCCATCAGCCTTCGCCACCAGCATGGAGTCCTCGACCACGACCGCCCGCATCAACAAGTTCGACGGAACCAACTTTCACGTGTGGAAGTTCAAGATGCAGATGGTGCTGGAAGAGCGCGAGCTGTGGGAAGTCACGTCCGGCGAGATCAAGATCGAGCACTGCGTGAGCGACGAAGATCAAGCGATGTACCAGCGGAAGTCGCGCAAGGCGTTCGCGATGGTGTGCCTCGCGATGGAAGACTCGCAGCTCCCGTTGGTTCGCTCGGCTTCGGGTGCGCATGATGCATGGTCAAGACTGGAAGCGCACTTCGAGAGGAAGACGCTTGCCAACAAGCTCTTCATGCGTCGTCGCTTCTTCGCGACGATGATGGAGGACGGCGATGATGTGCAACAGCATATCAACAAGCTCAAGACACTGGCGGAGCAGCTCGAAGCAGTCGGCGCTCCGGTCAGTGAAGACGACCTCGTGATCACGCTGCTCGGCAGTTTGAACGAGTCGTACCAGTTCCTCATCACGGCGTTGGAGTCGCGTGCCGACACGCTGACGTGGGAGCTCGTGACGGCTCGGCTGATGCACGAGGACATGAAGCGCAAGGAGCAGCACGGCGAAGGTGCTGCGTCCGAGCAAGCGTTCGTGTCGAACGCTATGCGCAAGGGACGTCCGGCGAAGAAGACTGGCGCGTGCCGCCACTGCGGCAAGCACGGCCACTGGATCGCGGAGTGCCCGTTGCGGAACCAAGAGAACAACATCAACGGTGATCGTCGGCGCCACGTGCAAGCGCACCTTGCGCGCGACGACACGCGTGTGATCGACAGCGACAGCGACTATCTGTTCATGGCTCAAGCTCAAGATGGTGCTGTCGGCTCAAGTGCAAGCGCGGCTCAAGATGCGAGTGGTGTGTGGCTGATCGACTCGGGAGCGACTCAGCACATGACGCACTCCAAGTCGTGCTTTACCAAGTATCGTGCGATCAAGCCTGTGAAGGTGCACCTCGCGGACGACGGCACGGTCGAAGCGATCGGGTGCGGCGACGTCGAGATGGTCATGCAGACTGCGCGAGGACCTCGCAAGGGCGTGCTCACGAACGTGTGGTTCGTGCCGGGACTGAGTCGCAACCTCTTCTCGGTGGCACGGTTTGCGAAGGACGTCGGCCCGATCACGTTCGACAGCAACAAGTGCGTTGCGACGCTGAAGGGGTCCAAGTGGACCATCGGCAAGAGCTTCGGCAAGGGTCTGTTCAAGCTCAGCATGACTCCAGTCAATGGCGGCAACAGTCGTGCGAACGCGCACGCACTTGCTACGAGTGAACCGAGCTCGATGTCGAAGTCGTACTTGTGGCACCTTCGACTCGGCCACATCGGCCATGCTGGACTCGACATGATCGTGAAGAACAAGCTCGGCACCGGCATCGACATCGCGGCAGCGGGCAAGTGGGAGCTGTGCGACGGGTGCGCGGTCGGCAAGCAGACGCGCGCTTCGTTCCAAGACTCGACTTCTGCGCGCGCAGTTGGTCTCCTCGACGTGGTGCACAGCGATGTGTGCGGCCCGATGCAGACTTCGACATTCGGCGGCAAGAGATACTTCGCGACGTTCATCGACGACAAGTCTCGCTACTGCGTTGTGTTCCTGATGGAGCACAAGTCGGAGGTCGTCGAGAAGTTCGCGCAGTTTGTCAAGTGGGCCGAGACCCAGACCGGCCGACGTGTCAAGACACTGCGTTGCGACAACGGCGGCGAGTACAAGTCGGCGAAGATGGCCAAGATCTGCGCCGATCGCGGCATCGTGCAGCAGTTCACGCCGCCGTACACGCCGCAGCTCAACGGTGTGGCGGAGCGCATGAACCGCACACTCGTGGAGTGCGCGCGCTGCATGCTCGAGCACGCCAAGATGTCCAAGCCGTACTGGGGCGAAGCCGTGATGACCGCTGCGTTCTTGCGGAACCGTTGCCCAAGTCGCTCGAACATCGACAACATGTCGCCGTACGAGGTGTGGAACGGCAAGGCTCCGCTGCTCGCGAACCTCAAGACATTCGGCTGCCACGCGTTCGTGCACGTACCAAGTCCGAAGCGACTGAAGCTCGACGCTCGTGCGATTCGCTGTCGGTTCATCGGCTACTCGGAGCACGAGAAAGCATATCGGTTCGAAGACATCGAGACCGGTCGAGTGTTTGTGAGTCGCGACGCCAAGTTCATGGAAGACGAGTTCGACGACGGTCGTCGACTCGGTGCTCAAGGAGCAGAGATCGACTTCATCGACAACGACACCGATGAAGAGTACGAAGAACATGAAGAGTACGAGTCCGGCGTCGGCGATGCGGACATGGAGCAGGGTGCTGAAGACGGTGTGCCTGGCAGTGGTGATCAACCTGCGCAGCCACAGCCGCCTAGCAGCCCGGAGTACATCAGCGGTGCGAAGCGTCACGTTCGTTCGCAGTCGCTTGAGAACGTGACGGAAACACCGCGCCCGAAGAGATCGAGCGGCTCGGCGACAGTGGGAGTCGGTCGAATGAGCGGCGCATCGACGAACGCGACGGCCAGCTCGACGACTCGACCGACCTCGCTCGACGATCTTTCGGCGCTCCACGCTGCTCACGTCGTGGCTTCAGTGGGAGAAGTGCCGACAACGTTTGAGTCGGCGATGGAATCCAGCGACGCGAGCAAGTGGAAGGAAGCGTGCGACTCGGAGTTCCAGTCGCTGATCAAGAACGACACGTGGGACGTTGTGCCGCTGCCGAAGGGACGCAAGGCAATCGGCTGCAAGTGGGTGTTCAAGGTCAAGGAGAACGAGCACGGTGAAGTCGAGCGACACAAGGCTCGGCTCGTCGCGAAGGGCTTTGCGCAGAAGTTCGGCATCGACTACGACGAGACGTTCGCGCCAGTTGCGAAGTTCACGTCGGTCCGAGTGGTGCTCGCACTCGCGGCCAAGTACGATCTCATGCTGCACCAGATGGACGTCAAGACCGCGTTCTTGAACGGCGATCTCGACGAAGACATCTACATGACGCAGCCGGATGGATACGTCGAAGCAGCGTGTCCGGTCGACTACGTGTGCAAGCTGAAGAAGTCGCTCTACGGGCTCAAGCAAGCGCCGCGGATGTGGAACCAGACCATCGACACGTTCATGATCGGTCTCGGCTTTGGCAAGTGTGAGTCCGACCACTGCGTGTACGTGATGCGCGAGTGCGGCAACGGCGAAGACAAGATGGCGTTCATTGTCCTCTACGTCGACGACCTCATCATTGCGTGCAGCAGCAATGCACTGATGGCGAAGATCAAGTCAGCACTCAGCAACCGGTTTGAGATGTCCGACCTCGGCGAGCTCAAGTTTTGCCTCGGCATGGAGATCGCGCGCGACTTTGATCTGGGCACTGTGTCCGTGCGCCAAACCAAGTTCCTGCACTCGATCTTGGCCAAGTTCGGCATGCAAGACTGCAAGCCCGTGAAGACGCCGCAAGACCCGGGACTCAAGCTGACCAAGGCCATGTGCGACGGCGGGTGCAAGCACGACGAGACCATGCACGACGTGCCGTACCGCAGCGCGGTCGGATGCCTGATGTACCTCATGGTGGCGACTCGACCGGACCTCGCAGCTGCAGTGGGAGTGCTCAGCCAGTTTGCTGCCGACCCGTGTCCGACACACTGGCAGGCTCTCAAGCGCGTGTTCCGGTACCTGCAAGCGACTCCGACGCTCGGTCTAGTGTTTGGCAAGTGCGACGACAAGTTTGACAATCGTGCACTTCACGGCTACTCGGATGCTGACTGGGCGGGCGACCACGACTCGCGCCGCAGCACAAGCGGCTACGTGTTCATGCTCAACGGCGGCTGCGTGAGCTGGCGAAGCAAGAAGCAGCGATCCGTGGCGCTCTCGTCGACCGAGGCAGAGTACATGGCACTGTCCGAGGCGACTCAAGAGGCGGTGTGGCTCAAGGCGTTTGTGCGTGAACTCGGCGAACTCAGCGACGGCGACTCGATCCTGGTGCTCGAAGACAACCAAGGCTCGATCGCGTTGGCCAAGAACCCCAAGTTCCACAAGCGCACCAAGCACATCGACATCCGCTACCACTTCGTGCGCGAGAAGGTCGAAGACGGTCAAGTCGCGCTGCAGTACTGTCCGACACAAGACATGCTCGCGGACATCATGACGAAGGCGATCGCAGCACCGCAGTTCGACGCTCTTCGGACCAAGCTCGGCATCATCGTCGCTGGCGAGTCGAGTGGGAGTGTTGGCTCTATCAACGCTCTCGACAGTGTGTTCAAGACGCCTCGCCGAGCGACAGCCAGCGCGTGACGAGTCAGCGTCACGACCTCGACTGGTGTGACCATCACTCGTACAAGGGCAATCATTCCGACATGATTGCGCCATGGCGTGGGTGAGTGTTTACGCAGGTAGGACATGGCTGTGGGTGACGACCTACACTCATGGATGCGTGTTTACGCCACACTGGATACATTGCACAAGTATCTAGTGGAGCGACTGCACAGCAGGCTTAGACGTAGCACAGAGGGAGGTGTGCATGCGAACTAAGGACCTCGATGAATCAATCACTTTGCATTTTGCATCCAACCACCCAAGTGCCTTCGCCAACCACGCCTCAAGCCTTCAGAGCTCACAGTCACATGCGCCGCATGTAACATATTCATGCTTGGATCGCTTCTCGTATACATCATACATGTGGCAATCTCACAGTACGATCACTGATCGACTCCAATGTGCTTCAATGCAACGCATACGTACCCGCGCACAAAATATAGAGATAAGCAGAATGCATTATCGATAGCTATCGTCCGGTGGGTCGGCCGCTAGTGTTCTTTTACATATTTTTCGTTGACAAACTGTGTAAACGATTATTCACAAAAGTATATTGCTTTAATCAGAACTACCTTGCATTGAAGGTGATCAAGTACGCGATCAAGTCGATATCAATACCGACTGACCGTTTGGTTCTACTGAGCTTCATTCAGTGGTGCTACTGATTGGCGATCGTTTGTGATTTGGTGCAGGTACCAACTCGGATCCGGCATGGCCAAGCCTCGAATTGGTGGTGGCGCTACTGACTGGCGAGCAACTTGTACAGTTTTTGGGTCATGGGCCTCTTGCCGCAGTTCAGAGCGATTGGGCCAGTTTGGTATGGCGGTTTAGTAGCACGGTTGACCGGTTTGCATGTCGACTACATGTTTGTGTGGTGAGTGGACAAGGAAGGCCAAGAGACTCTCAAAGACAGGGAGAGCAGGTATAGATTTGTTAACCTCTCAAAACGATCCCCACTTTGGCATTGACCCCTTCTGCAACAGTCTCTTCGCCTTGCAAGCTCCAACCATAATATCGTATAGGTTGATAGGCGAACCGAGAAGATCGAAAAGTTCGACAAATCCAACTACCAGTTGTAGAGCTTCAAGATAAATATGTACGTTCGATCGCGCGGACTTTTGGGGCAAGCTGACAGGCGTGCGCCGCACGACATCGCGCTGATGGACAAGCGCGCGCGGCGATTGTACTCAGTTTGACCGACTCGCAAGTTTTGCACATGATCACGACGGTGATGGCAGCGGATGTGTGGGCAACTTTGCAGCGCCTCAACGTGTAGAAGGACAGGGCGAATTGTATGTGGATGAAGGAGAAGTTCGCTACACTTCGCTACTCGGCGACATCGATGGAGAAGCATTTCGTGGAGCTCAAAGCTCTCGTCTTGCAGTGGGCGGTGCGGGATGCCGTCCTGAAGAAGGAGACGTGTGTGCGACGCTGTTGCGCAGCCTCCAGCGTCGTTTGAAGGCTTGGTGCAGTGGTTTGGCGTTTCGTGTGAGCGTCGACAAGTTCACGTACGGAGACGGGGTGAGTCGCGTGTTGTCGGAAGACATTCGGCAGAAGGAGCAAAGCAGGGTCGTGGAAGAGACCGCGACGATGGCTGGAAGAAAAATACCTGAGAGGAAGAAGAAGCCGTTCGACAAGCGCTCTATCCAGTGATACCAGTGTGGCAAGCGTGGCTACTACAAGCGCGAGTGCCCGAATGCAAGTGACGATTCGTACGAATCGAACGTGGCGTTCCATGTCGAGAGTACCCATGGGGGCGTATGCCGTGTTGGTGGTCGACAGTGAAGAGTCGAACCACTTGTGTGCGCCGCAGGACGTGTTCATGGACTATCGCGCTGACGAAGCAGTGGTCGCGCGTTGTCTGCCACCAAGACTGGTGTGACGCTGCGCGTACCGGACGTTGGAACTGTCGTGCTGCCTTCAAAGTTGACACGCGAGCCGGATCGGTAGCTCTACCGACTGGAACGGATGGTGGTGCGGCGACTGGATCGGTAATCGTACCAACTGGGGCGATTTGCGCTCGTCTGTAGAACACGCTGCACGTGGAGAACCGGAGCTGCAACTTGTTCTCGATCCTGACGATCTTAACCAAGGCGATGCAAGGCAGCTTAGACAGCAGCGGATGCTCGATCTACAAGGATGAAACATCGTTGGAAGCGACACGAGAGAGGCTGTCTCATTTACCTCGACGTCGCGAGCAACACCGAGTGTTACATGGCATCCGAGTCAAGCTAACTATGGCTGTAATGGGCCTAGAAGGTCATTGTATGTTTAGGTATTTACATTTGTAGGCAGGATTATGACACTCGTGTGACTCGTGTATGCCACGAGTTTACGCACCTGAATTGTTTTCATTGGCTTGTGAGTCTGATATTGCAACATATCAGAGCTCACTAGCGTATGCATTTAGTTTTTGGAAGGTTTCACTGAAGTTGTTGTGCCAAGTAAACTAATGAAATATATTCAGAACGGATTTTACCTCGCAACCTTCAGGTCTTGCAGCTCCCTCCTTGCCTCACGCGCCACCAACACAGCTTCCTCACACGCACGTGTACGCCGCGTAGCTGGTAAGTCCCGTTATACCTAGCACCGTGCGCTCCGTCCACATGACCTATTCGCCACGGACGTCGCGAGCATCGCCTTCAGCTCATTGACACTGTCGGCTCTATCAACGCTCTCGACAGTGGGTTCAAGACGCCTCGCTGAGCGACTGCCAGCGCGTGACGAGTCAGCGTCACGACCTCGACTGGTGTGACCTTCACTCGCACAAGGACAATCATTCCGACATGATTGCGCCATGGCGTGGGTGAGTGTTTACGCAGGTAGGACATGGCTGTGGGTGACGACCTACACTCATGGATGCGTGTTTACGCCACACTGGATACATTGCACAAGTATCTAGTGGAGCGACTGCACAGCAGGCTTCGACGTAGCTAGCACAGAGGGAGGTGTGCATGCGAACTAAGGACCTCGATGAATCAATCACTTTGCATTTGCATCCAACCACCCTAGTGCCTTCGCCAACCACGCCTCAAGCCTTTACATTCAATCTTATTTTTACATGTGCACTTTGGACCATACGTTAATAGATATGTGGAATAGCTAGTACCAGCTGGGACGTAGTTTGATATGTCTAAGAATTTTAGGTCCTTCGTCGCAATGCACATGTAGCCTGGGTTCTTGATTGCAAATTCTTCTTTTCCAAGAACAGAGGTCAGCCTTGATTACATTCAAATCGTATTTACCGCTATTGAAACCAATTACGTAGGCTTTTAGAATTTGTTTGTCAAGTTTCAGTTTGTCCTTGTCGTCAAGTATAGCAATTAGTTTGTCATACTTGAGAAGGTTGTAGTCAATAATTTTGCTGGCTATCATTTTCATGTAATCAATCATTTCTTGGAGGAGCTCACGAGGGTTGTCACTACAGAAGAACTTAACTTCACGAGTAAGCGAGTCGCTCACAGATACACTCACAGGAACATGTTGTTTTACGTTTGAAGTAGATTTGGTTGCGTTGGTTGGTGGTTGTTGAATGGGTTTCAATATTGATTCAAAGTCATACACGATGAAATGGTCAATCATGAAAACTTTCTTTGGGTATTGATGTTTCCATTTTTGTTGAAGTTATTGTGCTACCAGATGTGTTTAGGTTTTTGTGCGTGCTAGATCTTTCAGCTCATCAACCTGTTTTGTCAACTCCTCAATTTGTTTTGTTAGCTCCGTAATTTTGTTTTTGAAATCATCAATCCCAAGTTTCATTCTCTCCCGGTAGCTGCGGATATGCTTGACTTGGTTCTTGTTGACTCTATCTTTGCTAGTCTCGTAAAACACCTTCTGACGTTCTAGAATCTTTGCTTTGTTTTTCAGATAGTATTCTCGCAGTCGTTGCTTGATAGCATCCGCATTCTTTGGTAATATTCGGCGGGGTTGAACTTACCTTTGCTTTCAGTTGACGTATCCATTTTGTTATATCTTCAACAAGATTGAAACCTGGAACTTAATTTAATCAAACATAACTTTAATTCTAAATTCTTTCGGACAGTTTGCTGTACGTTTTGGTGCGAGGTTGTGTGCGAAGGGTAGTGGTATTAGTGACCGACAATCATCGAAGTGTATTGTCAGAACTCCAGAGGGAAGAAATATAGTGTTTAGGGGTAGTAGTGTCATGTTGTGAATTTGACTCCGGTGGCTCGAATTCTGGGGATCGGTTCCAATACCATCGTGTTGGAAGGGGGTACATTCGGGTGTCTGGCGAGTTGTAAATGGGTTTGTGACCGTTACTGACTCGTACAAAAAACTGCGATGATTGTCGTCCACTTCTCCTACTGTATACGACTTCATTCCGAAACAAATGATGCTCTTCGCAAACGAAATCTAGAAACCGCAATTTACGATTTTTGAGCTAAACAGTCGCAGAAATTGAAAGTATAGACAAAGACGAACCGATAGATGTGCAGAGATGCACATGCCGACAAGTGCAGCGTCCACTGTGTCCTTCAGTTCCACCATACTTTTCATGGGCAAAAACCTCACAGACGATAAGCGCAGCGTCATCCACGCGGCTCTCTTAGAGCGATGCGTGAATGGCAAGCTGCAGCATAGAGCGAACGCCAGCATTGCCCGAGTGCACCAGGTTCACGCTTTGGCCGTCTCTCGCGACTGGCAGCGAGCGCAGGAGACGTATACAAACAGTGGCGTGTACGAAGCCCGCACCAGAAAACAAGCAAACTGGCGGCGAAACAAGGATGTGAGTAGCGATCTTGCGCGTAGGCGCGACATGCCACTCGCAGCGCGCTCGACAATCTGGTCGGCTGCTGCTGCGATCAATTTTCATCCGACGTCGCTGTTCAGACGTCTGCGCGAGGGCGACGTCAAGATTGTGACGAGCGTGGTCAAACCGGCTTTAGGAGAACAAGGCGCGGCGGCTCTCGCGGTGTGCGGCACAAGTCGACAAAGCGACGCTCATGTTCCACGACATGCACGACCAAGTGCTCATAGACGCGAAGCTCTTTTACATCACTGAAGTCATGAAGCGTTTCGTCGTTCTCTCTGGCGAACAAGTGCCACCTCGAAACGTACGTGGTCGATGATTCGCTGGCAAAGTCATGCTTCTCGCGGCTGTTGCTCGGCCGCACTGGTGCGAGCAACCCTGGCGTTATTTTTGACGGTAAGTTGGGCATCTGACCCTTCGTCACGTTCGAGCCTGCGCAACGAGCAAGCAGGAACAGGCCTGCAGGAACTCTGGCTCACTGCGACGTCCCCGTCACGTGCAACAGCTACCGAACGATGCTCATTGAGAATGTCCTGCCCGCGATCGTCAGCCGCTGGCTCGAACACAACTGCGTCATTCAGCAGGACAACCCGCCCGCTCACACCCTGCCCAACCGCGCAGAGATTGCAGCTGCAGTGCGCAAGTCAGGAGTGAGAGTCGAGCTGCGGTGCCAGCCGCCCAACAGTCCTGATCTGAACGCACTCGACCTAGGCAAGTTCACAGCAATCCAAGCGCACCAACACAAGGTCGCTACACGCACGGTCGAAGAGCTCATTTGTGCGGCCACGACGGCGTACTAGCAGCTTCCGCAATCGACTATGAACGCTGCGTTCCTGTCGCTACAGTGTGCGATGGATAGCTGCATCGCGTGCGACGGTTGCAACAACTTTCGTGCTCGGCGCATGCCGAAGCGTCCACTGGAACGCGAAGGTCGTTTGCCAGTGAGCATCCAGTGCTCAGACGCATCAGTCTCGTTTGTGCGCAGCCTATTATAGTGAAATCTAGTCAATAATGCTTCATTTGTTTAGTAACAAGGAAAGTGTGGCACCTTCATTTGTTTTGGAACGGAGTGGTACACTATTTTTTATCGTATGTGTGTACAACTTGCGCACAGATCCTATCTTGGTTTACACACTATCAACACACTAATAATTAAATCGTTATCGACTTGCATTAGTATGTGCGTCTGAATTATTGCTTATACGATCGGAAGTTACAAAAGCAAGTTCAGAATCGTTATGGACTTGATTTGTATGAGCGTCTGAATTGCCATTTGCAAACACCTGGTGTGAAAAGTGCTGTTAGCGATTTCATTAGCACTTTGACTTGACAAATGTATTGAAGCGTTTTGCAGATTCAGTCGCTGAATAGACATATTCAAAGGCCAAGATGCGGTGTCCGTCTTATTGCTACCATAATTTACTATTTTGTTGGTTTTGCACCACGTTTACATCAATTTCACAAGCATTGTAACGAATTGAGGCAACGCAGTGCCCTCATATTAAACGGTTGTATTTATTGTTTGGTTTATTAGTCTACTTCAAATTATTGTACAGCCTCCAGTTATAAAGTTATCAACATCGATGCAAACCAATAATATTGTTTTCCCCCGCTATTTAATTTTGCTATTTATCAGATCAGTTTACATGTTCAAAGTATGAGAGGTAGTGATTTGAATCATACCTTAATATTGTTGCGAGGTTGCGAATCAATAACATGAAAATGTTCACGGACATGCATACGGGCGTGGTTACCACACAATCCACGTGGAGGCAGGCAGAAATCTTTCCAGACAGCCGCCGATTGGCCCGATTGGCGCACGTCACAACTAGACAACAAGAATGAGTCAATTCAGTTGACTAACGTGGATTGATGAAAGCCAAGTGCATTTCGAGACTCACACACACGTGCATACACGAGAGGCACCGAACAACAGACGCTCGTGCATTGGAGGTCTCGCTGCAGCAGTAGGAGCGCTCGCTACGAAGGTGAGCTGAGCAACACGAACTCACAGCCGTTGCACAGCGCGCTTTGCTACGAATTCACACGCATATGCTAACTCGTGCGTTCTTAATGATTTTGCAGACATGAATGCAAGAGATGGAGCCGTACTTGCTGCATGCATTGCAGTTGTGGCATCGTGCGACGCCGCCGTGAGTACTCTGCAGTGCCAGCAGAAGCAACACACGCTCACAGTGACGCATCTGCGTTTTGAGCGCCTGCTGCGCGACTGCGCATATGAGTCGTGGTTTGTCGCGAACTTGCGCTGCAGTAGGTCGGCGTTCGTGCACCTGTGCTCGTATTGTGGGGTCTCACGTTCAACCAGACCACAGCACGGCACTACAGCTTTGAAAAAAGTTGCAACTGCGCTCTACTACTTTGCCTCGCGTGGCGGATATGGAGCTGTCGACGGTTGCATCGTCGCAGTCGATCGCCCGCGCGATTTTGACGGCTTCTACTGCCGGAAAGGCTTTGCTGCTTTGAATGTGCAAGATGTCGTCACCGCGGGTCATCGATTCCTCTCCTTTGACGTCTATCCAGGCTATGGAGTGACCGCAAGATGTGGCTCCATTCTACAACAAGAACGCTCGTGCGCACAACAATGCCGGCTGACACGCATCTCCTGGGCGACTCAGGCTACACAAACTACCCTTGGCTGCTGACGTCGTACACCGAGCGCGACGTTCCGAACGGCCACACTGAGAGCCGCCACCACTACAAAAAGTGCACTTGAGCGAGCGAATGGCAGTCGAGTGTGCATTCGGACGGTGAAAAGGGCGTTTCGACGCCTTCAAACTATGTGAGAATGCGATGCTGACATCGACAGTGATGTATCGAAAGAAAACGCGAGAGGAATGCGCGCCAGTATCACTTTAGCTCTCGCTCAGACGCGAGTCCATTCTCTCTAACACGCTCATCATTTTGCTCATCAGTTCGTTTTGGTTGTTCAGCGATGCTCTGAGCTCAGCGATCGCGCTCTCTAGGTTTGTACCGACTGGCTCATGAGGTCGCGCGATTGCGGCGGCAATTTGACCGAAACCGTTGGAAAGCCTGTTCATCCAGTCACGAACATGCTCGCCTTGTGTTTTTTGTCGCTTGCTTGGCGTGGCTAGAGCCTGCTCCGTTGCTTGCGCAGCTGTGTTTGCTGCCGAGTTGTCCGACTCAGACTCGATTAGGCTGTGCTCGTTTAACGCTGCGCTTGGGTCGCAACAAGCAGAATACGCCACGAACGACATGCCCGCCAAGCCGTCACGGCCAGCCACAAGTAACGCATCAGCTCATAGCACGGCGGCTCAGGAGGCATTCTCGAGTTTCCTGTCTGGTGCTGAGCGGCGATGTATGCTGTGTACAGTGCCTTGAGGTGTTTCAGATGCGTATACAAACAGCGCATACACGCGGCGCACAGTCAGTCCTTCACTCATACGCGCTAGCATCTCAATTACAGTTTGGTGGTCTCTAACCTTGCTTCGACATTGAACAGAGTCCACCACTGCACAGACGGCAGTGCTCACAGCTACAGCTATGCGAATGCCGGCATCGTGAACTTGTGCTGTTAATCTAGCATTGTCGAAGCGCGCTTTCATACGTGTGTAACGAATGGTCAAGAGCGCTGCAATTGCTGGCTCTGTCTAAGAGAATGCATCTTTGTCTTCTCCTTTCTTTGGTCGCCCGCGCTTCGACTTCACTAGTAAAGGGAGATCGGTTGCGGCAGGCGCAGCAGTCAGTAGCGGCGCACTCTCAGACAGCACTTCGTCCTGCATTCGCTCATTACGTGCTGTCTTTCGTGTGAGCTTGTTTGCTGCGAGAGTATCTAGTCGCGACGGCCAAGATCACATCCACGTGTCAGCGCGCGATTGGCAGCCGCGCACATCGTTTGACGGTCTGATTGGACGGCGAACAATACACTTGGCGAGATGCCGACCTCAAACTGCAATCTGACTTGATTCTGTCGCACTACCTGTTTGGCTTGCTTGAGAACCACGCCCAAAAATGTCATTCTGCGTATTTTTACAGAATATAGTCTTGGCGAGACGATATTATAGTATGATTTTTGTATTGAATAGAAAAACGGTGATAAACGTTTCGTGATTTTAATGACAATCACTATTGCCGACGGGGATTGTCATTTATGTCGCGAAAACGAGGTTGCTTGCTCACGACTACATACAAAACACATGCGAATTGGGTGGAAAATGTAAAAGTGCTATATTGAGTTCACTATCCAAAAAAGCAAGTACACTGTATTTCCCGAGATAGTGAGGACCACCAAATCCCTTCAAATTCGTTAAGCCTAAGCTTTATGCACCTTTCGCATTATAGAGGCAATAAAACACTAGAGGCAACGCTGCCTTGAGTAAAATTGTTTGGAGATCGGGAGCATACAGAATACAAGTGTATGGTTTCGGAACTGAACTATATTTGATTAAAGAATAAAGTTCTGTGACGTCAGACCTTCAAATGTCTCCTTGATGAAACGTCTAGAACTGCCTATTACTCATGCGTTTGGCAAGAGTATGTTTTCACAGGTGTCTTGTTCTTGCGGTCATTACTGTAGTATACACTGAACCCTTTCAATGGCTGAAAGAGTCAAGCAAAACGACAGCGTGTGCTGACCTGTATTCACGACCAAAATCTAGGCTGAATGTAGATAATTTATGACAGGATCGCTCTCAGCGAAAACGGGCCAAATCAGGTGGTCCCTACTATCTGGGGAAATACAGTAATACATATACAGATATATTATACGATTTGTCATCTATACCCTTAACTACTCTACGTTTTTGTCAGTTTGTGTCTGTGTGCATGTGTCCGTACGTGTTCGGAACACTGGTTTAAGGCGTAGCGCTGTTTTTCGTTGGAGATCAGATTTGTGGGAGTTAAATGTGTGGCGTGCCGATATTTGATTGCAAAAGTGAAGATTTCGAATCTTGATAATATTCGGGACATTGTTGACGACATATTGTGAGAATAGGTATAGGTTGTTCGGAACTGTCCCGGGTTTTAGCAGACAGCACCTCGCGCGGAACGAAGCAGTACCATGGTGCTTGGGGCACCACCGCTCAGCATGGTGTGACTGAGGTTTTGCGCGGTGGTGGTGAGGCCCAAACAGCGATATACACTAAACAAACGGCTCCAACCACGCATTGTTTCCGCCCGCGGAGCGGGCGGCACTCGGCTAGACTGTGTCAGTAATTGACTTGATCGGTGCATAGCGAACTATTCATAGCATGTTTTGATAGTGACAAAATACGCGAAGCAGAATGTAGGTCATTTTATAAGATAGAAGAAACAGTATTTTGATATAATAGTATATAAACTATATATTCGGAACACCACCTGTTAGAGTGTTAGAGTGGTGTTCCCTTTATTTGATCACTATTTAAAAGTGGTATATCGAGCTCGCTATTCAAAAATCAAGTCAAATACTGACATGATTTTGGCGTTTTGAACAAATGACAACACCAGTTTTGACTAATCAAAAAGAGTATTCGCATAATTTTAACCAATCAGAAATAGCTCCAAGTGCGCTCATTGACTTGTTTTTGTATGCCAATGAGCATCACGGTACTTTCATCACGACACATTCACGAAACCCATCAGAACACTTCTGGAAGCGCCATGATTCAAGACGACATGCGTCAACCCCGCGCCGACGAGGTCGTCGTTGATGCTGCTGTTGCGGATGATGGAGCCGACGGCGCTGCGGCTGCTAGTCTGTATGCACCAGAGAGCATCGACGACGTGCCTGCGCCGGTGCGCGCTGCGGTCGTAGCGTTCGTGCCGCCTCCCGGCTTTGAGGACTTTCCCAAGCCGACGAAGAACAGTCTCCAGCGCTCGATCATCTACTACTTCGGTCGCCGCGTGCAGTCGACGGCCACGGGCAAGTCCAAGTGGTTCTGCCTCGCATCGCCGCAATGTCGCGCAAACAAGACGACGATCAGCACGGCCGCAAACATCTCGGGCTGCACGCGCCACCTCCAGGTCTTCCACCAGCTCGTGTCGCCCAAGACGGTGCTGATCAGCCGCAAGTCGTCATCGTCGTCGTCTGCTGCTGGTGGCTCAGCTACACCAGAGCGCCTGGTGCTGCAAGAAGACGCGCCGTTGCCACCGCAGCGCTCGTTCCTGAGCTCTTCTCAACAGCAGCAACAGCCAAAGCCAGCTCTGAGTAACGACAATAGCAGTCGCTCGAGTGCCAGCAAGCAGCTCCGATCTCCTCCGGCAGCAGCTCCTGTGGACGCCCGCTCGTCGGCGCCAGCGCCGCAGGTCTTGCCTCGTGAGCGAGCGCTCGCGTGGACGCGTACTGCGGTCGTGCGCCACTTGCTCCCGCTTGCGGTCGCGACCGACAGTCGCTTACTCGAGGTCTCTTGTCCTTCTTCTGCTGCTACGAGCGCGAGCAGCAGCGCCGAACAAAGCGAGAAGACTGTGCGACACCACCTCATTGAGCTCTACGCCGCCGCGCAGCAGCGCATCGCAGCGTCTCTCGCGAGCGAACTCGCCCTTGTGGCGCTCCCGACGCTGCACCTAGCGCTCGTGGCCGTCCCAAGCCGCCAGGACTGTCGCGCACACGGCCTCGACGCCTCGAGCGAGCGCTTCGTTGCGCTCCACGTGCGCTTCGTCACCTCGCGCTTTGTCCGCGAGCAGCACGTGCTCGCAGTCACGCGGTGCGCCGAGCCGTTCACGCGCGCACACGTACCGACGCTCACGCGCTGGCTCGCGCGCGTCCTTGAGCGCGTGGGCATTGCGACCAAGCACGTGCGGTCGTGTGTTGTCGACCCAGCGCTCGGCGACGCCGTGGCGTTGTACGAAGACGCCGCAACAGCGCTCCTCGGACGCGCGTGCGAGCGCTCGCTCAGCGTCGCCATCTCTGCGGTGCGCGAGAGCGACGACGCCTCGCACCTTGAGCAGCTCGTCGACGCTGTCTGTGCTTTTGCGAGAGCAGCGAGCGCCGCGGACTTTGCCGCGTGTGTAGACGGTCTCGAGCGCCATGTCCTCGCGCTCGAGGCAGTCAAGACGCCACAGGTTCCATGGCCAGCGCTCGTAGCCGTGCTCGAGCGCGTGGCGCAGTCGTATGACGCCTGCCAGACGTTCTTCCGCGAGAACGGCCGTGTAGTGCCCGCGCTGCTCGAGACGTTCACGCGCGACGACCTCGCGCAGTGCGTCGCGCTCGTGCGGCCGATCGCAGACTTTGTCAAGGACGTCTATGCGCCAGCGAGTGAGTGCGCCGAAGCCGTGATTCGCTTGTACGCAGTCCAGCAGACGAGTCTGAACGCCGCGCAGGCGCTCGCTGTTGCGGTCTTTGGCGCCAAGGACGCCGCCTCTGCGAGCGACACGGACAGCGACGACAACGGCAGAGACAAGCGAGTGCGCCGCGACGCCAATGGCACTAACGACGGCAGCGACAGTGAACAAGAAGAAGAGGAGGACGAAGAGGAGGACGTGCTGCTCGAGCACAGTGAGCTCACAGCGTTTGCTCAGCGCCTTCGAGAAGAGCTCGCGCGGCGCTGGAGCGCACGCGTGGCCGAGCACTCGAGCGCGCCGTCGCTCTCGGCGCTCACGTGCGTGTTCCTCCACCCGTGCTTCCGGCAGCTGAGCTTCCTCGACGCGGCGGCGAAGGCGCGGGTCCACGCGCACGTCCACACACTGGCGCGTGACGCCCTCGACTGGCGCTTTGGTACGGCAGCGCCTCCTAATGACACAAGCACGACTGACGCGACGCCGGCGAAGAAGCGGCGGCTCTCGCGCCACGAGAAGCTCACGCGGCAGGCGCAGGAGCTCTCGCGCCTCGGCTTCCTCGACAGCGGCGCTGCGGCCCACGCGACGACGCCCGAGCGCAGTGCGCGCGGGAGTTCGCAGCAGCGCACAGCGGACCGCGCGGCCGCCGACGCCGCGATTGCGCGCGAGCTCGAGCGGTACGTCCAGAACGAGTCCGTGGCGTTCTGCGACGTGCCGTTCGACCAGATGCTGCCGTACTGGCAGCACAAGGCGTTCGACTACCCGACGCTCGCGCTCGTGGCGCAAGCGGCGCTCGGGCATCCAGCAGCGCTGCCAGCGCGACTCGGCGACCTGGAGGACAGCGCCACGTCGCATCTGTGCGTCCGGTGCGTCTTTGGCGGCCAGAGCAGTCGCCCGTGGTCGGTGGCGGTGCGGAGCGAGACACTGGCGATGGAGGAGCTCACGCTCGCGCTCCACTGCAGCGACCTGTCGGCGCTCGCAGCACCGCGCGAGCTGAGCGACCGGAGCGCCGCGCAAGTCGTCGCCGCTCTGGTGCGCGAGCGCGAGGACGCGAGTCGTCCATAGTGAGTGAGCGAGCGAGAGTGAGTAAGAGTGTATGAAGGCAATGGCAAGTGACCAGTGTGGCGCTTGCGCTACGAGCGCTCGAGTCGCTAGACGACGTCGTCTGGCGCCGCGTCAATGAGCTTCTGGATCTGGAACTGCTTGGCGACGATCGGCCGCACGTCGTCGACGTCGACGAGGCTCTCGAGGAACGGGAGGAGGTTCAGGAGCTCGTCGTCTGCTTCGTCGTCGTACCACGTCTCGATCGGGACGCCATTGCCGACCTATCCGTACGAAGAGAGCGCATGGCTCAGTCGTCGTCGTCCTCTAGGACGCCACTGAAGACGCGCAGGAAGGACGTACTTGGTACCCAAACGCATGCGGCGAGTTGTCGACGAGCAGGACTTTCGAGAGGTCGCGACCGAGGACGTTGAGGTCTTTGAGGTAGTTGCCGTAGACGTCGAGGCAGTCGTCGCGGTAGAGTCGGTACCTGATGAAGCAATGGAGAGAGAATGAGAATGAGAATGAGAATGAGAGAGAATGAGACGACGATGGTCGACGCACTTGATGAGGCGCCGGTGCGGGTCGAGGAGGTTCAGCAGCGTCTCGGCGTACGTGCGGTGCGACGCCGTGAAGACGACGACCTCAAAGAGCTCGGCGACGCGCGCGAGGAAGTACTCCATGTGCGGCCGCTTCTTGACTTTGACCGTGTACTCGACGCCGTTGAACGTCACCTGCAAGACACGAGCGGCGTCAGTATCTAGTACTAGAGAGTCCTACGAGTACGAGGCGACGCACGGGGAACTGCAGATGCGGATTCGCGACGTCGTCGACGCTGCAGTGCACGAGCGTCTCGTCCAGGTCGAGGACCTACGACACGCGCAATTAAATGAGTCGAGACGCGTCGACACGAGTCGTACAAGAGACAGAAGAGCAAAGACGCACGAGCGAGATCTTGGGCGCGTGCTGCGACTTGGCGGGCAGCGCAATCGGCCGCGGACTCGACACGATGTCCTCGTACTTGGGCAGCGTCTTCATGAAGTAGAACCTACAGCACCAGTCGGTCGTGAGTCCTAATGGCCTCAGACGGACGTTTGTACGAAGCGACGTACGGATTGAACTCGAGCTCCGAGGCGTCGCTGTTCGAGTCCGAGCCCACGCCCGCGTCGTCCTCTTGCTCAGCGTCGTTGTTGGCACCTGCGGCTTCGTCTTCTGCTGCGCCATTCGCAGCAGACGCGTCGTCGTCATCGTCGTCGTTTGTGAGCTCGGAGCACGTCGAACTGGACGAGAGGAACGCCGTCGTAGGTGAAGGCTCGGACGACGATCGCGTCGCGCGCGGCGGCTTGAGCACAGGCGAGAAGAGCTCGTCGTCGCCGCTCGGTGCGTCCGCGTCCTGTGGTGTCTGTTGCCCCGAACTTGCATGGTCGTGCGCTGCTGCTGCTGCGGCGTCTTGGCGCCTGGTGTCCAGAGAGAGAGATGCGAGTGAGTGAGTGAGTGAGTGAGAGAGCTGCGCCATACGACTGACTGACTGACAGAGCGATGGACGTACGCGGGCTTCTGGTCTGCGTCATACTCGTGCACGAGCTTGCGCGGTGAGAGGAACGCGTCTGTGGCTGGCGCTGCACGCGGCGCCTCGGACTTGGGCGTCTTCTTGACGGACGACGAGGCGCTCGCGTGGCTCGGCGTCGCTTTGATCGCTTTCTCGGCTGTCTGCTGCACGCGCTGTCTCTTGAGGGGAGTGGACGCGATGGGCGACAGCGGATCTGCGTAGTGTCCGCCCGTGGTGCCGTTCGGTGACCGCGCAGTCTTGCGACGCGCAGAGCGGTTGTTTGCAGCTGTAGCGCTATCCGGCGATGCTGCTGCATCTGTTGTTGTTGTTGTTGTTGTCGTGCTGTTTGGCAACGCCGTGACGATCGCAGGCGGCGGCGCGCCATTTTCTTTTGCAGCTACATCTGCCATCACGTCTGCAGTCTACCGATGTGCTACGACGCACAGAGACGCGTGGGCGAGGGCGTCTCGAGCGCGTGACACGCGAAGATAGCGACGACGTCGAGCTGCTGCTTGAGCAAGCGCTTCAGTGTCGCGCTTTGATTTTGATCGTTGGGATCAAAATATTACTGCAAATAGCCGTGTTTGACCAAAATAGACTATTTTATTACTGAAAAAGTCTTAGATGAACCTGATCATTGTTAAAGTAGTCATGTTTCACCAAAAATAGAATATTTATTACCTGCATAGACATGAATGCACTTGAACCACACCTGAAATGACCAGCAACTCGACCTAGCATCTCAAGCACGCCTTGGAAGTCTGCACGACAAGACTAGCACGACGTCGTCCAGCAGCAGCATGAAGCACGAGAAGCGACTCGCGACGTCGCTCGCGAGCAAGCGCCTGGACTGGCAGCAGCAGAAGCGCAAGCTGCAGTACCAGTTCCTGAGCAACTTTGGCAAAGTACACGACGTCACGTCTCGTGCATCTTCGCCTGTGCGAACACCAACTAACCATCTTCTCTCTCTGTCTGTCTCTTCTCGCTTGTCACGACTGCTACTCGCTAGCAAAACTTGGCGTCGCCGGATGACGAGTACGAGCAGCACGAGCAGCGGTTCCTCGGTTTGCTCCAGAAGCTCCTCGACATTCGCACAAGCCTCGAGCACTACCGCGCGACGGCACTGCCGCTCTACAGCGCAGCGTGCGCGAGTCTCGGTGCCGATGTCTGGTGCGTCGTGAGCGTCGACACGGTCGGGAAAGGCACAGACGCCGAGAAGTTCCGCCACGCCATGTGCGCGATCAACGAGACGAAGGAGGTCAAGAACCACTTCTTCAACGCCGTGCGTCTCGCTCTGGCTGTCTATTGCTCTTGAGGTCGAGGTCGCTAGCTCTCGGTGGCGATCACCACGGTCTCACATACAGCTATCTCGCTTGCGCTCTCGCAGGACGAGGTCCTCGCTGGTGCGCTCCGGTTCCTCGACATCCACATCAACGCCATGCGGTCGGTCACGTCGCAGCTCGCGCACCGCAAGCGCGTCAAGCTCGACTTTGACTGCTACGTGCGCAAGCTCCAGACGCTCCAGTCTGCGAGTGCGCAGCGGCGCGAGCGCAATGAGCTCAAGCTCGCACGCGCGCGCGAGACGCTCTTGGGTGTGACGTGCGACCTCTACCGTGTCTTTGCCAAGTACGAGAGCGAGCGCGACACGATGCTCAACGGCGAGCTAGAGATGGTGCGGCAGGTCATGCACAGCTTCTACGCGCGCAACGCCGCGGCGACGGACTTTGTCATCCCAGAAGACGTCGACCGCGCGGCGCTGGACGGCAAGACGGCGCAGCTCTACCAGGCGATGGTCGCGAAGGAGCTCGCGAAGCAGAGCGTCAAGACGCTGCCTGCGCCGAGCGAGAGCGGTGACGACGACGACAGCAGCGAGTCGCCCGAGACGCAAGACGCACACGAGCCCGAGCCACACACTGCGGTTGCGCGTGGCAGTGGCGCGTCGAGCGAAGCGCTTGGGAGTCCACGAGCGGCGATGGTCGCGCCAGTGGCTAGCACAACGCTATCGGAGCCAGTCGCTGCACCTCCGGCGCCAGCAGTAGCGATTCGCTCAGCGAGTCAAGCACCAGTCGCAATGGCGCTCGATGACACGAATGTGCGTGTGTGGAGCGATGCAAAGGCGTCAGTGCGCACGCCAGCGCCGCCGATGTCGGAGGACGATCTGTCCGAGAAGCTCAAGACGATCCAGCTCTCGCGACCGACGGTCCAGCCGCGCAAGCACTCGCGCTGGCGCTCCAGTGCCTGAGCCCGAGTGCTCGTGCATACAGATCAGACGAACTCTGTCGTGAGAGGTCAAAGCAACAACAACAGAGAGAGAGAGAGAGAGAGACGAGAGCTTGCACGTCTTGTTCAGAGGAGACGCGAGACTCTAGGACGCCAATGGCTTCAGAATGCTCGTGTAGCGATTTCAGATAGTGATAAAAACGAGGAGAGCCATTTTGCTTGGAATCGGCACTGTACATCATGGACGGTAAGGCGTACCTTGCGTATGCGCACGCGCTCTCGCAGCGCATCGCGGCGTTCTGCGCTGACACGGGCGTGCGCGTCCCAGCGTCTGCACCGCCAGACGAAGTGCTCGTGCCATGTGGCTGCTCAGACCAGCACTTTGTGCGCACAGCGTCGCTCGAGACGCACTTGGTGCGTTCCATCCGATGCTCAGCATTGCCCATGTGATGCATCACTCACGCGTGCTCTTGCTACTAGCGCACGATTCACGGCATCAAGTACGCTCGCCATGCGTCGCACGAGGTACGCAGCCGCTCATCTGCACGGACGCTCAGGCACCAGACGCTCACAATCGATCGCCACTCAGTTCTTCTACACGAACGCGCCGCACGTCACGCGCATCGGCCACGAGCTCACGTGCAAAGACACTGCAGACGCCTCGAGTCGCAGCACTACAGACCTACTGCCAGCAGCTCCTGGTACTGACGGCACTGACAACGCAGACACTGCAGAGGCGACTGCCACTGACAGCAGCAGCTCGGAGAGTCTGCTCGAGCCTGCAGCCGACGACGAGGACGACAGCACCGACTCCAGTGCGATAGCCACACGCGAGCGCGTCGTGCGTGCGATCGAGCGCATCGCACCAGACGCCGGCGCGTTCTACGCGCACGTACAGCGCTGGCGCCGCATCCCTCGGGCGTTCGCGGTCCTCGCGTGGAGCGATGACGGCGCCAATGGCGACTTGGCGCCGCTGCCTCTGACCGACAGCTCATCGTCAGCTGGCGCAGCGAAGAAGACGCACCGCGCTGCCGTGCAGGGCTGGCTCATCGCAGAGCTCAGCCGCACGGTCTTTGCGCACGAGGCACTGGACATGGACCTGGTCGAGTACGTCCACGGGCTCATCGAGCACCCAGAGTTCTGCCAGCCAGACCTGCTCGTGCTCGAGCTCCACGAGTTCCTCGGCGACGACGTGCGCGTACGTCCTCGTGCTTGCGCTCAACTGTCCAATATCCAACGTACTGACGCTGTGCGGGATGCTAGCGCTTCGTGCTCGCGCTCTGGAAGTTCCTCGTCGTCGAGATCGCCACGCGCTTCGTGTTTGTACGTCCGCAGCTGCTATGAAGCGGTCTCTTGGCTCTTGTACTCACGACCACGCGCTCTCGCTGCAGCACACGACGAAAGAGCGTCTGGCGAAGCAGATCCGCGCACAAGAGGCGCAGGACGCGGCCGAGCAAGCGACTCGACGCCTCGAGCAGCTCCGCGCGCTCGAACACGCGCGTACGTGCCCTAAGCAACGGGCGACTGACGGATGAACGCCCTCACTCACTCACGCTCTCTCTCTCGCTCTGCGGTGACTAGAGCGCGAGCGCGCGAGCAGCAGTGCGAACGCCACGAGCGCTCAGGACGACGCGACCGCTCGTGACTACAAACGCCGCCGTCCCACGTACCGCGGTCGCGGCACCAAGAGCACGCACGCAGTGCTCCGCGACGTGCTCGCAAAGCAAATGCTCACGCTGAGCGTCGAGACGGGTCGCGCACTTGCTGGCGAAGACGACGACGACGCGCTGGACGAGCGAACGAGAGCGAGCGATCACAGACGTCCCCACGCTGCAGCAGCAGAGTGGACGACACTCACGCACGCGCTCCGAGTGCGCGACATGATGCGAACGGCGCCAGCGACCAACGCGCCGTTGCCTCGAGAGAGCGAGCGGTCAAAACGGCGGCGAAGTGCGTCGAGGGAACGCGATCATCGCCACGACCGACGCCGCGATCGCTCGAGTCGCAGTCGCTCATACAGTCGTGACCGTCGATCGCGTCGGAGTCGCAGTCGTTCGAGTCGTCGCCATCGATCTCGTCACGAGAGTCCGCGGCGGCGCCGTAGCTGAGCGACAGCGCGTAGAGAGACACTTCAGGACACTGTCGCGTCCTTCCAGTGTCCACACGAACGAGACGCTCGCGTACAGGAGACTGAGGGGAACGAGAGAGTGTGTACATGAGCATGGTCCACTAGCCTCTTCATGGGTTTCACCCTTTGGACCAGGACCCCGCACGTCCTGGTCCTCGCCGTCGCGGATCTCCTTCGTGGCGCCTTCAAATAGACCCCAGGACGCTCTGTTCTCTGCTCGCAAGCGCCAGGTCGCGTCCCCTGTGCCGCTCGCTGTCTCTAGTTCGCTCACTCTCCAACTCTTGTTGCCTCTCAGTCGCCTCTCTCGATCCTCGCCACAAGCACCTTCACCAGCATCACCATGGCGAACCGCTTCGCTGGCCCCGCACCGACGCAGAACAACAACAACTTCATGACCGAGCGCTCGAGCACGCGGCTGCACAAGCCACCAGGCGGGGGCTCGACCATCGGCTCGCTCATCTTTGGCGGCGCTGCAGGGAACGACGAGCCGTCGTACATGGACGACCGCAAGGCGCGCCGCTTTGCTCGCCCGGACGCCCCGAGCACAACCCGATCGTCGACAAGAGCGCGTCGTACTACGGAGCGCCGACTGCGCTGCAGCGCGAGCGCGACAACATCACGCTCCCGCCTGGCGCCATGTCCCGCGAGGCGCTCGTCGTCGGCCAGCAGCAGAACCAGCACAATGGTGCGCTCGTGCGTCGCACACCACCACAGCAGCAACAGCAGCAGAGCAGCGCGACAACCGGCGACTACTTTGCCAGTGGCATGGGGAATCAGGACGACAGTCGCCGCACGCGCCGCATGTACGGGCCACCGGGCGGCGCGTCGTCGTTCAAGCTCGGCTAGACTAGCGCATTGTCTCGATCGAATAGAACACCCGCACTAGATCTTCATAGACTCGTTCGAACGCACGCTTGCTCGCTTCTCGTCATCACTTGCGATCAAGTCACTCATCACGGCTACTGCTGATGTAGTACTGAGCGTGTCCTGCGGCGATCTACAGACTCGCAGCAGTAGGCTACTCGCTAGATCGCCGGAGGAGGTCAAGCGGTGGTTGTATGACTGGAATAGCCAAACCGCAAGTGTCTGCGAGTCTCGAGCACTCTCGCCTGCGCGCTACTCGCGACGCCCACGTACCTGCGAGTGCTCTCGACGCTGCGCGCGCTCTGTTTCGAGCCTTTCGACAGCGAGACAACGCGTGCTGCTTGCTTGCTTAGTTGCTGCATGGCATGGGATGCGCCGAGTCGCGCAACACGGTGCAGCCCCAAGTCGGCGTCGGCGGTAGTGCGTTCTCGGTGGTCACGCCAGGCGCACCGGCGCCATCGCCATCATCAAGATCGAGGAGCGGCGTCAGCAGGTTCTTCCAGCGCAGTGCTGCCGGTAGCCAGGCAAAGCCAACGAGCAAGAAGAAGCACAAGCCGAATACGTTGGTGCCCGAGCCACTTCCAGCGACTCCGGCTCCTGTTCCTGCACCACCGTCTACCGCCGCGGCAACAGGTCCAAGCGTGAGTCTAGCGAGCGCTTCATCGACTACTGCAGCGTCTGTGACGTCTCCGAGCATCGCAGCGATCGCAAACGCCAAGCCAGCGTCACCAGCGCTGTCGCCGTCTCCTCCTGCTACTGCTGGCGCACCGGCGACAGGACCGAGTCCGCGCCTCGTGCCGCCGGACAAGCAGAACCTCGCGCACTTGGCGTTCGAAGAGCTGAGCATCCAGTTCCTGAAAGCGGTCAAGAACGGCGACCTCGCGTACATGGACCGCGTCGCACAGCAAGCCGTGCGGTCGAGCCACGCGCCGCTCATCAACATCCGCGGCATGTGGGAGAGCACGCCGCTGATCTACGCGTGTCAGTACTGCCACCCAAAGGCGGCGATGTGGCTGCTCGAGCGCGGCGCGAACGTGCACATGCAGAACGAAAAGGGCGTGACGCCGCTGCTGCTCGCAAGCCTCGAGGGCATGACGAGCGTCGTCGACTGGATCCTCACACAGCAGCGCGCCAGTGGCGACAGCACGAGCAGCAGCAGCGGCGGCGCGAACACCACTGATCCGCTCGACACGGTCGTGGCGATCGACAAGCAAGTCGGCGTCGTGTACAACTCGGCCGCGGATCTCAACATCCGCGTGAACCCGCTGCTCGCTGCGAGCATGAACGGTCACGTCGAGATCGTCGCGAAGCTCCTCGCACACGGCGCGTCCGTGAACTGCGGCGTCCCAGCGTCGGCGTCGAGTGCATCGGCAGCGAAGCAGTTTGCGCTCTTGCTCGCGGCCAAGTACGGCCACGCGCGCGTTGTGCGCTTGCTCATCAAGCACGGCGCAGACTTTGCAACGAGCGACGCGAGTGGGAACCACGCGCTGCTGCTCACGTGCGAAGCGAGCAAAGAGGAGTGCGCGATGGAGCTGCTGCGGCTCCTTCCTGGCACGTCGCTCGAGCCAATTGAGGCAGCTCCAGACAGCACCAGCGGCGAACAAGACAGTGGCGATGGAGACCGCGCGTCGCCACCGCCTCCGCGTCCCTCGAACGCGTACGTGACGGCGTGGAAGCAGCCGAACTGCCACGGTCTCACGGCACTGCACTTTGCAGCTGCAAACGGACTCCTCCCAGTCGTCCAGACCATGCTCGTGCGTCTCCAGTGGGGCGACGATTGCGCGTTCCTGAACGCCACGAGCGTGAACCGACGCGAGTGCGCGCTGCTCATGGCGTGCCGCAAGCGCCAGAACGAGGTCGTGCAGCTACTTGTGACGTGCGGCGCCGACTTTGAGCTCGCAGATCGCGGCGGCACGACGGCGCTCCAGGTGCTCAAGCGCGAGAAGAAGGACGAGCTCGTGAAGCTCTGCGAGAGCAAGAAGCAGCAGGTGCTGAGCAGTAGCAAAGCTGGAGGTGGCTCGGTCAGTCGCGTCAGCAGCGCTGTGGTGCTACCAGCGAGGAGCAGCAGCGATCCAGCGCCAGAGCAAGAGACAGCGCGAGCAGCGTCAGGGTCGGAGCAAAGCGCTGGCGAGTCGGACTTCGCGCTCAGCACGAACGAGACGCACGCGGATGCTGTTGTGAGTAGCAGCAGCAGCGAGAACAAGACAGAGCAACCGCCGGCGACAGCTGTGACGCTCGATTCGGACGGAGCACTCGAGTCAAGTGCGCATGGCGATGCATCGATTGGCACAAGCGGCGCACTTGCAGCACGTGAGAGTGAGAGCGCCGTGGCAATGACAACAGTGCCAACGCAGCAGAGCCAAGCGAACGACGCGGATCTACGGACGATGTCGTTTGCTTCGCACGCGCTTCCTCCGAGCGGCGATCAGGCGACTCCCGCCAAAGAGACTGAAGGAGCCATCAGCACAAGCGACGGCGTCAAGACCGAGCGGATAGCAGAGCCTGACCACAGCTCCGACCCAGCAACTGCTGCTGCTGTTGCTCAGACTGGCGACACTAGAGGCTTGGTAGATGGTCACGAAGGCGGCACGACAACCCAGAGCAGCAGCAGTGGTGGTCCTCGTGTCGAGACGATGGCGAGCGTGTCGCCCGCGAGAGAAGAGGCGTATCTGTCAGCGAGTAAGCGGCCATCGAAGCCCAAGCACCGGAAGAAGGAGCAGGCGTCACCGCCACGCAAGCCACGGCAGAAGAAGAGCGTTGTCAAAGACGACGAAGCGGCAGGAGACGCCGCCGCGCCAGCTTTGCACGTCGACAGCTACGATGACGTGCCAGTGATGTCGAGCGCCACAGAGTCCTCCAGTCATTTGCAAGACGCGCCTGCGAGTCTCGCAGTTGCTGCAGTGATGTCCAGCACCGATGCACAAGCAAGCAGTCCGTCACTCGCGCCGCTGCCAGCACCGGCACTTGAGCCACCGCTGGACACGAGCACAGGCGCCACGCTCCACCGCAGCAGTAGCAACGGTGCGCACATCGCCGCAGACGCGACCGAGACCGACGCGCCACTGAAGCGCGAGCGCCGGAAGAAGAAGCAGAAGGCGCCCAGCGTGAGCAGCAACAGCAGTGAGGCAAAGAAGAAGAGCAAACACGCGGCTGAGCGCGGCGACGCAAACGCTCCGCTGACAGTCAACGACGACCACGGCGATGGCGATGAGAGTAGACACGTAGACACAGCGTCCAATGCACTCGACTAGCGTCCGTATCGACCCACAAGAGTCTGTTCCTCCTCCTCCTCCTCTCTCTCTCGTGCCTCAGAACGGCCGAATGCTGTTGGTGCCTCGCAGGGCGTTCTTGAGCGCCTTGGGGTCGGCCCACGACGACGTCATGTACTCGTCGGCGTCGTCGTCCACCGCGCGCTTGAGCTCCTCCTGCTTCTTGAAGTAGAACGCCATCATGGCCTTGCGCTCGTCCTCGCTCACGGCTGGCTCGCGCGCAGGCATGCCGCCGCCGCGCTTCTGGAGCTTTACGATCACCTTTGTCTTCTCGTTCGAGCCCACGAGGTCGCGCACGTACTGGTCCCGGAAGAACTGCTTCCCGGCCCACCAGAGCTCCGCGTGGTCCTCAGACGCAACGTCGAGGACTGCAGACGAGTCTGCGAGCGCGTCTTCGACGTCTTTGGCGTCGAGCAAGTGCTTGATTGGGTCGTGCGGCGGGAGGCCCATGGGGAACGCCATCATCACGGCGCCGCGGATGTTCATGAGCTTCTCGTCCAACACCACGCGGTTCATGCACACCTTACGCTCGAGCTGCTGCTTGGCGCGGATGTACTGCTTCGCGTCGTCTGCGACTTGCTGGAGCACAGTGCGGAGCTGCGGACTCACGCCTTCGCCTGTGCGCAAACCCATGGGGTCGGCGTCGTAGAACTCGCCGCGCACTCGCGTCGCTGCGTCCTCTTGGTACTGATCGAGCCCCTGTTCGCTCGGGAGCTTCGCGACGCCGTGCTGACCAAGCGCTGGTAGTGCGTCTGCGAGCGCAGCTAGACGCAAGCGCGCGTTGTGGATGCCGCAGAGCGCGCGAATGAGCGTGTCATTGAGCGTCGAGATCGGCGCTTCGTACAGGAACTCGTTCTTGTCGCCGCGCTTGACGTGGAACAGCACCATTGCAGCTTCGATGTGTGTGTGGGCGACCGTGTGCGCGAAGATGTGCGTGTGTGTGAGTGCGGCGTTCGAGAATGGGAGCGAGCGCTTGAGCGCTTTGAGGAGCGACGACGACAAGTCGTCGGACTCGCGTCGCTTGGTGTGTGTCTTCTGTTGTTTGTGATGCGCTTGCAGTCGAACGTTTTGATAAATTCGTGATAATAGGATCAATGTATTATATATTGTCTATGTATCATAATTTTTTCAGAAAATAACATATATATACCATGCTTCTTTGTTTAACATTTCAATCTTGAAATCTATCGTAGGTGAATGCATGCGTGCACAGTTTAGTCTTTAAAAATATATACAACTTTCGAATTGTTTGATTCCAATGCGAAGTACCGCATCTGATGTTGCACATCACTCTGAGGCATCATTACGTCTCTTGCAAGCAAGCAAGAAGCCCATCGATCGATCGATCGCCTATCGAGACACCGACCGACAGATAGCAGCAGCAGCTGATGCAAGACGAGCAGCTCAGCAAAGCGCAGTTTGTGCGCGCGCATTCACTCTATGGATACGGCAGCAGCAGTGATGGCGTGACGCACGAGCTCGAGATTGACCGCATGCGCAGAGAGGAGTTTGCGCACATGCGCGGTACGTTTGCGCTTGCATCATAGAGAGTGAACGCTCCTACACGATGTCCATTGACGCACTGTCTATCGTATGCACATGTGTAGACAGTGTGTACGTGGACCACGCAGGCGCGACGATGTACTCGTCCGCGCAGCTCCAGCGCGTGTTTGCAGAGCTCTCGACCGGCATCTTTAGCAATCCCCACAGCAGCAGCAGCAGCAGCGACGACAGCGAGTCGACTGCTGCGCGCGTCGAGCGCGTGCGTCGCCAGGCAGTGCAGTTCTTCCGCGCGAGCGAGCGCGAGTACGAGCTCGTGTTCACGTCCGGCGCAACTGCTGCGCTCCAGCTCGTGGGCGAGTGCTTCCCGTGGACAAGCGGCGCGAGTCGCTTCGCCTACTCGATAGACTCGCACACGAGCGTCTTGGGCATTCGCGAGTACGCAGCAGCGCACAACGCGTCTTCGTCGTGCGTCTCGCTCGATGCAATGGCGCGTCTCGAAGCGCAGGCGTCCGCTACGCAAGCGCCGCAGCCTCCCACCGCAACAACCAACACTGTCGAGGCCGACGCGCCACGGAGTCTGTTTGCGTTCCCAGCCGAGTGCAACTTCAGCGGCGCGCGCCACGCGCTGTCGCTCGTCCATCACATCCAAGCAAACGGACTCGGCGATGAACGAGAAGACGCCTCGACGCCACAGCACAAGTGGTTCGTGCTGCTCGACGCAGCCAAGTACGTCGGGACGCACGAGCTCGATCTCTCGACATGTTCGCCGGACTTTGTCGCCGTGTCGTTCTACAAGATGGTCGGCTACCCCACGGGCCTCGGCGCGCTGCTGATCCACAAGCGTGCGGTTCATGAGCTCCGGAAGACGTACTTTGGCGGCGGCGCTGTCGCGAGCATCTTGGCGACGCAGCACGTCGTCGTCCCGCGCGGTCTCGGCGCTGGAGCGAGCGACGCACCGAGTGCTGCGCGCTTTGCTGACGGCACGCAGTCGTTCCTTGCGATCCTCGCGCTGCGCCACGGCCTCGAGACGCTCGAGCGCCTCGGCATGGCGCGCATCGACGCGCACACAACCGCGCTCACGCAGCTCCTCGTGACGCAGCTCCGAGGGCTGAAGCACGCGAACGGCGCCGTTGTCTGCAAAGTCTACGGCCACGACTCGCAGCGCGCGAGTGGCGCAGTCGTCGCGTGCAACTTGCATCGCGCCGACGGCTCGTGCGTCGGGTACGCGGAAGTCGCGAAGCTCGCAGCGCTCCAGCGCATTCAGCTCCGCACGGGGTGCTTCTGCAACCCAGGGGCGTGCCAAGCGTACTTGGGCCTGAGCGACGCCGACGTGCTCGCAAACATGGACGCTGGCCACGTCTGCGGCGACGACATGGACGTCGTGAACGGCCGTCCGACTGGCGCAGTGCGCCTCTCGCTCGGCTACATGTCGACGTTTGAAGACGTCGCGGCGCTCCTCGCGCTCATCAAGACGTACTTTGTGAGCACGCGAGCGCCCGAGCGAGTGCCCCGTACCATCAGCGTCGCCTCGCGCGTGCGACTCTGCAAGATTGCACTCTTCCCGATCAAGTCGTGCCGTGGCATGAGTGTGAGTGCGTGGCCCGTCGGCGCGCGCGGCCTCCTCTTTGACCGCGAGTGGGCAATCGTCGACGCTGCGACGCACAAGGCGCTGACGCTCAAGGACGTCCCAGCGCTCTGCTTTGTGCGTCCGGTCGTCGACCTCGAGCGCCAGACGCTGACGATCGCGTTTCAGAAGAGTGACAATGTCACTGACAAGAGTGACAGTAGCCACTGTCCAAGTACCGAGACGTTTGTCCTATCGCTCAGTCACTCGCACGCAGCAGCGAAAGTTGACGATGTGCGTGACCTGCGCGTCTGCGCTGACGCGTGCAAAGGCCGCGACGTCCTCGGCGACGTCTCGCAGTGGCTCAGCGCACGGCTCGAGCGAGCAGTTGCGCTCGTGCGCGTCGCTCCGAGTCACCAACGAGATGCACAGCCGACGCGCCGCAGTCGGACAGCAGACGCTGCGAGTTCTCCGACCAGCGACACTAGCAGCAGTAGTAAGATTGGCTTTGCAAACCAAGCGCAGTTCCTCCTCGTGTCGCGTGCGAGCGTCGCGCACTTGAACGCTGCGCTTCGAGCCGCAGACGCAGCGCTCGTGGTCGATGAAGACGCGTTCCGCGCCAACTTGGTCGTCGACGGCTGCGACGCGTTTGCTGAAGACGCTTGGACGCACGTGCGCATCTGCAGCAGCAAAGAGGACGACGCAGAAGACGACGATGGTGACGAAGGCGTGGCGTTTGACGTCTCGGGGCCGTGCAGCCGCTGCAGCATGATCAACATCGACCCGAGGACTGGTGCGTTCGACCGCGCGCCGCTCCAGACGCTGTCGACGTATCGTCGCGAGCGCAGCAGCATCTTCTTTGGGCAGTTCCTCACGCGTCATCGTCGTCGTCGTAGCGACAGTGCGCGGCTTGAGTGGCTGCGTGTCGACGATCGCGTGTTGTTGAAGTGAGCGTGCGTGTTCCCTTGATTTTGTCACTACCGGCTGCTTGGTGTATTGCGATGATTCGCGATCTTTGTGGTGCACCACACATTGTCATAAGCAAGCATACAAACGTCAAGTGTTTGAATCCACCTCAAAACCTCACACTCAAATACAAGGTTCTGAGGTGAAATCGCTGTCAAATCAGGGTTTGAGGTTTTACTGGCTTGACAAGTGCGAGCCAATCACTTGTACAATGTCTGACCGAGTTGTTATGATACATTCGAGACAAGACATTCAGTGCCAATAGCATACAAATCGCAAGATAATTGTGGCAGCCACAATCCGACTTGCATTCACTATACTGCCAGCAAAGATCGGGGGACGACAACCGCCAAGTCGCAGCGCACTTTGAGTTTTGCTCCACTCGCCGCACTCCACACACCCCCACCTCCTCTTCCTCCTCTTCCTCTATCTCCAAGATGGCGAACCCGCGCGTGTTCTTCGACATGACGATCGGCGGCGTCGAGGCCGGCCGCATCGAGTTCGAGCTCTTCGCCGACAAGGTCCCAAAGACGGCGGAGAACTTCCGCGCGCTCTGCACGGGCGAGAAGGGCATTGGCCGCTCGGGCAAGCCGCTCCACTTCAAGGGCTCGGCGTTCCACCGCGTGATCCCGAACTTCATGTGCCAGGGCGGTGACTTCACGCGCGGCAACGGCACGGGCGGCGAGTCGATCTACGGCGAGAAGTTCGCGGACGAGAACTTCCTCCTCAAGGTGCGTCGTCAACTGCATGATCGATCGATCGATTGTCTGTGGCACATTGCATGCCGATTGTATAGCGATATGTATGGACCATGCGACTCACACACACTCCCTCTCTCGTGTTACAACTGCACACGTGTTTGACACGACAGCACAAGGGCGAGGGCATCCTGTCGATGGCGAATGCTGGCCCGAACACGAACGGCTCGCAGTTCTTCATCTGCACGGTCGAGACGTCGTGGCTCGACGGCAAGCACGTTGTGTTTGGCCGCGTCGTCGCCGGCATGGACGTTGTGAAGAACATTGAGAAGGTCGGCAGCCAGTCGGGCCAGACCAAGAAGCCGGTCGTCGTCGCCAACTGCGGTGAGCTCTAAGCAACAGCAGCTTCGTCTCGTCGGATCCGACCGCGCGTCTCTAGCGTGACGCTCTGTAGCTAGCGACCGCACGCGCAGCCAGCGTGGTGCAGCAGCTGCAGTCAACACGATCCGCCACTTCCAGTTCATCCTCGTCCTCTTCATCATCATGTCGTGAATCTTGCCAAGTGAGACCTTGGTCATCGCGTACTGTATCGCATATGACCGCGCTCTATTCAAAGCAGCGCGCTCTATTCAGGTCGATTCGACGAATGGCTACACATGACGCTCACATCGACGCCGTGCGCTCACGCTTCGCCGTGCGCTCGAGCTTGACGCGCACTTCTGCGTACGCATCGACTGGCGCTGCGTCGCTCGTATTTGATGCGAGGTCTGTTCGCCGCCGCTTGCGCTGCGACTGTGCGTTTGCTTCGTCCTGAGCAGCAGCAGCGGCGAGTTGCTGGCTCAAGTCGTCTGGTGCGTCGTCAGTGAGATCAAAGACAACACCAACGGCTTCTGCTGCTTGGATGCGCTGGTTGATCGCCTCTTCGAGCGACATGGCGCCTGCGATCTCGATCTCTTCGTCGTCTGCGCTCACAGGTGCGTCAGCTGCAGCAGCGTCGATGCTCGCAACGACGGCGGCGCGATGGTCCTTTGTCCACGACCGCTCGCCGCGGATCTCCATGCGCACGACGCGCCGCAGCGGTTTGTCAAAGTCTGCGCACACGTACGCGTTCGTGTGTTGCTCGCCGTCAAAGAACGACTCGTTCGCGGCGCGCGTCTGCTCGGTCGCTGCGTGGATCTCGTCGTACAGCGTCGCCTCCATCGTCTGCTCGGCGACGAACCGGACGACAAAGACCTCCGAGTTGACTTGGCCCATGCGCAGGACGCGGCCGATCGCCTGCTGCTCGAGCGTACTCGCTTGCGCTGCGCTGTAGCCAACTGGGTCGAGGAAGATCACGTGCGACGCGACTTGCAAGTTGATGCCCGAGGCGCTCGTGAGCGAGTTGAGCAGCAGCGCCTCGGTCGAGCCATTGAGGAACGACAGCACTTGCGACGACTTGACTTCGCTCGACTGGTGCTGAAGGAACTTGGCGCACGAGATGTTGTTCGCCACGAGCGCCGCTTCGATCACGCGCAGCGCTGCGGGCCACATCGTGAAGATCACGACCTTGATGTGCGCCAAGCGGCTGAGGAACTCGACCAAGTGCGTGATCTTGCTGCCGTAGTACGGAATGTCGACGCTGTTCGCGCCGCGCGCGTCGTCGGCCTCTTTGAGCGCGAGGCACTCGGCCAAGTCCTCGAGCTGCTCGTCAACCGCTGAGCGCGCGCGTGTACATCGCTCGGTGAGCGTCGACTCCATGATCGCACCCAAGCGCGCAATGCCGGCGTGCGAGTCCCAGTGCTTGCGCAAGTAGTGCTCGATCTCGTCGTAGCTGTACAGAATGAGCTCAGTTGGCTCAATGAACGTACTCCCGCCGCCGCCCGAGCCGTAGTGACTCCGGAGCATGCGGAAGCCCGCGTCCGTCTCGCCATTGCGTCCAAAGAACCGGTCGAGACCCGACGCCTCCATGTCCTCAAAGCACTGCGCAACAGTCGAGTAGACTTGGTTCGAGATCGCGCGGCAGATCGCAACGGTGTTGCGCGTCGCCGCCTCCATCGTCGCTACTTCGTTCTTGCGCATCTTGGCGACTGCGAGCTGCCGATTGAGGTGGTAGATCTCGTTCTTGTAGACCTCGTTCGGCGTCTTGACGCTCACGATCGGCGGCAGCGCCTGCCCCTCCTTTCGCACGTGGTCGCGCTCGATCACGCGGTCCGAGATCCCGACGTGGACGCAGCTCTGGCGCGCGGCATCAAACTTCTCGAGCCACACGTCTGAGCGCGGACCGAGACCGAGTGCCGTCGTGCTGCTGCTGCTCGCAGTCGACGCCTGCGTCTCAGCGGCGCTCACGACGTCTGCGCCAATGTCGAGCGCGTCGTTTGCGCGGCTCGCAGCGAGGACGTGCTCGATTTTGTAGAGCAAGAGCTCGCGCGGGTGGAGCGTCACGGACACGTACGTCTCGTTCACGCGGATCTTGTTCGTGATCGCGTCCTGCTTGACCTGCGCGCAGTTGCGCAAGTAGAGCTTGCGCTTGATGTCGTCGAACGCCGGGTCGTGCGGCATGAGCCGCAGGCGCTTGAAGCCCAAGAGCTGGTTGTTCGCGTAGATCGACGCCGCTTTCTCTGGGAACGGCGTCGCGGTGATGAGCCACACGTGTTCGCACCGATGCGTGAGCTGGATGAAGCAGTCCTGCGCCTCTCGACCGGGCAAGACGAGGTCCTGGACCTCTTCAAAGACCACGCGGCGCCACGGCTTCTCGGGTAAGTGCAGCGGCGTGACCCACACAAGACCCGAGTACGCCTTGCTCACAAACTTCGCCGCGGCTTCGTACTCGACCGCGGCGTCTGCGTCGACAAAGAGCGGATTGCCGCGCGGGCCGACCTCGCGCGCGTACAGCTTGTGGTAGTCGTAGTAGTGCGCGCGCGACGCAATCGCCTCGTCGACGCCCACGAGCACGAGCGTCCGGTTCGAGATCTCCGCGCGGTCCATGCTCAAGTACGCGCGCAAGCCCACGACGACGTCGATCTCGCCGGGTGCGACGAACTTGCGCACTTCGAGCTCCCACTGCGCGAGCAAGTGCGACGGCGCAATGAGCAAGTTGCCGCCGACTTTGACGTTGATTGGCTCGGACACGATGAGCGCTAGCATCGTCGCAGTCTTGCCCATGCCAATGTCGTCTGCGAGGCACCCGCCGCGCGAGTAGTAGTCGAGCATGCCAAAGTTGAATCGCGCTACAGACGCATCGCGCGACTCGATCTGGAGCATGCGGTAGAGCGAGCGCCGCTGGTGCGCGTACAGCGGCAGGTCCTGCCGAAACGCAGCGGGCGTCAGCTCTTCTGGCGACGTCAGCGGCAGGAACGGCACTTTGAACTGCACGTTCTCGTCGACTTTGCATTGCGACGACGCGATGAAGTCTGTGATCGTGTTTTGCTTGGCGATTTGCCCCGTGCTCTTGCGGCGACGCGGTCCGCCCATTGCAACAGAGCGTCGATGCTGCGCGCGTCCAGCCGAGCACGCGAGATGCACGTGATGCAGTCGATGTGTGTCAATTTGGCTGGCTATTTCGAATTTGGCGCCAAGTGTGACATTATCGAGGGAACACACCACGAAATACTCGATTTTATCACTATCATAATTGAACTAGGAATATTGTCCGTGAGCAAGTCTACGAACTTTACATGGCCAAGACGACACCACACGAAGTCTCTTGTTTGGAATCGCGTTTGGGGCATCACTGGAGTCTGTCATAACGAAAGAACAGAGTTACAACGTGCCAAACGCTTGTATTTCGGACGAAACTTGCGGTTCGAAAGATAAGTACCAGTCAACTCAAATTAATCGGTTTGGTGACAATGGAGTACAATGTCGTAAAATCAACATATGACGTTCGCCTCCAACTAAAAATCACGCCTGCAACGTGTACGTGTTGGTATTGCATGAATATACGTACAGCGTACTAAATTTGTCGGTTTCTTAGCAAATGATTGAGGTGAGGAGCAATCAATCATACTATATTTACGAATAAATTTTTCATCGAGCGCTGTTTTGAGTCCAGCTCCGATAACTGGTGAGTCCTATGAGCAAGGCCACAATACTGACTAACTGACCATTATTTTTCCAGGCATTAAATACTGACGTACCAAAAATGATCCTTTCTATTCTCCCGCTCACAATCGAGTGCACTGTCGTATTATAGGCATAGTGACGTTCGCCTCAAACGTAGAATCGTGCTTGAGACGCGTGCGTTTTGTTATTGCATGAATATACGTACAAATGACTAAATTTGTACACTAGCAAAGGCGCAACAGACTGAAGTGAGAAGAAATCAATCGTACAATATTGTCGAACTAATTTTCCACCAAGCGCTGTTATGGATCGCAGCTCCGATCACTACAGCGTCGGGTTTGATGAGCAGGACCGCAATAAAGACTAACTGGTAGCTATTTCTCCCTGTATCCAACGTTACAAGAATGTGCCCGTCTCTTCTCCGGCTCACAATACACTATTTTGCTGACAACAATACAGTATAATGTGAGAGGGATACAAAACCATGATACAAACCAAAATAGATGACAGATTTCATTTGTACGCAAAATGCACATACTCAAAGAGGCGCTTTTGTTACGTAGAATCTAGCTCGTAGTCTTTGTTTGCAAACAATACACGTGTTCTGCAAAATGCGTCTTTATCCACGACGTATTATAATACACGCATGTTGTGCGATTACTTTAGCAATAACAAATTCGAGCTCAAGCGTGGTGTGGAAAATAATTCAACGCGCTACGTAATTATAGCATGATTTACATATCACTTTCGTTCCGATTTTTACACAACAGTATTTTTGCTTTTCTCTAATCGCACTCATCGTTTTACTGTATTTGTAATAACATCTATCACAGCTGCCGTAACGTAACAAATTGCCATGCTATCGTATCGATCCCTCTGCCACTATGAATTTGCACTCTATTCGACCGTTGCTCAAAGAATAGGTCCAGCTAAATGTTTAACCATTGTTTACATCTGAAAGGGCCCTTAACTTAGGGGTTTTGTCGATGTCAACAAGATAAATCAACCAAACAGCTATAAAAACTGACAGCACGAAGCGGACGGATTTCGACAAAACACATTCTGTTATAAAGAAAATTATAGACAATAGAATCGACAATCCTAAAGGGTAAAAATACATCATGATAGTTGAACATCAACCAAGTTTACGTACAACTTCTTTTCGCCTGGACACAAAAATAGCGGAAAAGGAATACAACCACAGTGTTTCATATAAATGGTTCAAACCACAGGGTTCCAATAAATAAAAAATCATTGTGTTGCACAAACATAAAGCCATGAAATAAATTCTATGTGGTGCAAGTGGTGCGACGCGAACGCGTCGTGGAGGCTGCTGTTGTTCATTGTCGCGACGTCCGCCATGTCGTCGATGTCGATAGCGCTCTTTCTCGCTCTTCTCTTCTCTTCTCGTGCTCTCGCTCTGCTCTTCTCGCTCGTTAGTTGCTGGTCTGGTGTCACGTTTAGAAATGATCCAGTCGCGGGTGCTAGAAAAACTGCTGCGTGGAATTCCCTTTGTGCATACAAAACATAATATCAAACGATACATACAGCGACAGTATCAGCTGCGCGTACTGGCGCGTGCATCCAAGCATCATCTGCATCATCTGCATCACCATTTGCACCATTTGCGACCAGATCCGGACGTTTGTGTCTCGAAGAGTCCAAATGCCCTCATTGCGTGAACCAGCCATTTCAAGTCACTTGAAACTTTGCACGACGCATTTCACACGTGGCAAGAATCGGGGCAAATACCCGAACAGACTTCCAATTGCACCGGTACCTGGCGTTCCAAGATCGATCGCGTGCAGCGACGTGAAGCCGAGGTCGAGGCGCCCAGCGTCACGCGCGGCATTCGCGATCTCACTACGACCATCACTGCCAAGTGGCTTCCCTGTCCTTGTCGTCTTCGTCCGCGTTCTTGTTCTTGTCTGCGTGATGGTGTCTGGTGTCCGCATGACTCGCATGACATGGGCATGACCAGCATGACCAGCATGACATCGCCATGACATGACACGAGCTCTACAGGTCGAGCAAGAGACGACGCGGGTCCGCGACCGACTCGGCGATGCTCTTGAGGAACGTCACGCCCTCGCGGCCGTCGATGATACGGTGGTCGTACGTGAGCGAGAGGAACATCATCGGACGCGGCACGACCTTGCCGTTCACGACCGACGGACGCATCTTCACGCCGTGGACGCCCAGGATCGCCGACTGCGGCGCCGTCAGCATCGACGTGCTCAGGAGCGAGCCCTGCACGCCGCTGTTCGAGACCGTGAACGTCCCGCCCGCGAGGTCCTCGACCGCGAGCGTGCCGTCGCGCGCCTGCTGGCCGAGCGCAGCGAGCGACTTCTCCAGGTCTGCGAGACCGAGCTTCTCGACGTTCCGGATCACTGGCACCACGACACTAGCAGTCGACAAGATACGACCGGAGAAGAGGAGGAGGAAGTGCCAGTCAGTACACGACCATGAGCACTAGGACGTCAGCAGCTCTGCTGTGATAGCAAGAGAGAAAAGAGAGAGAGACGAGAGGACGCACCCGCGCTCCGACGCCACAGCGACGTTGATGTCGACAAAGTCGTTGTACACGATCTCCTTCTCCTCCATGTCGATGACTGGCGCAGTAAGACACAAGACACATAGACATCGAGATCGTCAGGCCATGGCTCGAGGACCAGCACACAGACAGACACTCACACGTGTGTGTGCACAGCAATAGCCAGACGACCAACAGCGTTGGCCACGACACGAAGCAGAGACGTACACGAGTTGACGGCCGGGACCTTCTGCAGCGCCTGGGCGCTCGCCTTGAGGAACGCCGACATGAAGCCGAGCTTGACGCCGTGCGTCTTCTCAAAGCTCTCGCCGAGCTCGTCGCGGAACGCAATGAGGCTCCCGAGGTCGCACTCCTGGAACGTCGAGAGCATCGCCGCCGTGTTCTGCGTGTCCTTCTGGCGCTGCGCCGCGCGCTGCTTCAGCGCACTCATCTGCACGCGCGTCTCGTTGCGGCTGAAGCGGCCGCTCGATGGCGCAGCAGCCGACGTCGGGAACAGCGGCGCAACAGACGCAGCGGGCGCCGCCGACTTGGGCGTCTCGGCCTTCGCCGGCGCAGCAGCAGCTGGCGCAGCGGCGGCGGCAGGAGCAGGCGCCGCAGTCTTCGTCTCGACCGCACCCACCGGTGCCGCAGCGCCCTTGTCGAGCACAAACAGCGGCGCGCCGACTTGCACGACCTCGTCGAGCTTCGTGAGGACGCTCGCGAGTTTGCCAGCGAACGGCGCGTTCACGTCCACGCTCACCTGCGAGTGCGAGTGCGAGTGTGTGTGAGAGAGAGAGACAGAGAGAGACTTGTCAGAGCCAAGAGCGCTATCCACTACGGCCTATCAAGAGAGTGAGCGAGCGCGCACCTTGTCGGTCTCGACGACCAGCACCGGCTCATCAGCGCGCACGTAGTCGCCGACGTCTGTGCTCACACGAATGAGAGAGAGAGAGAGGCGTCAGTGGATCACTCATTTGTCCGTCTCCCACTCACACACCACAAGCGCAAGAGCAACCGCAATCGCGAGGACGCACTCTTGAAGATCGTCACGACCGTGCCTTCCGAGATCGAGTCGCCCATCGACGGCACGTTCACGGTCGCGAGGTCCGCTGGTCCATCCGTAGCAGCAGCAGCCGCTGGCGCTGGCGAGGCCACAGCAGGCTCCGGTGTCGATGGCACTGCCGCCGCACCACCTGCTTGCTTGGTCACGCTGAAGAGCGGCGCACCGACGAGCACGTTCTCGTCGATCTTTGCGAGCTGCGCGTCGAGGACACCGGCAAACGGCGCGCGGACATCGACGCTCACCTGGTGGTTGTGTGCAGTCGGTCATAACGAGTGAGCGTTGCGTGTTGTGAGAAGTCGATCGAGCAAGAGAGCGAGAGCGCGTTGCGTCGACTGCTTCTCATAGCGCACACGCACGCACCTTGTCCGTCTCCAGGACGACGACGACTTCGTCTGCTTCAATGACGTCGCCAGGAGCTGCTCGTCGCCATTGCGATGATGGAGAGACACGAGAGAGATGGCGGTTGTTAGCGCAGCAGCGACGGACAAGAGCACTCGATACGTATGAGAGACGCACCTTTGAGCCACTCGACGACTGTGCCTTCGGAGATCGAGTCGCCCATCGACGGCACAGGCACCGCCTCTGGCGCTGATGCAAATCACACGAGAGCGAGCGAGCACATGGTGCGTTCGTGAGTCGTACTGCTGTGCATCCGTGCGTGTGTGTGGGAAGGATAGACGTACCTGACGAGAACGCGCGAGTGGTAGCCGTCGCAAGTGGCTGGAAGCTGCTCGATCACACACACAGAAGCATGTGTGTGTCAGAGCACTCGTTACTGTGAGCGGATAGATGACACCGACGCATGAGCGAGCGAGAAAGACGCCAACGCACCTGCGCGAACGAGCGACAGCAGTCTGGAGCGTCGAGTACGAGCGCACAGACGACGCATTTGCGTGCACGCGCGCAGCGACTGGCGCGACCTGCTTTCGTTCCGACAACCAAGCGCTCAAATGTCAGTGCATGCGCTCGCAATCCAAACGAGTTGCAATCACACCACAGGAAGCCATCAAAGTAGCAACGACACCATACGCACCGATGCGTTCGAGGCAGCAACGGAGGCTTGGACGTGGCGCGCGACGACGCGGCCGCGCGAGCGCACGCTGCGGCCGAGGGCGGTGGGGAAGCTCATGCTGCTGCTGCTGCTGCTCTGCGTTTTTTGTAAAACGCGACTTTGAGGCGACTTGAGGTTGAGGGTCAACCACAGGATTGTCTAACAATAAATAGATAGTGACGAAATCGAGGTTTGACATTATTTGTCTCATATTTAATGCTCAGTCCAAAATCTGCAGTGACTAAATCGAGGTTTGACATCATCTGTCTCATATTCAAATTGCGCCTGCCGCTCAAGGAGTGCTTGAAGCAGACGAAGTCGTCGTCGTCCTGGAGACGGACAAGGTGCGTGCGTGTGCGCTATGAGAAGCAGTCGACGCAACGCGCTCTCGCTCTCTTGCTCGATCGACTTCTCACAACACGCAACGCTCACTCGTTATGACCGACTGCACACAACCACCAGGTGAGCGTCGATGTCCGCGCGCCGTTTGCCGGTGTCCTCGACGCGCAGCTCGCAAAGATCGACGAGAACGTGCTCGTCGGTGCGCCGCTCTTCAGCGTGACCAAGCAAGCAGGTGGTGCGGCGGCAGTGCCATCGACACCGGAGCCTGCTGTGGCCTCGCCAGCGCCAGCGGCTGCTGCTGCTACGGATGGACCAGCGGACCTCGCGACCGTGAACGTGCCGTCGATGGGCGACTCGATCTCGGAAGGCACGGTCGTGACGATCTTCAAGAGTGCGTCCTCGCGATTGCGGTTGCTCTTGCGCTTGTGGTGTGTGAGTGGGAGACGGACAAGTGAGTGATCCACTGACGCCTCTCTCTCTCTCTCATTCGTGTGAGCACAGACGTCGGCGACTACGTGCGCGCTGATGAGCCGGTGCTGGTCGTCGAGACCGACAAGGTGCGCGCTCGCTCACTCTCTTGATAGGCCGTAGTGGATAGCGCTCTTGGCTCTGACAAGTCTCTCTCTGTCTCTCTCTCTCACACACACTCGCACTCGCACTCGCAGGTGAGCGTGGACGTGAACGCGCCGTTCGCTGGCAAACTCGCGAGCGTCCTCACGAAGCTCGACGAGGTCGTGCAAGTCGGCGCGCCGCTGTTTGTGCTCGACAAGGGCGCTGCGGCACCGGTGGGTGCGGTCGAGACGAAGACTGCGGCGCCTGCTCCTGCCGCCGCCGCTGCGCCAGCTGCTGCTGCGCCGGCGAAGGCCGAGACGCCCAAGTCGGCGGCGCCCGCTGCGTCTGTTGCGCCGCTGTTCCCGACGTCGGCTGCTGCGCCATCGAGCGGCCGCTTCAGCCGCAACGAGACGCGCGTGCAGATGAGTGCGCTGAAGCAGCGCGCGGCGCAGCGCCAGAAGGACACGCAGAACACGGCGGCGATGCTCTCGACGTTCCAGGAGTGCGACCTCGGGAGCCTCATTGCGTTCCGCGACGAGCTCGGCGAGAGCTTTGAGAAGACGCACGGCGTCAAGCTCGGCTTCATGTCGGCGTTCCTCAAGGCGAGCGCCCAGGCGCTGCAGAAGGTCCCGGCCGTCAACTCGTGTACGTCTCTGCTTCGTGTCGTGGCCAACGCTGTTGGTCGTCTGGCTATTGCTGTGCACACACACGTGTGAGTGTCTGTCTGTGTGCTGGTCCTCGAGCCATGGCCTGACGATCTCGATGTCTATGTGTCTTGTGTCTTACTGCGCCAGTCATCGACATGGAGGAGAAGGAGATCGTGTACAACGACTTTGTCGACATCAACGTCGCTGTGGCGTCGGAGCGCGGGTGCGTCCTCTCGTCTCTCTCTCTTTTCTCTCTTGCTATCACAGCAGAGCTGCTGACGTCCTAGTGCTCATGGTCGTGTACTGACTGGCACTTCCTCCTCCTCTTCTCCGGTCGTATCTTGTCGACTGCTAGTGTCGTGGTGCCAGTGATCCGGAACGTCGAGAAGCTCGGTCTCGCAGACCTGGAGAAGTCGCTCGCTGCGCTCGGCCAGCAGGCGCGCGACGGCACGCTCGCGGTCGAGGACCTCGCGGGCGGGACGTTCACGGTCTCGAACAGCGGCGTGCAGGGCTCGCTCCTGAGCACGTCGATGCTGACGGCGCCGCAGTCGGCGATCCTGGGCGTCCACGGCGTGAAGATGCGTCCGTCGGTCGTGAACGGCAAGGTCGTGCCGCGTCCGATGATGTTCCTCTCGCTCACGTACGACCACCGTATCATCGACGGCCGCGAGGGCGTGACGTTCCTCAAGAGCATCGCCGAGTCGGTCGCGGACCCGCGTCGTCTCTTGCTCGACCTGTAGAGCTCGTGTCATGTCATGGCGATGTCATGCTGGTCATGCTGGTCATGCCCATGTCATGCGAGTCATGCGGACACCAGACACCATCACGCAGACAAGAACAAGAACGCGGACGAAGACGACAAGGACAGGGAAGCCACTTGGCAGTGATGGTCGTAGTGAGATCGCGAATGCCGCGCGTGACGCTGGGCGCCTCGACCTCGGCTTCACGTCGCTGCACGCGATCGATCTTGGAACGCCAGGTACCGGTGCAATTGGAAGTCTGTTCGGGTATTTGCCCCGATTCTTGCCACGTGTGAAATGCGTCGTGCAAAGTTTCAAGTGACTTGAAATGGCTGGTTCACGCAATGAGGGCATTTGGACTCTTCGAGACACAAACGTCCGGATCTGGTCGCAAATGGTGCAAATGGTGATGCAGATGATGCAGATGATGCTTGGATGCACGCGCCAGTACGCGCAGCTGATACTGTCGCTGTATGTATCGTTTGATATTATGTTTTGTATGCACAAAGGGAATTCCACGCAGCAGTTTTTCTAGCACCCGCGACTGGATCATTTCTAAACGTGACACCAGACCAGCAACTAACGAGCGAGAAGAGCAGAGCGAGAGCACGAGAAGAGAAGAGAAGAGCGAGAAAGAGCGCTATCGACATCGACGACATGGCGGACGTCGCGACAATGAACAACAGCAGCCTCCACGACGCGTTCGCGTCGCACCACTTTCACCACACAGACGTGAATGGCTTGGCGCGCCGCTTTAGCCAGATCGACGTGAACGACCAGCGCCGCCTCCCGACCGTCCAGGAACTCTTGACGATCGTCAAGCTCCTCCAAGGCGCCGTGCGCGGCATTGGCCCGACCGACGCCTCGGACATGACGACGAACAGCGGCCGCAACAGCCCAGTGCTCGACGACGACGAGTCGCCGTTCTCGATCCACCGCAGCAGTCCGAACCGCGGACCGCGCTACTACATCGACCCGCGCACGTCGCTCAAGCACCACGCAGCGTCGCCCGGCGCGACGTCGCCAGGCGGCATCTACAACCCGCGACGCCGTGGCACGAGCGTCGCGTCAGCGCACTCACCGCCGCGCGAGAGCGGCTTCCACCGCGTGACCGACCCGTACGCTGCCTCTGGGCTCGTCACGCCGCCGCCAAAGCGCCGCGAGAGCCACTACGCAGCGCGCAGCCAGTCGTCCGTGCCGCGCCCGACCACGCGCGTCGCAGCGCTCACGCGCGAGAACATCTCGCTGCTCCCGACGCCGCAGGATTTGCTCGCGCGGCGGCGCAACACCGCTGGGTCGATCGTCTCGGGCACGTCGCAGCAGTCCAAGATGTCGGCGCGCACGGACGGCGGCGCGGTGTTCCCGCGGCTCTACCAGCCAGACTACTACAAGACGCGGGACCAGAAGCTCCGCGCGATCCGCGACCGGCAGGAGCACCTCAACTTTAACTTCTCGCCCGCGACGAACCACACGAAGCGGCTCTCGATCTCGTCCGTCGACTCGCTCGGGAGCTCCATTGGCTCGATGCAGTCGGCCAAGACCGACATCACGAGCGTCTCGAGCCGGCTGTACGACCCAGACTACGTCAAGAAGCGCAACGCGCGGCTCGCGCGCATGCGCGAAGAGCGCGAGATGCGCGAGTGCACATTCGTGCCGACGATCAACGCGACGAGCAGCACAGCAGCAGGAGGCATGGGCCGCCGCACGTCGTCGGCGCACCAGGTCTTGCGGTCGTGAGCTGCGCGAGCGAACGGCTTGGAGTTGCTGACACACACACACACACACCTGCGCCACTCCTGTCACCATATCCCACCAACTACTACTACGCACGCAACGATCTCAGCCACCGCCATTGTACCTCAAGCTGTCAGCGCTTCCAGTTCCAGTCTCTCTCTCTCTCTCGCTACCTCCAGTCCCCACACTCAGTCCATTAGTCCGTTAGTGAGACCGCACTCAGTGCGAGATGTCGTCTTTTGTGTATAATTTTGAATTTATTTTACGAAATATGTGAAATCGAGCTTGTCACCTTTCAACGACAACGACAAAGAGCTCAAAAGTGTGAGCAAGAAGATGCCGCCGCGCAAGAAGCCGTTCAGCGGCAAAGCGAAGAAGCAGCAGGTGAGCATGCGCTTACAATGAATGCTCTTGCATCTGTGGTCGTAATAGTAGCTGACGTGGAGCGAGTGTGCGAGCAGCTCAAGGACAAGCGCGAGAAGAAGAACCGCGCAAAGGATGCAGATGCACAGGACGACGCAGCGTTCGAGACTGCAGACGCTGTCGCAGCAGACGGCGAGGCCGAAGCGCAAGCACATGCGCTCATAGTGCCGACACTACCGCCTGTAGCAACAGAGGTGCGCCATATCCATTCTAGACAACGCACACAGTCATCACAACTTGGACACCTCATGACTGATCCACTGTCGATGATGCACTATCATGACAATAGGGCGGACGTCGCGACCTGCGCACGATGTTCCACACTGAATCGCGTGCAGCAGTCGACGCGCGCAAGAAGGACGCAACGCGCGCGCTCGAGTACGCATCGGATCGCGGCGACTCGCAAGCGATCTACCGCTACGGCATTCAGGACGCGAGCAAGCAGCCACCGATCTTCACGAAGCCATCGTGGCGGCGCGACATGACTCCAGACGAGCTCGCAGACGTCGAAGCGCAGGCGTATCTGCGCTGGACCGAGTCGCTCGCAGCAGCACAGCAGACAAGCGACAGCAGCAGCGTCGCGAAGATCAACATGTTTGAGCGGAACCTCGAAGTCTGGCGCCAGCTCTGGCGCGTGATCGACCGGAGCTCTGTGCTCGTGCACCTCGCAGACGCGCGGTGCCCGCTGCTGCACTTGAGCGACCGGCTCATCGCGTACGTCCGCGACGAGCGACCGTCGAAGCGCGTCGTGATCGTCTTGACAAAGGCCGACCTCGTGTCGCCAGACCGCGTCGCCGCTTGGGTCGCGTACCTCGAGCAGCGCTACGACCATACAGTGCCAGTGCTCGCGTACCGCATGGACGCGCCAGAGGCGAGCAACACTGCGCTCATGCGTCTCATCGGTGCTGCGAGCGCTACTGTTCCGATTGATGAGCGCGAGGGTCCCAGCGCGCGACGACGAGCGCGACGCGCTAGTCATTGGCTTTGTCGGCGAGCCAAACGTCGGCAAGTCCTCGCTGCTCAACAGCCTCTTTGACCGCAAGCTTGTGAGCGTATCTGCGACGCCAGGACACACGAAGCACTTGCAGACGCACTTCTTCGATCGCCCAGAGCTCCTCGACGTCCTAAACCACGTGACAGCAGGAGGCGGTCAAGTCTACGAGCGCGCAGTTGTGTGCGACTGCCCTGGTGTCGTGTTCCCGCGCTTGGACGTCCCGATCGCGCTGCAGATTCTGTTTGGAAGCTTCCCGATCGCGCAGACGCGTGAGCCGTTCAGCGCTGTGCGGTTCATCGCCGAGAACTGCGAGCCGCCGCTCCAGGAGCTCTACAAGCTCAAGCCTGTCGAAGACGACGACGGGGACTGGTCGCCGTACACGCTGTGCGAAGCGTACGCGATGCAGCGCGGGTTCCACGTCAAAGGCGGCAAGTTTGACGTCCACCGCGCAGCGAACGTCCTGCTGCGCGACACGCTCAACGGCAAGAAGGCCGTGCTGTCGTTCCCACCGCCGCCATTCGAGTAGGACAAGAGTGTCCTCGCAGTGTGGACAGCGACCCTTTTTATGTGTCGTAAAGAGGTTTCAGAAATCCCTGTTTATCTTGCTTGTCTATCGCAACGCAATCAACCATTTCGACGCTGAAGCACAAGCAACGCAAAGGACCGATCGCGATGCTGCGGAGAGTGGCGCAACGTGCTGCGCGCGTGTCCGTGACTGCGCACGCAGGCGCTGTGCGGCACTTTGCACATGCGCACGACAAGCCAAGTGCGTTTGTTTGCATTGCCGCTATGTATTGCTCGCTGTAGCGCACATGCAGTCGCGTCGTGCGAGAGCGAACGCCATCGAATCGGCTCACATCAATCACTGCGTGTATGTGCTGCTGCGTGTGACGCAGAGGACTGCTGGAAGTGCCACCATGCGACCGACTGTTGCTCGTTCTTTTGCAAGAGCTGTGACGCGATCCAGCCGATCAACCGCGAGAGCGCGTGCGACTACTTTGAGATGTTCAAGATGTGCGTGGCCACTACCTGTGCCTGTGCTGCTGAAGACGCTTGCTCGCGTTGCTCACACTGCGTGTGTCTGTCGATCATGTACATGCGCACAGTCCAAAGAACTTTTCGCTCGAGCAGCGCAAGATGGAGCAGACGTACTGGAACCTCCAGAAGCGCCTGCACCCGGACCTCTACGGCTCCAAGTCGGACGTACGTACCTCTTCATTGAACTGCTTGCGCCTCGCAACGACTGCACTCTCTCTCACACTCGCGCTGTAGTTTGAGAAAGAGCTCTCGGCCATGAACGCCGCAGTCATCAACGACGCGTACAACATGCTCAAGACGCCCAATACGCGCGTCAAGTACCTGGTGCGTCCTCCCAGTCCCTTCTCGGTAACTCGTCCACGCACCATCGCACTACTCACGTTGTTGTTGTGTACTTGACTAGCTCGCATTGCATGGCATCGACGCACTGGGCGAAGGCGCGAGCACAGCAGTCGACCCTGCGCTGCTCATGCAGACAATGGAGCTCCGGTGCGTTGGTCTTGCGTGGCATGCGGATCCTGTCGAGTGGCTCACGGTACACTCTTGGTATAAATTCCTATAGTGAAGAAATCGAGGAAGCCGCAGATGTCGATGCACTCAATGCGATCCGCAAGCGCATCTCGGAGCAGATCGACGCGATCATCCAGAAGCTCGGGGAGGTGTACGACCGCAAGCAGGACCTCGATGCGACCAAGAAGTACGCAGTCGAGCTCCAGTACATGGTCAAGTGCGCCGAAGAGATCGATGTGCGCGAGGAACAGCTCGAAGCGTGAGTGAGCACATCATGAAGACGAGAGACGAGCGGCGTAGTACAGTCGAATGCGTTTCGCACTTGCACGAGTCTCTTGCTGCTGTTGTTGTTGTTGTGTACGAGGCGTCATAGGCGCTTGACGAATGGACGCGAGCGCTACTAGCGCCGACCGCCGCGCTGCCGCATGCTCAGCTCGAGCGTCGCGCCGCTGACAAAGTTGTAGTGCGCGCACGTGAGCGTGTCTTTGAGAAAGCCGATGGGGATCTTGAGCTGCTGCTTGTTCACCGGCATGCCCGCGAGTTCGCTCTAGCAACAGACAACAGCAGACGCACGCGTGTGAGTCTCAGATACGTACTCAGTACCACACAGAAAGCGATGCAGGACGCACCGAGAGCTTCTCTTTCACGGCGCGGATCGTGCTCATGACGTCGACTTCGATGCTCACAGACTGCCCCTCGAGCTTCCACTGCGCGTGCTCGGGCTCGTTCGGCACCGCGATCACGAGACGCACGACGCCCTAGACAGACACACAGACACGCAGACAGAGAGGAGTTAGGACCAACACGACACACTCAAGGACAACAAACACAGCGCAATGGCAATGGACGTACTGGATGCAGCGCAGCAAACTCGGCCTCTGGGAGCAGCGCGTTGTCAGTGCGCTGGCGCTTTGAGGCTGGCTCCGCGTCGTCTGTCAGCGCGGTCGCGCCAGCACTCGGTGGAACGAGTCCCATTGGCGCACCAAAGCTCGGCGGGACGCCTGGCGGACCTGCTGGAACACCAGGCGGCGCACCGACAACGCCTGGCGGTCCCATCATGCCTGGCGGCCGCACACCTGGCGGTGCCATCACGCCTGGCGGTGCAAACGCGACTCCAGGCGGACCAGTGACACCTGGTGGCAGCATCCCTGGCGGCATCGGCGCGCCGGGGTATCCATGAGGCGGGAACCCAGGACGCGGTGGTGGCGGCTGCGCAAACGGTCCTGGCACTGCTGATGCTGCTGTTCCAGGAGGCGCTGGCGGTGCATGCTCGTCGTCATCATCATCGTCGTCTTCGTCCATCGCGTCGCCATCGACGTCTGGCTGCTGCGGTGGCGCTGCGGCACTCGCTGCTGGCGCGGACGTCGCTTGGACGAGCCGCGCCTCTTCCTCTGCAGATGACGCAAAGATGTCGGCGCGCTTGGTCGCAAAGCGCCGGAGCGAGTCGGCGATCGCTGTGCCTGCGGCGTACGAGCTCTCCTTCTGCTTCTCCAAGTGCCGCTGCGTCTCTTCGCGCCACTTTGGGTTCATGAGCAGAATGCGCATGTGCTCGTTCGCGTCCGCAGACGACACAGCTTTGCCGTCGACTGTGAGCAACTGCGCCGCTGCCGGTGCTGTCGGCGCCGTCGCGAGCGGGACGTAGTCTTCGACGACTTTGATCTCGGCCTTGGCGCTCGCGACGTCGTCGTCCGAGTCGTCGTCCATGTCCATGTCGTCGTCTGAGGCATTCGCGTCCGCTGCTGCGGCGTTTGCTGCTGCGGCGGCTTCCTCTTCAGCGTCATCGAGTGTGATCGTCTCGACGACGACAAAGTCGTGCCAGTCGATCTGCGCGAGTGCGAGGCGCTCGGCGTCGCTCGCAGCAGCTTCCTGTGCGCGGCGCTCTTGCTCTGTGCGGTCCCACTCGAGACGGTGGACGCACCGATCGAGGACTTTCATGCGCTGCATGCCGTTTTCTATTCTGTTTACGGGACAACGAGACAACACAATACGGTTAGTACCATAAATAAATACATCGTACGATATGGACTCATGCATGCACGCACCTCTGCATCTGCGACTCGGTGCGCGCGAGCACCTTCGCGTAGCTCTCGACGAGCGCCGTGAAGTACGCAAAGTGCGCGTGCGTGGGCTTGAGAAAGTCGAACTGCGGGTTGCGCTGCTCGCGCGTCGCGAGGCCTTCGAGGAACGACGTGCCGCTCAGCGCTGTGTACTGCGCTGTCAGGTACAGGATCTCCTGGTCCAGCGCACTCAGCACTGGGTGCTTGATCTTGAACTGCTCCTCGTCCGGCGGCTCGAGCGCCGTCTCTTTGATCTTCTTCACGACCTTTGCAGTCGCGGCTTCGACGGCTTTGCGCTCAACTACGACTGCGCCGCTGTCGTCTGCTGCGACTGCTGTCTGTGCTGCCGTGTCTGCTGCTCCATCCGCTGGTACTGCGCTGTCTGCGTCAGTAGCTGCTGCTGCTGGGTCTGCACTGCTGCCGCTGTCCTGCGGCTCGCTCGCGGCTGCGGCTGCGCGCTCGGCTTCGAGCGCATTCTGCTCCGTGATCTCGACCACTTTCTGCTCGTAGTACGCGTGGTACGGGTCCGATGCGCGCAGGAACGCGAACTTGGCCGAGACCGTCTCGCCAGCGATTTTGCGCTCAAAGCTCCGGCCGTTGCGCGCGACGAACTGCGCGGTCTTGTCGACGACCGCGCGGATGTCAGGCGGCGGGACGATCACGCCCGTGACGCGGCCCTGCGTCGTCGCGCTGTTGCTCTCGCTCACACTCTCGTCTGCCATCGTCGTCGTCGTCGTCGTCGCGCGCACAGACAGAGAGAGAGAGATGCTCGTCGAGCAGATCCAAGGTGTTGTCGTTGTCGCTTTTGCGGCAAACCACCCACGAGTATTTCGTACGATAAAAAAAGTAGGATTTTTTGGAACTCATAAATTACGAAAGTAGACGGTGTATTTTCAAAAAGATACGAAAAGAGGCGCGCACACGTCACAGATCGGCAACTTCACACACGCTCGATGTACTCGTCTTCGACTGGGCGGTCGCCAAAGTCTTCGCGCTTGTTGAGCTCGATGTTCACTTGCGCCTGCATGTGCATCCACGAGCGCATACGCACTGAATGAGCTCTCACGACGAGCTCGCAGACACTATCAACAACTACGCGTGACGAACCGTCATGCATCCTTGTGTCGACGCGTACGTGAACTGCGCAATGCAGCGAACGATGTCCGAGAGGTCACGCGCCGGTGGGATGCAGATTGCGAGGCAGTCGCATAGGATGCTCGCGACTTGGATGCAGTTGTTGCAGCGCTGCGTGCGTGTGCGTGTGTGTGCAAAGTGCACAGGAGCAAGCAGTCCGTCAGTCCGACACACGACCATCCATAGCAGCAGAAGCGTCAAGGAGACTCGCAAGAGCAGCACGTACAATCAAGCGGTTGTCCCACTCATCTGGGCGGAGGTTGTGGCGATCCATGACCATCATGCGCGTCGCGGACACTGCGCAGCCGTTGCATGCAAACGCCTGTGATGCACAAGAGAGCACCAGCCAGTCGCAACGTGTGAGACTCGCTGCCACGACTGATACTGCAACGCACTCATGCTCATGACTGTACCTCGACGCAGAGACAGAGGTTCGGACACGATGCCTCGCCGCACTGCCCAGCGTACAGACACGGCACGAAGCCGTCCATGTACCCTTGACAGCACGTGTAGTTGCGCATGTCGTAGTGCAGCGCTTTGCGGCGGATCGCGATCTGCGCGCAGCATGGACAGAAGCACGAGCTCACGCAGCCTGTGCGCAGCGTGTGAGTATGAGTGTGCGTTAGCCAGCGAGCTTATACTCGCTCTAACAGGTGCATACCGAGAGATAGAGAGACACACGTACAGAGCGGGTCGGCCCGCGGCGCTTCCATCATGTTGACTGCGAACGCATTCTCGCCATTCTTGCGCGGATCGCCATCGACTGGCTCACCAGAGAAGAGGAAGCAGCACATGCTACCGTCGATGCTGTTGGTGTTGTGCGCTCACGTGCGATTGCAAAGTGAGCCTCGTGTCTCGAGCGATGCTGCGTAGTGGCTGCTGCGTGTTTGTCTGGCAGTTGGACGGCCTCCTCCTGTCATGTTGATGCTCCTGTTCACGCTCATGCTGTTCAAGCTGTCGAATGCGAATAGCAGGTCTAATGCAACAAACGATGGATGCAGTCAAGCGCATGAATGACAGACAGGTCGAGCACGATGAAGCAGTCTGTTGTCATGATGCAGTGTGAGCTTTGAGTCGATCTCCAAGTCGAAGTAGCTGCTCGTCAGTCATCGAGCGAGCCTGAATGTATCGCCGAGAATTATAAACCGTATTCGACTAAATTTGTGTGTGTGCCACACGAAATTAACTCGCCAATTTATTTGGTGTGGGCGGACCTCTTCAGTTCGGCCGGTCTCTGGCTTATGTCGAAAACACTTGGTTTCAGTATTGGCGAGCGGCGCAGTGCTCCCACATCATCACGCAGCAGACTCGCACGCAGTTGCCTGCGCAAGAGCAAGAGCGAGAGCGAGAGAACGCAGACGCAGTAGTAAGAGAAGCAGCAGCACGCGCGCGCGTGTGTGTGAGAGCGAACGACTGCGACGACAGCTGCAGTGCGCGCGGTCGCAGCATCCACATCGCCACTTTCCCCTTCGTCGTCAGCACCCGAACACGCAGCTCCCTCACTGCCCGAACGCGAGCGAAAGATACGCGAGCGAGCGCGTGCACACACACATCGACACATCCGCACGCGATCACACGTACGTGCATCCGTACACTTGTACGTGCATTGAAAGGCGCATGCGCAGCAGCGATCTAATAGCTTTGTGGAAATGGATACGCGGTGTCGTGACGGTCGCTAGGTGCTCGCGACTAGCACACAGCAGAAGCGGCAGCACGACGACAGCGAGTCATGTGGCGGCGGCGCGGATCGATCGGCGGCGGCAGCACGACGTCTGCTTCGTCGATGCAAGCAAAGAACGCAGTCGAGTCGCCTGGTCAGTCGAACTCGTTCACAGGGTACCCGACGACACCCGGCGGCGTCCAAGGGAGCTCGAGCGGCTCGCTCTCAGGCACGGACCCGCGCACAGAGCAGCGCTTTGACAAGCCGCTGATCTTTACGATCGACGTCCCGACGCCCGGGCCGCTCGGTCTAGACCTCCGTGCGCGGCACATTGAGCGCGACAAGCCGCAGCGCGGGTGCATCGTCAAAGGCTTCCGACCGCTCGATGGCGGTCGGCGCGGGTACGTCGAAGAGACGGGTCGGGTTAAAGTCGGCGACATCCTCCAAGTGATCCATAAAACCCACATTGACGACCTCCCGTTCGAGCAAATCGTGAACCACGCGATCCAGCTCCAGAAGGACGTGAACGCGTGGCCCCTGCGGCTCGAGTTCAAGCGCGAGCCGCCTAGCGCAGCCGAGCGCGAGCGCGAAGCAAGTGGCCACCGTCCGCGGCGCTCGAGCTTCTTTCGGTCGTCGATCATTAACCCCGCGCAAGATGGCAACTTCAACGAGAAGCTGCAGTACTTTCGTGGGTTTTTCGCAAACCGCATGCCCACGGGCGGCGCAGCGCCAAAGATCAAAGAGAAGCCGCAGATGCCGTCGTCCGAGACGGTGCACGAGATGTACCGCGACTTGCTCTTGAAGCGCGGCGTGCCGGACGACGTCATGGACGAGCTCATTCGGATCGAGTCGCTCGAGACCAAGTGGCACGTCGTCTGGTACGCGCAGCAGCACGAGAACGAGGAGCACACGCAGTCGAGCAGCGCCGATGCAGCGAAGCTCGCAGAGAGCCTCGTGGAGCTCAAGTGGGACAACAAAGGCCTGAAAGACCTCGAAGCGCTGCGGAACAAGATCTCGGTCGGTTCGACCGAGTGGCTCGAAGCCTTCCTCGCCAACTTTGGGCTCGACTACCTCACGATGAAGCTCCCAGACCCGTCGCCGTTTGCGATCGAGCACCACAAGTACGAGAAAGCCACGCGCGTGTGCGAAGTCATCCTCCGGATCCTCCGGTCGCTCACGCACTTCTCAGCCGGCGTCGAGGCGATCACGAACGTCCCCGGCCTTGTCAAGCGCATCGCACTCTGCTTCCACACGGACAATGGCGACCTGAAGAAGTACACGCTCCAGCTCCTCGGCATCGTGTGCTACAACAGCGCCGCGGGCCACCAAGCGGTCATCCAGGCGTTTGACCACTACAAAGAGACGAAAGGCGAGAGCGTGCGCTTCAGCTGCCTCCGCGACGCGCTCAAGTCGGCGCGGTACTCGCTCGTGTTCAAAGAGGACGTCCTGAGCTTTGTCAACATCATCGTGAACAAAGCGATTCGGCTCGAGGACCGCTTGGCGATCCGCTCCGACTTCATTGCGCTCAACATGGCCGGGTACTTTGAGGAGATCCGCGCCAAGTCGCTCGCTGTGCAGCGGAAGAAGTACCCGCTCACGACCGACGCGTCGCCTGAGCCCGCGCCGCTCCCAGCTGCAGCAGCGCCGTCGCCCGTCTTGATGGCGATCAAGCAGCAGCAAATGGCAAAGAGCGCGATGCCGTCGCCGATCCTCCGGGCCGAGACTGCGCCAAGTGCAAAGAGCAGCGCAGCGAGCGCGTTCTCGCTCAACCGCAAGTACAGCATGAGCGCGATGAAGCAGAGCCCGGTGCTGCGGCCACTCTCGCGGTCGTTCGTCACGAGCAAGAGCGCGCCGTCGTCGCCGATCGAGCGCTCGGACTCGATGACGCCGTCGCCGACGCACGTCCCAACGCGCACGTCATTGCCGTTGGACCGCGACGGGAACCTCAAGCCGTCGGTGATCAGCAGCATGGTGAACCACACGGGCGGCACGATCATCAGTAGCACGGTCACGCAGCTGCGGAACCAGCTCGACAATGTCGAGAAGCAGATCGACGTGTTTGAGCGGTTCATGGAGGAGGACCGGAAGGACACGATCTTTGAGCACACGGACCTGTCGTCGATCGCGAGCGTCTTCAAGACGCTTTCGCAGAACGTCCAGCACGACACGGAGCTCTCGGCGTGCTTCCTCTCGATCCTCCAGCAGCTCTTGTTCATCCCAGCGGACCGCGTGATTGGGAAAGAGATGTGGGCGCTGTGCGAGCGCTTGATGAAGCAAGTCGGTCTCTTAGCGCCCGTAGAAGAGGTCAAGAGCTTTGAGCTCGGGTACGAAGACCGCAAAGCGCTCTTGCGCATGCGCGATCGGTACTCACAGTTCCTGCGCCAGTGCGCAGAGGACGACCCGACGTTTGCGTACGAGATGGGGCCGGTGATCCTGATCAAGAACCGCGACCCAGCAGACGATCTCTCGGACGTCCTCACAGCCGACGAGACGGACGAAGAGGACGCGCCGGAGCAGTACGTCGCGCAGGACCACCCGGACCTCGTCAAGTACTTTAAGCTCCTGAAGATGGGCATGCCGCTCGACCACGTGAAGCTCAAGATGCAGGCAGAGGTCCAGAGCTTTGACGCGTCGATCCTCGAGACGCCGGACCGCGTCATCCCAGTCGCAAAGGCGAATGATGAGACCGCCGGCAAGCCACGCGGCACGCGCGCTGACGCACACGACAAGTTTGTCAAGTTCTTCAAGCTCAAGGCCATGGGCATGCCACTGCCGCACATCCAGCTCAAGATGCAAGCCGAAGGCTTGGACAGCAGCATCCTCGAGACACCCGAGCTCTTGCTTGACGACGATGGCAACGCAGTCAAAGCTGACGCGCCCCCAGCGTTTAGCGGCATCGCCGTGAAGGACCACGACAAGTTTGCCAAGTTCTTCAAGCTCCTGAAGATGGGGATGCCAGTCGACCACGTCAAGCTCAAAGCGTCGGCGGAAGGCTTGGATGCCGCGCTCTTGGACGCACCTGAGACGCTCTTGAACGAAGACGGGAGCGTCTTTGTCGCGACGGCAGGCGAGGCGCAGGGCATCGCAGTCAAGGACCATGAGAAGTTCCTCAAGTTCTTCAAGCTCATGAAGATGGGCATGCCAGTGGAGCAGATCAAGCTCAAGGCGAGCGCTGAAGGCCTCGACGCGAGTCTCCTTGACACGCCAGACGCACTGCTGAACGAAGACGGCACGCGGTTCACACCTGGTGGCGCCAGCGCCGTCAAGGGCACGCCAGTCAACGAGCATGAGAAGTTCCTCAAGTTCTTCAAACTGCTCAAGATGGGCATGCCGATGGACCACGTGAAGCTCAAAGCGAGCGCTGAGGGACTCGATGCTGCGCTGCTAGACACGCCAGACGCGCTCGTCGACGACGACGGCAAGCTGATCGTCGCGTCGGACGGCGCAGCAGACGATGGACCAAAGGGCACGCCAGTCAAGGACCATGCGAAGTTTGCCAAGTTCTTCAAGCTCCTGAAGATGGGGATGCCCATGGACCACGTCAAGCTCAAGGCGGGTTCTGAAGGCTTGGACGCTGCGCTATTGGAGACGCCAGACGTCCTCGTTGATGACGACGGCAAAGAGGTGAAAGCGCCGGTGAAGGGCATCGCCGTGAAGGACCACGAGAAGTTTGCCAAGTTCTTCAAGCTCTTGAAGATGGGGATGCCAGTCGACCACGTGAAGCTCAAAGCGTCAGCAGAAGGTCTGAACGGCGACTTGCTCGACACGCCCGACGTCTTGCTCGACAGCGACGGCAACGTCTTCAAAGCCGTGGCGGCGCTTGTCAAGGCGTCCGAGCACCCGAGCTACGCCAAGTACTACAAGCTCATGAAGATGGGCATGCCGCGGCCGCAGCTCGAGCTCAAGATGCAAGCGGAAGGGCTCGATCCAAAGCTCCTCGACACGCCGGATGCGCTCGTGCCTGAAGGCGATCCTGCTGCAGCTGCAGCGACTGGTCCGCCGAAGCCAGCGCTGCCGCCGCCGCCGCCAAAGCCGAAGCTCCGGAACTTGTACTGGGACATTGTCAAGACCGAGGTCACGAGCGGCACGATCTGGGAGAAGTTTGCACAGGACACGCCACCAGCAGCAGCTCCGGAGGCGTCTGCGCCGGCCAACAGCCCTGCGAACGCACTGAACGAGCTCTTTAAGAAGAAGAACGCCGCAGCAGCAGACGCAGCGAAGCCACGGGACGTCGTCTTGGACCAGTACGTCAGGAAGCTCTCGGAGATCTTTGTGAACAAGCCGCCAGCAAAAGCTGCAGCGAGCGACGACGCGAAGAAGACGGCGAAGAAGCGCGCGCCGACGCGCGTGGCGCTCATTGACACGAAGCGCGCGAACAACATTGGGATCATGCTCGCGCGCTTCCGCATGCCGTACTTTAAGATCCGCGACGCGGTCCTGCTCGTGGACAAGGAGACGCTGTCGCTCGAGAAGGTCTCGGCGCTGCTCCAGTTTGCACCAGAGGATGAAGAGCTCGCGGCCGTGAAGAGCTACACTGGGAACCCAAAGCTCTTGGGTGACGCGGAGCAGTACTTTCGCGAGATGCTCTGCGTCCCGCGCTTGCCAACGCGGCTCCAGGCGATCCACGCGACGTGGCAGTTTGACACGTACGTCGACGAGCAGCAGAAGCTCATGACGTCAGTGAGCAGCGCCTGCCGCGAGCTCGAAGCCTGCGAGCCGCTGAAAGAGATCTTCCGCGTCGTGCTCGAGCTCGGGAACGCGCTGAACGACGGCACGGCGCGCGGCGGCGCCAAGGGCTTTCGCCTCAACATCCTCTTGAAGCTCAACCAGGTCAAGGCTGCAGACAACTCGATCACGCTCTTGAACTACGTCGCGCAGGTCCTGCGCGCCAAGGACCCGCGCATCCTCGAGTTTGACAAGCTGCTGCCGTCGATCGAGAGCGCGAGTCGCGTGACCGTCCAGGTCCTGCGCGCCGGCGAGAGCGCTGTGCGCAAGGCCGCAAATCTGATTGTCGACGAGCTCGAGGCGCACGCCAAGGTACCACCAGCGACGTTCCCGTCACCGCCGCACTTGGACGGCGAAGAGCCAGTGATCATCACAGATCGGTTCCAGGACGAAGTCGGACCATTTGCCGACCGCGCCAAGACGATCGCAGACAACATTGTCGAGCAGCTCGACCAGACCATGAAGAGCTTTGAAGACACTGCGAGCTTCTACGGCGAGGACCCGTCGAGTCCCGAGTGTGGCCCCGATGCGTTCTTCTCGATCTTCTACTCGTTTGCAAAGCTCTTGCAGTCGGCCGATCGCGACAATGAGCGCAAGCGTATTGCCGAGGAGCGGCGCATTCGGCGCGACGAAGAGGCGAAGAAGAAGCGCCTCGAGATGCTCAAGAAGAAGAAGCAAGCGAGTTCGTTTGCGTCGCTCAAGGCCGGCGACGTGGACGACATTGTCGAGAAGATCCGAGCGAAGCGCGTGGCCGAGAAGCGCGCCGAGCTGTTAGAAAAGCCGTTTGAAGCGCGGACGAGCGACGCGAGCGGGAGCGGGTCGCTCGGACCAAACGCTGCGCCGCCATCGTCGGCGTCGTTGAGCAGCAGTCAGGGACCGAGCAGTCGCATCATGCACCGGCAGGTCAGCGCCGAGAAAGTGGCAGTAGCATAAGTTAAGCGAGCGTAGTAGTGCGCGAAAGTGTGAGAGAGAGACATAGCGGGGCAACGAGACAGAGAGAGAACGTAGGCGAGCGTAGTCAATCGGACAGGCGATGCGATCTCGATGGCTCGCAAGGCACTTACTTGCTTGGACTGGAGCTGCTGCTTGTGGTAAATAGTCTCGTGTAGAAGCACGTCGTGTTACAGGTGCGTCTATTCGAGAGCATTGAGAGCCCTCTATTCGAGGATGCACTGGATTTCAATGCAAAGAACTCGACGAGCGACGCGAAGAGCGGCAGGAAGCGAAGCAGCATGAGCAGCTACGCGCAGGCGGCTGGCGCAGCACCGAGCCGCTTTAGCTACGGCGACGCAGCAGACGCTGGAGCGGTACGCGTTGGACTCGCTCAGAATGGATTCTCGCGCAGCACGAGCGCGCAGCAGCAAGCGGGTGCAGCCCACGCGCAGTGGGTGCACCAGTTTGCTCGCATGCCTCCCTCGCTCATGCTCGCCATGCGTGTGACTGTCCATGACATGCCGTTGAACGAGCCTCCTCACTTGCTCACTTGCTCACTCTCGATCGATACGTCGCAATGGACTGGCAGTCGACGTACCAGATTCCGCACGCAGACCAGGTACAGCCGGCAGTGACTGTTGCTGCTGCATGTGTCGATTGCATATAGCACACATGTGCTTCAAGCTGAATGCCATGTATGCGCTGTTAACGTACTCACACACGATTTGTATGCGCGTGTGTCCTAACAGGAGGTGAAGCTCTGGAAAGACACAAAGGACCGTCGCAAGTACGAAGACCTCTCGGATCTCTACGCGATCATCAAGGTGCTGGATCACATGACTATAAGCTGTTGCGAGGCTCTGTTCAGCACGCTCGTTGCTTTGCATAGCCTCACATCGCATCGATCACTCTCGCGCTTGCGCTTGCTCTCAGACAACGGAACACCTCGAAGCTGCGTATGTCCGCGATGCGATCACACCAGATGAGGTACGACTTGGGACTTTGCTTTGTGTTGTGTATGTAGGCCGCTCATCGAGACTGATCCACTGACGGTATGCACCACTGAACTAACCCAATGAACGCTGAATCCACTGTCACGACCGCTCGCAGTACACCGAGGCGTGCACGAAGCTCATTTCGCAGTTCAAGACGGCGGAGAACGCGCTGCGACTGAGCGGCCACCTCGCAAGTATCGAAGCGTTCATTGCGCAGTACCGACTCGACTGTCCGCGCGCGCTTGAGCGCCTCGTGCGCATCGGCGTGCCTGCAACGGTTGTGCACAACACGACGAACCGCAAGACCGACTCGGTGAACGTCGCGCAGACCGTGCAGAGTTTCATCACAGTCATGGACGTGCTCAAGCTCAACATTCGCGCTGTCGACGAGATCCAGCCGCTCGTGAGCGAGATGATGGCGAGTCTGACGCAAGTGAGTGGCTTGCCGCCGGACTTTGACGGCCGCGCGGCCATTGAAGGCTGGCTGCGCACGCTCAACGGCCTGCGCGCGTCGGACGAGCTGGATGACGAGCAGGCGCGCCAGCTCAGCTTTGACCTCGAGCGCGCGTACTCGTCGTTCATGGCGTTCCTAAACAAGTGATCGATCTACTATCTGTGTGCCTGTTTGTGTGAGTGTCTATCGTGTCATTGCCGTCTTGTAGGGATTGTCATAGACTGCTGTTGTTGTCGTGTTGTCACCTGCAAGCGTGTTGCTGGCAAACTTGCTTGCACTTGGTGCAACAAGTACCAGACGGAGCAAGAGCAAGCTAACAGGCAAGTAAATTGGCGAACAAGCAAGCAAGTGTTGCTGAAGGCCAGGGTTGTTGCCGCAACTCGAAGCGCATTGAGCCTTACCATGTTGCGCCTTGCACTTGCATGTTGTAGTTGTTGTTGGTGGTGGTGATGACCCAAGTGGCATTGCACGCGATGGCGTCAAACAGGCGACTGGTAAGGCAGTGACAGTGACAGCGACAACAACAGGTAAGGCAAGACAAGGCAAGGTAAGGCAAGGCATGCAGCACCGAAGACGGAGTGAGGAGGTTGTTGGTCGGAAGAGAAGAAGACGGAGGAACAAGGTCGGAAGAGCAAAGGCAAGCACACACTCGATCGATCGATCGAGCGAGAGTGTGTGTGTTGAGTCGAGTGGCTTTGAACGACAACAACGACAACGACGTCAATGACGGCGGACACAAGACCACGAGGACGAGGACGAGGAATCCCATTAGAGCGAGTGCGCGCGCGAGCAGCTGAGCACCTGCGTCTAGAGGAGCAACAGCGCCTCCTGTCTACTGCTAGTGTGCTAGTGTCTGTCAGTCGGCATGCAGCACGCAGCGTCACGGCTTCGAGTCGTCACGACACACTCGACGACGACACACATGCAACACGCATCGACACACGCCGAGCAACATTTTTCAGCCGCGAGAGACATCGTGGTCACCTGTGGACCCTCCTGGGCGTTCGAAAAAGCAGCACCTGCCTGCTTTGCTCTGCCTGCATATTGATGCTCTCGCTGCGCTTGCTTGCTCTGTGCTTTGTGCTCTGTGCGAGCGATGAAGGTGGTGGTGTACCGGTGCTGTGTCCTGTGTTGGGCTTCACGCTGCTGTGCTATGCTGCTGAGTGCGCGTTGTGGGACGATGACGTCGTCGCCGAGCACGAGCGATCAGATGCAGCGGATGCACGCGGCAGCTGCGCTGCAAAGCGCTCTTCAGGCTCTCTCTCTCTCTTCTTCTTCAGGCATGCACGACTTGCACGACGCGGGCGTCATGGTCATGCACAATGTTGTTGTTGTTGTTGTTGTTGTTGTTGAGCATGTGTACACACGAATGGCGAGCAGACTCGTGCAAGTGTGTGCAAGTGTCTTGTAGAGACAACAAGAAGAGCAACATGCTCTTGCTCTTCTTGTTGTTGGTATTCGTGCTGCTACTTGCTTGCTCGTGTAGTAGAACGGATCGAATGAATACATGCGTTCACCTGGTCTGCACTCTCGCTACTGCTTGCGAGTGCTCGCGGCCGGTGCGCTAACTTACTTACTACGCTCACAATGGCGACGGCTGGTGACGGCGACTGAGTGACTGTGTGACTGTGGGCTGGAACTGCGACTACTGCTGCTGCGACTACTGCAACGACTTGACGGGCTTGACGCGCTCGTTCGCTTGCTCGCTCACACGCACGGCGTCGACATCGAGTGGTATGCGTAGTAGTGGTCGTCGTAGTCCACGTCACCATAGCGCGCGTCGCCACTATCGTCCATGTCCATGACATCCAAGTCGCCGTCGAGCTCCGAGTACCGCAGCGCGACCTCGTCGTCGTCGACCTCGGTGCTGTCGAGCGACAGCGCCGACTCGAGCTTACTGCTGCTGACATCACACGCGCTCACAAGAGAATGAGCGCAAGGCGTTCGCCGTACAGTCAAGCACACACATGTTTTGAGTTTCGAAGCAAAGGATTGAGCGAGCAAGTGCGTGTGATGGAGAGCATCGAGAGCAAAGCAGTGGAGACACAGAGATCGATCAATTGATCGACACATCGCAAGTAGATCGCAAACGTAGGATGCTTGTTCGATTAGGACGCAGCAACACGCGGAGTGTCGGCATCGACTAACTGGCAAAGCATGGTCTACCGCAAGCGCGTCTGCGTGAACCCCACGACTGCGAGCCACTGCGACTCGAGAGATAGAGACGAATCGCAGCGGCGAGGCGCCACACCTTGCTCTCGGGTGGCGCAGGAGGTCGAGACGCGCGCCGTCCGCACCACATTGCTGCTCGGCTCTAGTAGCAAGCCTTGTGCGACGCGTGCGGATCCGGCGCGCTCCTCAGCAAGACGCGCTCGCGCGAGCGCGCAGCAGCACGCCGCGTCGATAAGCGCGTGCACTCGTTCATCGTCGTGGCGCAGCTGCTGTGTGCTCGGTTCGTTGCTCGGCTCAGTCGCTCTGCTGTCATTGCTTGCGCTGGCCATGCAGTCGCGACGCCCGCTCGCGCAATCCTCAGCACATGCACGTGTATGTGCGTGTGTGTGCGAGATCGCGCGAGCGACTTCCCGTGGTGCGTCGCGCCTGTGACTGTCGTTGTCGTTGTCGGCGGTCAAGCGGCCATGGCGCTGGACGAGCTGCGTCTCGAGTCGAGCTGCTGCTGCTGCCTCTGGGCTTGTGTACTGGTACGTGTGTGTGCTTGAGCGGTCGCCCGCGGATCGGGAAGTGAGCGCTGCTGAGCTGAGCGGCAGGCTCCATACAAGAGAGAAGAGAAGAGAGATAGAGAGAGAGCGAGCGAGTGTCTGATGCGTCGAACTGCATTGCCTCGTCCGTCGCATCATCGTCGCGGCGACAAAAAGCCGCAGACGAACGACCGACCTCGTGCATGTCGATCGCACGGACGTTCTTGCACGTCCGTTCATGTGCATGAGGCGCAGACGTCGTGGCCAATGGCTCCATCCAGTCATCCATCCATCGCACGAATTGACAAGCAAACACACATGCAATGACAAGCAAACGCCATCAATTGGACACGAGTGATGCCATTTCCACACTGCGTGTCGACTACTGACGGATCTCGACAAGGTCGCTCCGCTGCGCGAGCGCAATGTCCTTGAGATAGAGATGCGCGGCGAAGAACGCCATGACGTGCCGCATCTCGGCCGCCGACGCGATCATTGCGTGCGCCTTGTTGTGCACTGCCACGGCCGCGAACGCGCCACGCGCGTACGAGCGCTCGAAGCGCTGCTGCGTCTGCGCCGACAGCGCTGCAGGGTACAGCGTGTCGAGCGCGCCGCTGATCGCGAGCACGGGCGTCTCGGCTTCCGAGACCGCGCGCGCGTCGTACGCCGCAGTGTGGGGACCGAGAACGAGTCCGCCGGCGACGAGCACGACGCCGCCGAGGCGCGTATTGCGCGGCACGAGCGCCATCAGCACGTCGAACGCAACGCACGCGCCTTGCGAGAACCCGAACACAAACACGCGCTCGAGCGGCCAGGCGTACGTCGCGTGGAGCGTCTGCACGAACGCCCAGACAAACTGCGCCGCGGCTTGCAGACTGCCGATCAACTCAGACGAGTGCGCGTCAGTGCGACCGACCGATGAACGATGAACTAGTGCTTGCGCAGACTGACAGCTCGATGAGCTCACCTTGCGCTGCGCGTGGCGTGGCAAGTGTCGGGCGGAATCACGTCGTAGTCGGCGTCGAGGTCGTCGCACCACGTGTGTCCGAGATCGAGCGGCAGCTCGAGCGGCGCGCGTAATGACACTGCAGCTGCAGGTCCGCACACACAGCACACAGCAAGAGCAGCAGAGAGATGGATGAGCACACACATGGTGAGGTGTCTGTCATCCACGCGGTCTCGAGTCTCGAGTCACCTTCCAGCTGGGCGGCAGAGCACCAAGCGAGCACCGCTGGATTCACACTCACAACACACAACACACACACGCCATCATCAAGCGCAGCAATGACCATGACAACGACGTACCGGTCTGCGGGAGCGCCATCTGCGCTGCTAGCTTTGCGAACGGCACCTCAGAGTCGCCGCGACCATGCAGGAGCAGCAGGAGGTTCTGCGGCGCATGGCCATCTGCGCTCGGCGTCACTTGAAAGCGCGCGTTGTGTGCAAAGTGCGCTGGATCGAGGTCGATCGACGGCTGGCGGGATTCGTGCAGCGGCGCTGGCGGCCACGCGATCCACTTGGTCGCGCCGCTGGTGCTCGAGCGCACGAGCGCAAGACCACCAGCAGCGTGCACGCGCACGAGTTCGACATCGCTCGTCGAGGTGTTGCTGGTGCTGTCATGACCGACCGAGTTGCTGCTGCTGCTGCTGCTCGTGGTGTCATGATGGCTCATGTTGTTGCTCCAGCAGCAGCAGGCGGGATGAATGGGTGTGTTTTTTAGTTGCGTCGTGTACGGTACAGTTGGTGAGTGTGTGTGCGCGACAGTACGGCGCTGGGAATCCCACGATAGAAAAAAAGGGCACGATTCGCGAACGAGCAGCGCGGCTGCGCTTTTTTGACAGTGGATTCGCTTGCTTTGTCTTTTGTCTTTTGCCTTTTGCTTGTTGCCGATCAGATATCCAAGGTCTGTTGTCTGTTGTCTGTGTTGCTGCAAAATGGCTTAGCTCGGCGTCACCTTTGTCGTTCGGTCTCCTGTTTGTGCTAGTGTGCGCGCTTGCTGGGCATGGGTCTCTGACTCACATGCTCTGTGAGAGAGCAGCTTCGCTTGTGTTGTGTTGCGCTGTGTGTTAGGAGAGAGCTCCTATCCGAGAGAGCACGTGCTACGAGCACTCGAGTGCGACAACAACGTGAACGACAAAGTGCTTGCCGCCGGACTTTGACGGCCGCGCGGCCATTGAAGGCTGGCTGCGCACGCTCAACGGCCTGCGCGCGTCGGACGAGCTGGATGACGAGCAGGCGCGCCAGCTCAGCTTTGACCTCGAGCGCGCGTACTCGTCGTTCATGGCGTTCCTAAACAAGTGATCGATCTACTATCTGTGTGCCTGTTTGTGTGAGTGTCTATCGTGTCATTGCCGTCTTGTAGGGATTGTCATAGACTGCTGTTGTTGTCGTGTTGTCACCTGCAAGCGTGTTGCTGGCAAACTTGCTTGCACTTGGTGCAACAAGTACCAGACGGAGCAAGAGCAAGCTAACAGGCAAGTAAATTGGCGAACAAGCAAGCAAGTGTTGCTGAAGGCCAGGGTTGTTGCCGCAACTCGAAGCGCATTGAGCCTTACCATGTTGCGCCTTGCACTTGCATGTTGTAGTTGTTGTTGGTGGTGGTGATGACCCAAGTGGCATTGCACGCGATGGCGTCAAACAGGCGACTGGTAAGGCAGTGACAGTGACAGCGACAACAACAGGTAAGGCAAGACAAGGCAAGGTAAGGCAAGGCATGCAGCACCGAAGACGGAGTGAGGAGGTTGTTGGTCGGAAGAGAAGAAGACGGAGGAACAAGGTCGGAAGAGCAAAGGCAAGCACACACTCGATCGATCGATCGAGCGAGAGTGTGTGTGTTGAGTCGAGTGGCTTTGAACGACAACAACGACAACGACGTCAATGACGGCGGACACAAGACCACGAGGACGAGGACGAGGAATCCCATTAGAGCGAGTGCGCGCGCGAGCAGCTGAGCACCTGCGTCTAGAGGAGCAACAGCGCCTCCTGTCTACTGCTAGTGTGCTAGTGTCTGTCAGTCGGCATGCAGCACGCAGCGTCACGGCTTCGAGTCGTCACGACACACTCGACGACGACACACATGCAACACGCATCGACACACGCCGAGCAACATTTTTCAGCCGCGAGAGACATCGTGGTCACCTGTGGACCCTCCTGGGCGTTCGAAAAAGCAGCACCTGCCTGCTTTGCTCTGCCTGCATATTGATGCTCTCGCTGCGCTTGCTTGCTCTGTGCTTTGTGCTCTGTGCGAGCGATGAAGGTGGTGGTGTACCGGTGCTGTGTCCTGTGTTGGGCTTCACGCTGCTGTGCTATGCTGCTGAGTGCGCGTTGTGGGACGATGACGTCGTCGCCGAGCACGAGCGATCAGATGCAGCGGATGCACGCGGCAGCTGCGCTGCAAAGCGCTCTTCAGGCTCTCTCTCTCTTCTTCTTCAGGCATGCACGACTTGCACGACGCGGGCGTCATGGTCATGCACAATGTTGTTGTTGTTGTTGTTGTTGTTGTTGAGCATGTGTACACACGAATGGCGAGCAGACTCGTGCAAGTGTGTGCAAGTGTCTTGTAGAGACAACAAGAAGAGCAACATGCTCTTGCTCTTCTTGTTGTTGGTATTCGTGCTGCTACTTGCTTGCTCGTGTAGTAGAACGGATCGAATGAATACATGCGTTCACCTGGTCTGCACTCTCGCTACTGCTTGCGAGTGCTCGCGGCCGGTGCGCTAACTTACTTACTACGCTCACAATGGCGACGGCTGGTGACGGCGACTGAGTGACTGTGTGACTGTGGGCTGGAACTGCGACTACTGCTGCTGCGACTACTGCAACGACTTGACGGGCTTGACGCGCTCGTTCGCTTGCTCGCTCACACGCACGGCGTCGACATCGAGTGGTATGCGTAGTAGTGGTCGTCGTAGTCCACGTCACCATAGCGCGCGTCGCCACTATCGTCCATGTCCATGACATCCAAGTCGCCGTCGAGCTCCGAGTACCGCAGCGCGACCTCGTCGTCGTCGACCTCGGTGCTGTCGAGCGACAGCGCCGGCTCGTGCTTGGTGTAGACCTCTTTGCCGCTTGTGTCAGCCTCAACCTCGACCACTGGCGTGAGCGACGCGAGAAAGTCCCAGTTCGCCGCAAGCGCCTCGTGCGTGCGCGCGATCTGCGTGTTCACTTCGTCGACCATGAGTCGAATCGCCGGGGTCGTGATGCTCGCAGTCTCAATTGGGAGCTGCGAAGCTTGCAGCGCACGCACACGCGCGGCTTCTGCGACGTACAGCGCCTGGTTCTTGTCTGCGACTGTCGTGGGGAGCGTCATGGCGCGCTTCGTCAGCACGGGTTCGAGCGAGAGGAACTCGTCGTAGTTCGAGAGGCGCTCGGGGAGCGACAGCGCAGAGCGACGCGCGCGCGAACGGCGTCGCGACCCGCGTCGTCGCCGCGGCTTTACGAGTCCACTGTCCTGCGGCTGCTCCTCGTCATCCTCAACTGGCGCTGCTGCTACTGCGACGGCCGTCTCGTCAACAGCACTGAGCGGTGCCTCTTCGTGCGCTACAACGACCGAGACTGGCTCGCCGACAGTCTCGATCGGCAGATCTGCTGCTGTCACTGGAGTCTCTGTTGCCATTGGTGCAGAGTCGAGCGAGTCTGCGCGCGCAGCCTTGCTTCTTCGCCGCGTGCGCGACTTCTTTGGCGTCAACGCTTGAGCTGGAGCCTGTGACTGCGACGTGGGCTCGGCCTCTGCAGCTGGAGCTGCTGGTTCAGCAGGGAGCTCCTGCTCAACTGCTGACACTGGGACAGCGACACTCTCAACCACTGGCTCTGCTGGTGCCGTGGCTGCGCTTGGACGCCGCGCTGGCAAGACTGTGTACTCTTCGATCGTGACGAAGCTCTGGTAGCGCTCAGGCACGTCCATGTACTCGTCAAAGCTCGCGATGCTCGAGCGCCGCGCGCGCGCTGGCAGCACCGTGAACTCTTCGATCGTCACAGTGCTCGTGTACATCGACTCGGCGCGTCCACGCGTCCTCCGCTTCTTCTTGAGCTTGGGCTTCTCTGGCGAGAGCTGCACGGGCGGCGGCGGCTCGTGCTGCGGCTGCTCTTGGTCCTGTGTCTGCTGCTCGTGGCTGGCGTCTTCGTGCTGCTGCTCGTGGGGCTTGAGGAAGTCCTGTGGCTGGAACGCCTGTGCAATGACGCTCGGACTCCTACTGCTATCAGTGCTGCTGCTGGTGCTCACGTGCTGCTCTTTCAGGCGCTCGACCGTGGCGCCAGCGTCGTCGTCTGCGAGCAGGAGCGCAGCGTGGTCGCTCGCAGCGTACGAGTAGTCGAGCACGCTGCGGCGCACGGTTTGGAGCGCTTCGACGAGGCGCGAGATCTGGAACATCATCGTGCTGGTCACGCTGTGGCTGCTGCTAGCGGTGCTAGTGCGCTTGTTGGTCCTTTGGTTGCTGCTGGTGCTGATGTGGTTGCTGCCGACGTCGTCCGGTTTGGTTGTGAGTGGCGACGCGAAAGCGGTGGTGATCGCGGCGATGGCAGCTGCAGCCGCGAGCGATGACGCAGCAGCCACGAGTGTGCGAGAGAGAAGCGCGCCGGACATGAGCGCATAGACGACGAAGAGAGATACACCAGCCGTCGCAGCAATCGCAACGCGAAGATCGCGCTCGCGCTTCTTCTTCTTCTGCGCGTCGGCGGCATCGGCGGCCCACTCGTGCCACCCACGAAGCGCTGCCGCGCGTGGCTGATTCAGCTTCCGGCGCTCGGCAGCGTTTCGGATCTTCTTCCGCCCTTGCTGCTGCTTCATGTCGTCTCGAGTGGTAGTATAGTGGCAGTGGCAGTAGTCGACCGAAACGACGGAACGTGCGACGCAGTTGCGCACGACGACGACGACAGCAAGCGGACGGATCGACGCGCAAGCTCGGCGCGCTGCCTGTTCACGCTCAAGCAGGAGCGCAAGCAGGAGCGCAAGGTGCTCGACCAGCGGCAAGCAGCAAGCGGCGGCGGCGAGGCAGAGAGCGCGCGCTGTCGCACCGGACAAGCAAGAGCGTCGGGACGCTTCAGGATCGAGCAGCAGAGACGACGCTGTCGACGACGATGTCCCGGCGTGATCCAGCGCGCGTGGACACTCGACTCGCAGCAGCACCGATCGATGCTCGCAGCAGTGCTCGGATGCTCGGACTCGCGTCGCTCCAAGCCAAACGGCAAGTGTCTTTGCGGGACCGGGTTGCTGGATGCGAGATCGGATCCCATACATTACAACAGGGCGTTGCCCAAAGCGAGTCAGTTCATCGAGACAAGCCAGTTTGAAATACACTTGTATTTTGTATGCGCGATTGGACAATCTCCTCCTCCGACTTGCTTGCTTCGATCAGCTCGACCGCTTTCTTCTCTCGAGGTTTTTGTCGTTCACGTTGTTGTCGCACTCGAGTGCTCGTAGCACGTGCTCTCTCGGATAGGAGCTCTCTCCTAACACACAGCGCAACACAACACAAGCGAAGCTGCTCTCTCACAGAGCATGTGAGTCAGAGACCCATGCCCAGCAAGCGCGCACACTAGCACAAACAGGAGACCGAACGACAAAGGTGACGCCGAGCTAAGCCATTTTGCAGCAACACAGACAACAGACAACAGACCTTGGATATCTGATCGGCAACAAGCAAAAGGCAAAAGACAAAAGACAAAGCAAGCGAATCCACTGTCAAAAAAGCGCAGCCGCGCTGCTCGTTCGCGAATCGTGCCCTTTTTTTCTATCGTGGGATTCCCAGCGCCGTACTGTCGCGCACACACACTCACCAACTGTACCGTACACGACGCAACTAAAAAACACACCCATTCATCCCGCCTGCTGCTGCTGGAGCAACAACATGAGCCATCATGACACCACGAGCAGCAGCAGCAGCAGCAACTCGGTCGGTCATGACAGCACCAGCAACACCTCGACGAGCGATGTCGAACTCGTGCGCGTGCACGCTGCTGGTGGTCTTGCGCTCGTGCGCTCGAGCACCAGCGGCGCGACCAAGTGGATCGCGTGGCCGCCAGCGCCGCTGCACGAATCCCGCCAGCCGTCGATCGACCTCGATCCAGCGCACTTTGCACACAACGCGCGCTTTCAAGTGACGCCGAGCGCAGATGGCCATGCGCCGCAGAACCTCCTGCTGCTCCTGCATGGTCGCGGCGACTCTGAGGTGCCGTTCGCAAAGCTAGCAGCGCAGATGGCGCTCCCGCAGACCGGTACGTCGTTGTCATGGTCATTGCTGCGCTTGATGATGGCGTGTGTGTGTTGTGTGTTGTGAGTGTGAATCCAGCGGTGCTCGCTTGGTGCTCTGCCGCCCAGCTGGAAGGTGACTCGAGACTCGAGACCGCGTGGATGACAGACACCTCACCATGTGTGTGCTCATCCATCTCTCTGCTGCTCTTGCTGTGTGCTGTGTGTGCGGACCTGCAGCTGCAGTGTCATTACGCGCGCCGCTCGAGCTGCCGCTCGATCTCGGACACACGTGGTGCGACGACCTCGACGCCGACTACGACGTGATTCCGCCCGACACTTGCCACGCCACGCGCAGCGCAAGGTGAGCTCATCGAGCTGTCAGTCTGCGCAAGCACTAGTTCATCGTTCATCGGTCGGTCGCACTGACGCGCACTCGTCTGAGTTGATCGGCAGTCTGCAAGCCGCGGCGCAGTTTGTCTGGGCGTTCGTGCAGACGCTCCACGCGACGTACGCCTGGCCGCTCGAGCGCGTGTTTGTGTTCGGGTTCTCGCAAGGCGCGTGCGTTGCGTTCGACGTGCTGATGGCGCTCGTGCCGCGCAATACGCGCCTCGGCGGCGTCGTGCTCGTCGCCGGCGGACTCGTTCTCGGTCCCCACACTGCGGCGTACGACGCGCGCGCGGTCTCGGAAGCCGAGACGCCCGTGCTCGCGATCAGCGGCGCGCTCGACACGCTGTACCCTGCAGCGCTGTCGGCGCAGACGCAGCAGCGCTTCGAGCGCTCGTACGCGCGTGGCGCGTTCGCGGCCGTGGCAGTGCACAACAAGGCGCACGCAATGATCGCGTCGGCGGCCGAGATGCGGCACGTCATGGCGTTCTTCGCCGCGCATCTCTATCTCAAGGACATTGCGCTCGCGCAGCGGAGCGACCTTGTCGAGATCCGTCAGTAGTCGACACGCAGTGTGGAAATGGCATCACTCGTGTCCAATTGATGGCGTTTGCTTGTCATTGCATGTGTGTTTGCTTGTCAATTCGTGCGATGGATGGATGACTGGATGGAGCCATTGGCCACGACGTCTGCGCCTCATGCACATGAACGGACGTGCAAGAACGTCCGTGCGATCGACATGCACGAGGTCGGTCGTTCGTCTGCGGCTTTTTGTCGCCGCGACGATGATGCGACGGACGAGGCAATGCAGTTCGACGCATCAGACACTCGCTCGCTCTCTCTCTATCTCTCTTCTCTTCTCTCTTGTATGGAGCCTGCCGCTCAGCTCAGCAGCGCTCACTTCCCGATCCGCGGGCGACCGCTCAAGCACACACACGTACCAGTACACAAGCCCAGAGGCAGCAGCAGCAGCTCGACTCGAGACGCAGCTCGTCCAGCGCCATGGCCGCTTGACCGCCGACAACGACAACGACAGTCACAGGCGCGACGCACCACGGGAAGTCGCTCGCGCGATCTCGCACACACACGCACATACACGTGCATGTGCTGAGGATTGCGCGAGCGGGCGTCGCGACTGCATGGCCAGCGCAAGCAATGACAGCAGAGCGACTGAGCCGAGCAACGAACCGAGCACACAGCAGCTGCGCCACGACGATGAACGAGTGCACGCGCTTATCGACGCGGCGTGCTGCTGCGCGCTCGCGCGAGCGCGTCTTGCTGAGGAGCGCGCCGGATCCGCACGCGTCGCACAAGGCTTGCTACTAGAGCCGAGCAGCAATGTGGTGCGGACGGCGCGCGTCTCGACCTCCTGCGCCACCCGAGAGCAAGGTGTGGCGCCTCGCCGCTGCGATTCGTCTCTATCTCTCGAGTCGCAGTGGCTCGCAGTCGTGGGGTTCACGCAGACGCGCTTGCGGTAGACCATGCTTTGCCAGTTAGTCGATGCCGACACTCCGCGTGTTGCTGCGTCCTAATCGAACAAGCATCCTACGTTTGCGATCTACTTGCGATGTGTCGATCAATTGATCGATCTCTGTGTCTCCACTGCTTTGCTCTCGATGCTCTCCATCACACGCACTTGCTCGCTCGATCCTTTGCTTCGAAACTCAAAACATGTGTGTGCTTGTCTGGCTATGGCAAGTACGAGCAGCTCGTTCAATAGCAACAACGTTTGCCTATTGACGGCCGAGTTGCATGTCTGTATTGTAAGCATGTGCAGCTGCAAGCATTGCTTTGCATCGTTGTCTTGCTCTTGCCTTGCTTGCACTTGCACTTGTCATGTAATTGTCTTGCAGAAGCCGCTCGCTCTAGTCGCGAGCTGCACACCGCCGCTTGATGTGCTGGCGCAGCGCACTGGAGAAGTCGTCGAGCTCCTTGTAGGACGGAAAGTAGTTGACGTCGATGACGTAGAGCTCCTGCGTCGCGTCCGAGACGATCACGTCAAAGCCAAAGAGCGAGAGTCCGAGCGCTTCGCGAATGCGCTCGCCGATCGCGCGCACTGCAGCAAAGATCTCGCTCTGCGTACGGATAACAGCAACTGATGCGAGCGTCGGCGCTGCGGTCGCCTCACTGTCGTCGTCGCTCGGGTGAAAGTCCGCAGCGGTCGGGTACTGCTTCTGCGTGTTAAAGTGCACTTGCGCAGCGCCAGCGCGGAGGTTCGGGAGCGACCGGCGCTCAGCGACGTTCACGAGGTCGCCAAGCACGTAGCCTTTGAAGAGCCGACCCGAGTGGTTGATGAACTCCTGCGATCGAATGCGATGGTCCGTCAGTCCGTCGGCTCACTTGGCAACGACAATGCAGTCACGGACGAGCGATGGATGCACAAGCACAGCGACGTACTTGGTACAGCGCTGGGTACTCGACGTACTGGAGGTCTTCGCGTTGCGTGATGACGCTCATGAGGTGCGACCGGTCCGTTGCTACGTACACACAGAGCCCACAAGTGTTTGTGTGATCAACGCGTTTGCCTCGTCAGCCCTCGAGCCAGCTTACACGTCATGCGAACACATGTCATGACAAGACACAAGAGCGCTACGCACCACAAGCTTCGACCGACTTGCAAATGAGCGGGAGCGCGATGGTCCCGGCGTCCACTGCAGCGCAGAGTGCGTCAAAGTGCTCGCGCGAGCGGATGACGTGGAACTTGGGGACGCTGAACGCCACACGCTGCGCCACGCTCGCTTCCGTCTTTCCAGATGCCTGTACCTGTGACTGCTCGTGCTGGAGACGCACGAGCATCTCGCACGCTTCGTAGCGGTCCGTGAGCAGCTGGACGCTCGCGATCGGGTCAATGACCTTCACGCGCGGGTTCTGCTGCACGTAGTCGTGCATGAGCGCGAGGCGCTGCGCTGCTTGCGGGTCGCCGAGGCGTGCAAACACCATCTCGTGCGCGAGCTTGTGCAGCACGACGTCGAGCTTGCCGTACTTGTGCGTGATGCTCTGCGCGCTTGTGACGCCGGCGTCGTAGAGATCGATGAGCACGAAGTGCATGCCGTCGCGCGTCTCGTCGAGCACGTCGCGCAAGTGCTCGATCTTCTTCGCCGGGAATATCACGCCGACCACGATGTCGTCGGTTGCCATGTTGTCTGTTGTACTGGGTGGCGTCACTGCGAGAGATCGATCAAGTGAGCGAGGTGCTGTCAAGCAATGCGCTGTGGGTGAGGATGTCGAGAATGCGTCGAAGGTGTCTTGATGACGACGAGGTTGAGGACGACAAAACGTGGACTATAACAGAATTGATCAAGTAGAAATATGAAATCCGCCTAAATAGACTATATGTTCAGCAAAAGGTCTCTAGTTGAAGACAACTTCAATAAATTACAGACATGTACATACCAGGTGAAATTGCTGCAAGCTCTGAAGAGCTCTCGGCTGCCTTCAGCAACAGCAGTCCACTCCCTCACTTGCTCACTCACTCACTTGCTTCCTCGTTGAGCGACGCCTGACTACAACGATGTGTATGTGTGCATGTGTTTGCGTGTCGCTGTATACGAAGCGCTCATATTGTGAGTGTCTGGTCTCCTAGTGTTGTTAGTCTCGCTCAAACTACGACGCCAAGAACTTCTTGGTGTACTCGTCAGCATCGATGATCTCGAAGCGATGCGCGTTGAGTGCGAGCTCGGCGCCAATGGCCAAGTGCGCGAGCGAGAAGTAGCTCCCGTCGACGCTCTTGTAGCGTCCGCGCTCGAGGAACTTGCCGTTCACGACGCCCGAGTTGCGCTGCTCAGGCTCGTAGATCGACAGGGTGTCGTCTGTGAGGAAGAACGTGAGGATGAAGCGCCGCTGCTGTTGCTCCTTCCGACTCGAGATCATCTTGACCGAGAAGCGCAGGAGCATGCGGTCAAACTCGGCCATCTTCTTGAAGTCCTTGCGCGGTGGCTTGGGGCAGAGCGAGTTGCACGACCCGAGCGAGTCCTCCTCGGTGCCGTAGCCATTGTACACCGGCGGTGCTGGCTTCGGGAATACTGGTCGCGCGATCACAGTCGCAGACGGCTCTGCGAGCTCGCGACCCCACGCCATTCGGTAATAGTCGCGCGTGTACGGATCGGCGTCGACGATGCGCATGTCTTTGCCAAAGACCTGGAGCACGGCGCCGACGTAGAGATCCTCTTCGTTGTAGTAGCTCTCGCGACTCGTCGGTTCCTCGACGCCGCGGTCTTGTTCATCTGCGAGGCTCTCGTGCCAGTTCTTGAGCACGCGACAGCGACGCAGGAGCTTCGGGAACGGGTCGCGACCCGAGTTGGCAGTGTGCACCTCTTTGAACTCGATCGTGTCGTCTTCGAGGAAGTAGTCGAGCACGTACGTCATGAGGTCGCCGTAGAGCTGCAAGCGCACGTCGTACTCGCAGTGGAACGACAGCACTTTGCGGTTGTTTGCGAGGAACTTGCGCTTCTTCTCGCTCTGGAGACTCGACCGGTTCGGGTTCCCGAGCGACGCCTCCATGTACGTCTTGAGCGGGTACCGCACCTTGCCGTAGAAGTGCTCGTGGTCGCCGCCGCACATGCGCGTGATCTGCTCGCGCGTGAGCGTGTATTCATCCTTGGGGAGTGCGATCGTCTGGCCGACGTCAACGCCGAGCGTCGTCGCGTACCACTCGCGCGTGAACGTGTCGCACTCGTAGAGCTTGAACGAGCGGCCAAAGATCGAGAGGTCCATGCCAATGCGCAAGTCCTTGGACGAGTAGACCGATCCGTCGGGCTTTGGGAGCCGGCAGCGCTTGAGGAACGTACCTTGCGGAATGCCGCTGTTCTGCACGCGCGGCTCGATGATCTCGAACGTCTCATCGTGGAGATAGAGCAAGATCGTGTTCTTGCGCAGCCGCACGATCTCCAAGTTGCTCTCGTCCACGCTCTCGATGTAGAAGCTCTGGAACCGGAGCACCTGCGAGCACGTCGTAGTCAAGTCAGTCGTCATCGTCAGCTCTGATAGCGCTAAAGTTGTCAACCACGCCAGGCAGAGCGCATACGGATGGCTAGCCACACATGCAGTACCTTGTTGACGTTCTGTGGTGCAAACTTGCTCTCCTGGAGCGGAGTACCGAGCTTGCCGCCAATGTCGCGCGCAGTCGTGTCAAAGTCTCGCACATCTGGGAGGTCGCTCCGAGTCGTGAGCTGGTTCAGCTGGTTGAGTGTGCTGTCGATGCGGAGGTGGCTCTCGACGAGCTTGAACCGCTGCGGCTTGAGATGCGACTTGAGGCGCGGGTCATAGTTCGTCGCGCCGAGCAGCGTGTTCTTTGGGGCGAACGACGACGCCATCGTGCAGTGCCTGCTGTAAGCGTCCTTTGAGCCACCGACGCGCACGCGAGTGACCGACTCCTGTGCTCCTGTGCTCGAGCGCGACGCTTTCGTGTTCTGCGGAGGCGGTGCGCGAGGCGGTGCGCGCCGGAGCAATGCAGTGCAGCGAAGAGCATGCGTGTCAAATGCGAGAGTCTGATTGGCCACTATTTCAGTCGTGTTTGACTGAAATAGCACATCATTTTGGACAGTTTGGGCATTTTGGACATTTTTGGGAGATCGTTTTAGACACATTGTGTATTCATAGAAGTCGTCATGACATCTTGTTTTTTGTATGTAAACTCGTGTATACTTAAATCAAGCTATACGAAATCGACAGTCGTGACGACATCTTGATTTTAGTATGGAAAAGTCGTCACACAGAATCAAATTCTGGAAATACACAGTCATAATAATAGTGAAGAAAGTGAGTGATTCGGGTTCTTGACGGTTTTGAAACATCTTGACATTTACACACTTGGTTTCGACAACATATAGTGTCTGTTTTGAAATATACAAATGTTGCGTGTCCATTTTTGAAGCACTGACTTCAAGATACGCAAAATTTGTAGTAAACAATTGTAGCGTGGCTATTTCCGTAGTACCAGCACAGACAAGACGTTCTCGAGCACCAACATGTGCAAGTCGTCTTCTTGCACCAGAGACGCATGATCGAGCAATGACAATGGAAACAACGAGAGGTAGTTGAGGAATGAGCGAGTGACCGCATGGCATCTCTTCTCATTGAGACGGACCGCTGTCTCAGTACACCTCTGTCGATGAATGATGAATGATGAATGGATGAGATACATCACGATGAATCGAGTGTGTGGATTGGATTCAGAAGTGCGTCGTCCTACACACTTGCTACACGTAGTGCTGCACGAAAGAGCGAGCGAGCACAGAGATGCGATGGCAGACTGCCAGAGCGCACCCGTGGCTGCTACTCGTGTGTTTGCTTGCTTGAAAGTCGTTCACGTCACGCCGTTGAAGACGACAGTATGCAGTGGAGTGAAGAGAGAGACACACACAGCCGGCGGACTGCATGCTCGACGCTCGAGAGACAACTCGACAAATTGGCTTACGCCGCCTTCGCAAGCGCCTCGGCCTCCGAGAGGTGGCTCGGGCGGATCGAGTTCTTCACGCCGAGGCACTCGAGCGCAATGTGCGCCGCCTTCTGGCCCGAGATCATCATCGCGCCAAACGTCGGACCCTGTCGAGCGAGCGAGCATCATGCATTCAGTCAGTGCCACGGAAGACGAGCGATAGCATCGACACACAGACACATGAGCAACGTACCATGCGAGGAGCACCCTCGAGCTCCGCCACTTCCATGCCGCAGACAATCATGCCCGGGACGATCTCCTTCGTGCCGTTCACGATCGCGTCTTCCGCGGCCGCCATGTCGAGGCAGCCCATGCCTGGGACGTGGTTCACCATGCCGATGTTCTGGAGACGCTTCACGCCCGACGCGCCCATTGGACCGTCGTGGCCGCACGCGCTGATCAGGACCTTGCCCTCCATTACGTTCGGGTCCATGCAGCTCTGCGTGCCGTGGTTCAGCGTCACAAGCGTCCAGTTCGTCACAACGCCGCCCACGCGGCCGTTCTTGATGATCAAGTCTTCGATCGCCGTCGCGTTGAAGAGCTTGATGTTCGGCGCGCGCAGGAGCTTCGACATGACCGTCGACGTGAACAGCGCCGCGTGCTTGATCACGACGTGGTTCTCCGTCGACTCGTACGGAATGTCGAGCTCGTCGAGGAACGCGTCAGCCGGCTTGCGCACGATCATCGACGAAAAGAGCTGGCCGCCGAGCCACGCGCCGCCGCCCGGTGCGACGCTCTGCTCGATCAGCGCCACGCGCACGTTCGGGTACTTGGACAGCTCGTACGCTGCGACGAGACCCGCCGAGCCAGCGCCCGCGATGATCACGTCCGAGTCCGCAAAGTCGTACATGTCCTTGAAGTACCGCGTCGTCATCTCGCGTGACACCTCGGCTTCCTTCACCGGACTGGTTGTCGTTGTCGCCGTCGTCGTCGAGAGCACATACAGACACACACAGACACACGTCGCACATGTTATGTCGCGCACTCACGGTCTCCGCTCTCTGCATCAGCAGGAACAGCAGCTTGCGACGACACATACGCGAACGTGTAGTCGTCAAACGGCGTCTTGCGCGCCGCCGTGTCCTGGAGCCACTGCTCCGATGGCGCAGACGCACTGCCCGCGCGGTGGAGCACCGCGCCAGGGCCGACCGTGGCGAACGAGCGCGCGCTCACTGGCGCGACGCGCGTAGCAAGAGACTTGATGACAGCGTGCATGGTGGTGATGATGATGGTGGTGGTGGTTGTTGATGTGCGAGCTGATAGATCGTCGAGAAGTCGACCGCCGGCAGCAGGAGCAGGAGCAGCAGGAGGAAGGAGGAGGAAGGAGAGTCCACAACGTCAACACAGCAGTCCCTACGCCGGTATGACCCGGATCAGGTTCTTAGGGTATGATCTCAGCCAGTCGACGAATGGAACTGGTCCATCGCCGTCATGGCACCCCTCGCTGGAAGTATGTTAGTGCTTGCCACGTGCATGCATTTCACTCCTTCACACATGCAGAACAACATGCAGCATCGACCGTGTCGAGACAGACAGATGGCACATGCATGTATGCTTTCGGTTCACTCGCTCGCAACCGAGCGAGACTACCCATGGATGGATGGAGTGAGTACGGTACCAATTCGACGAGGAACTGCGGCGACGAAGAGAGACTTGAGGCGAATGAAGCGAAATCGCGAATGGTGTGCCTCGAAGCGCAGCGAAGGTCGTTGAGGTCGGCCTTTGAGCTCATGGAAGTGTCATGCGCATTTGTATGGCCCTTGTGCGTCTGGATACTCTGTTGAAGTCATTTGCAAACGTAGCGGTTAATGACTGGATCATTGTATGCAGTTCGAAATGATGGGTAAGTTGGCGTTTAACAGTAACAATATATTCGAGTGTACATTGGTTACGCTTCAGAGTACTTGCTCGTTTCATTTGAATATTGAATAGAAAGTGTCGAGGTACACAAAACGGTACACAAGGTTACATTTGGTGTTTGGTTGATGTGCGTGTTTGGAAGGACAGGCTGGAATTTTTGTGCCATGTCACTGAAGTGAGTGATTATGATATGCACATCAGTGACATGACACAAATTTGAATCACTTAAACAAAATATTCAAATGCTCGTTCATACAAACTCCTTGTTGATCAACATTATCTATACTGTAATCAAGTGAACAGCAAACATTTTAATACATGACACACTGGGCGTCAATTTAGCTCTAGTCTAAAAAGTATTTTTTACATGACGGCGACGTCACTCTGTCGACATTATCTACAAGTAGAACCTATTTTTCGTATACGTATAGTGTAAAATGCGAGCCGCTATCGACTATAGTGAATCACAGTGATTTTGGAATCCAGTTCCTCGAGGCGATTGCTGTTATGATTGATTACTGCTATCCCTGAGAAACCATATATATATATATATATAACCGGACGTTTCGGCGAACATTACTTGTAGTTTTCCTAAGAAGAACCAACAGAAATTCAAAGTTGGAGATCGAGACTTGCTTTACTGAAGATTCTGCCTGGCAAAGGTTTGAACGACATAGGTACGGCAAGAAGTAAGTAAAAATGGATACCTAACCGCACAGCTGTTAAGGACCTATTTAATGGCCTTGGGACTACGTATTCAAACGGAAACAAGTTGTTGCCATGCTTGCCTTGAGTATTTTTGGTACTTGACGTTTAGTGGCCATTATAATTCATGTACTTTCATTTTTTCGCACAAAAGTATATCATGGTGAAACGAATGACGAACATGTTTGAGCAAATATTATGTCTGGTTTCAACTTTCGCTGTTTACACTAGACCCACAGTAAGTGTCTCTTGTTAAACCTAACGTCTGACTTGGTCTATGTAAGACGGTTAACAAGCTAAAGTCTGTGGGATACCAGTACGACGGCAACAAGTAACAACGGCTCTGCTCGTCGATGAAGGCTCAGCAACGGTCGCCCTTAAAATGTATGGACCAAGCCGGCTCAATATTTTTTACCAGACAAATTTCCATCGATTTGTATGAGTTCACACATATAGACACTACGCGACGTAGTGTCACTGCTGTCAACTCATGAGCGAATTAATCCTGTCTGCTCTCGACATGTTTCGAGCTAGTTGTCAGTGCTCAAACACGTTTGTGAGAGCGGCCACATAGCCACGGAGTGTCTATGGCGTCCACCAAATTATACTGCAAAGAGATTGCTGTGGATGGTGCACGATATTTTAATGGCTCAATAAACCTGGCGATAATATGACATTGTGCCAGAACACATTCAACTGACGTCAGTAGGTTCAAACGGTTACCTACAACGAACGTCACTGATTCAAACGATGGCACAAACAGGAAAACATAGACAAAACGACTTTATTGACTAGAACTGATTCAAACGATAGCACCATAGTTGAAAGATTGATTGCTAAGTTAGTGTAGAGGTACGATTTAAATCGATCCCGATATCGTATCACTCGCAATAATCGCGTTCAAGCCCGCCGTAGTGACGTTCAAGAGTAATCGTGACATGCTGCACTTGGACTGTTCGTACGAAACATTAAGATTGTGTATATAACTGGATTCCCTTTCTCGCGTACTTCTCCTTTACACACTGAGACTCAATTCGACTACAAATGAGCATTGACGCATCTCCGTTTGCACACCTTTCTCGATAAAGCGCTTTAATACACACTCAGCTAGGTGTTAAACCAAGTGCCATCGTGCTTGTGCCTTCAGCATGTCCTGAAAGAGGTACGAGAATGCACTGTTTGGACCATTTTTCGGGAAGTCGAAGAAGCCTTGACATCGACTCACTCGACAACGATGTACATCAACATGTCAGCGCGTGGCAAAATTGCAGAGTGTTGTTTGGCACGCACTGCGACAGAGGAATGCTGTGTCAACAACCAGCCGATAAGATGTGTCATCAATACGTAACCATTGCGCTGGTGGAGGTATACCGCTCACAATTTTGTCATTTCCGTCTTGAATTCTATAGAAAGCAATCAAATGGTTGCATTACAGGAGTTGAGCGGCTTCATCTCTCTCAAGAGGCCAATAACAATGTTCATATGCCGTTTAGTACTTTGTGTCTATTCTCGACGCGCGTTGTTGGTTGTCATAGTTTTCGCTCACCTGAGTACTCGAAGTATTGTAGTGGTCTCGCGTACTGCCGTGCCAAATGACAGTTCGGATCGCGCCGCTGTTCGAGAGGTAGTGTAGGCTTACGATGACCCACTTTGTGATGTTGACTGTGTGTTGGTAGGGGTTTCGTGGCCCCTATCCTTGCACTGCGACTCAGACGAACAGTCGATTTCACAACTCACCATGCGCAAGGACCACACACGCTTGCTCTGTCCGAATTGCCTTTTCACTGTGCTTCAGCGTGTGCGTCTCGAGTCGCACGCTCCTCCTTCACGCACACGCATGGCTGACCAACATTGCCTAAACAACAACTTTACATCACTATTTATTGCCAAAACATTATAGTAACAATAATTTACATCTATACTCCCTCGATTATATCTCGATCACTTTTCACACCTGAGCTGCCAGACGCACATTCGCGGCCAGCGAACCAAAGCGCACAAGCGACTGAGTGAGTATGTGGGCGGCGACATCGGCCTCGACAAAGAGCGGCAGTGCGCCTGCAGTCGCAGCGACGTTCGCGCGACCGACGCCTTCGTCGTCTACGAAAACTACGGCTGGCGTGACGACGACTGTCACGTTCGCTCCGCCGAGCAGCAGCAGCGCGTCTGCTCCCGTTGCTGCGTCGTCGAGCTCAACCATGAACGGCAGCAGCAGCAGCAGTGGCAGTGACGACTGGTCGTTGCGCAAGAACCTCGAGCTCTGTGGCGCCGTGCTACCGCCAGTGTACGCGGACGTCCACACGGACGCGCACCTCAACACGTTTGACGTGAACGAGAGCGGCAACGCCGTGCTCTTTAGCGACACCGGCCGACTGTACGTGCTCAACCTCTTGCAAGTCGCCAAGAAGCCGCAGGCGTCGGCTCCAAAGCACCACCAGCAGACGCCGATCGCTGCGCACTCGCTCGCGCACGTGACGCTCGACCCGCCGCTGCCGCCTGCAGAAGTGAAGCAAGTCGAGCAAGTGCGAGTGAACGCAAGCGGCTCGCACGTCCTGCTCGTGGCGCGCTCGTGGGTTAAAGTCGTCAAGCTCTCAGCAGACCTCTCGGATGCGCTCAGCCGTGCGAGCGCCGTGAGCCAGCAGCAGACACAGGCGTTCAAGAAGACACCAGCATCGCCGTCGCTGTTGTTTGCGCACGACCGGCGCGTTGAGCGCTTCAGCGTGCACTTTGCCGACGGCACGTCGACGGAAGTGGCGCTCGACGCGGCCGTGAGCAGCAGTAGTGCGAGTCAGAGCGACCTCGAGCGCGTGCAGCAAGCACTGAGCACGCAGCAGCCGTCGAAGCGCCACGCTCCAGTCGCGTGGATCTCGCGCGACGTCGGTGCTGCGACTGTGCGCCAGGTCGGGTACTTTGGCGCCGTGCGGCAAGCGGCGTGGCACCCGCTGAGCGATGCGCACGTCGTCGTGCTCTCGGACGCCGAGGAGCTCACGGTCTTCCACACGGCGCACGACGTGTCCAAGCCTGAGCAGCGCCACGTCTTGGACTTCCCGAGCAAGAACCGCGTCGCGAGCGGCAGCGGCACGGGCCCTGCTGCGACGCCGACTGCGTTTGCGTTTGGTTCGCCGACGCGGCTCTGGGACGTCTTCACGGTCTACATCCTTCGCTCGGACGGCTCGGTCTTTGCGCTCTGTCCGCTCGTGCCGTTCGACTGCCGCGTGTGCCGCAGCGTCGTGACGGCGCTCCGGACCGAAGTCGACGCGCACTTGGCGCTCTGCAAGCGCAAGCTCGAGGACGCAGCCGCGGCGAGCGCGCTCGTTGGCGTGACGACGAGCAACAGCAAGAGCGCGGCAGCGAGCGAGCACCACGCGCTGCTGGCGCAGATCGCGGAGCTCAAGTCGCAAAAGTACTGGCTCGACGAGTCCTGGACGCGCGACGACAGCGGCGACCGCACGACGGCCGACGCCGAGATGGTCCGGTGCGTGAAGCCGCACATCAGCGGCATTTCGCCCGAGACGTGGCCGCTCGCGCTCCAGGGCAGCGTCGAGGTGACGCCCAAGTCGGTCATTGAAGGCAAGCACAACGTCCGCGGTGGCTCGGCGGCGAACGCGCTGCTCGTCGTGCCGTCTCCTGCGCCGCGCAGTAGCGACAAGCGCGTGAACATGGCGCCGTTCCTCGCGCGTTCGTACACGTCGGGCCACGTCGAGCTCGTGCTCCTCGACGCACCGATCCGACCGCAGTGGCAGAGCGGGCGAGCGAGCGGCGCGGGTCGGAAGCTCTCAGCGCTCTTGCTCGAGTGCCTGAACCTCGGGATCGACGACTCGGGCGGCAAAGCCGTGCTCGAGCGCGACGTCGCCGACCCGCGCCTGCTCTACTGCTTGCACTCGACGGGTGTGCACGTGATCAACGTGAGCTGGGTGTTTGCGCTCGCGAGCGGCAAGCGCTTCGACGCGCTGCCCAAGAGCTCGGCGCGCCACATCTTTAGCGTCTCGCCTGGCGCAGGACCGTCGACGCCAGCATCGTCCAGCAGCAGCAGCAACGCGACAGTCTCGAACATTGTCGGCGCGCGCGTCGTGAAGAACGTGTTCTTTGGGCACTTGCTGCTCTTGCGCCTCGCGTCCGGCGCGTTCGAGGTCGTGAACGTGAGCGCTGCGTCCAGCGAGCTCTTGAAAGGCGTGCTCGACAGCTCGGACGCGAGCGCCGCGGACGATGCGTTGGCTGCCAAGCCGTTTGCCAAGTTCCCAGGCGCGCTCGCGCCGATCGCGTCAACGACCAAGTCGCGGAGCGCACCAAGCGGCGCCGCGGCGGTTCGCCCGTTTGGCGACATTGTCGAAGAGCGCGTCGATGCGCTTGCTGCGCGCGGGACGCGCGTGACCGGCCATACGCTTCTGTCCGAGGTCGACGACGCTGTGCTCGCGTTCGTGATCGAGCGCATCAAGATCCTGCTCGAAGACGTCGCGTACGTCGACGAGATGGACACGCTCATGCGCGATCGCTTGCGTCTGCACGCCGAGATGCTCGCGACGCAGCGCGAGAAAGCTGGCGTAGTCGAGCAGAGCATCGCAGCGGCAACGGCGTCGCTCGCAGCGCTCCAGGACAAGATGGCGCGTGCGCTCGCAGTGCAGCAGAACCTGCGCAAGCGCGCGGCCGCAGTGCTCCAGGCCGTGAAAGAGAACCAGCCGACGCTGTCGCGCGCCGAGCGCGAGCTCAAGACTGAGCTCGAGCACATGAGCATCGAAGTGCGGCGCATGAAGCCGCGCGTGGCGCAGCTCACGGTCTCGGGCCAGCGCATGGTGCGGTCGCTCGAGACGTCGTCCACAGCAGCGTCGTCATCGTCGCGGTACCACGCGCTGCTGAGTGCGTCTGCGAGCGCCAGCAGTCTCTCGGACGAGAAGAAGCGCATGTGCTTTGACGTCTTGCGCGCCGAGACGCAGCTCATTGACGACACGAAGGCGCTGATTGAGGACATGACGGCGAGTCTCCAGCGTCTCAAGACATGAGAGCAAGTGAATAAGCGAGAGAGAGAGCGGAGGAAGATCATGGTCAGAGGACACGCCCGAATGAGCGAGCAAGTAGTGAAGGAAGAGACAGTCGACAGGAAGGAATCACAACGCTAGACAGGAAAGACAACACTTCTGAATCGCATCGATCTGCTACGTTCCAGAGACGTCATGACTCGATGTATTCGCCATTCACTAGACTGTAATGCTCAGGTCGCGTGTGTTGCGCATGCTTCGTCCATCCAGTCGAGAGAGCAAACTCTGCCACGCCGCCGGACCCGCTAACGTCGCAACGAGACTGCCAACCAACTGCACCAAGCGGGCTATTCAAGTGTTTGAGCGAGTCGGAGTGCTAGTGTAAATATTGAAGAGGTCATTGGTGCAATCGTTCTGCAGCAGTCACAGCGCAAAGGAAGCTCTGTGTGCTGCAGAGCAACGCTGCATAGAGCTGCATCAAGTGCGCTACGCTACAGATGCTACTACAGACAGCGATGGTCGCCAATGACTGCTTGCTCTCCTAGTATCCCTTGTATCGCTAGTCCTCCTCACTACTCGAACGACTTGAACAACTTGAACGACTTGAACTGTTACTTCAAGTACTGTTGCCTTGATTTTGAGTAGGAAGTGATTGTAGCATGTTACAGTACTTTGGAGATACAAACAAGACGTCAAGAAGTACAGTGACTTGCTACGATCACTTCCATACACACGCAATTAGTGTGCATGGAAAATGGTCTGGTCCAGACTACTTTACGGACTCGACTCCAGGTTTGGTCGTCAGAATACATACAGTACATACATGTACGTCGAGACTAGACTACCAATTCAAGACGAGCTTGGCGTGCTTGAATCGCTTGATGGTGCGACGCGAGCGGCATCATCGTCGCGCCGTATGCGCGGCCGATTGCGGCGCTCAACTCAGGTCCGAGATAGCCAGCCAGACAGCATTGTCTCGGCTGCCTGCCTGCCAACCGAACTCTCAACCTCTCTCAACCTCTCTTCTTGCCGCATGCACTCGCATGCACTCTTTCGCGTCGTGTCGGGTGATGTTGTATTGCAGCGAACGAAGCATGGCTAAGCTCGTGCTCTCAAGTCTCATGTTCATGATGATGTTGATGTTCATGCGCTCGCGAACAGCGAGGCTGTTGACGCACACACGCGCGCGTGGTGATTGTGCGGCCAATGCGACACTGAGACGTCGCGACTCGCGCAGATTATGCGGTCATAGACAGCAGTTGTGCTGCTCGCGTCGTGCGTTGGCTAAGCTTGTGGTTGTTGTGATGCAAGGAGCAGCAGCAACGGATGCACGCACACACATGAGCATGGGCCATCAAGACTCGACCAAGACTCAAGACTCGACCAAGAGGAAAGCAAGACCAAAGCAAAGGAAGCGAGTCTCTTACATCGATTGAGTGAGTGAGTGAGTGAGTGAGTGAGTGAGTGAGTGAGTGAGTGAGTGGGTGAGTGGGCCGACTCGACTCGAGTCGACTCTTGGCGTTTGTATGCGAGTGAGGGCTGTTTTCTGGCGCGCCACCATAATCGCGGTGCCGCATTTGACCGCATAATCAATCGAGTGGCCGAATAATCAACCGAGCATAGTGAGAGCAAGTCGTCTGATGGATGGATGGCCGTTGGAAATTAATTGTGCAAGCGATGTAATTTACATTCCAATCATGTGGCTTGACTTGTCGATCGATCGATCGAGCTACACAAGCAAAGCAAAGCAAAGCACTACTATCAAGGTGTTTGAGAGCCAAAGAGACCACGTACAAGTACAAGTACAAGTACAAGTACAAGCACAATTCAAGGCAAACCAATGTGAGCTGCTGCTGCTGCTTGCGTTGTGGTGGTCGTCGGCGTGCCTTTCAAACCGTCTGGAGCAAGCGAGCGCGAGCCAGCATGTGGCTGGTTGGCTCGCATCGACCGAGCGACTACAGCTGGCGCTGTTATCGTCGTGGCTGTTGAGTGTCTGCTTTCGCGCTGCAAGAGCAGCAGCACGTTGGCAACTTGGTGCCCTATGCTTTCAACCACCAAACATCCCAGCATGTTGTTTTGACTCGGAAAATACAGCGCTCGCGCTGGATAGATAGTACCTCAGTCGTAGTATGTACCCACTCACTCACTCACTCACAACAACACGCCGCAATTTGCGTGTGTGTCGACCTTGTTGCTTTGCATTGGTGGCATCAAGCAGTGGCAAAGCTGTGGCGAAGCAAGCGACTACAGGGCCATGCATGCATCGAGTGCATCGATTGTAGTAGTGTTGAGCACAGAGCACTGCAGTCGCAACAAACAACAAACAACAAACAATAGCAAATATGAGCCAAAGCACACACAGCAATAGCCAAAGGCAAACAATAGCCAAAGTCAGAGTGATGATGACCTGGATTCCCGCACATTTGTTGCAGCGATTCTTGCAGGCCGTCTAACTGCTCAATTGTATCGACTCTTCGATTCCGCACAGCATCGAGTGCAAACAAACCTCGATCGTGACGAGGGCTCGGGGTCGAGACGTACATCCCACTCTTGGTAGAAATGTGCGAGCAGCCAGTCTCGCTCTTGCTTTTGCTCTTGCTTTTGCTCTTGCCCTTGTTGTGCTCGAACTCGAGCTCTTGCTTGCCTTGTTGTTGTTGCACTGTTGCTGTATTGCTGTGTCTTTGCCATTCGCCATTTTCCAGCAGCAGCAGCAGCACGCCGACGACGTCAGCCTCGACACGACGCTCGACGCGCACACGCGCAGTTGCCGCTCACTCATCCATCCAACCATCCAACCGACCGACCTTCCCTCGCGCATTTGATCCTTCGCTTCGCTTGTCTAGGCAGTCAGGCACACGCACATGCACTAGACACACACGCGCACATACTACCCCACAGTAACAGCACAACACAGCGCAGCACAACACACACTTGGATTCCTTGCCAACCAGCAACGCCAGCAGCAGCAACAACAACACCAGCAGCAGCAGCAGTGCATACGTACATACACGTCACGTCACGTTGCCAGTCCAGTCCAGCCAGCAGCGCCACCACCATGTTACCGCCACTTGCCTCTGCGCCACCTGCAACGCTGCCAGCAACTGACAACAACAGCAGCAGCAGCAACAACAGCTACAGCAGCGTGGCCATGAAAAGCGACAGCCCGCCGGCGTCGCCGATCCAGACATCGCGCGTCGAGCCGCTGCTGATCAACCACGTGCGGTTTGCGTACGCGTTCAAGAAGAACGACGCTGCGAAGATCCTGCCGTTCTTGCACAAAGACGTCGTGCTCCAGACCGTGGACCACACGCAGCTCCGCGGCGTCTCGGCCGTGCTCGCGTACCTCGTGGGTCCGCGCATGGCGAAGCTGAGCACGCACATGCACATCAAGGGGTCGCCGACGCGCTCGGGTCGGACGCAGACCAAGTTCATCTACGAGCACGGCATGCTCTTTCGCCAGGCGCTGTACACGGAAGTGATCGAGTGGACCGCGGAGCACGTCGTCGCTGCGATCACGCACATCGGTGTGCCCGACGACAAGGCGTGCAAAGCCGAGTTCCTGGAGCTGAGCAAGTCGTCAGCGCCGCTCTCGGCCTCGACGTGCTCGTCGCTGTCGTCGTCGTTGTCGTCGTCGTTCTCGTCATCGGGAGCGAGTCTGACGCACGTGTCGCCACAGGGTGGCGGCGTCTCGGACGACGACGAGGAGCCCGAGCACCAGCATCTGAGAGACGACGTGAGCGCGCTCGACGACGTCATTCCGGTGCGCCGCGCCAAGTCGTGCGGCGAAGCGTTCGACTGCGTGGCGCATCGGCTCTCGCGCACGAGCAGCAGCGACAGCAGCGCGCGCTTGAGTACGAGCAGCAACGGCGACAAGGACGCGGACGCAGCACCGGCCGCGAGTCGCGCCGACACGACGCTCAAGATCGAGCAGGTCGCGTGCGTCGACCTCGCGCCGGTCCGGTCGCGCAAGCGCGTGAACCCGTTCGTGACGATCCGCACGAGTCGCCACAGCAAGTCGCACTGGAAGAGCTCCGTGGCGCGCCACGACGCCAACCCGACGTGGTCGAACGTCCCCGTGGAGCTCCAGTCGCGCGCGAGCGACGACGCGGCGGTGCTCGAGATCTCGCTCTGGGACTTTGTGTTGTTCAAGTCGGTGAAGGTGGCGACTGCGGTCGTCGCGGTCGCCGACCTCTTTGCGCACGACAGCAACGAGTTCACGACGAGCATCCAGCTCGAGCGCATGGAGCTGACGGACACGGCGCCGCCCGTGCAGCTCACGATGACGCTGCGGCAGAAGCACGCGACGCGGAGCGCGAGTGCAGCGATCCACAACAGCGCGTCGCTCGACGCGGCGTCAGCAGTCGACGAGTTGAGTCGCATGCCCGCGTCGTCGTCGTCGTCTGGAGCGCACGCACTCGTCGATGCAAAGACGACGACAGGTGTCTGGCACGAGCTGCGGTGGTATGTCCAGGATGCGGTGTTTGCCGACGGCGCGTACAGCCGCAGCACGAGCATGCTCCTGCGCGCAGTCTTTGGTCTCGTGCTCGTGTGGGTCATCAGCCAGATCGACTTTGAGCAGCAGCAGCGAGCGTGAGCAGCAGCAGTGATCGTGCGCGCCGTTTGTGCTTTGCGTACGTACGTACGTGCTAGCTTCGCGCCAGCATGAGCTCCAGCATGAGCTTGTGCTTCATCTCCAGCAGCTCCTGATCCAGCTCGAGCAAGCGTCTTCGCTTTGCTGCCTCTGTGTATGTAGTAGATAGATCCGTTAGAAACGCACTAATTTATGAAGCCTCCAAGAGGACAATCGTTCGCACGCAACTCGTGTTGGAAACTCACAACTGTCTGTCACTGTCAGTTCCATCACTCTCAATACCCTCTGTAGCCGAAGTTCACAGTAGTTCACACTTCACCACAGTTTGTATCAACATCGAGACGAATGACTCTCGACGCGCGGAGTTTGTACGCAGTGGCGCGGCACGCAGCGCTCTTGGGCCTCAACTCGAAACCTATGCAGCTCCGAGAAGTGCCAGCCCTTGCTCTCGCTTGTGATGGAGCTTCGGTTCCACATCCTCGTATGGAACAAGATCACGCCCTCGTGACCGTAGTTCACAATTGTGGTGAAGTGTGAACTACTGTGAACTTCGGCTACAGAGGGTATTGAGAGTGATGGAACTGACAGTGACAGACAGTTGTGAGTTTCCAACACGAGTTGCGTGCGAACGATTGTCCTCTTGGAGGCTTCATAAATTAGTGCGTTTCTAACGGATCTATCTACTACATACACAGAGGCAGCAAAGCGAAGACGCTTGCTCGAGCTGGATCAGGAGCTGCTGGAGATGAAGCACAAGCTCATGCTGGAGCTCATGCTGGCGCGAAGCTAGCACGTACGTACGTACGCAAAGCACAAACGGCGCGCACGATCACTGCTGCTGCTCACGCTCGCTGCTGCTGCTCAAAGTCGATCTGGCTGATGACCCACACGAGCACGAGACCAAAGACTGCGCGCAGGAGCATGCTCGTGCTGCGGCTGTACGCGCCGTCGGCAAACACCGCATCCTGGACATACCACCGCAGCTCGTGCCAGACACCTGTCGTCGTCTTTGCATCGACGAGTGCGTGCGCTCCAGACGACGACGACGACGCGGGCATGCGACTCAACTCGTCGACTGCTGACGCCGCGTCGAGCGACGCGCTGTTGTGGATCGCTGCACTCGCGCTCCGCGTCGCGTGCTTCTGCCGCAGCGTCATCGTGAGCTGCACGGGCGGCGCCGTGTCCGTCAGCTCCATGCGCTCGAGCTGGATGCTCGTCGTGAACTCGTTGCTGTCGTGCGCAAAGAGGTCGGCGACCGCGACGACCGCAGTCGCCACCTTCACCGACTTGAACAACACAAAGTCCCAGAGCGAGATCTCGAGCACCGCCGCGTCGTCGCTCGCGCGCGACTGGAGCTCCACGGGGACGTTCGACCACGTCGGGTTGGCGTCGTGGCGCGCCACGGAGCTCTTCCAGTGCGACTTGCTGTGGCGACTCGTGCGGATCGTCACGAACGGGTTCACGCGCTTGCGCGACCGGACCGGCGCGAGGTCGACGCACGCGACCTGCTCGATCTTGAGCGTCGTGTCGGCGCGACTCGCGGCCGGTGCTGCGTCCGCGTCCTTGTCGCCGTTGCTGCTCGTACTCAAGCGCGCGCTGCTGTCGCTGCTGCTCGTGCGCGAGAGCCGATGCGCCACGCAGTCGAACGCTTCGCCGCACGACTTGGCGCGGCGCACCGGAATGACGTCGTCGAGCGCGCTCACGTCGTCTCTCAGATGCTGGTGCTCGGGCTCCTCGTCGTCGTCCGAGACGCCGCCACCCTGTGGCGACACGTGCGTCAGACTCGCTCCCGATGACGAGAACGACGACGACAACGACGACGACAGCGACGAGCACGTCGAGGCCGAGAGCGGCGCTGACGACTTGCTCAGCTCCAGGAACTCGGCTTTGCACGCCTTGTCGTCGGGCACACCGATGTGCGTGATCGCAGCGACGACGTGCTCCGCGGTCCACTCGATCACTTCCGTGTACAGCGCCTGGCGAAAGAGCATGCCGTGCTCGTAGATGAACTTGGTCTGCGTCCGACCCGAGCGCGTCGGCGACCCCTTGATGTGCATGTGCGTGCTCAGCTTCGCCATGCGCGGACCCACGAGGTACGCGAGCACGGCCGAGACGCCGCGGAGCTGCGTGTGGTCCACGGTCTGGAGCACGACGTCTTTGTGCAAGAACGGCAGGATCTTCGCAGCGTCGTTCTTCTTGAACGCGTACGCAAACCGCACGTGGTTGATCAGCAGCGGCTCGACGCGCGATGTCTGGATCGGCGACGCCGGCGGGCTGTCGCTTTTCATGGCCACGCTGCTGTAGCTGTTGTTGCTGCTGCTGCTGTTGTTGTCAGTTGCTGGCAGCGTTGCAGGTGGCGCAGAGGCAAGTGGCGGTAACATGGTGGTGGCGCTGCTGGCTGGACTGGACTGGCAACGTGACGTGACGTGTATGTACGTATGCACTGCTGCTGCTGCTGGTGTTGTTGTTGCTGCTGCTGGCGTTGCTGGTTGGCAAGGAATCCAAGTGTGTGTTGTGCTGCGCTGTGTTGTGCTGTTACTGTGGGGTAGTATGTGCGCGTGTGTGTCTAGTGCATGTGCGTGTGCCTGACTGCCTAGACAAGCGAAGCGAAGGATCAAATGCGCGAGGGAAGGTCGGTCGGTTGGATGGTTGGATGGATGAGTGAGCGGCAACTGCGCGTGTGCGCGTCGAGCGTCGTGTCGAGGCTGACGTCGTCGGCGTGCTGCTGCTGCTGCTGGAAAATGGCGAATGGCAAAGACACAGCAATACAGCAACAGTTGCAACAACAACAAGGCAAGCAAGAGCTCGAGTTCGAGCACAACAAGGGCAAGAGCAAAAGCAAGAGCAAAAGCAAGAGCGAGACTGGCTGCTCGCACATTTCTACCAAGAGTGGGATGTACGTCTCGACCCCGAGCCCTCGTCACGATCGAGGTTTGTTTGCACTCGATGCTGTGCGGAATCGAAGAGTCGATACAATTGAGCAGTTAGACGGCCTGCAAGAATCGCTGCAACAAATGTGCGGGAATCCAGGTCATCATCACTCTGACTTTGGCTATTGTTTGCCTTTGGCTATTGCTGTGTGTGCTTTGGCTCATATTTGCTATTGTTTGTTGTTTGTTGTTTGTTGCGACTGCAGTGCTCTGTGCTCAACACTACTACAATCGATGCACTCGATGCATGCATGGCCCTGTAGTCGCTTGCTTCGCCACAGCTTTGCCACTGCTTGATGCCACCAATGCAAAGCAACAAGGTCGACACACACGCAAATTGCGGCGTGTTGTTGTGAGTGAGTGAGTGAGTGGGTACATACTACGACTGAGGTACTATCTATCCAGCGCGAGCGCTGTATTTTCCGAGTCAAAACAACATGCTGGGATGTTTGGTGGTTGAAAGCATAGGGCACCAAGTTGCCAACGTGCTGCTGCTCTTGCAGCGCGAAAGCAGACACTCAACAGCCACGACGATAACAGCGCCAGCTGTAGTCGCTCGGTCGATGCGAGCCAACCAGCCACATGCTGGCTCGCGCTCGCTTGCTCCAGACGGTTTGAAAGGCACGCCGACGACCACCACAACGCAAGCAGCAGCAGCAGCTCACATTGGTTTGCCTTGAATTGTGCTTGTACTTGTACTTGTACTTGTACTTGTACGTGGTCTCTTTGGCTCTCAAACACCTTGATAGTAGTGCTTTGCTTTGCTTTGCTTGTGTAGCTCGATCGATCGATCGACAAGTCAAGCCACATGATTGGAATGTAAATTACATCGCTTGCACAATTAATTTCCAACGGCCATCCATCCATCAGACGACTTGCTCTCACTATGCTCGGTTGATTATTCGGCCACTCGATTGATTATGCGGTCAAATGCGGCACCGCGATTATGGTGGCGCGCCAGAAAACAGCCCTCACTCGCATACAAACGCCAAGAGTCGACTCGAGTCGAGTCGGCCCACTCACCCACTCACTCACTCACTCACTCACTCACTCACTCACTCACTCACTCACTCAATCGATGTAAGAGACTCGCTTCCTTTGCTTTGGTCTTGCTTTCCTCTTGGTCGAGTCTTGAGTCTTGGTCGAGTCTTGATGGCCCATGCTCATGTGTGTGCGTGCATCCGTTGCTGCTGCTCCTTGCATCACAACAACCACAAGCTTAGCCAACGCACGACGCGAGCAGCACAACTGCTGTCTATGACCGCATAATCTGCGCGAGTCGCGACGTCTCAGTGTCGCATTGGCCGCACAATCACCACGCGCGCGTGTGTGCGTCAACAGCCTCGCTGTTCGCGAGCGCATGAACATCAACATCATCATGAACATGAGACTTGAGAGCACGAGCTTAGCCATGCTTCGTTCGCTGCAATACAACATCACCCGACACGACGCGAAAGAGTGCATGCGAGTGCATGCGGCAAGAAGAGAGGTTGAGAGAGGTTGAGAGTTCGGTTGGCAGGCAGGCAGCCGAGACAATGCTGTCTGGCTGGCTATCTCGGACCTGAGTTGAGCGCCGCAATCGGCCGCGCATACGGCGCGACGATGATGCCGCTCGCGTCGCACCATCAAGCGATTCAAGCACGCCAAGCTCGTCTTGAATTGGTAGTCTAGTCTCGACGTACATGTATGTACTGTATGTATTCTGACGACCAAACCTGGAGTCGAGTCCGTAAAGTAGTCTGGACCAGACCATTTTCCATGCACACTAATTGCGTGTGTATGGAAGTGATCGTAGCAAGTCACTGTACTTCTTGACGTCTTGTTTGTATCTCCAAAGTACTGTAACATGCTACAATCACTTCCTACTCAAAATCAAGGCAACAGTACTTGAAGTAACAGTTCAAGTCGTTCAAGTTGTTCAAGTCGTTCGAGTAGTGAGGAGGACTAGCGATACAAGGGATACTAGGAGAGCAAGCAGTCATTGGCGACCATCGCTGTCTGTAGTAGCATCTGTAGCGTAGCGCACTTGATGCAGCTCTATGCAGCGTTGCTCTGCAGCACACAGAGCTTCCTTTGCGCTGTGACTGCTGCAGAACGATTGCACCAATGACCTCTTCAATATTTACACTAGCACTCCGACTCGCTCAACCATTTGCATCACCACGAGCAATGGAGATGCAGCACGAGCAGCAGTCGTGAACGTGAGCGCTGCGATCCACTGCGACTACAGCAATGAGTAGATGCGTCTGTCTAGAGCTACAGAGCTATGGAGCTACTGGTGGTGTACGTAGCTTCGTCTGGAGTCACTGAAAGCACTGGAGCTGGACGGCAACGTGACTCGCATGGCGGGTCTGTGCGTTCGTCCCAGTCGCACGACACGCAGCGACTTGTGTGGATGCGCTCGTGGATCGCGTCGAGCTCGCTGTGGTGCATGCGCTTGAGCAGCACTATGCGCGTGCGCTCGTCGAACGCACTGTCGCGACTCGAAGACTTGTTCGACTCGAGCTCGCTGTGCGCTGGATCTCGGTGCGACTTGGTCTTGTTCTGGCGCCACAAGCGCTCACGCAGCGAGTTGAGGCTCTTGTTCGAGCTCTGGAGCAATGCATGCGCGGTGTTGCCAGGTGTATACGCGTTGAACGAGTCGTCATCGTCAGCACCGTCGTCTTCGGCATCGCCATCGTACTGAGTGTCGTCACTGTCGTCACTGTCGTCACTCGTGTTGTCGTCTTCGTCGCTCAAGCAAAGCACGAGCTCTCTGTCCGTCATCTGCTGCGTCGTCTTCATCGGCAAGGTGCTGGCGTCGGACGAAGCGAGAGGCTCAGTCGATGGTATGAGCGGCTGCTTACAAGGCGTGCGAAGTGGAAGCGATGCTGACGATGACGGTGGTGTCGGCATCATCCAGACGACGGCGACGTAGTAAGCGAAGCGATGTTGGTATGTCGAGTGAGCAGCGCGAAGCGAGTTGCTGAATGATCGAGTGGTGCGAACGAGTGCTCGCGACTGCGTCTTGATCTCGTATCGTGTGCGCAAGGCACAAGTGCGAGGTGGTCCGGTCCAAGTCTGTCTGAACCGTGTGGGAGCGTCGTCTCAATGGCACTCTCCATGACTTGAGAGAGAGAGTCATAGAGTCGACACAGACGCTAGAGCACAAGCGCCTTCACGCGTCTATGACCTTGTCAGTCGATGGCTTCTCTACGCATCTAAAGCCACAAGCACCGACACACGGCGCCATCAGTCCTGACGCCTCTGAACAACCTTCAGCTGTCTTGCGCTCTCTCCGAGCGCCAGCGCAGCTTCATCGCTTCATCTCAAACACGCTCCCAGGCGCTGCTGCATGCACTTCGGTTCCATCGAACAGCGTCGAGGACTCGATCGGCTCGGTCTTGATCTGAGGCTCCGTCTTGATCTGGCGCTCGACGTGAACAGGCGGAATGCCGCCGCTCCGGTGCTGCTCAAAGAGCTCGTCTTTGTCGACACGCAGCGTCTTCGCCGGTCGCATGGGCGCGAGTGGCGCCATCATTGCTGGTGCTGGTCCTGTACCATCGGCGTCGACGACTGGGAGGCGATAGAGCGCGTAGAGCACTGCGAGCACGACGGCTTCGAAGAACACGATGTTGAGAATCACGAGCACGGCGGTCGTGATTGACCAGTGGTACATGAGGTACCGCACGCCGGAGAGCTGTGCAATGATCGTGAGCTTCGCGGCGTAGAGCTGCACGCGCGGGTGGCTCAGCGTGAGCGCGACGGTCGTGAGCGGATGCTCCTTGCTCTCGCGAAAGCCGTTGATCGCAAGGACCTCGAGGTGCTGCGCTGGCTCCGTCAGCCCGAACGCGTGCGAGACTGCGAGCGCACTCACGCGGAGCCACTCGACGAGCGCGTGCGACTCGTGCACGATCACTGGCCGCGCGCTCGACGCCAGCGCTGTGCCTTCGAACGACGAGAGCGTCGTCGAGAGCATGAACATGCCAATGTCCACGTTCACGCGCGACTCGGGCACCGCGAGCTCGACCAGCAGGTCGTAGTCGACGCCAGGGACGAGCAGCGATGCGGGCGGCGGCGGGAGCGTCACGCGCGGCGACGCTTGCCACTGGTGCACGGGGCTGAGCAAGTTGAGCGTCGCGTGCGGCAGCGAGATGCCGTTGCTGTTGCCATTGTCAGACGGGAGCAGCGCGTGGCGACCGTAGTCAAAGAAGATCTCTTGCTCGTGCAAGCGCGACGGGATCATGACGAAGTACACAAGACTGTACAAGAGCGTCGCAGTGGCAAACATGAATGACACGCCCGCGACCACTTGCACGGCGCGGACGGCCTAGCTCGTCGCGAGCTGCGAGAGCTCGTGCAGCCAGCGCGTGACCTCTTCAATGCGGCGCGCGCGCTCCTCTTCCTTCACAAAGTCGGCTGCGCCAGTCGGGAGCAGCGCAAGGAGCGCGCTCCAGGGCACCCAGCGACTCGCAGTCGCCATCATCTTCGTCTCTCACGTTGCGCGTCCGCTTCTTCGCCTGCGTGTGCTTGTGTGTGTGAATGGGGAGGTCGCCTCGCGCAGAGCGTGCTCGTTGTGGACTGCGATCGCGAAGACCGCGCTCGTGCATTGCGACGCATTTCTGCACCAGTGTCGACGAGCTGAAGAAGCGACACAAACGTGTCACTAATGTATTGCAAGCATTGACATCACACCAAGCAGCGCCAGCCCAGCTTGTATCGCCTGTTGCGTCGCGATGCTCTGTGTATGTGTGCTGCGGCTCGTGCTGCAGCCACGCCAACGCATGCACCTACACGTGTGTCTCGAAGCGCTCTTGTTGAGCGGCGTGGCGCTCGAGACGCGCGCTCGCGCCAGCGCTTGCTCTGCCTCTGCCTCTTGCTCTTCCACAACGCACAACGTGCGCCGTCTCGATGACGTCTGCAGCAGCGCCAGTGTGTCGTTCTCGTGGCACACACATGCACGTCGAGGCGACGATGCGTCAAAATGCACGCTGCTCACGTCGATCGGCGTCGCTTGTGCTGCTCGTGGCGTTCGTGTCAGCATGTACAGTCCGCACACGATCTCGCTCGCTGGTGTCGCCTTGCGCCGTCGAGTTCGTCCAAACAAGCGCCAGTATGTCTATTGGCGTACGATCGCGGCACGCTGCATGCAGATCTGCGTCCATAGCCCGTGGTGTGGCAGGTCTCGTGCAGTTGCGAAGGCGCTGGCGCACACGCCGATGTAAACGAGCATACGTACGTGACCAAGTGCAAGGAGAATGACAAGCAGATGAATAGGCGATGCGAGAGATCCCGAAAGACAAGTCAAAGACGAAGAAGACAACGACAAAGGCGGCGAAGAAGAGCAAGAGATGCGAGAGACGCGAGAGATAGCAAAGCACAGTGAGTGTATTGCGCACAGAAGAAGACAAGACACGACAAGCGAAGCAGCAGCGCGTACGGAGCACTGCGGCCACTGCGTATGGGTGCGTTTGGTCACTAGAGCGAGCGCTCACTCGGCCAGCCACTCGCTTAGCCACTCGATCGCTCCGTCTACTGTCGCGGTCTTCGCGCTGGCTGCAAGCTGTTTGGCTCTGTCTGACGCTCACGTTGCGTGCTGCTGCTGCCTCTGGTCATGTGACTGACTGACTGACTGACTGTGTGGATGGATGCGGATCGACAGAGAGTCTCGATCGCCTGCGCTTTGACGTCGAAGAGGTCGTCAGGTTCCACAAGCAAGCTGCTGTCGTGGCGCGATGAGCGACAGTGTGTTGTATCTGCTGCTGCTGCTGCTGTGATAGCACAAGAGGCATGTGCGAGCATGCGCGAAGGCGATCCGCAAGCAGCAATGCGAGTAGCGGCGGCCGCCACGCTTGAGTCATTCGAGGAGCTAGTGCACACACCGTTGAGCGTATGTTGGAGCGAGCACAAGTAGGAACAGACTTCAGCAAGGAACAACAAAGCGGATGGATGGATGGATGGATAGGTGCAGGAGACTGCGAGTACACGTGCACAGCAATGGAGACGCCTACGCGACGATAGCCAGCGTATGTGCAGTTGGCTTTGTCTTGGAACGTGTCGCTGCGATCGTTGCTGTCGGAAGTATCATCGCTGCGTCTGTGTTAGTCAGAGTTGAGCTTGTTCGTTTGTTGGTCCACAGACATGAGACAACAAGATCCTGTGTGAGTGAGTGAGAGTGCGCACCAGTCTCAAGACGATGTGTGCCGATCGCGCTTGCTGTGCGTGTGTGAGGTACACAGGTATACGGTGATATGCATTTGACCGACCGATGGACTGACTGACTGATGCACATCAGTAGATGTTCAACACTGCGTCCTCGATCGACGTCGCTTGTGTACTCGTGCGTTCGTACAGATCAAGAAGAAGAAGCGCCGAGTTCCTCCAACGCTTGTGTCAACATCAACAAGACATCCAACAAGACATCCAACGAGGCAACGAGGAGAAACAAGAAGCACGACGCAAACAAGTCGAGCAATGTGTCTGCTGCAAGTGTTGGCGCTCATTGCACCTGCACATGTCGTCCGTAGCAGGACTAGTTGTTGTTGTCGTTGGTCTAGACGGAGCAGCAAGCAAGACTGGATGATCTGGAGTTGTGAACAACAGCGACAGCAGCGCTCTACAGAAGCACTTTTGTCTAGGCAAGCAAGACAACGGTAAAAGACGAGTGTTGACTTGCTCGGTGTTCAGACAAAAGAACAGATGCGAGGTGGTCTTCTATACGATTTGATCCTTGAAAAGAACAACACAACAAGCCTCATCGTCTGGATGTGTCTGTTTTTCGCTTGCTGACGTTTTCGACACACTTCAAGAAGAACGCATGACAAAACACAGCACATTCGCTCCGACAAATGTTCTCATTTGTTCATTTTGGATAAAAATCTTTTGTCGGAACATGTCATGACAACCTTCACGAACTTGGGTGTGCTCAAAGCTCATCCCTTCCTCCAAGACCCATGTTAGTCCCAGTTTTGTTGGAGACTGAGCGAGAGCGCACCAAGCATCAAGGTGGCATACCACCAACGAGTGAAGCGAGAGCATGTGTCCTTAAAGTGTCGCAACCTTATGATACCAGCGACTGACTGACTGACTGACTGACTGACTGACTGACTGGTCCTTCGTCGTCGTCTCACGTCTAGCTCGAGTCAAGCTAGCTCGACCTGTTCGACTCGCTCAACGTCGAGAAGACAAACACCAATGGTATGACACCGAAGTCAAGGTCAACCGATCACCTGCCCATTGAGATGATTCTAGTCGAGAAGAGTCAAGCCGAATCGAGAGACCCTCGATTGTCTGGTGAAAGGCAAAGCTCCAACCACTGAACGAACGCAGATGCGGTCATATCTGTGCATCACTGCAGCTTGGATCGATACCAAGACTAGTCGACCAGTCGAGTCGAGCCGAGCTGCACACTGGAGCCACCAACATACGCACTCTATCATGCCATCGCACAACTCAACTCAACTCAACACAACGCTCCGAGCCATACACGATGTCTCAAAACATCGCAGCGCGCTCTTCGTCCTGGCGCTCGATGCACGCAGCGCTCGGACACGTCCGACTCGGTGGGAACGAGTACGGCTCGACCTCGAACGTGAGCATGTCGAGCGTGGAGAACGGCACGAACTCGCCCAGGTCGAGCAAGAACCTGATTGCGTGGCGGCATCGGTGTGAGCGTGTGAGTGTGTGAGTATACGTGTGCAAGCGTAAGGTGCAAGCCGCCAGCGTAGAGCACAGACCAAGTACAGCGAGCACATGCACACCAACATACACATACACACACGCGTCGGGTCAGCTCGAGTCAAGTGGCGCAGTCCGATGCTCCGATGGTCATGAAGCACACACGCTCATGCGCTCATGCACACATGCACATATCCACACATCCACACGCACGCACTCAGGTACACATGGACATACACGCACATACGCACTTGATTGCCATCTGCGCGATGAGCCCACCAGCCGTGGTGTCCACGTGCGGCAGACACGCCGGGAACGCGCGCGCGATCGAGCGCGCCACCTGATCCATGGGCGTGAACGCGTGGCTCGCAGCGTCCTGCTGCCGAATGCACTCGAGGCAACACGTGTGGCCCGGCAGCACGGCGCGCAGACTGATTTTGGCGTTGCTCGGCGGGATGTCGACGTCCAGCAGCGGCAGACTGAGCTGCAGGCAGATCTCGTTGAGCCGGAGCTTGGCGACCTCGTCGTCCGCGCAGCACAGCACGGCGTCGTACGGACGCTTGAGTGTGAGCGCTTCGAAGAGACCCATGTTGCCGTCCAGCACGAGACGCTCGCTCGCGCCACTGCCACTGCTGCTGCTTTCACTGCCCTCGCTCCCACTGCCACCCCCACTGCTGTTGCTACCGCCATTGTGGCTGCCGTCGAGTCTGCTGTAGTCGCCACGTGCACTGAACGGCGCGTGCGGCCGGCTGCGGCTCCGGCTGTTGACGATGCTCGAGCTGCTCACGCCGACCGCGCTCGCCTTGAGCCGCTTCTTGAGCTCCGCGAGGTCGGCGTCGGTCGAGAGGTCGGCGCTGAAGGACTCGACGCTCGTACTCGCGTCCGTGTGCGCGATGCTCTGGAGTCGCAGTCGCAGCGCCTGGATGCGCGAGAAGCCGCACTCGTGCGGGTAGTACCCCATGGCGCCCATGCCGCGCATCTCCACGCGCGCGTGATCCACGAGCAGCAGCTTGCCCACGCCCGCGCGCACGAGCGCCTCGGCTGCGAGCGCGCCGACTGCGCCGAGGCCGTAGATCACGACGTGCGCGCGTGCGAGCTCGCGCCACTTGGACAGCGCCAGGTCCTGTCGGCTGAACAGGTGCACGGGCGTCGGGGTCAGAGTCGGTGTCGGCTTGCGTGTAGTGCGTCGTCGGCTGTCTGGTGATACAAGCGGTGTGCTGGTCGTGGCAGTGGCTGTGAATGTGACTGTAGCGGGGACAGTGGCATTGGTCGCACCAGAGATCGTGGTCGTTGGTGTCGTGGATGCATAGGATGTAGTGGCTGGCGCTGTTGGCGCAGTCGCGACGATCCGTGTTGACACGCGCTGCGCTGCCGCAGTAGCGGCACGTGTCGTGCTGAGCCGAGTGGTCTCTCTGCCGTCGTTCGCGTCGCCATCGCTGCTGCTACTATGACCGCTATCGTCGTCGCTATCGTCGTCATGTTTGCCGTCCGCGTTGGTGTGTTGTCCATTGCGTCTGGAGCGGGTCGGGGTCGATCGTTTGGTCGATCGATTGGCCGAAGCAGCGCCAGTAGCAGCAGCAGTAACACTGCTCGTAGGCAGCGGCACGACCTGGAAGACGTACTGCTCGAGCGCCTTGACGGCTGCCTGGAGCTGTGAGATCGGCGGACCGTCGTCGCAGAACACGTCGTGGTCCATGTGTGCACGGCTACGAGTGTGGCAGTAGTAGCAGGAGGAAGCGTCGACTCGATGGCTTGAGGCTCGAGACGCGACGTGTGGCAACCAGCAGCACCAGTAGCAGCAGTAGCAGTAGCAATGACTGACGCTGAGACGGCGGCGATCGAGCGCACAAACAGAGGCATACACAAAGAGAGAGAGAGATCCGATCAGACGCCGTGCTTGACGACGTGCTTGTGCGTGTGCATCTCGTTCGATCCGCGCCACGCGGCTGCCTCGCTGCTGCTACTGTCCGTCCGTGCAAGCCAGCAAGCAAGCATTCGCAGAAGCAACGTGCTCACGCACGCACACTAATCGCCGTCAAGCAAAGCGCGAGCCAAGAGCGCCAGATAGCAGTAGCAGCAGCGCAGCACAGCGCGTTGCAGCTCCATCACGTCACAGTCACTCAGTCACTCAGTCACTCAGTCACTCAGTCGCTCAGTCGCTCCGTCGCTCCGTCGCTCCGTCGTCCGACCGCTCCTGGCTGCTCAAACGGCTGCTCGCACCTCTGCGCGCGCTGCTTCAACTGCCCTTGGTGCTTTTGACCTTACCTTTGACGTTGCCTGCTTCGCCTTGCCTTTTGATCCTGTGGACGAACGACTGACTGACTGCAAAGACTACAAGACTGACGCGCTTGCACTCGCATCTCGCACGCACGCGGCGCTTCGCCAACTTCAACGGTTCCTGCCCTTTCGAGAAAGCGGATCCAACGAACGAACGAACGAACCGATCAATCAATCCAAGAGAGAGAAGAGAGAGCAACCAACCGCGAGAGAGGCTTTCATCACAAGACGCAAGCAACGCGCAACGACGCAAGCGCGAGCGCAAGAAGCACGAGGACGCACGCATGTTGTGTCGCCGATCAGTGATCAACGATCGCCGCTTGAGCAAGTGGATCAATGATCGCTTTGAGAGCGAGCGAGCGAGCACTAGTCGTCGTCAAACGCTTGAGCGTTTGAGCACGAGCGCGAGCTTGAGCGGTTGGCTTTGTCTGGGTTGGGTTTCGCGCGAACAGTGGACCGTTCGCGGAAAAGGGGCAGTGCACGTTGAAGTTCGGCGCGGCAGTACCGTTTTCGCTCTCTGACCTCATACAATATGCGACCAGCCAGATGCAGACACAAAGCGACACAAGACACAACAAGATGCACACACAGCCAACCAACCAGCCAGCCAAAGCAAGACACAAGAGCACGTCTAGTCGTGGTGGTGGCGGCGAGCAACGTGGTCGTAGTACACACGCTTGCCGTGCTGGTGTGCACGTGCATGTTGCCTGTTGCCTATCGCGAACGCACAGCGCGACGCTGTTCTCTCGAGGCTCGATCTTGACCTTCCTTGACACCAGCAAAGCAAAACCATGCTGTCTCTACGCTGGATCGGACTGACTGGCCATTATCACACGCACATGCACTCGTATCGATCAAGCGAGAACTGCTCGCTCTTCTCGTCCTCGCCCTTGCTCGTCCTCGCGGCACTAAAGACCGACCAAGATGTGCAGCACGTCGACAGACACACGCACGCACATGCACGCACGTGAAACACACACACCTGCCGTTCTCGATGCGGCTTCTCTCGGTGGCAACGTCGACTCACCATTCGGTGGTGCTTGCCTCAAGTCGTTCTCGCCATCATCACCTCCACTGCATGTGTATCGGCGTCAGACAACGGCAGTCGTCGCCATGAGCCGAATGCACTACAGCAGTGCACACACATGCACGCACGTACACACCATTGACATACTGACATGGTGTGCATGCTCGCTCGACCTCTGTTGAGCACACGAGCCTCTGCGTCACGCGACCAATGACACGTGGTGTCACGACCGCGCACCATCACACAGTCCGTCATACTAAGAACTCTGCGCTGCTAAGAACTACTACGAGTGCTACGAAAGGAATAATTAGGGCGACGCACTCGTGCACATACTCTCACTCACTCACTCGCTCGCTCGCAATCGTCAAGCTCTTGCTTGCTTTTGCTCTCGGTCTGTTTGATTTGGTTGCTTTTGCTTGGGTGGTTAGTTGGTTGCTTGCTTGTGCTTGCTCTTGCCTTCATTGTGACGACAACGTGCCGTCCATGCAAAGCGACGACTTTGGTCTGGCTGGCCGCAGTAGTTGGAGCAGCAGCAACACCGACGTTGACAGTTTGTGTCCGCTCTCGATCGATCGCGCAGGTGAAGAGATGGATGGCATACAGGAGGCGGACGAGCGAGCGAAGAAGCGAGCAGCAGGGCGTTGGTCGTGGTGCTGTCGTGTCGCTGATGTCACGGCAGCAAACGAGCGAGCGAGCGAGGCGGAGAGCAGAGCAGCAGCAGTGGTGGTGGTGGTGATCGTAGTGTCTGGTGGTGTTGCTAGGAGCTGTTGCTGCTGCTGCTGGCTGGCTGACTGAATGGCTGGCTGGCTGGGAAGTCGAGTGGCGAGGACAGCGCACACTCACATCTTCACACTACACGCCCGCTCGTGCTGCTCGTGAGGCCAACGCCTTGGACGCCTTAGACGCTCTGGATCATGTTGCGCGTGAGTGAGCCGCGCCGACCCGCGATCAGCGCGGTCGTCACGCGGTCCGTCTGCGGCTGACACCCGATCTCGAACGAACTCATCTTGGGCACCGACGTCGACGGCTGCGGCGCAGTCACGCTGATGCTGCCACTACTCTTGTCTCCAGGTACCGAAGACGACAGCATCAGGTTGAGACTGAGACACCGCAACGCGTGCAGCTCCATGTGGTGGCGCTGCTGTGGATGATCCAGTGGCGGTGGGGCCATCGGTCGCCGCGTAGACCGGTCCATCGACGCCGTGTGCTGGTGCTTGTGTGTCTTGATCGCCGTCGCAGTAGCAGTAGCAGAGGATGATGTGGCGATGCTAATGCCAGTGACGCTGACGTTTGGCTCGGACGCTCGGCGCGTCTCGCACCCGAATCCGTTGTGGTCCGAGAGACTCCGCTTGCGGCGACGAGGTGCGTTCGCGCGGTCGTGCAGCTGGAGAATGTGGCTCGCGACATCATCGTCGCTTTCGCCGCCGTTCTGCAAGTGCGCAAGGAGCTCGATCGGGAACCCGATCGACGACGGCTGTTTCGCGCTGCTCGTGATGCTGTCGTCAAAGTCAAAGTCGTCATACTCGTCCACGTGCAGGTGTGCGAGGTCGTGCGCGAGTGCGAGCGAGGCGCTGCTACCGTTCGCATCGACTGGGACGTGGTGATGCAGGTCGAGCGCTGCGAGGTTGAGCGAGCCGTAGTTGCGACGCATGGTGTGTGTGTGTGCGTTGTGTTGTGAATGTGGTCGTAGTAAATAGAGGCGTTAAATAGTCGATGGTGGCGCGATCGAGGTCGTGGTCGAAGTTGTCGAGGTTGTCGAGGCGCGAGGCCGCGTGCGCGCAGAGGGCGGCAACGCGGCAGCGGCAGTGGCGTGCGAGGCTGCTGCTCGCGCGCACAAGAGAGCGAGGCGTGGCAAATGCGACGGCGGCGGCGCGCGAGGAGACGGAATGGCGGCCGACCGACGCTAGTGCTGCTGCTAATGCTTGCGAGTGCTCTCAACGAAGAAAACGGGAAATGGCGAGCGCGCAGCAGCAGCATGTTCGTTCGAGTGTGCTTGCTTGCTCGAGCTGCCTCTTGTTTGCTCTTGCTTGTGTTGCCTGCTGCCTCTGATGGCGAGGAGCGAGCGAGCGTCTGCTGGCGCGCCACACCACGCGCACACCAACTTTCCGCCAAAGAACTGGACCGACTGCGCGCGCTGATTGGCTCGCGCGAGTCCACGTCGACGATGACGCGCCACAACGTTGACGCTCCTGAACTTGGATTTTGTATGTCATACTCAAATCAAGTTGATTTGTGTGTGGATATTGTAGCTGGCAGCATACTCAGCGCCAGTCATTTCGATTTGATGGGTAGTGCTGCTATTGTATTTCATCCCTGAATTTTCGCTCTATCGACTGATTTCACGCCCCTGTTCAATGCCGCTCGAATCGACGCACGCAATTCAGGCACCAAAATTGAATCCGCCAAGACAGAGCAGAGCTGTCTCGATCGATGATCCCGTTTGATCTGCGCTGTTCAGTTCACGATGACCTTGCGTGTCTGCTTGTCGACCTGCGCGCCTCCATGCGCCGTCGTGTTCTTGCCGCCATCATCGCGACGCTCAATGCTCAATGGCTCAATGCGTTCGCCCAAGCACCAGCGTCACTTGACTGCTCGACGCATGTGTTCTCGACCTCGAGATTCCGCTTCGCGAGCGAGCCCTGATTCACGCACCACTACTACCTTCATTCACACAACGCATTGACAAACTCGACGCTTCGAGCGGTGTACATCCGCGCGAACTCGAACATCGCGCCAAGCACCACACAAGCGCGTTGCCCGCAGCTTCCTTTGTTCTTCGCGGTCCATTCGACATGGTCCTGAGTTGTGTTGATCGGCTTGTTTGTCGGCATGAACGAGTCTTGTCCAGTGTGCTCACGTGTGCGCACGAGTCCGTGCTGGTGCTTGAGTTCGCTTGCCGCGTTCTTTCGCGCCGTCACTCTCGTGCTCGCGCACTCGACATCTCAACGACGCCGTCGCCGTCGTAGGTCATCGACAAGTTGCCATCGCTGCTGCATGCGTGATTCGATCGACCACCTAATCGACACTCAGTCGCATCGACACAGGCGACGCCACTCGACTTCCCAGCCAGCCAGCCATTCAGTCAGCCAGCCAGCAGCAGCAGCAACAGCTCCTAGCAACACCACCAGACACTACGATCACCACCACCACCACTGCTGCTGCTCTGCTCTCCGCCTCGCTCGCTCGCTCGTTTGCTGCCGTGACATCAGCGACACGACAGCACCACGACCAACGCCCTGCTGCTCGCTTCTTCGCTCGCTCGTCCGCCTCCTGTATGCCATCCATCTCTTCACCTGCGCGATCGATCGAGAGCGGACACAAACTGTCAACGTCGGTGTTGCTGCTGCTCCAACTACTGCGGCCAGCCAGACCAAAGTCGTCGCTTTGCATGGACGGCACGTTGTCGTCACAATGAAGGCAAGAGCAAGCACAAGCAAGCAACCAACTAACCACCCAAGCAAAAGCAACCAAATCAAACAGACCGAGAGCAAAAGCAAGCAAGAGCTTGACGATTGCGAGCGAGCGAGTGAGTGAGTGAGAGTATGTGCACGAGTGCGTCGCCCTAATTATTCCTTTCGTAGCACTCGTAGTAGTTCTTAGCAGCGCAGAGTTCTTAGTATGACGGACTGTGTGATGGTGCGCGGTCGTGACACCACGTGTCATTGGTCGCGTGACGCAGAGGCTCGTGTGCTCAACAGAGGTCGAGCGAGCATGCACACCATGTCAGTATGTCAATGGTGTGTACGTGCGTGCATGTGTGTGCACTGCTGTAGTGCATTCGGCTCATGGCGACGACTGCCGTTGTCTGACGCCGATACACATGCAGTGGAGGTGATGATGGCGAGAACGACTTGAGGCAAGCACCACCGAATGGTGAGTCGACGTTGCCACCGAGAGAAGCCGCATCGAGAACGGCAGGTGTGTGTGTTTCACGTGCGTGCATGTGCGTGCGTGTGTCTGTCGACGTGCTGCACATCTTGGTCGGTCTTTAGTGCCGCGAGGACGAGCAAGAGCGAGCAAGGGCGAGGACGAGAAGAGCGAGCAGTTCTCGCTTGATCGATACGAGTGCATGTGCGTGTGATAATGGCCAGTCAGTCCGATCCAGCGTAGAGACAGCATGGTTTTGCTTTGCTGGTGTCAAGGAAGGTCAAGATCGAGCCTCGAGAGAACAGCGTCGCGCTGTGCGTTCGCGATAGGCAACAGGCAACATGCACGTGCACACCAGCACGGCAAGCGTGTGTACTACGACCACGTTGCTCGCCGCCACCACCACGACTAGACGTGCTCTTGTGTCTTGCTTTGGCTGGCTGGTTGGTTGGCTGTGTGTGCATCTTGTTGTGTCTTGTGTCGCTTTGTGTCTGCATCTGGCTGGTCGCATATTGTATGAGGTCAGAGAGCGAAAACGGTACTGCCGCGCCGAACTTCAACGTGCACTGCCCCTTTTCCGCGAACGGTCCACTGTTCGCGCGAAACCCAACCCAGACAAAGCCAACCGCTCAAGCTCGCGCTCGTGCTCAAACGCTCAAGCGTTTGACGACGACTAGTGCTCGCTCGCTCGCTCTCAAAGCGATCATTGATCCACTTGCTCAAGCGGCGATCGTTGATCACTGATCGGCGACACAACATGCGTGCGTCCTCGTGCTTCTTGCGCTCGCGCTTGCGTCGTTGCGCGTTGCTTGCGTCTTGTGATGAAAGCCTCTCTCGCGGTTGGTTGCTCTCTCTTCTCTCTCTTGGATTGATTGATCGGTTCGTTCGTTCGTTCGTTGGATCCGCTTTCTCGAAAGGGCAGGAACCGTTGAAGTTGGCGAAGCGCCGCGTGCGTGCGAGATGCGAGTGCAAGCGCGTCAGTCTTGTAGTCTTTGCAGTCAGTCAGTCGTTCGTCCACAGGATCAAAAGGCAAGGCGAAGCAGGCAACGTCAAAGGTAAGGTCAAAAGCACCAAGGGCAGTTGAAGCAGCGCGCGCAGAGGTGCGAGCAGCCGTTTGAGCAGCCAGGAGCGGTCGGACGACGGAGCGACGGAGCGACGGAGCGACTGAGCGACTGAGTGACTGAGTGACTGAGTGACTGAGTGACTGTGACGTGATGGAGCTGCAACGCGCTGTGCTGCGCTGCTGCTACTGCTATCTGGCGCTCTTGGCTCGCGCTTTGCTTGACGGCGATTAGTGTGCGTGCGTGAGCACGTTGCTTCTGCGAATGCTTGCTTGCTGGCTTGCACGGACGGACAGTAGCAGCAGCGAGGCAGCCGCGTGGCGCGGATCGAACGAGATGCACACGCACAAGCACGTCGTCAAGCACGGCGTCTGATCGGATCTCTCTCTCTCTCTTTGTGTATGCCTCTGTTTGTGCGCTCGATCGCCGCCGTCTCAGCGTCAGTCATTGCTACTGCTACTGCTGCTACTGGTGCTGCTGGTTGCCACACGTCGCGTCTCGAGCCTCAAGCCATCGAGTCGACGCTTCCTCCTGCTACTACTGCCACACTCGTAGCCGTGCACACATGGACCACGACGTGTTCTGCGACGACGGTCCGCCGATCTCACAGCTCCAGGCAGCCGTCAAGGCGCTCGAGCAGTACGTCTTCCAGGTCGTGCCGCTGCCTACGAGCAGTGTTACTGCTGCTGCTACTGGCGCTGCTTCGGCCAATCGATCGACCAAACGATCGACCCCGACCCGCTCCAGACGCAATGGACAACACACCAACGCGGACGGCAAACATGACGACGATAGCGACGACGATAGCGGTCATAGTAGCAGCAGCGATGGCGACGCGAACGACGGCAGAGAGACCACTCGGCTCAGCACGACACGTGCCGCTACTGCGGCAGCGCAGCGCGTGTCAACACGGATCGTCGCGACTGCGCCAACAGCGCCAGCCACTACATCCTATGCATCCACGACACCAACGACCACGATCTCTGGTGCGACCAATGCCACTGTCCCCGCTACAGTCACATTCACAGCCACTGCCACGACCAGCACACCGCTTGTATCACCAGACAGCCGACGACGCACTACACGCAAGCCGACACCGACTCTGACCCCGACGCCCGTGCACCTGTTCAGCCGACAGGACCTGGCGCTGTCCAAGTGGCGCGAGCTCGCACGCGCGCACGTCGTGATCTACGGCCTCGGCGCAGTCGGCGCGCTCGCAGCCGAGGCGCTCGTGCGCGCGGGCGTGGGCAAGCTGCTGCTCGTGGATCACGCGCGCGTGGAGATGCGCGGCATGGGCGCCATGGGGTACTACCCGCACGAGTGCGGCTTCTCGCGCATCCAGGCGCTGCGACTGCGACTCCAGAGCATCGCGCACACGGACGCGAGTACGAGCGTCGAGTCCTTCAGCGCCGACCTCTCGACCGACGCCGACCTCGCGGAGCTCAAGAAGCGGCTCAAGGCGAGCGCGGTCGGCGTGAGCAGCTCGAGCATCGTCAACAGCCGGAGCCGCAGCCGGCCGCACGCGCCGTTCAGTGCACGTGGCGACTACAGCAGACTCGACGGCAGCCACAATGGCGGTAGCAACAGCAGTGGGGGTGGCAGTGGGAGCGAGGGCAGTGAAAGCAGCAGCAGTGGCAGTGGCGCGAGCGAGCGTCTCGTGCTGGACGGCAACATGGGTCTCTTCGAAGCGCTCACACTCAAGCGTCCGTACGACGCCGTGCTGTGCTGCGCGGACGACGAGGTCGCCAAGCTCCGGCTCAACGAGATCTGCCTGCAGCTCAGTCTGCCGCTGCTGGACGTCGACATCCCGCCGAGCAACGCCAAAATCAGTCTGCGCGCCGTGCTGCCGGGCCACACGTGTTGCCTCGAGTGCATTCGGCAGCAAAACATGAAGTTCCCATTAGCATGATTACCTTAGAATACTCAATCTGCAAATCAGACTATCGCGGCCTTCTCTTCCTCCTCGCTGTCCTCTGCGTTATGGCTCGCGACAGTTTTCATGCGAAGTGATCTTCTGGGTGTGCACGCTTTCTTCGGTGATGGCTGCGGTGTCGCGATCGACCTCGGTGCTTGCTTTCGCGAGGATGCAGTCGCACTGCGTGCTTTGCGCACCACCACACCAGCCCTCGCCTCGCCTTCCGTCGGCGCTCGGTAGAGCGCGTCTCCTGCAAACTCTGCTGGCACGTACGGATAGATCTTGTCTCACACATGAACGAGCTTCTCGGGATTGAGCGGCGGCGGCGGCAGCGCCTCGACGTTGTCGCTCATGTCCACAACTTGCTCAATAGTCGGGTAGACGCCATCGATCTTCTTGCGCAGGTCGAACACGTCCGGCGCAGAGTCAGGAGAACGCCGACAAGTGAGCACGCCAGGCTGGTCTGCGCTTGCCGAGAAGATCTGGTAGCGCTTGATGCCTTGACGTCTATGTAAAGCTTGGAGAGGAGCGTCTTGTAGTCTGAGAATGGAGCGTCGTCGACCTCGAGAAGCGTGCACTTGGACGACTCCGCCACGCTGTGCACAGTGTCTGCGACGTGCTCCATCGTCCAGCAGTCTCGACGCTCGTACTTCTTTCGGATGTGTCCGAAGCCGCGATCGCAGCTGTTCTTCGTGTGTCCCTTTATAAAGAACTTGTAGTGCGTCTCGCTGTAGGCGCCGATGTGGGCGAGCTGCAACATGAACTTCACGAGTGTGTTGTTCTTGTTCTGCCCGCCACAGTTGTCAGCATAGACCGTCGGCTTGCTGCTCTTGTCTTGAGCTGACTCCACGTACGTCGCGAGTATCGAGGCGACCTCGTTGCTGCCCTTGCCGCCCTTTCGTTCTGTGTAGACGTAGTTTGCTTGGGTGCCTCGATGCGCGTCGTGGATGCCAAAGAGCGAGACGGAGATCAGCGACGCGAAGTACCAAGACGACGGTGTTTCGCCGGCGGACGGTAGCGCGAGGTTCTGCGCGAAGTCCATCGTCAACACGACGTGCTGATCGCATGCACTTTGCGAGTCTTGGTAGTACTCTGCCCTGTTGATTGCAGATAACAAACCCATAGTCAGACGCGATCATGCTTATCTCCATACATCAAACTCGCCGCCAAACGAAACCATCCTTACGTACCGCATCGCTTTCGCGCGTGCGACGTGCTCTCCAAGCTGCTCCACGAGCGCCGTCGACGTGTTGGAGAGCATCGCTGTCTTGTACATGGAGCAGTCGTCGCACACGTTGTCTCTCGGCGATCGGATCACGATGAGCGGACAGTGTTTTCGCAGGATACGGCGGAAGCTCGACTCGGACGGCAGCTCACGCGCTGATGGCTTGTCGGCTTGATCCATCATCTCTTTGTACAGATCGCGCCATGTGTAGTGCGAAGGCAGGAGCTGGTGATCGATCTTCGACACGCGACGCACCGTCTCGCCGTCCTCTTTCTCAACGCGTCGCACGCGTAGCGGCACGATCTCACCTTGCGTCGCGGCAAGCGTCTCGAACCACTGTTTGATCCACTGAACGTTCACTGTCGCGGCGTTTGTGTTCTTGGCGAGGCCGTGGCGTGCGGGATTGAGGTTGCCTTCTGTAATGCGGTTGCGGTAGACTGTGAGCGTTGGTGTGGAGACGTCGTACACGCTGCAAAACGCGTCGCGACAGACCTCGCCGAGCAGCGGCAGGTAGTACGCGAAGCGGTTGCGCACGCCATTGCCGCGTCGTCTCTCGGCAGTATCAGCGACAGATAGCACAGACAGCGCAGTCATGAGGCTCACTCGCTTCTCGTCTCGCGTCATGAGGTCAAGAGACTCGACCACGTTTGCAACGATCTCGTCCATGCCGTCAAGGCACTTCTTGCTGCAGCATGCCGCCGCACAAAGCGCTGTCACTCGGTCACTCGTGTCGCTGCTTGTGTCGCGATTGCGCGTCGACAAGCCGCTGCTCTCGACGTCGCTCTCACCGGACGAGCTGTCGTGTGCATCGGTGCTTTCATAGAGGTAGTCTTCGTCGCTGTCGTCCGCGCACGATGAGCCGCTGCTGTGGTCGTTGCGCGCCATGTTGGCTTGTGATCGATTTCGACAAAACACAAAACGCTCGTTTTCTCGAGACTTTACATAAGTGCGAAAACGGGTGGTCAAACTTTGACAGTGTTTTTCTCGAAAACTCTCAATGGTTCGTAAGAATGATTTCGTATAAACGGGTCTCACATGCTCTCGCTTCACTCGTTGGTGGTATGCCACCTTGATGCTTGGTGCGCTCTCGCTCAGTCTCCAACAAAACTGGGACTAACATGGGTCTTGGAGGAAGGGATGAGCTTTGAGCACACCCAAGTTCGTGAAGGTTGTCATGACATGTTCCGACAAAAGATTTTTATCCAAAATGAACAAATGAGAACATTTGTCGGAGCGAATGTGCTGTGTTTTGTCATGCGTTCTTCTTGAAGTGTGTCGAAAACGTCAGCAAGCGAAAAACAGACACATCCAGACGATGAGGCTTGTTGTGTTGTTCTTTTCAAGGATCAAATCGTATAGAAGACCACCTCGCATCTGTTCTTTTGTCTGAACACCGAGCAAGTCAACACTCGTCTTTTACCGTTGTCTTGCTTGCCTAGACAAAAGTGCTTCTGTAGAGCGCTGCTGTCGCTGTTGTTCACAACTCCAGATCATCCAGTCTTGCTTGCTGCTCCGTCTAGACCAACGACAACAACAACTAGTCCTGCTACGGACGACATGTGCAGGTGCAATGAGCGCCAACACTTGCAGCAGACACATTGCTCGACTTGTTTGCGTCGTGCTTCTTGTTTCTCCTCGTTGCCTCGTTGGATGTCTTGTTGGATGTCTTGTTGATGTTGACACAAGCGTTGGAGGAACTCGGCGCTTCTTCTTCTTGATCTGTACGAACGCACGAGTACACAAGCGACGTCGATCGAGGACGCAGTGTTGAACATCTACTGATGTGCATCAGTCAGTCAGTCCATCGGTCGGTCAAATGCATATCACCGTATACCTGTGTACCTCACACACGCACAGCAAGCGCGATCGGCACACATCGTCTTGAGACTGGTGCGCACTCTCACTCACTCACACAGGATCTTGTTGTCTCATGTCTGTGGACCAACAAACGAACAAGCTCAACTCTGACTAACACAGACGCAGCGATGATACTTCCGACAGCAACGATCGCAGCGACACGTTCCAAGACAAAGCCAACTGCACATACGCTGGCTATCGTCGCGTAGGCGTCTCCATTGCTGTGCACGTGTACTCGCAGTCTCCTGCACCTATCCATCCATCCATCCATCCGCTTTGTTGTTCCTTGCTGAAGTCTGTTCCTACTTGTGCTCGCTCCAACATACGCTCAACGGTGTGTGCACTAGCTCCTCGAATGACTCAAGCGTGGCGGCCGCCGCTACTCGCATTGCTGCTTGCGGATCGCCTTCGCGCATGCTCGCACATGCCTCTTGTGCTATCACAGCAGCAGCAGCAGCAGCAGATACAACACACTGTCGCTCATCGCGCCACGACAGCAGCTTGCTTGTGGAACCTGACGACCTCTTCGACGTCAAAGCGCAGGCGATCGAGACTCTCTGTCGATCCGCATCCATCCACACAGTCAGTCAGTCAGTCAGTCACATGACCAGAGGCAGCAGCAGCACGCAACGTGAGCGTCAGACAGAGCCAAACAGCTCGTAGCAGCCCTTCATCACACACTCGACTAGACAAGACAAAGCATCAAGACGCACCAGGTGAGGCGAAGCGGAAGCGCGTCTGGAACTGCGTGTGGCACACACAGCTGCACGACTGGCAGCCGCCGCAGTAGCCGCACGGCAGCGACGGCGCACAAGCGCACTCAAAGAAGTTGGGGTCGAGCGCCGACTGCGGCGCGCCAGTGTGGCCCTCGCAGCTCAGGAGCTTGCCGTAGTAGCCGTGGAGCGCTCGGGGCTTGAAGTGGTGGTGCTTTGGGTGCGCGTGGCAGCGCAAGCAGAGCCGAAAGAGCTTGTAGCTCATGTTCGGCTGGCACGTGCTCGCGTACGCCGTGCAGCCGAGGCACTGCTTGTAGATATTCGTGAGCTCGAGGCCGCACACGCCGCACGCATATGCGCTCGGGTCATGCGCGCCGCTCGTTGCGAGATCGGCGTCGACGACTTTCCACATCGCATCGCCGTCAAAGCGCTTGCCAAAGACCTCGCTGTCGTCCTTGGCGAGCGCGAGGTCGTACTCGTCGTCGACGATCGTCTTGAGGCACTGGAGGATCGACTCGAGGAACAGCACCATCTGCATCTGCCGCTGGCTCACACCGCCAGCATCGAGCGTGCGCGCAGCCGCCGACGCACTCAACCCCGACGCAAACGACAGCGCATGGAAGAGCGCACCGCGGCGCGTCGTGAGGAACTGCCCAGACCGGACGGTCGCGACGCCAGTCTGGAGTGCCATTGCAATCGAGCAACGAGTCCGTCTGTCAGTCGATCCGTCTCGAACGCGTCGTTGCGAGTCTGGGAGACAGAGACGCACCTTTGCAGCTTCGACGATCGCGCGACGCGGGTCGAACGCCCAGCCGCTCGAGCACAAGCTCGCGTTCTTCATCGCAAACTGTCAGCATGCAGGCGACAGCGCACGTGGACATGAGTGCGACTCTCGCATGCACAAACAAGAAGAACAACGCGAGGACGCACCCAGCACTCGGTCGAGATGCCGCGCTGCGAGACGCCTTGGTACACCCACTCCCACGACAGGAACACGCACGGCTCGTTCGCGAGCACACTGCGCGGCACGGTCGCCGCACTCGTCGGCGCTATCCGCGACACTGCGCGCCAAAAGTGCATGCGGCCCTAGCGACGAGCAGACAGACAGACAGGTCCTTTGTGTCAGGTCTCGCTGCCATTGCGGTTCGAGAGCGACATGCGCGTACCTTGTTGATGTGAATGAACTCGCCGTCGTGGATCTTCACAGTCGTCCAGACGAAGCCAGCCGAGCTAGCGACGATGTACAAGACACAGAGAGAGAGTCGTGCAGCCAAGTCAGCCTTCGCTACAGAGAGAGAGCGCGTCTACGTCAGTCGTGAGTCTGTCGATCGCACCTGAGCGCGCGCAAGTGCGCTTCTTGGAGCATCGGCTTCTTCTCGACGTGGTAGCCCGCGCGGCGGAGGATGCGCGCAAACTCGTCGCGATGGCGCGGCTCCATGCGCTCAAAGATCACAAGCTCGAGCGAGCCCGAGAGCACTTGGTACGCCGTGTCGGTCGTGCCATTCCCTGGGTCGCACAGTGCGCTGCGCGCGCCTGGGAACGTGAAGTGGAACACTGGACTCGCAAACTTGTCGCTGCGGCAGCTCTCGGGCAAGTACTGGAGCAAGCAGTGGATGCCACCGGCAAAGACGTCCCACTGGAACGAGTTCTTGAGGTCGCTGTAGAGCTTCGCGCAGCTCTGCGCCACGACGAGCGAGTGGAGCGCAAGGACGTTGTCGCTCGCGACGATCGTCACGGGCTCCTTCTTCGTCTGGCCGTCCAGCACGATGACGTCTTTTGCGCCGCCGACTGGCAGCGACAGGAACTTGTCGAGGTACTGCGCGTACGCACCGAGCGAGAGCTTGAGCTCACCGACGTACTCGAGGTCGCGACTGCTGCTCGGCGCTGCGCCGTCGCGACGTGCGTACTGAAAGTGCTCGAACGCAAAGCACGCGTCGGCGCCGACGCTCTCGAGCACGAACGGCCACGTCCATATGCACGGGTTCAGCTCACTGGCCATGCCTTTGACGACGAGACTCACGTCAGACGACTCAAAGCACCTGTGTCACCATAGAGAGAGCGAGAGCAAGCGTGAGCACAAGCGTCCTCACTGTCCGACTGAGGCACGAGAGAGAGAGAGAGAGATCGCCACACCGAAAGAAGAAGTCGATCTCGGACTGGTACAAGTGCGTCGCTTTGTCGGCGAACGCGGGCGTGAGGTCGATGCGGAAGACGCGGTTGAGGTCGTCAGCGTGGCACGCAAAGCGCTCGTGCATGCCGGTGGGGAACACCGACGGGTTGAGCCACGGCACGTCTGCTTCTTTCGCATGGCTCGGCGGCCGCACAGACGCACTCGGACCAGTGGAGGCGCCTGCTCCTGGTGCGACTGGACCTGCTGACGCCAGCGGCGGCGGTGGCGGTCCAGACGCACTTGCGTACCGCATGGCTTTGCCATTCGACGCGGCGCGCGAGCCACTTGCTGCTGATGATGATGAGGACGGCGCTGCGTGGCTGCTCCGGTACCGACCGCCAGGACCACTGCTCGAGACGCCTGCGCTGCCGAACGACGCGCGACCGCGGATCGCGCCGTCCAGCGGCCGCTGCGGTGCACTGCTCGCTCGGTACGCGTCGCTTTGACTGCCACCGCTGCCGTTCACCAAGTCATCGTCAATGTCGTGGAGTGTGTACGCTGCGCCGTTGCCACTGATCGGCTCGGCTCGGACTGGAGCGTGGCAACTGCTGCGTCCTGCGCCAGTGCTCGGCTCTGCAGGTCCAAGCGCACCAGCGCTTCGGCCAAAGTCTTGCGCGAGCGTCTCGCCAAACGTGCTCGGACTCGCGCGACTCGCGCCGCGGCGGTGGCTGCTGTAGCTACTCGCTCCGCGCGTGGGCGACGGCGACGCACTGCGGTCGCCACTTCGACGCGCAGGTCGCGCAGCTCGGTCGCTGCCGTTCGGGTGGTACCGACCGTAGCTCGTGCTGTCGCCCATCGCGCTCGCTCGACGACTGCTGCTGCTGCTGCGCGGGTCGTCTCCGTGGCGCTCGTCTACAGCAGGCGCTACGACTGGACGCGACGCGAGACGGCGGCCATTGATGCTGCTAGCGCCGTTGCTCGCGACTGTCGTGTGGTAGTGCACTGGCAGCGCGTGGCGCGGCGCCGAGGCCGTCTGGTCCTGGAGCAAGAGCTGGATCTGCACCGCGAGCTGCGGGAAGGCGTTCTTGCTGCGCTGCGCCGCGGCGGCAGCAGCAGTCGCAGCCTTGTGGAAGTTCGTGAAGCACGACCAGCGGCAGAAGATGTCGCCCTCTTCTGGCACAGACGGCAGGTTCGCGCACTTGGCGTGGAAGACGTTTGGGCAGTGGCAGCACGCCATGAAGTCGCTCGGGTTCGCGCTCACGCCGCCGCACGTCATGCACTGCAGCGCGGTCTCAGTCGTGTCGACGCGCAAGCCTCTCGGCTTCTTAGTCGCAAGAGACGACGACGACGGCGGCAGCGGTTTGCTGTTCACTGGCGTCGTCGTGCGGCTGCTGCTCGCGCTGCCGCTTGCGCTCGTGCGGCTCCGCTTCTGCGGCGGCGGCGGCGTTGGCGCGCGGCTATCGCTGCTGCGCGCGGACATGTCGTACTACGTGTGTCGCGTGACGGCGAGGGGGTGATCGGCGAGCACACACACACACACGCACGTACACGAGCAGCGCGAGCTTGGTCGTCCACACTTCTTCTCGTCCTCGTGCTTTCGTCCTGGTGTGGACGCAATAGAGCGTGTGCGTAGTGATGTAAGTGAGGGATATCGGACAACAAACTGTATATAGTGATGTAAACAAGGGATTGTCTAAACAAATCTACTTTGCTTTTCACTTGCTTGCAGTATGCTGAACATAAAAGCAAAATAAACGAGCTAGTTAGCCCTTACTATTTGCTGAGAGTGAGGAACAGCTCAACAGCTCGAGCAAGATGCCGCTCATGCCAGGGTCGCCGCGACCACCGGCGTCGCGCGACGCTGCGAGCGAAGACGACGGCGTCTACCGCTCGATCTTCCAGCAGCCGCTCATCGAGATCCCACCGAGCGCACCGTCGTACGCTTGGTTCGAGTTCTTGCTCCACCCAGAAGCGCTCCAGCGCCACGTACGCCTCTCGTTGCATCTGTGCTTGCTCTGCTTGCGACGACTGTGCTTGGCATCCTCACACGCTCTCTCCATGCATGCGGTACACACGCAACAGTTGACTGCACTCCGCCAGCAGAATGCGCGCGGCGCACACGGCGCAACGTCTGCGATCGAGCTCATTCGCGAGTTCCTCGACCAGGCGCAGCTCGTTGCAGACGAAGGCAACGTCCGCAACAAACGCTACAGAGCGCTGCTCCTCGTCGCGGCGCAGGTGCGTCTCTCACCCATCCATACTCATGCATTCCTACGTCCACAGCGTCTTCACGCTCGCACACTCGTGTCGCTAGGTCGCACTGCAGATGCACTTGCCGCTCACGACGATCGAGCGCGCGCTGCCACTGCACTTCCAGCGCCTGCTCGTCGACGGCATCGTCGACCTGTGCGACGCGCTGCCGACGACGCGCACGGCGTTCACAGCCGACATCACGCTCGCGCCGTACGAAGCGCGCTTGCTCCACCATCGCTGGACGCTCCGTGCGATGGTGAGCCAAGCGCAGAGCGGGTACCTGACGGCGACGTCGCGCAGTGACGCCGACGAGCTCACGACAGGCTTCCACTTGGCGCTGAGCGACCTCATGGCGAGCCACTTGCAGATCGCCAAGCGCATCCACGCGACGCTCCTCGACGACGCGACGCAGCGCGTGAGCAAGCAGACGCAGCTCGACGCGTTCGTCGACCTCGGGGTCTACTACTTTAGCTTCAACGGCTACGAGAAAGCGTACGAGTGCTTCAGCCGCGCCGCGGAGCTCGCAGAGGACGACAAAGACGCGATCACGCTCGCACCAGACGACCTCGCGACGCTCGAAGGGTACCTCGCCGCCTGCGAAGCTGTGCTCGAGACGCGGTCGCTCACGACTGAGGGCAACACGCTCGCCAAGTCCCCAAAAGCGCAGCTCGAAGTCGCGTGGGAGAGCCGCGAGTGGGACCGCGTCGTCGCGCTCTTGCAGGCGGACGCAGTCGCATATGCGCTCACGCGCTTGCCGCCCGGGTACCGCGCTGTGCTCGAGCAGCGCGCACTGCGGAGCGTGCGGCTCCAGCAGACCGCCGTCGCGCGCTCCGAGACCGACAGCACAGCCATGCGGCGTCTGTACAAGCGCATTGCGCTCCACAACGCACTTGTCGCCGTGGTGGAGCTCGACGGTGTCGAAAAGGTCGAAAACGCAAAACCAATCGACAACGAGCAGCTCATTCTCGACACGTGCGTGTGCACTGTCGTGCGGTTGCTCCACGACGAGCTCTTCTACGATGCTGGCGCACCGACGCGTGGCGCGAGTCTGTTCCCCGACTTGGCGCAGTTTGTGCTCGAGCTCGCTGCGTTCCTGCATCAGCACGTCGCAGCGCAGGCGCAAGTGCGGCTCCAGCACGTGCTCACGCGGCTCGTGACGACGTTTGCGAGCATCGAGCGCCTCGATGTTGCTGCGGTGCTGCTCGCGCAGTGTGGCGTCGCGCCACGCAGCAGTGCCAAGCCTGCGAGCGACGACAACGCGCTGCTCGCGACTGAGACGCACGTGTGCTCGGCGATCGAGCACCAGCGCATGCTCTTGCGCTGCACGTCAGACCTCTCGACGCTCTTTGCGTTCGAGCGACCGAGCGACCGCGACGCGTTCTTTGCTGCGCTCCGGAGCGACGTCGCAACGTCGTTGTCGCTGCTCGTGCAGGCGACAGGAGCGTCCAGCGGATGGCGCAACGTCTTGATACTGTGCATGCTCCACAACACCTGGGACGTGCTTGCGCAGTGGCGAGCTGCTGTTGCTGCTGCTCCTTCGACGCTAGAGATGCAAGCAGCAGTCGCGCAGCTCGACTTTGCGCTCGCGTGTGGCGCGCTCATGCAATACTTGAGCTCGCTCGAGAACGCGCACAACAGCAACAGCAGCAGCAGCAGTGAGAGTAGCAGCAAGACCGAGTTCTCGATCCTCGCGAGCAACAAGCTCGTGATGGACGTCCTGCTCAAGCGCCGCCACGTGCTCGAGTGCGCTGCTGCTGCTGCGACTGCAGAGGCGTCTGCGAGTACTAGCAACAACAGCAGCGAGAGTCGCGACGAAGCGGCAGTCGAGATTGCGCAGCTCTGGCTCGACCTGCCGCTCTGGATCCTCGAGACGCTCGTGTGCATCGCTGCTGGGCTGCTCCACCGCGCGTCGATGCGCAACATCTGCGACTACCGCATCTCGTTCGAGCTCACGCCGTACGGCGACCTCGCGTTCCTTCAGGCGTTTGCGCCCGAGACGTCGCTGCCATCGTCGTCGCGCAAGCGCTCGGCACCTGGTGACAGCAGCAGCACAGCAGACGGCGCTGAGGACGCAGAGACAGCGGCCGCAAATGCAAATGCGCTCACACCGCCGTTCATCAAGAGCTTCCAAACGGACCTCGTCGCGCTCCACCGCAACGGCCTTGCTTGTCTCGCGAAGCGTTGTGCGCGTGAGCCGCGGTGGCACTGCGCACGCGCCGACATTGCGCTCAACCCGATCGTCAAGCAGAAGCTCTCGTCGACGTCAGGTGCGTTCATGTCTTCGTGTCGCTCTCTGGCTCTTGTCTGCCCTCTCACGCGTGTCTCTCTCTTGCTCGCTCTGACACAATGGCTCGCAGACCCGCACGCAGCGCTGACTGGGTACCTCGTCGCAGCGTCGCTCGCGACCAACTTCTTTGCAGACGCGACGTCGGTCGTCGACATCATCGACCAGAGCTCGCTCGTGCGCCTCGTACGTCGTTGCACTCACTTGTTTTGGCGCATTGGTCGATCAGTTGTGTACGCTTGTGCCGGTGTATCTGACCGACTGTCTTTGCCTCGTCCTTCTCACTCACGACACGCAGAGCCAGTGCCTTGTCAAGGTCGGCGCACACGTCGCAGCGGCGGTGCTCTACCAGTGCTTTGCGCCAGACGAGTTCAAGTACGGCCTGCGCATCCTTCAGCTCGCGCCCGAGTCCCACGACGAAGCGTTCTTCCAGTACTTTTGGGAGGTGCGTCCACTCTGTCCCTCTCATGCTGCTGCTTTTGTGCTAGTGCTAGTGCTAGTGCAAGTGATCAGGTGGGCGACAACTTGTGGACGAAGACCAAAGCGCTGACTGAATGTGCTTTGAACGTCTAATGTTTGATCAGATGCCATTCCTAGAGCTGCTCGTGCACTTGCACGCGAGCCCAAAGCACTACAACGCCAGCCATGTGACGCTCTTGACGCACTTGATCCAGTCGCCCGAGCTCAACAGCTCGAACCCGCCACCCGTGCTCAAGAGCGTCGAGCAGCGCATCATGCGGTGCTACTTTCGCGACCTCTGCCGTCTCTTCTTGCGCTGAAGATTCGCAACAGAAGCGAGTCGCAGTTGTGCGTCAGGACCTCGGAGGCATCCGACAGAGCAAGCACGAGAGGGAAAGACAGATAGGTTGTTGGTGTTATTCAATACAACAAGCACCAACACGACCCATCACCAAGCTGGCACTCCAGACAAATCAAGATGAAACGCTGTCGAATGTACACAGTAAATCAGAAAACAACATTAATATCAGTAATGGCTGATGCTCTAATACAATAGAGTATAAGCCATTATTGAGATATTTGACCGAGTCCTTTGAGCTCGGTCAAATATGAGACCGCGGAAAACAAAATGATGACAATCAGGTTACAGATTTTTCGCTTGACGCGTCCAAAGTTGTCACACGAGGAATCGTACACAAGTGAAATCGCGAGAAACCAGCTATTGAAGTTTTTGTCGAAAACACCGCGCCAGTCATTCCGCATCGAGCGCGCGCGCCAGCACGCATGGACGACATCGACGAGCATCACGGCGGCAGCAGCGAGCCAAAGACACCCACAAGAGCACACGCGTCATCGCCGGACGCATGTGAGGTAGATGAAGGCAACAGCAGCGTCGGTGAGAGCGAAGAGGATGAATACTATGAGGATTCCAGCTGCGAGTCGGAGAACTCAAGCATCAGCAGTGACGAGTCCGACTACGACTACGACGACACACTGAAAGACAACTACGTACACGACGTCGAGCAGTCTGACAAGTGTACGCCGAGCTGCGTCGCTTTGAAGCAGGACAAGGTGCGCCAGTACGTCTTATCCGTTGCGAAGATGTCCAAGGCGGAGCAAAAGGCCAGCGTCCTCGGCGCTCTAGCGTGCATGATGGCTCAGGCGAAGCCTGGAACAAAGCGCACACGCTTCTTGTACGCGCTCCCACTCGTCGGCACGGTCTGCCGTCCAGTGTTCCAAGTGTGCTACCAAGTCCCCGGCGCGACGATCGACAGACTACGCGCGCAGATTGCAAAAAGGGCCGTTCAACCCAACCAAGCACCGCAACACGGCAAACAAGAACGCAATATCGATCGACACGCAGTGACCGGTGACGTGGTTTCGAGCGTTCGCTGACGAAGTCGGTCAGGTGGTTCTGGTCCGCGTTCGCCGCCAACACACCACGGCAGGGAAGGTGATGAAGCGCGTCGCGAAAGAGAACCGCATCATCTAGCCGGCGTACTTTACACGAGCCAGGCTCCACCACGAGCTTGGCAAGTTGATCGAGAACGACTACGCAGCGCAAGGTCAAGCAGCCATCTACGTCATGGCGCTGACAGCAGCGAAGACTCCGCTACGAGAGCGAGACGAATAGTTGCCGCGCACAGCGAGGCGAGGATCCCAAGCTCCTGGAACTTTCGACAATGCGCAAGTCGCTGACAAAGATGTGTCCGTCAATCAGCATCGGCTCGACGCGCGACAACCTCTGCGCTCAGTGCTTCGTCCTCAGGGACACACTTGGCAAGTACTCGTCGGCGAAGGACACATAGACCTTGGCGAACGCACGCATGCGGCTCAGAAACAACTGCACGCCTCTGTTTGATTTCCTTGATCGTTCCTAGCTTGGTTAGCCTCTGTTTGCTTTCTCGATCGCCCTCACTTAGGCTTCTCTTTGATTTCCTCTAGCACCGTGTACCAGAACGACCAAGCACATGCAAACGACCAGAACGTCGTGCTCACCATCGACTACGCGCAGAACATAACGCTGCCGTTTGCTGCTGACACACCATCGGACTGGCATTTCCTGCCGCTGATCGATGTGCCGATGTTCGGCTATCGCAACGCAGCATCCGACATGCAAACGAATTTCATCTACTCCAAGCGCAAGAGCGAGAAGGGGCTGAACGGGATCATCACCATGATCGACAGATACATCAACTCGAGGTCTCAGAGCAACCGGACGTTGTCGATCTTTACCAACTAATGCGGAGGGAAGAACAAGAACAGCTTCGTGCTCAAGTACCTCCTCCTGCTCGCGCACATCGGAATCTTTAGCGAAGCGAACTACGTCTTCTTTGTGAAAGGGCACACCAAGAACGCCAGCGACCGGGGATTCGGAGCCGTCAAGCGAAGCTGTTCCAGGAAGACGTTCTACACGATGTAGCAGCTCTTTGGCCACGTCAACGACGCCGCAGTGAACCAAGAGTGCGTCTCCCTGGAGTCCGAGCACGAGCCGTTCTCGATCTACAAGGTCGTCGTCGAGGAGCTGTACAAAAATCTCGAGGGCATCCAGTAGTACCACATCGTCACGATGACGCACTCAAAGCCAGGCGTGGTGGAGTGCCAAACAGACGCATAAAGCGAACCCGTTTCGTTCGACCTCCGCTGCGTGTACGACTCGCGCGTCGTCACAGCCGAACGAGCGCTCGAGCTGCTTGACGGGATCACGCCACTACCCGAACCTTCAGCTAACGCCGAGAAGGTCGCTGCCATGTTAAGAAGGTCTCGAAGTACATCCCGACTCAGTATCGCAGCGATCCACTCTACGCGCCCGCGACTGCAGGCCAAGCGAGTGACGCGAAGAAGAAGTAGCGCCAGCGAATCGCGTCGGCAAAGTCGAAGATGGCGAGTAAGCTGGCACCAAAGAAGGCGGCGAAGCGCGAGGTCGACGACAGCAATGACGACTCCGGCGACGACTCTGAGTAAGTAGTGCGGAGATCGACTATGTGCGAGAGTCGCAGAGTAGTTCAAGTATTTGTCTCTGTTTAAGGAGGGCATATAGAAGCTTATTCTATTTTGCGTTCGATCGATTTTGCAATTGTTCGTGTTGTTGGGATATCGAAGAGAGGCTTAAACAAGTCTGTCAAAAATGTATATTTGGATGAGGAAAAACAACCTACATGAGATCGTCCTCGAGTCACTTTTAGATCTAATTCAAACAAACGAAGTGGCTTCCATAGGCTTCCTCGTCTAAAAATATGCCTGAGAGACCAACAAAAATCGTACTTAACGAGAACGTCCAAGACCCTCGGACTCCGAGGCTTGTATCTCAGCCGGAATTATTTTTATGAGGCATGGAGTACCTTGCACGAAGTAGCTCTTTGGATAGTCCTTACTCTCCTCTTTGCGATGGCGCGCGTAACTCAAATCTAACATTACAATAGATAGGCATCATTATATTTCCGCGGTCTCATATACAGTATTAATATTAATTGCGGTAGATGCGTCATATTTAGATTTACAACAGAACTTATTTCGAACTACACAGGAAGTACGTCGATTTGCACCCCAAACGCTGCCCGAGCTTTACACTTTTGAAGACAAATTTATGTATTGTTTTCAAAAGTGTAAATCTAGAATCGGTAAAGGCGCAGTTCTTTTTACCTATTTTGCGCAGACGCGCTTTCAGTTCCGTCTAAAAAAGCGCTCTCGTGGCTTCGTATGACACTGGTCTACGGCTGGATCACAAACTATAGAGATTCTCACCTTATCGAACGACTTTATGTAGACACAGCACGTGCTGCTGGATTCACAATGATCTTGTCTCAGCGCAGGGCGGCGATCGTCTGTAGTCCATCGTCGACGATATAAACACGGATACTGTGCCGTTGCGCTCTTACGAGCACGTTGGTGAATCGCGTGCTCGGGAATTCCGACAAGCGTAGTGATTGGCCGTTGAGCAGGGTGAATGAATGATGATGTCCCATTCAAGGGGTTTTGATGTCGATGGTGTTCAGTTACTGCAGTTAGTTAAGTCAGAGCATGGGACGTACTTCGGAAGAGAGACACTCCGCCGATCTCCTTGCCGCTGTGCATTTAGTTGTCGTGTGTGAGGCGGACTTAAACACCCGAAGAAGCATGCACAAATTCGACTCACAAGTCACAAATAGCTCGTTACACCGATCTGCCTGCACTTACAGCATTCGTGAGCTGTTTGTGACATCCCAAACAGCCAAACGGCATTGCAGAGCTCTAGGACTTAGGTGCCGGTTTGCGCACGAGAGAGGTTTAGATTCAGCATTCACTACACTAACTATTTGTCCAGACCCAAAACCAGTTTTTTGTATGGGAGGTATGCGATCGAAGTGTCAGATTTATTGGATGCCGTTTTGTGTGTTTGAAACTGAGAACGAGGGGAATCACACATACAAACAGCGTCTCTCAATTCGCAAAACTTAAATCATTACGAGCAAAACTGTACTTACACTAAGTATTTGTCCCGCAGTGTAGCAAACCCAACCCACTTGTTTCGCCGACGTCAGTGAAAATGATAGTTCATACGCTTTACTTAAGTAGTTGTGGAGATTCTTAATCACGCGAACGTGAGGTCTGGGCAGCAGGACAATTAGTCTATCCGATCTGCGGCGACGTCATCAAGCAGCATCAAAACACGGACCAAGGACCATGAGGGCTCACCGACCCATGCGCATACAGTGGCGATGACCCCGACTATATGTCCAGCGAACATATGTTCTGCTTCCAAAACCGCGTCGTGATCGTAGTCGATTGTCTAAGGAATGCGCTTGCCAATGACTTTAACCACCATTACCTTGTTGGACATGAATCAATTGCACACGATGCCGGCGAACGTTCTCACGAACATGTTGTAGCGTTCTCTGATTATAGCGAAGCTTGCAACAGCAAGAGCAACTATCATCATCCATGTCTTTGAACTTTCTTGCTTGTAAAGTGCACGACAAAAGTCTTGGAAATTTTTTGTTTCATTTCAAATATTTTTGATTTTCATCGGACAGAGCTGCAATGAAGCTGGATTAATAGCGCAATTAAATACGGTTCGAATGCTATATGTCGATCATCGAAATACACAGTGTAGCCAGCACAATGGCAGAAAATGTCATTTTCGAAATATTTCAACGATGCGAGAATAAATGGAGAGGCGTGGTAAGATTGGTATTGAACGTGAGGACGCTGCGTTTGAAGCTTACGAACTAGTAATAAACGCTCCCTTGCGCTCGAGAACAGCTGCACAGCGCTTGGGCATCGATGCAACCAAGTTGGCAATGACTGAGTGGTCGAGATCGCGCCACGCTTGGGTGATGGCGGACTTGAGCTCTTGCTGCGATGAGAACTGGCGACCGTGCGCGTACACGGTTCTCGTCAGGATGCCCCAGAGGTGCTCGATCGGATTGAGATCCGGGGACATCGCTGGCCAGCTCATCGTCGTCACGTTGCTCGTCTGCAGCCATGCTTGAGTAAGTCGAGCGCGATGACACGGCGCGTTGTCATGCTGAAACACGTGCCCTTCTTCGTGGTGTGCGCGTAAGAACGGCAGCAAGTGCGTGGCAAGCGTCTCTGTGTAGCGTTGCGCGTCTTGGCTGCCCTCAATGAACTTGAGCTCCGACTTGCCGGCTGCAGAGAATGCGCCCCAGACCATGACCGATCCTCCACCGCTGTGACGCTTCACGGCGCATCGCTCTGGCTGCCCCGCGCGATGCCAGTAAAACTGCAAGCCATCCGGCCCATCCATGTTCCACTTCTTCTCGTCGCTAAACACGACACGCGACCACTCACTCGCGCCCCAAGCTGCTCTCTCGCTCGCCCATGCGACTCGTCCTTTTTGGTGCATCTTGGTCATCACCGTCGTCCGCTTCTTCTTCTTCCAAGACACGTCAGGGTGTGCATGGAGGACGCGCTGCACGGTGCGCACCGATGCGTCAACACCGACACTCGCTCGGGCTTGAGAGGCGCTCTCATTTCGCGTCGTGACCGCGCGCACCAGCCGCCGGCCCTCACGCTCAGACACTTTTTGAGGCCTTCCCGTGCGCTGTTTGGTCTTCGAGGCTCTCTCGCCGTTGATGACGCGTGACACAGTCGATACGCTGCGCTGCACACGCGTTGCAATCGCCTGCAGCCTCTCGCCTTGGCCTCGAAGGTCGAGGATAGTTGCGACGTCGCTCGCCGTCATCTCTTGCCACGCCGTCATCGCAAAACAGCTTCGCAGGCACTGGAAATTTGTTCGCTTGGTGTACGCAATGTGTTCTATCTAAATTACGTGTTTTCGAGCTCGTTTGACCACAATTACAATTTTGATACCAATCTTACCACGCCTCTCCATTTATTCTCGCATCGTTGAAATATTTCGAAAATGACATTTTCTGCCATTGTGCTGGCTACACTGTGTATTTCGATGATCGACATATAGCATTCGAACCGTATTTAATTGCGCTATTAATCCAGCTTCATTGCAGCTCTGTCCGATGAAAATCAAATATATTTGAAACGAAACAAGAAATTTCCAAGACTTTTGTCGTGCACTTTATGTCCTTCACTTGAAATGTTATCCTTTCCAATAAAGTGCACGACAAAAGTCTTGGAAATTTTTTGTTTCATTTCAAATATTTTTGATTTTCATCGGACAGAGCTGCAATGAAGCTGGATTAATAGCGCAATTAAATACGGTTCGAATGCTATATGTCGATCATCGAAATACACAGTGTAGCCAGCACAATGGCAGAAAATGTCATTTTCGAAATATTTCAACGATGCGAGAATAAATGGAGAGGCGTGGTAAGATTGGTATTGAACGTGAGGACGCTGCGTTTGAAGCTTACGAACTAGTAATAAACGCTCCCTTGCGCTCGAGAACAGCTGCACAGCGCTTGGGCATCGATGCAACCAAGTTGGCAATGACTGAGTGGTCGAGATCGCGCCACGCTTGGGTGATGGCGGACTTGAGCTCTTGCTGCGATGAGAACTGGCGACCGTGCGCGTACACGGTTCTCGTCAGGATGCCCCAGAGGTGCTCGATCGGATTGAGATCCGGGGACATCGCTGGCCAGCTCATCGTCGTCACGTTGCTCGTCTGCAGCCATGCTTGAGTAAGTCGAGCGCGATGACACGGCGCGTTGTCATGCTGAAACACGTGCCCTTCTTCGTGGTGTGCGCGTAAGAACGGCAGCAAGTGCGTGGCAAGCGTCTCTGTGTAGCGTTGCGCGTCTTGGCTGCCCTCAATGAACTTGAGCTCCGACTTGCCGGCTGCAGAGAATGCGCCCCAGACCATGACCGATCCTCCACCGCTGTGACGCTTCACGGCGCATCGCTCTGGCTGCCCCGCGCGATGCCAGTAAAACTGCAAGCCATCCGGCCCATCCATGTTCCACTTCTTCTCGTCGCTAAACACGACACGCGACCACTCACTCGCGCCCCAAGCTGCTCTCTCGCTCGCCCATGCGACTCGTCCTTTTTGGTGCATCTTGGTCATCACCGTCGTCCGCTTCTTCTTCTTCCAAGACACGTCAGGGTGTGCATGGAGGACGCGCTGCACGGTGCGCACCGATGCGTCAACACCGACACTCGCTCGGGCTTGAGAGGCGCTCTCATTTCGCGTCGTGACCGCGCGCACCAGCCGCCGGCCCTCACGCTCAGACACTTTTTGAGGCCTTCCCGTGCGCTGTTTGGTCTTCGAGGCTCTCTCGCCGTTGATGACGCGTGACACAGTCGATACGCTGCGCTGCACACGCGTTGCAATCGCCTGCAGCCTCTCGCCTTGGCCTCGAAGGTCGAGGATAGTTGCGACGTCGCTCGCCGTCATCTCTTGCCACGCCGTCATCGCAAAACAGCTTCGCAGGCACTGGAAATTTGTTCGCTTGGTGTACGCAATGTGTTCTATCTAAATTACGTGTTTTCGAGCTCGTTTGACCACAATTACAATTTTGATACCAATCTTACCACGCCTCTCCATTTATTCTCGCATCGTTGAAATATTTCGAAAATGACATTTTCTGCCATTGTGCTGGCTACACTGTGTATTTCGATGATCGACATATAGCATTCGAACCGTATTTAATTGCGCTATTAATCCAGCTTCATTGCAGCTCTGTCCGATGAAAATCAAAAATATTTGAAATGAAACAAAAAATTTCCAAGACTTTTGTCGTGCACTTTAAGTGACGTGTTTGTACTAGAATGTTAGTTTTTCTGATATTCACACGTCGCAATATTTTTGGCGGGAAATTTATACTTGATTTTAGTATTGTATATTATACTTGACTTCAATATACTTTCTGTCAACGAGCCAAAACGGCGCAGATCATCACCACACACCTCGACTCCTTGGTGTCGCTGCGTGTGCGTCTGCTGCGTGCATCATGAGTGACGATAGCATGACTGGAGGTGACGGCACGCCGCCTGCGACGCCGCCGTCGAGCCCGCTCGCGTACAACACAACAGCAGCAGGAGCGCCGCGGTACCTCACGCACGGATCGCCGCAGGCTTCTGCACCGTCGACGGAGCCGACACAGGACGCCGACGATGTCGAGGCGACGCAAGTGCTCGACGACGACACGGAGATGACGCCAGTGCGTGAGACGCAGCCGCCAATGGCGATTGACGCCTCGAGCGCAAATGCTCGCATCCCGTACACAACAAACAGCAACAGCACGAGCCGATTCGATGACGGTCGGCCGCAGTCGCCGCTCAGTCCAACGTCGCCGATGTCGCCGTCGTCCGGCATGTCTGTCTCCGCCTCTGCTGTGTCTGCGACCGAGCAGCCGCGGTATTCGTTCCCAGAGATGAGCGCGTCGATCGACGCGACGCCGATGCCGCGGTACCTCGGTCGCTTTGGCGCTGGTGGCGCAGACGCTGGCGAGCCCGAGGACGACGTCGAAGCCGAGCTGCGGCGCATGGCGCAGCGCCAACTCCCGCGCGGCGACCTCGGACGCCAAGAGTGGCGCCTCGACACGTTTACGCCGCAGACGTTTGGCGACAGCTCTGCTCCATCCACTGGCGCGCCAGCGTCGCCAACATCGTCGATCCGGTCAGCTGCGAGCGCGCAGTACGACAACGGTTTGCCGCGCCCGCCCGCGTCGCCACCGAGCTCGCCGCGGAGCCGCAGTGCGTCAAGCGCAACGCGCGGGTTCCCAGGCGACGACTTCTCTGCGTCGCGAGCGTCGCCGCAGACTGCGTCGCGCATGCCCGAGAGCGACGAGAGCCTCTCAGGCGCCGTGGTCTGGGGCACAAACATCAGCGTGTCCGAGTCAATGGCGCTCTTCCGCGTCTTTGTGCAGCAGTTCCAGCTCCTGGGCCACCCGCCGCGCTTGCGAACGGACGAGGGGTACTACATCAAAGTGCTCCGGCAGCTCGCGCTCACGCAGTCGCTCGTGTTCAACCTCGATACGCAGCACTTGCTCCAGTTCCGGTCGGCGCGGAAGCTGTACAACCAGCTCCTGCTCTTCCCGCAAGTGCTCATTCGGATCCTCGACATGGTCATCACCGAAGAGTTCCTCAAGCTCTTCCCAGACGCGAGCGAGGACGAAGCGCGGCTCCAGGTCCGGCCGTTCAACCTGAGCGACCTCTCGCCCATGCGGAACCTCAATCCGTCGGACATTGACCAGCTCGTGTGCCTCAAAGGCATGGTCACGCGGTGCTCCGCGATCATTCCGGACCTCAAAGAGGCGTTCTTCCGCTGCACGATCTGCCACGCGACGGTCCAAGTCGAGCTCGACCGCGGCCGCATCGACGAGCCGACGCACTGCACGCGCTGCAACACGCGCTTGTGCATGGAGCTCATTCACAACCGGTGCTCGTTCACCGACAAGCAGCTCGTGAAGATGCAAGAGACGCCGGATGCGATCCCAGAAGGCGAGACGCCGTACACAGTCATGCTCTTTGCGTTCGACGACCTCGTCGACGACGTTCGGCCAGGTGACAAAGTCGAAGTCACGGGCATCTACCGTGCCGTGCCACTGCGCGCGTCGTCGCGCCAGCGCGTGGTCAAGTCAGTCTTCAAGACGTACATTGATGTCGTGCACTTTCGCCGCGTCGACGAGCTCGCGCGCCGCGGCGGCGGTGACGGTGACGCCAGCGTCAATGATGCGCTCGTGGCGACAGATGCCAACTCGACGGAAGCGACGGAAGCCGCCAAGCTCCGCGCGTTTGAAGAGATCGCAGCGCACCCGACGGTGTACGAGAACCTCGCGCACTCGATCGCGCCGTCAATCTGGGAGCTCGACGACGTGAAGAAAGGCATCCTGTGCATGCTCTTTGGTGGTACGCGCAAGGACAAGGCTGGCAACACGGCTGGAAGCAGCCCCGACGGCGTCGACGGCGCGCTCATGCCGACCAAGACCATGCGCTCCGACATGAACGTGCTCTTGTGCGGCGACCCAGGGACGTCCAAGTCCCAACTCCTCTCGTACGTCCACAAGCTGTCGCCGCGGAGCATCTACACGTCTGGGAAAGGAAGCTCCGCCGTGGGTCTCACGGCGTCGATCATCCGCGACATGGAGACGGGCGACCTCGTGCTCGAGTCCGGCGCGCTCGTGCTCTCGGACGAAGGCATCTGCTGCATCGACGAGTTCGACAAGATGTCCGACTCGGCGCGCTCAGTCCTGCACGAAGTCATGGAGCAGCAGACCGTGTCGATCGCCAAGGCCGGGATCATCTGCTCGCTCAATGCGCGGGCGTCGATCCTCGCATCGGCAAACCCGATCGAGTCGCGGTACAACCCGAACAAGTCGGTGATTGAGAACGTCAACATCCTCCCGACGCTCCTCTCGCGCTTCGACCTCATCTACCTCATCCTCGACAAGCCCCAGGCCGAGTCGGACCGGAAGCTCGCGAAGCACATCGTCGCGCTCTACTACGACGACGCGACGCGGCAGCAGCGCGAGACGTCTGGCGCTGGACCGCAGCTCATTCCGATGAAGCTCTTGACCGAGTACATTGCGTTTGCAAAGAAGCACATCCACCCGCGTCTGCTTCCAGAGGCGCGCGACGCGCTCATCGCCGCGTACTTGGACTTGCGGCGCATGGGCGGCGCGCACGCAGCCAAGAAGAACATCACTGCGACGCCGCGGCAGCTCGAGTCGCTCATTCGCATCTCCGAGGCGCTCGCAAAGATGAAGCTCTGCGACGAGATCACCAAGCGCGACGTCGACGAAGCGCTGCGGCTCATGAACGTCGCGACGCAGCGCGCAGCGATGGATCCGCGCACGGGCACGATCGACATGGACATGATCAACACCGGCCACAGTAGCTCGGAGCGCGAGGCGATCGCCGACATTGTCGAGATGCTCAAGGCGATCTTGAGCGACGCGCCAGGGATGTCGATGACCGTTGGCGAAGCGCGTCGGTTCCTCGAAGAGAAGCGCAGTGCGAGCGGCATGGCGGGCAATGGCGAAGTGAAGAGCTCCGAGTTCCAAATGGCGCTCCGGTCGCTCGAAGACGACAGCTTGATCCAGATCTCGCACGGTCTCATTCGGTACTTTGGCGACGCGAGTCTCGACTAGGACGAGCTGCTGTAGGATGACGAGCTGCTGTAGGACAGTAGGAGCGCCATACAGCGTGACGATACTACTTGCGCATGCGCTTCTGCTTCTCGCGCTGGATGCGCTCGAGGCGCTTGTTTGCCGCTGCAGCGGCCGTTGCCTTGGTCACTGGTGGAGTCGATGTCGTAGCTCTGACTGGAGCGCTCTCGTCGCTTGAGACTGATGGAGCTGATGCAAGACTGCCGAGTGACGACTGAGAAGCTGTCAACTTGGTAAAGAGCTCGTCCGTCTGCGTCTGCACGAGCGACTGCGGCATCGAATCGTGAGCAAAGAACGCGGTCGTGAGCGTCTCGATGCTCGATCGCCACGCGCTCAGGAGCTCGCGCCGTTGAAACGCGGCAGCAAAGACTGCACTGAGACGCTGCTGGAGGTCGTCGCGACTGTGGACGTCGTGCACAAGACTCGACGATGTTGTACTGGTGTCTTGCTGCTGGAGCGACTGGAGCTCGCGCATCGCTGTCTCGACGCTCGCGAGCACGCGCGTCAGCGTCACTGTCAGTGCGTCGCACACACTCGACTCTTGACTGTCGACAAACTCACGCGCCGTCGCTAGGAGCTCGCTGTTCCGACCAAAGCACTCGACAGTGTCGCAACAGACGCGCAAGCGCTCGTCGAGACACTGCGTCTTTGGACTGAGTTGTGTCTTCAGGAGCGCGAGCATGCGCTGCTCGACGACTTTTGCTTCGTCGGCGGTGCGACCGACAGCTTGTGCGTCGATCATGCGCTTGTGCAGTCGCTGCAGCGGATCGAGCGTCGAAGCGCCGAGGTCCAGCAGCGCCTCGGTCACGCTTTCAAACACTCCATTGACATCGTGGAGCTCGCGTACGAGCGCGTCAGGCAGCGGCTGCTTTGCCAGCGGCTTCTTCGTGGCGTCTACGACGACGCTGCTGCGCTTCCGAGGCGCGTGGCTGTTGTCAAACTCGCGCGAGTGCGTCCAGTGGATGATGACACTCAGTGAGCCGCTCGCTTTGGCGTTCGGCGCATCTGTGTGTCGCGAGAGTGCGAGGTCAGCACTGATCGATTGACCATCCTCGAGCGCTTCGAGCTGAAGGCTCGCGTAGCCGAGCACGTCGCATTTCTTGAGCATCTCGCCGTCGTCATCTTCGTCCTTGTCCGAGTCGTCATCGCTGCTGCTGCTCGCCACCTCGTTCGCCTTCGTGTCGCCGCGTTTGCGGAGCGAGATGAGGTCAAAGTCGCACACTTCGAATGCCAGGACGCCACGCGCGTGCTGCGGCAGATCGCCACTCTCCTCTTCTTCGTCGTCGTCCAGGCGCTCGCTGTCCTCTGCTCGACTGCCTGCGAACTCCTGCCACTCGATGTGAAAGACGAACTCTTCGTGCCACGCAGGGCTCCGTGTGTTGTGCCGCACGCTCGTCTTGCCTTTCGCAACTTCGTCGCCTTGCGCGTCCAACACGGTCGCAATCACGAACGGGTCGCTCGTGAACACGTCACCGGCGTGGAGGTGTCGCGCGCGCTCGACGACAACGTGGAGGGAGTTGAGCGCGCGCTTGCGCTCGAGCTCTGTCCGCTTCGCGATCCGCACGCGTGCTGCGAGGAGCTCGGCTGTGAGCCATCGAGAACATTGGACGACGCCGCGGAGCTTGCGGCGATGGCGTTTGCGTCGAGCGTACGCTCTGTACGCGTCTTGGACAATGAGGACGTGGTAGAGCACGAACGCATCGGCGACCATGACGTACGTCGGCGGCTGCTGCTGGCGCCAGTCGACGCGTGATGCCCGCAGACTGAAGAACTGCATCTGCTGACGCCGCGCGTCAAACACGGCGGTCCACTGGAACGGATCACAGACGCGGCGCTGGGCAATGTCGAGCTCAAGCGCCGCGACGCGCGCTTTCATCTCAGCGCTCCAGAGCACGATCCGATGCGGTCGCGCGCCGATCGCCTCGTAGTTGCACCGCTTCAGCACCTCCTTGTCTTCGTACTCGAGCGGCTCAGCGCATGGCGCGTCCGGCGACGGCGTGACGCACTCGCCCGTGTCCAAGTTGACAAAGTAGGCGTTGCCTTGCTGCGGTGAAGCTGGCGATGAGGACAAGGACGCCTCGCGATGGATGGGGATCCGCACCCAGTCGGACGACGCCGGCGTGTTGCGCTGCATCGCGCGCGCAAACGGCTCAAGGCTGGCGCTGGCGTCTGCTGCGAGCGCTCGCTTGCTCGTCTCAAGACTGAGCGCGAGCTTCTGTACTTGGGCGTCGTGTGGATCGACTGCGCCGCTCTCGATGCTCTGCTGCAGCGCAGTGTCTGCAGTCTCGAGCAGCGGTGATGCGTAGTACGCCCAGTGCGCTCGTGGCATCGTCGCGCGGTAGCACTCGCTCAGCGCATGCAGGTCTTCAACGTACGCGAGCGCATCCAGCGGCGAGGCAGTTGTCTTCTTCGCCTTCTGGCTGGCGAAAGACTGCGCCGCAGCGTCAACAGCTCGAGAGAGGAGCCAGCTCGCGATCGCATACTCGTGCTCTGCGAACCACAGGCGACCGAGCGCGCTCCAGACCCAACGAGAGCGCACGAACGTCTCGAGGTCGCCGTGCAAGTGCATCGTGACGTCGTCGAGCGACCAGTTTCCGTGCTTTGCAAGTCGTGTCTTGTGTCCTTTGACTGTTGTCGCAGCAGCACGAGGCTGGAAGATCGCCTGGAAGCGCAGGAAGAGCTGTGGCGGTCGCTCGGGCGGCCCATCGAACAACGAGTTCCTCTTGCTGCTGCTGCTTGTCGCTGGCGTCAAGGCAAAGAACTGACCAGTGCTATACGTCTCGGGCTTGTGCACAACGTCGTCGATGTACACGTGGACACTGCCAAGCGAGCGCTCGGCGCCAGACACGGCGACTCGGCGCGTCGTGCGGTCCACAAGACTCACGACAAGACGCGACTTGATCGACGCGACGTCGAGTTCAATGAACTCGTCCCACGCCGGCGCAAGACGCATCCACGTCGGCGCCGACTGACTCAACACTGTTTTGCCTTCGCTCTGGATCGCCACGACCGGTTTACTGTGGAGCACGTCCTGGATCACGACGTCTTGCGTCGCACCGACGTACACGCGAACGCCGCGCAGTCGCTGAGCGTCGTCGCGCGCATGGGTTGCTGTCTCAGCTGCATTCGCTCGCGCGACTGCCACCATGAGATCGGCATGGAGGACGTTGTAGCTCTGCCAGCTCTTGCGGCGCTCACGCGGCATCTGCTTCTTGTCTTCGAGCAGCTCGAGGAGGAAGCCGCGCGTGAACGCAAGCTCCGCAGTCGAGAGGCGACATGGAAGTGTCCGCACACTCGGCCACTTGACCACGCGCGGCCGATCTGACGACCGTCGCGCAGTGCGATCTCGTAGCGCGAGGAGCTCGTCAATGAGCTTAACGGCCGTTCGGAGGTGGCGCGTTCCGGTCTCGGACGCTGTCGCGCGCTGCGCATACAGGAACACGAGGCGCACGAGCACGAGCTCTTCATAAGCAGCGTACGTGCGTGTGGGCGGCTTCGCGCCACGAAGACGACCGTAGAGGCTCTCGTACATGTCAATGACACGGCTGGTGTCGCTGCTCGAGAGCAGGAGCGGCGAGGCACGGTAGAGCACTTCGGCGATCTCAAAGCACACGGCAAACGGCATGCGATGCCAGATCAAGAGCACGTGCTCGACTGGGAATGCCGTCGTGTGGTAGCGGCGGCGAGGCGCGTCAGACGGACGGAGGAGCGCACCGAGCGCCTCGAGAGGAGACGCGTTCGTGCGTCCGTCGTTGCCGTGGTGTGTGCGGAAGAGCTCAAAGAGCTGCGCGGCGCTCTCGAGCGCGTACGCGATGTGCGTTGCCTCCAAGTGCGACGCGCCACTACACACGAACGCGCGGACGTGCGCGCGCAAGAGACTCCGGAGGAAGAACGTGTCGGCGCACGACGCGTAGAGCTCGTCGTAGATGCGCTGGAGCAGCAGCGCCTCGGCGAACGCGTCGCCACGCAGAGCGACTGACAAGCTGTCGAAGCGCCAGGCGCGCACGCTCATGCGCTCGAGCTTCTGGACGCGCTCGAGCTGCGACGCGAACGGCTCGAGTGTCGACACTGCGACGCTGCGTGAGAGCGCGCGACGCACCGCGCGGAACGTCGTTTGCCAGTGTGAGGACACGCTGCGATCGCTCGCGAGCACTGCGAGACGCAGGAACCACGCGCTCTTGGCGTGCTGGAGCTGGAAGCGCGCGCACCGTCCGAGCAAGAAGCTCGCGCTCGCAACGACGAAGCGGTCGCGCGACGACGCAAGTGCGTCTTTGGCAACGAGTGCGCTGAAGACGTACGCGTCGCTGCTCTCGAGCATGCGAGCGACGACGAAGCATAGTGCAGCCCACGTCTCGTTCTTCTTTGATGATGGCGGCGACCGAGTCGTGAGGACGCGGAGCTTTCGAGTCCACTCGCTCCAGTCCAAGAGCTTTGACCGCAAGCTGCGCTCATCGGCAATGGCGCTGGACCCGGTTCGTGTGGCGTATGTCTCGAGCGAACGGCACACGTGCGATACTCGGACGCCGTGCGCGGCGCACACGCCAGCAGCAGGCGGAAGGTGCGCGACGAACGCGTGCAGACTCGCGTGACGAGCGTGCGGGATCTTTTTGGACACGTACGCGCTGTCAGCGGAGTCGCGTTCGATGCGGAGCGACGTGATCCGCAGCGGTTGGTCGCTGAGCTTCACCTTGAGTAGGACAGTATCATCGTCCTCGTCACCACTCGTCTGTTGTGCGTCAGTAGCGCGCTCGCTCGCGCGATGGAGCAAGTAGGCGCCGACAGGACGCGCCTTGAGCCGCTGCTTGGCGTCACTGCTGCTCACGACGCCGTGAAAGTACCCGACGCCTGGCCAGCGCTCGATGAGCTGGTAGCACCGCTCCAAGTGCGCAGTTGCTGCCGCATGTAGCTCCTTTGCGAGCTTTCCATCGTCTTCGCCGTCGCTGCGGACGCGCTTGCAGAGCACGAGCGCGAGGACGAAGCGCACTTCGAGCTCCGAGTAGTTTGGATGTGGCAGGAGCGTCAAGAGCTGCGTGAGCGCTGCGCAGCACGACGCAAGCACTTCGAGCTGGAGACTCACCATGCTGTGCGTCATCAGGACAAACGCTAGAGACTTGCGCTTGTGCGTTGCAGCGCTCGAAGTCGACTGTTCGCTCTCGATCTCGTCGAGCAGCGCTTGACTGAGCGCGAGTGCGCGCCGTTGCTCGCTCGCACTGCCGCTGCAGCACCACGCGAGGCAGCGGAGCAAGTGCACGCGCACTTCAAAGCGCAAAGCACCGACGACCGAGTCGACAGCGTCGAGCGTGACGTGCGTCTCACAGACGTCGAGGAAGCGCTCAAAGCCCGTCTGTGCGGCCTCGAGGTTCCCGATCGCGCCGGTCGCGTCGTAGACCTGGAAGTGGCTCATTGCGTACGCGAACCAGAACGCGAGGCACTTGACAGTATCACTGAGGTCGCTTGGAGCGAGCGCATGCGAGGCGGCGCTGCTGCGCTGGAGCCAGTCAAACGGTAACAGCGGCGTCGGCGTCGAGCTAAAGCTCATCGACATACGGGAGCCGCTCGAAGCGTGCGCGTGCGCTCCATGCAACGCAGCGGCGCTCGTTCGGAGCTGAGACTCGGCCACAGCAGTCAAGCGCAGGTCGCGCACGTAGCCTTGCTGGAGCGCGTACTCGAGACAGAGCGCAGCGTGGTGGAACTGCTGCTTGTCAAAGAGCGCAAAGCCTTTGCTTGGGTTCTTGAGCCAGCGCTGCTGCTCCTGGACGCTCCGTAGCCACCGTACGCGGCTGCGTGCGCATTGGCCGCGATACACGCGCTGCAGCGTGTTTGCTGCGCGCTCGAGCACTGCTCGAGCAGCTTGGGCGACCGCTGTCGTCTTCACAGCGGCACAGACGCGCTGACCGACAACGAGGACGCGCTGCCGCGTGACGCGCGCACGAGCGACTGCACAGTGCCATGCGCACTGGATACGGATCGTAGCACTGCGTCGCCGCAGTCGCGTCGCGAGCTTCTGCGCGAGGCAGACACGGAAGAAGCACTTGAGCCGCAGCGTCGCGCGGTGACGCACAAACTCCGTGTGGATGCGGCGGAAGCGCTTGCGCGCTGCGTGTGCACGAGCGCAGCACTGGAGACGAAGCGCGGCGAGCGCTGTGAGCGAGCGCCAGTAGCGCACAGCGACTCGGAGCGTCCTGCGCACGGGGATGTCGATCGTCTCAAGCATCGCAGGCGAGCGCCGGAGACAGTGACCGCTCGCACGCGCGCAGGCAAAGCGGAGCCACATCGCGAGCACGCTCGCAGGCACGTGGTAGTACGCACCAAGCAGCCGTGGCGTTGGTGGTGGCGGCAGCAGTACGCTGTCTGCCTCGGTGTCAGGCGCGAGCGGCGCCAGTGGACGCAGCGACGCACACGACTCGAGCCTCTCCAGACTCGAGCGAAAGCCGTCGTAGTGCGCTGCGACCCAGCTCGCGATCCGCATCTGGCGCTTCCAGAGCGCACGCATAAGGCACTTGCGGACTGCAACAGCTGCGAATCGGCGCCACGCAGTCTGGATCACGACAGCGCCGGTCGCGCGCGCGATGGCGAACGCTCGAGCGGCATCGTCCGACAGCGTCCAATCACTGCTGATGCTGGCGTCTGTGTGATCACAGCTCTCCACTTGGTTGCTCGTGCTGCGCTCAAAGTCGCGCCACCGATCGACGCTCCGACCGACGAACGCGCCGCTGCGCATCGTGTCGACGTGCGTCTCTGCGAGCTGCGCGATCGTTTGCAAGCGCGGGTACGTCTTCTTTGGCGACCGCAGTCTATGGGTGAACACGTGTGGACTCTCGGCGCGCGTGTCGACTGCTACGAGCGACTCGAGCGCATGCGAGTCTGTTGAGCCGGTCAAAGCACTTGGAACTGGTAGTGTGCTCACGCATGGCAGCGGCGCGAGCTCGATTCGCCGCGGCGTCTTTCGGTGCGTTTGAGGCGGCGACGCGACTGCTGCTGCTGCTGTTGGTGCGTTCGAGCGCATTGACACTCACAAGTGTAGTCCAAGTGTGTTGCACGTCCTGCTGCCGTTCGCGCAGACGAAGACAGCGGATTCGAGACGCTTGCATCACGGAGTATGTGTGTGTGATTGAGCGCACTCGGATCGACAGTCAAGCGTCGCGAGTCGCAAGTGTCAAGAGACGCGCTCTCGAGTGACCATGGGTATTGTCGAGCCAAATGTTCGTGTCCAAGTGTCTGCGTGCCTGTGTGCACATGTGCATGTCGTGCATGCGTCGTGCATACAGCGAGTGTTCGTGCACGTTGACGATGAGCTCGCGCTTGAACGGATGTCGAGCACTGCTCTTCAACTCGGGTGCGAGGTGAAGTGCTGGTCTATATATGTGCTATTTACAATATATGAGCGACCATTTTGCGATTATCACTATATAGCAAGCCTACAACAGTCCTATATTTGCTCGCACTTGTTGCATATTTGTAAATTTAAATACACAAACGCTTGTTTTAGCTATTTACTATATAAACAGAGGCTAGTTTTGACGTCATTTTGTTTGGCAGCGAGCGCTTTTGAGACGCAAAATCCCAATCCCAATCGCGCTCAAGCAAGAAGCAGCAGCAGCACACATCATTCGCACGAGCAGCAGCAGCAGCATGTCGTTCTTTGGCTTCGGGAAGAGCAAGGCGCCAGAGCCAGAGCCGTCGTACAGCTCGTCGTACGATGAGCCGTCGTACGACTACAGCTCGGCGCCGTCGTCGTCGTTCGACTCGGCGCCCATGAGCAGCAGCGCGCCGTCGGCCGGCTCGTTCGGTGCGTCCGACATGCAGAACCTGCTCGTCGAGGAGCAGCAGCGCGCGCTCATTCAGCAGGCGATCTCGAAGATCACGGCGATCGCGTGGGACAAGTGCAGCGCGAGCAAGCCGGACTCGGAGCTCTCGTCGAAGGAGACCGACTGCATCAAGAACGTCACGCTCGCGTACATCGACTCGAGCGCGTTCATTGTGCACCGCCTCAACAAGTCGTCGTAAGTGTGATGTCGCTAGGACGAGACGTCCGCTCGCTTGACACACGCACGCAGCAGCAGCAGCAGCAGCACGTAGACAGACAGACAGACATACAGAGTGCCGATGCACAAACAAGCTGCACCGCCGCAAGCTTCGCACATACAGCAGCAGCAACAGCGCTCAGTCGTTCATTATGCGCTAGTCTCACGCACTCAGTCGCGCTCTCTCTCTATCCACTCTGTGCTTCGCACGTCGCCGTCATTCAGTCCGCATCATCATTCGCTCTACCTCAGACGCCGATCGACTCATCGAAACTCGGTCGCAGCGAGCGCTTCGATCACGGCGTCGACACTCGCTGCGGCGCTCTCCACTGCGTCCTGCGTGCGGTCGGACGAGTGCAAGATGCTCTCGATGCTCGACTCAGCCTCTGCCAAGAGCGTCTCGAACTCTTTACCAATGCTCGGCTGCTTCGTTGGACCACTGCTGCTCTGCGGTGTCCCCGGTGCACTCGCACCGTTCGTGGGCGAGAAGAGACCGCTCGCATCCGAGAAGGTCGAGTCACTTGAGGCTTTGCGACTCGCAGGCGAGACACTGCGCTTCGGCTCGAGGTAGTAGCCCTCGGGCTTGAGTGGCAAGTTGCGCACGCGCTCCTTTGCGAAGAGCACGGCGCAGAGTTCTTTCAGGATCTCGTCGAGCACGATGTAGCCGCAGAGCAAGCGCGTGTCCGGCTCGTGATCAAAGAGCGCCATGTCGCTCTTCCGATCGCTCGCACTGTCGCTCAGTTCGAGCGTCTGCTTGAGCGCCTGGAGCTTGGCGTCGCCGTTCGGGAGCCGCTCAATCCGGCGCAGCGCGTCGGCGTGGACGTCTTCGAGGATCGTGCGGACGCTCTGACCTGCAGGGCGCTCGTCGTGGATGTCAAAGACGACAGACGCGCATCGGGGCTTGAGCGCAATGGCCGCGACGAGGCCCGAGAGCGCGAGGTTCTCCTCGAACGAGTTCTCCAGGAGCCGCTCGAGGCGATTGAACACGACGCGGATAAATAGAGGGAGCTCGTCACTCCCAGTGGTCGCACTGGTCGTCGTACTGGTCGGCAGAGGCAGCGCGGCGTCGGCGGGTAGAAGGCGTCGGCTGCGCACTCGCGCTCGAGAGACTGCTCTGGCGCTGGAACTCGGGCGTCACGGGCGAGAACGACGGCAAGTTGAGCGTCAAGTACACTTCGCGCAGCGGCTTCATCGCATTGCGCGTCGCTGCTGTGCGCGACGTTGCAAGCGGCGAGCCAGCGCTCTTGCGCAGTGTTGTGCTGCGCGGACTCTCGGCTGTGTGTGACACATCCACAGCGCTAGGACGCGTTCGAGGCGAGTCCTGTGCAGTTGCGTCGGAAGGTTCGTCGGCGTCGCTCTCGCCGTCGCTCGTGTCCGAGTCATCGATCGCCGCAGGTGCGCGCTGGCACGCTGCGTACTCGGCGTCTGCGATGTACGACAGCAGCGACAGCACTTGGTCTTCGCTGTTGTCGTCTGCCGCTGGGATGTCGATCGCGTCGCCGACACTGTCGAACGCCTGGATCTTCCACAGGTGCACGTTCGAGGCGACAGCGGAGTTGGGAAACCGAGTCGCGAACCAGATCGCGCCGTTCGACGTCACGGGACTGAGCACGGAGCTGCTGCGACGGCGCGTCACTGGCACAGCGTCGAGTCCAGCCAAGAGCGTGCTGTCGACGAGATCGTCCTGGAGCTCCATCAAGTACGTGAACAAGTCGATCGTCGCGATCGTGAGCGAGCTCGAGAGCGAGTCCATGCGATGGAGCAGCTCGGTCGGGAGCATCTGCGCTGACAACGACGCCTCAGTGTCAGTGTCAGCAGCCGCTGCGTCTGGCTGGTCGAGTGCACTAGGAGCGCTTGTGAGCGACGCAGGCGACGTTGTTGGCGACTGCTGCTGCTGTAGGAGGAACTGGATGTAGACAAACAGCAGCGGGTTCGCGCTCGTGTCGCTGCAGCACGCGACGAGCTCTTCCAAGATGATGCGCGCGTACAACGTCGCGGTGCGTGACGCAGCCTCGGACGTGTGGAGCAGTCCTTCCAAGAGCGGCCCTTCGAGAAACCGCGCGCGGAACTGCAGCAGCAGCTCGTTTGCGATCGACGTGCGGACGGACGAGGCGCCTGCTGCGTCGTCCAGCTCCGTGAGCTCGTACCGCGCGACCATTGCGAGCGTGCAGCAAAAGCGCAAGCGGATCGTGATCAAGTAGAGCTCGTGCTCGATCCCGCGGCGCGTTGTTGTAGCAGTCGTTGGTGACGCAAGCGGGACGCTCGGTGCAGAAGCCGCGCCACTCGATCGTGCGCCTTTGTCCGGCAGCGTCTTTGGGAGACTGTCGAACGCAGAGATGACGCCGTTGACTGCGTAGTGGCAGAACGGCGTGAGCTGCAGGATGAACCGGCAGAGCGCTTTCTCGTGCACTGCCGCAGCGATCACGAGCGCTTCGCGGCACCTCTCGCCGACTTTGCCGGTCGCGTACATATGCGGGAGCAAGCCCGTGAAGAGCACGAGCCGCGAGACGTCCATAGTTGGTGACGACGTTGACGATGCTGTGGGCGACAGTGGCGACGCGACAGACGCAGTTGACGCTGATGCAGTCGGCGAGTTTGGCAGCGCGGGCAGTGGCGACGCTGTAGCTGTAGTCGCAGCGCTCGAGGTGCGGTGGAGCGAGTAGTCTGCAGCGCGACCGGAGCTGTTCTGGTGGAGGATCATGCGGTCGGCGTGCTGGAAGAAGAACTCGGTCTGGACCGGATCTGCGCGGAGCTTCTTCCAGAGGATGTTGAGCAGCGAGATGAGGCACTTGCGCACGATCGGGTCCTCGACCTCTTTCTTCGTCGCGGCTTCGATCAGTCCCACGACTGCGACGTGCACTTCGCGCGTTGGGAGGAGCGGGTAGTTGACTCTATTCGACAGTCAAACACGCGAATAGGTAGACAATGTCCAATATGCAGATGTGAGACCGGCGACAATGACTCGAAACGATAGTCAGGAGCGCGCGCACCTGCTGAGCAATGCGCCGACGAACTGCATCGAGAGCGACATGATGCCCGACGGCTGGTCTTTCTTGCCGGCCTCACACAGGTGCGGGATGATCTGGCGCTCGAGCAAGTACTCGAGACACTCGCGTTGCGGCTGCTGTGACGCGTCCGAGTCCATTGCGACGCCAGGTTCGCTCCCGTTCGCTCTATGGCTCGCGAGCGAGAGCTCGAGTCGATCGAGTGCGTTCTCCTCTGCGTAGATGAGCAGCACCATCTTCTGGAGCGAGTCACGCGTGTGCGACTCGAGCAAGAGTCGGCGCTGTTCGCTTGGGTCGACGTCGCGCGCGATGACAGACTCGAGGAAGCGCGAGACAGTCTGCCAGCGGTGGTGAAACTCCTGTGCGCGCGACTCGTACAGTGTCGGCGCGACGATGTCCGCTGCCTGTGCGAGCACGTCGGACGCGCGCGCTGCGACGAACTTCATCTTGCTCTTGAGCTGGTTGATGAACATACTCATGGTGGCGATTTGTGGCTGCGAGCGGGAGACGGTCGAGCGTAGTTGTGTAGTCTCTTCTTGAAGTACTGAGCGGCTCTACTGGTTCGTGCTGCGTGTAGATGCGGTTCGAGCGAGGCGACCGAGATGGGATCGCACGCAGCAAGACGGTGTGCAGACGAGTGTGTGTACACACACGCGGTCGACTGCTCGCGTACACACACACGCAGAGGCAGTGAAGAGCACGAGTGCACGAGCGAGTCGCTGCTGCTCACGGCGCGCAAGAGACTTGTGCGAGCTTTTTGCCGCTTCGGTGCCGGTAGCTCCCTCGCTTTTCGCGCTATTGATCTTCGTGGTTCAACGGCACTACGTGTCACTCCGTCGAGGGATTTGCGAACCCCTTTTATCGACATATACCCTGCGTATATAGAGTACAAACCTTTATATAGAGCCTACAGGCACGCGCACACACGCTCTTCCCCCTCGCTTGTTTGACAACCGCTGGTTCAAAGGCGCAGAGCGCAGCACGCGCACGAGGAGCTCCACACGCGCGACGACGCGCGGCTTGGGACGCACGCAGCAGCAGCAGTCGAGCGTTCGTGTACTCACTCTCTAGCACGACAAGCGCATACGCTCGTCAGTGCGCGCTCAACTACGTGCATTGAGCAGCGCGAGCGATCTCCCCTCGCGACTGTCGACCACAAGGGATCTCGTCGCCTGCAACGCCACTCTACACTCTACACACACAACGAGCGATGTTGCGCAAGGTCCTGCGCCGCTCCGCTGCAGCGCGGCTCACGCACTCGTCTGCAGTACTGAAGCGAGCGCCGCGACGCTTGTTTGTGCACACGAACGCGTGCAAACAAGAGGAAGCAGACGACGACGAGCGAGCTGGGACACCAGCCGCTGCTGTATCGTCATCATCTAATGCTGCGACGTCGAGTGACGCAATGAGAAAGAGCGCCAATGCTGCATTCACGATCGACCACCGGAGCCTGTTCAGCGCTAGCGCAACTCATACGCCGCGCAGCAGTAGCAGCAGCAACAACAGCAAACCCGCAGCGCGTACTGGACCGACTGCAGCGCACAAAGCGTCTGATACGGCGACGTCATCGCCCCTGAAGCTCCAGCCGCTGAGCAAGTCGGCACCGAGTCTTTCGCCACGTGACCTCGACGCGTACGTTGCTCATGCAGAGCGTCAGTGTGTGTGTGGCTCTGTCTGTCTTCTAACGCGATTGCTTCTCCTGACTGCTGCTCTCACATTGCCACAGCGCGCGTGCAACGCTCGCGAGCCTCAACGCGCGCGTCCAGGCCGCGAGCCCAGCAGTGCCGGGCGAGTCGGACTACCAGACGCACAAGCGCTTGCAGAAAGCCATGACCGGTCCGCTTGACAAGCTGCTGTATCGCTATCGCCAGCGCCAGGACGTGAAAGCGATCGAAGCGATCGCGTTCGTGTACGAAGACGTCTTCCCGCAGTTCGCGACGAACCGGAAGCACCGCACAGTGATCTGCGAGCACTACGCGCGGAGTCTCAACCAAGCGCAGCGCTTCCAGGACGTGATCGACAAGCTCTTCACGGCGCAGCTCGGACTCCGCGACGCCGACAGCAGCGCCGTCGCAGTGAACCCAGACGCGCTCATTCTCTCGCCGATGCTCGCCGAGTCAATCTGGCTCGCATGTGGCCACGTCCGCGACTCGAAGAGCGCGCTGCAGCTGCTCGAGATCGTGCGCGCCGCGAACGTCCGGATGACCAAAGTCGCGTACTTCCACGTCCTGAACACGCTCTTGAAAGACGCGGGCGAGCACGTGGAGCTCGACATCGTCCTCGAGCTCTGCGAAGCGGTTGTGCACGACCTGCACGACTCCGTCCCGCTCTCGCTCCTCCCAACGGTGCTCAAAGTCGCAGCCGAGCACGGCGAGCTCGAGCGCGCGATGGCGATCTACAGCCACGCACCGGACGCCAAGATGGACAGCTTCACCGAGTTCCGCTTTGAGATCTGTCTACAGACGCTCTGCGACCTCGGCTACGCGTCTGCGATGCTCGAAGTCTACCAGCACGTGATGGCGTCGACGACTGCGACGCGCGGCTTGCAGGAGCGCGTGTCCAAGTGCCTCTTGCTCCGGTGCTTGCGCGACCGCAAGGCCGAGCACCACGCTGCAGTCATTGACACGGCGCGCGAGCTCTTAGCGACAATGGAGCGCCATCGCATTGCGACGAGCCACCACTGCGTGTACCCGCTCTTGCGCACGCTCTTGCAAGCGGGCGAGCTCAAGACGATCGGCGACGTCACGGCGCTCTTTGAGACGTACGCGCACGTGATCGAGTGGAACGCGTTCTCGATCTGCGAAGCCGTGATCGCGTGCGTGTACTGCAAAGAGGTGCAGCTCGTCGACGAGCTCTTTGTGCACGCGCTGGACAACAACATCCCGATCAAGTACGCGGCGCTCGAGCGCGTCATCTCGTTCTACTACAAGCTCGGGATGCTAGGAGACTTGGAGAAGGTCGCCGACATCATCCGCGCCTTGCGCCTGAACAAGCACATTCCACTCGGCATTGCCGTGACCGAGATCGGCATGGCGTCCAACTTGCGCCTCGGACGCTTTGAAGAGGTGATCCACCTCTTTGAGGACTTCTCGGCCATGGACGGCGACCGCAAGCGCATCCTCAAGCGCCGGCTCATGCTCAAGTCGGCGCTCAAGGCGTACGCGGCGCTGAATCGCCTCGACGAGTCGAACGCGATCCGCGCACTGCTCCACAGCAGCTACGGCGGCAACCTCCTCGCGCCGACGACGACAGGCAGCGCTGGCAGTGCGGACAATGACAGTGACAGTGACGACGAGGGCGACGACCACGCCGACTTCTTCACCGAGCCGATCGAGAGATGAAGCAGAGGAGGCGACGGCCAAGGACGATAGACGATTAGAAGAACCACACCACACCACACCACCTCGCCATGCGAATGCGTGTCAATGTCATGTATGTGAGGCTGTGGCTTGAGTGTCACGTGTCAAGTGCGATGCTGGCAACGACGCTGTGTGTATGTAGGATCGTCGAGCGAACGAAGCGCGAGTGCGTAGCTGCTCGTGGAGGACGTCGTGAGCTTGGTCTTCAGGTCTTGTACCTAAAGTGTGGACCACACGATACAAAGCAACATGGCTACATTTAGCAGCAGATGACATGGCCAAGCTGAAGAGCGCTCAACAACACAGTGCTCGACGTGCTGCTACGATGCCAGACGAAGACGACAGCAAGCCCGCACACACTAACGATGGCGCGAGCGAAGTCGAGTCGACAGACGTGGTGCTCGAACCGCCATCGCCAGCGCTCGCAGTCTACGATCCGTTTGTGCGCTGGCTGCTCCGCTCGTCACTCGAAGAGCTCTCGTCGATCAGCAACGACGTCCTGTTCAGTCTACCGAGTGCGAGTGACAGCAGCAGCGACGATGGCAACAGCGACAGTGAAGCAAACAACACAGCGCCTGAGTACAATGTAGCGGCAAGAGAGCACTTTGCGAGTCTCCGGGACGCAACGTTCGCGCGCGCAGAGGTCGAAGGCGAGCTCGAAGCGGTCGTCGACGCGCTCTCGATCGCACATCGCGAGTTCAGTAGCATCGACGACAAGCGTCTTGATGTCGAGGACGAGCGCGACGAGAGCAAAGAGCGCATCGCGCTGCTCGAAGCGCGTATTGTCAAGCACTTGCAGGACCGCGACCTCGCAATCGCAGAGAAGTACACGACCGAGAAACAGATCGAAGAAGACGAGCTGTTCAAAGCGCAGAACCCGCAGCGACAGAGCTCGTCGTCGCTCCTCGGGTTCCTCCGTCGCAGCGGCAGTAGCGCGAGCTTCTCGGAGAAAGACGTCGAGCGCCTCCAGCGAGACTTTGCCGACACTAAAGTCGCGGCCGCGCTCGCCAAGTCCGAGCTCGACTCGCGCTACTACCGACTGCGGCAGCTCGAGCGCAAGTGCGCTGGCGTCAAGTTTGAGATCGCACAGGCGAGTGCGCTCGAAGACGACCTCCGCGCATCGCTCGAGCAGCTCGCGCGCGAGCGCAAGCACTCGCTCGAGAAGCTCCACCAGATCTCGGTCTTCTCCGCCGAGGCATCACTCTTAACACGATAAACGAACTCCCGTCTCGCATACCATACAAATGCAAGTCAATAAGGATTCAGACGTAACCATGTAGCCCAGGGATACGGAGGATACGGTGGTGCAAGTCGTACACAACTTCAACTTCGTTAGAGCACGACGACGACGTTCAAGGCAACGACTGACTGACTGCTGCTGCGCATGTGGGGCTTTGGACGCGCCGACTGCAGCGCTGCGAGCGCAGTGCGAGGTGCGCCACTACGTATGCGCATGTGCATCGATGTGTGGAGTTCGTACGAGCAGCTGCGTCACAGCTCTGTTGTGTGTCCTCAGACTACTTTGATGACCACGTGCGCACACTCGCACGCGCGTATCGACAGAGCGTCCGCGTGCTGCCGACATGCGCATCGAGCGCTGCGTACAGTGTTGATATACACAGCGCGCCACTGGGAGCAGCCATGCGTGCAGTGTGTCAGGCGATGCCGAAACGCGTCGAGTGGGTGCAGCAACAGCAGGAGCAGATCACAGACAGCACTGCGCTCGATGTCGACGCGTGCAACCTCGCCGGCTTGTGGCGCACGTGCGAGTCAATCGAGACGACAGAGACGCTCGACTCGCTCGCTTGTGCGCAAGCGGAGGCGCCAGCGCGAGTAGACAACCGTCACTCGCAAGCAAAGAGCGATGCTGCTGTCATGCGACGGATCGACGCGCACGACTGGTCTCGACCAAGAACGAGTGCATGGCTGCGTCGTCTGCACAGCTGCAGCACTGTCACGCTCGAGCAATCTGCGCGTCAGTGCGCCGCTTCGACTCCAGAGCTTGTAGAGCAGCAGCGCGTGTCCGGCGGCAGGTACAGCAGTCTTCAGTGTCGTTGTGAACGCCATCGAGTCTTCGAACAAGCGTCCGACAAGCTGACGAATGCTCTGGCTTAGTCATGACAACGACGCCGCGCTCTTGGGACTGACCGCACTGCCGCAGCTCGCGTGCGCTTCGCTGTCAAGACTGCAAGTGCCGTCGGCGCCCATGTATCGCAGCTCGCTCAAGCGCTTGGAGCTTCCACGCACGCTCAGTCACGACAGAGCAGCTCACCACTTTACTGATGCACTGCGCTATGAGAGTGCAGTCGTGCTCGAGCGCATGACAACAGACGCCTCACACAGCAACAGCAGCACCAAGGCCTACAGAGCTCATGGCCAGGACCCGACGATCTGGGTGCACTCGCGCGAGTCGCAGGATCATCTCGCGCGCCTCTCGACTGAAGCGTTTGACACAGTCACGACCACAACCGAGTCGATCAAGAGCGAGCGGAGACGCGCAACGACGCTCTCGCGAGTCAAACTGGACGAAGCCATGAAGATGCGACCAGCTGAGCACGTGCAGAGCACATCAGCTGGCATCTTTGCCGCAGTATTGCGAAAGAACGCGGCGTTCACGCTCATTCGAGGACCGAGCAAGCTCCGTCTCTTCGAGTCTCCCGCTGTTGCGCAAGTTGCTGCGCGCAGACTCGCGTCGTGGCAAGTGGCGTCGATCGATGACTGCCGCGTCAACGCAGCAAGCGACAGTCAACAGTCGAGTCTCCAGCAGCTCATGGCACCGTCGCGCGTCGTGAGCTTCGATGAAGAGCGGCAACGTAATGCGCTTCAGTGGACAAAGCGCGACGCTGTGATCGTCCTCGAGCGCGTCCAGACCTGTGTGAGAGCAGCGCCGCCGCGGTCGCTGACGAGCGTGTTGCTCAGTGTGCCGTCGCTGTGGCATCTTGAGGCGCTGACTCGCATCGACTCGAGCCGAGTGACCGAAGTGTTCGAGTGGCAGCAGTCACGTCCAGACAAAGAGGAAGAGATCGAGGGCACAGCAGCTCCAGCCAACTCGCAGGTCTTGAGTCGAGACCTCCCAGCTCCGACACGCGACAATGAGGCAGAAGGAGCGGTGAAATGCATCGAGGTCGAGCCAGTGTGTGCCGCAGACGCGAAGCGAGCGACCGCATCGACAACAATGACGCTCGTGCTCCCAGACAGCGGCGCAACGACGACAGACGACCTCATGCGAGGCTTCCTCGGCATCGCATCAAACCAGCTCGTGCCAGCGCCAGAACTGCCTCACGCGACCTCGTTAAGCTCGAACAGCGCGTCGAAAGCGTCGAGTGCGCTATCAAGTCGCGTCGCGCAGCCGATCGAGCATCTCGCTCGCCCCGTGCTGTGGGACCTCGCGCGCAAGAAGGTGTTGCGAGTGAACCCGAACTCGGTCCAGTGTGCGCTCGACACACTCTCGCTCGAGCTCCTCGAGTCGATCGTGTACCAGCAGCAAGCTGCCGTCGGCCGCATCAGCAAGAACCCGTCCGCGTTCTCGCACGACGCGATCTTTGACGCGTGCGCGAGCTTGCGGCAGGTCGTGTGGCTCCACACGCTGCGGTTTGTCTGCGCTACTGAGCTCTCTCTCTTAACACACAGCGTGTCTTCTCGCGACATCTAACGACTGCGCTGCGCTCGTAGTATGGCGATGCTCAGTGCGCAGACGACGCTTCGTGACGGACACGCGCAGCTCGTTGTGCTGAGCCACGTCACGGCGTCGAGCACGTACAAGCTCGCGCTCGGGCCGTCGCACTGGCGAGATCTCAACCGACTCTGCATCAGTCTCGGCGGCGCGACAGCAGCAGACAAAGACACTCTTCGTACAGAGCAAGTGGACGTGAGTGAGGACGACGACAACTCGGCTGGCGTGACGAAAGAGCCGCCAGCAAAGAAACAGAAGCTGCTCGTGGACGCGGACACAAAGACGCCCGTTCGCGTCATCTGCTCGACCTCGTTCCTCGCGCACGTGCGTTGCTCTCCGTCTGCAAGACGCTCGACTCACACGCATTGAGCCGGAGACTGACTGGGTTGTATGGCGTACTGTGATGCAACAGGGCGAGATCCTCGATGAACTTGCGACCGAGTACGCTGTGACTGTGATCGAGCGCGACTTGCTTGCTCCGGTCGACATTGTCGTGGATGAGCGCAACGGCATCTGCATCCTCCGCACGTCGCTCTTCAGCGGTACGTCAGCTCACGAACGCATCTGCACTACATAGCGCCATGCGAGTGCTGACGAACGTCCTCTCTCTCTTGAAGACTCGAGCGCAATGAAAGCGTTCACATACGCACTCGCGACGTCGCAGATCCAGTTCCAGCAGCTCTGGCTCATCATCAGTGTGTCTTCACGCCATGACCAGCGCCGCCCGAAGCCATGAGCGCATGGCTTACACTCACTCACACTTTCTTGTCGTGATAGCCGGCGATCCAGCGCTCGCGCCAACGGAAGAGAACCTCCACGCGTTCTTTGCAGCACTCGTACACTTTCGCGTCCGCGTCCAGACGCTCACGAGGTGCGCTCTAGTGTCCACTCACCAGCTCTCTCTCTCTCACTTACAGATTCACTTGTGTCGCTGTCAGTGCGTCCGATGAAGCGACGAGCCGGTGCATCCGATGCATCGTCGACCGATGCGCGCAGCTCGCACTCGACACGCACCGCACGCTCCCGCGCATGTGGTTCGAGCGGCCGTTCCTGCTCGAAGAAGAGTCGCAGCTCGAGCGCTTGCTCGCGTCTACGCGCGTCCTCACGCCGTTCGCTGCGCAGTCGCTGCTGCACAAGATCTCGATCGACGACCTGTTCACGCGCAGGTGCGTCTACTTGGAGTGCTTTGCTTCCTCATCACAAAGTGGTGCGGCGCTGCTCCCACTCGACAGTGTTAATGACGATCGCAACAGCGTGGAGCAGCTGCTGCCGTTGGTGCAAGACGCCGTGTCAAGCGAGCAGCTCCAGCTCCTCTGGACGTGCGCATGAACTCGAGCTCTGAACGACACTAGCGCCTGAACGCCATTGTATGGACTGACGACAGTGTTGCTGTCTTTGCTGCTGCGCTAGGATGATGCACCAAGACCACGGGATCCAGCGCCAGCGGCACTGACACCGACGAACCGCCAGCGACACTCCATAGGATGACCAAACTCGAGAGCGAACGGCGTAGTTGTGCTGTTAGATTCGTCTACTGGAAGCGCACGAAGTGCACATGCGCGCGTGGCTTATCGGTGCTCGCGCGCTTTCATCTCTTGCATCGCTTGGAAGCGACCGGTGTAGTAGCCCGACTGGTACCACGCGAGGAGCAAGTTCGAGAGTCCGTCGTCGCTCACACCCGCGTTCGCACTCGCGACGCTCGGGAACGGCGGCATCGCTGCGTGAGGCGATGGCATTGGCATCTGCATTGGCGCGTACTGCGGTGGCATCTGCGCGTACGCACTCGCTTGGGGCGCGCTGTATCCGTAGCCATTCGCATACTGCGGCGCTTGGTACGCGGCTTGAAACTGCGCCTGGAGCGCAGCGTACGCTTGTGCATACGCTGCTTGGTAGACGTCGGTCTGTGACGGAGCTGCGTGCGGCGCCGCATAGCCATTCGTCTGTGCGTGCGCTCCCATTGACGCTCCTTGTGCAAAGCCAAACGCAGGCGATGGAGCTGCAGCGGCTGGTACAGAGGACGACGCGACGTCTTCGTTGCCATCGCTGCTCGCAATTGAGACGCGTCGTGACTGCTTGCGGCTGCTGCGCGAGGGCTTTGCCGCCTGCTTCTTGTGCGATCTGCTCGTGTCGTGTGTGCGCATGGCCGTTAGTTGCTGGTTGTGAGGATCGATGCATCAGAAGGAGACGTCACGTACTTGGAAGGCGCGCTGCTCGAGCGCTGGCGCTGGTCGCTCAGCGCGTCTTCGAACGCCTACATGCCCCACAGACGTCAGTGATATGGTCAATGGACGGACACGAGAGTGAGCGATTGAGTGACGCACCCGCACGATCGCCATGTCGTCCCATTGCTCGTCACTCATCGCGTCGTGCTCGTCTTCGCTGCTGCTCTGTGTCAACACACCACACATAAGAAGGCTGCGCGAGACCACTGCAGACGCGCACACACGCACGCATCATGAACGACATGCACCGCACCATGTTGCTCGATCTGCTGCTTGATTTGCGCTGGTGGATTTGGTTGCCTTTGTTCCCTCGTTTATTTCACTATAAGGATTTATTGCAGAGTGACCTTCCTGCCTCTGAACACGACGTCAGATGCACTCAGGACGCTACGACACTCGTCTCGATTGCTCATGAGCATGATGATCGACGTACTACGGCACTTTTACTACTACTACTACACTCTTTCAAAGAGCACACTCACACAAAGAAGTCGCCGCCTGTGCGGAGACTCGCTGCGATCTCTTCGACCTTGGCGTCCTGGAGCGCAATGATGATCTCTTCCGCTGTTGGTCGCACCGACGGCGTTGGCGAGAGGCACCGGTCGATCGTGTCGCGGAGACTCTGTGGCGCCCACATGTACTCCGGGTGGTTCTCGTGCGGCGCCAGCACTTCCTTCCGATGCACACGCCGCGCGATCTCCAAGTCCGACAGCGTGTTCCCAACATCGTCGATCAAGCTCTGGAACGGCGACACGCGCGTGAGGATCTCGCACATGAGCACGCCGAACGCGTACATGTTGGCGCGCTTCGGGTCGACTGGGAACGACCGCGTGACGATCTCGGGCGCAAGCCACACGAGCTCGCCCGAGCCGTAGCTCTCGACCACCGGGAGCTTCTTCACGCACGGGTAGCAGTCAAAGACGTTCACTTTGCACTCGTTCGCGCCGCGCACGAGGACCTTGCGGCTCGAGAGCGCGCGGACGTACATGTTGCGCTCCGGGCTATGGAGGTACACGAGCGCGCGCGCGACTTCGAGACACAGACCGAGCTTTGCCTCCATGTCGAGCTCGACGTCTGGGTCCGACAGCACGGTCTTGAGGTTGTCTTTGTCCATGAACTCGGCCACGACTGCAAAGTCCGTGCCTGCGATCCACGTCACGCCCTTGAGCTGCACGAGGTTCGGATGCGCGAGCGGCGCGAGGAAGCACGCTTGGTTCATCAAGCTCTTGGTCGTCGCGGGCGCTGAGACTTCGGCTTCAATGCGCTTCACGATCACGCGCTTTCGACAGTACTCGCCGATCCACATGCGACCAGCGCCAGCGGGTTTGATGAGCTGCACTGGGTGCTCGAGCCGGAGCTCGCGGAGCGTTTCGTCGCTCGAGAGCAGCACCACTTTCCCAGACGTTGTCGTGTCGGCTTTCGAGATCAAGTTGGCCGTGTTGTCGCCGCGGCCGTCGTCGTGTGCGCGCGTCGTACTCTGCTTCTTTGCCAGGACGTGCTTGTACACGAGGTAGCCCGCGAGTGCGAGTGCCACGACGCCGATGACTACGATCAGCACGATCATTGTCGTATTTGACGAGTCGCTGCTGTCTGGCGTTCCCGTGCTTGGGGCGAGCGTCGCAGCCGATCCGCTGCCAGTGGCGTTCCGAGACGGCGGCGTGCCGATCGAGCTCGCGCCGTCGCAGACTTTGTAGATACCGTCAACGATGCGCTTGCCGCTCGACTCAACCACGCCCGTGTTAAAGTTGCACCCAGTGCTGAGCTCGAACGAGAGCGACGACGCTGGTGTCGACGCGACGTTCGCACTTAGCGTCCGGTACGCTGCAGCATCGAGGACTTCGAACGTCTTGCCGAGGACTTCGACATTCCTGTACAAGAGCGGGAATAACCGAATAGTCAGCCACTGCACACAGTTTGATGGGCTGCATGAGTTGGTACGGCTGACGTACGCTTTGAGGCCGCTGGTGCTTCCGTACTGACGCGCGTAGAGACACTTGGGCAGCGTGGCGAACGCATTGCTTGTCAAGTCTCTGTATGTGTGTTCACAAAGCACTTGGTTGTGAGTACGCGTTCGTTGGTTGCTACTACAGAGAGAGATATCAGTGAGAAAGAACGGCACGCACAGCTGCTGGAGCTTGGGACTCGTGCCTGGATGCATCGTGAGCACGAGGTCGTCGGCGTTCGTGCCGTCCATTGTCCTAGTCACACATACACGAGGACATGAGGATTGAGACCCATACAGACGATCGCATAACAGAGAGAGCGAGACGTACAGTGTGAAGAGCGAGTCAGGCGTCTTGATCGATACGTTTGGGGTCTTGAAGTGGACGTTCGTGAACTTCCTGCTCGATGGCACGAGAGCGCGCGCGTGAGCAGTCATGACAACCACAGTTGAGCGTTAATAGCAGTAACGTACAACGTCGCGAGCGCTCGGAGCTCCGAGAAGCCGGCGTCAAACTCCACGACCTTCTTTGCGCCGTCGAACGAGCGCTGCGTCGCGTTGCCGCTGTGAATGTAGCTAGAGCGTACGAGAGTAGAGCGTCCGAGCATGTAAGTGTGAGTCTATGAAGGACCAACAGCGAGCGTCATCTACGCAAAGAGCAAGACACATGGACGTACAGAGAGACGAGCGTGTCGCTCACGAGCGCTTTCATGACGAGCGTCGCGGACTTGATGCCGACCTCGAGCGTCGTGACGTTGCTGAGCGGCGCCTTTTCGCGCACCGTTCCACCGCAGAGGATCGCAACGTCGCTCGTGTCCTGCGCGCTCAGTGTCGGCTCGACGCAGTCCTCTGGCGCCGTGAGCACCGACTGCGCGTGGATCGGGCTGAGCTGCGTGACGGCGAGTGCGAGCGCGAGCACCGCTACTGCGAGCGTCCTAGTTGCGCACATATCGGCCTGCGATCGTGGAAGTGCCTGCGTGCCTGCACGTAGCTGTGTGTCTGCTGGCTGTCTGCGGTCACTGACGGACGGCACGCTGGCTGGAGCTCGCGTGTTCGTGCACTCGTGCTTGTGCTCGTGCTTGTGCTGCTGCGGCGTCGGCGCTTCGCCCAATGGCGATCGTGCTCGAGTACACTCGCGACTGCGACTGTCAAGTGGCGTATGCTGCATAGCGAGGTCCTAGAAGACCTATATCTCGAATAAACCTATAAAAGTGCGGTCAGCGACCTCAAATACTGACTGTGGGTTCAGTCTCGGGTCAGTCGATAGGGTACCTAGTGCGTACGTAGCAGCAAAGTACGACGAGTACACGATGAGTACAGTAGCTGTCCGTTCAAGTCCACGGACTTTTGATAGTTTAAGGCACTTGATACTGCGACCAATTGGGCTACGAGAAAGGCCAGCAATATACGTATATTTTTAACCTATTCATTGTATACCTGGTAAAAAACTATACCCCACTGAACCAACCCCCCGCGCTTCGCGCGATCCATACTCCCGTGAAAACCCTAGCGCTTGCGGTGGGCCAGCGACTACGCCAGTGTGACCCTAGCGCCTGTGGCGGGCAGTTTTCTTGTGTGAAACCCTACGCGCCTTCGGCGCAGCTTCGTTCTCAAACAATGAAATCCGAGGTTGTATACATCAATTCTTGTCCGGATGAAATTTGATTCCCAATCGGTCGCAATAGGCACTCTCATAGTTTAATTCAGATGGTGGTGGACACCTTCGACCGACAAACGCTCATAGGTTCGACTATCACTCTCTTTTAAGTGCGACCTCGAACGAAATATTTCCGTTTATATTTCCTAATTGTTAGAAACCGAAATAAAATACTGGGAAAGGGCGAAACGTTGGATAACCTCTTATTTGTCACTATCAAAATTGTCTGCTTGGACAACTCTATAGTGTAATCCAGTCGTTCTTGGACAAATGCAATAATAAATGGAATCGCAATAATAGGGTACTGTTTGGAAAATGTCCACAAAAGCGGACAATGGGTACAAAACCCTTGACCACATTTTTAAGCCTAACGTTTGTATGGGAGAAGGAACGCAACAATTACGAATCGATACCTAAATATTGCTTTGAGCCTCAAGTATGAAGACGCGCTGTTGCGTCGGCTGCCGATACGCTCCTTGCTTGGCGCGCGCTTGGGTCGCCGAGAACTCGGAGCTTGGAGCTCGGAGTTGGGAGCGCAAGGCGTCCCGAGACGTCCATCCACTTGCCGACGATAGACCCATTACAACCACGGACGCTGCTGGCGACCGTTGTTTCAGCAAATCTCGACTCTCCTGGTGTCCTTCGCAACACAACATGGTGACGGACGGACGGACGCGCTCCAGTCCTTGCCCGTACTCGACTCGATGCCAGCTTCTCGCGACACAGACCGAGAGTTGACGCGTTTGTTATGCTTGCCACTTGTTCGTCGACTTGTCGAGTCTTACTGTCAACGCCATCCGCGCCTCGCTGAAGTGCTCACAAGAGCACGAGAAGCATACACGTCGCGCGAGTGAGCCACAGAGCCTAGAACTCCAGAACAGCTCGAGTGCTGAAGTCCAAGTCAATCACAATGCGTCTGTGCATACGGACACAAGCATGTACCTGCGCTCGCGTCAACGGTGAGTGGGCATGCAGAGTCGTCGTCGATAGCTTTGCGTACACATACACACATACACTGCCCATGCGCCTGCGAACTCATAACGACACTGCGCACAAGAGGCACACTGCACACAAGAGGGGCACTGTCGTCTCGACGCATTGACTCGCTCGTTCGCTTGATCGTCCACTCTTGTATGTTCAAATTGATGCGAAGAAGCGCTTTGTCGAGCCTCGAACATCCGATCGTCGCGAGCATGCATGGCGCGCTGCGAGTCGTCTAGGACTCTAGCAACTCTCGGCGCACTCGATACTGACCGAGATCACTGTCGCGACTGCGGAGGCGGCAACAATCGTAGCGACGCTATGATGTATTATCTTGGCACGCTGCGTCACAGCGTCCTTCGGGTGTCAGCGACAATGCAAGAGGCATATCAAACAAAGCAGCCAGTGTGCGTACAGCTACTTGCACAGCTTTGTGTATGCGGTGTATGCGGGGGCGCCGTTGCTGTAAGCCATGAACGGGCAGACGTCACAGTGCGGGACGGATAGAGCACATAGATGCCCTCATCAAGTGCTTTGTTCCGATGCACCGAGCGCTCTTGGCTCGAAGCGCTGCGAAGAGTACAACAAAGCGCAGAGCTATGGACCCGGGAGTGAGTCGGCGGCTTTGGTGGGACTTGACTGTAGCTTTGAGGCATCAGTGAGAAGACAAGATGACATGCCATGTGCGGACGTTTGATGCGAGTGGAAAGCGCGCACATGACACTCCGAGTTCGTGTGATTGATCGCGGCGCTCGAGTGCTGAGGTCGCAGACGTTGGATGTGGCACAGCAGCTCTCGAGCACTGCTCCTGCAAGTACAAACGTCACGAGAGCACTGGTACGCTGCTGCAGCTGCTGTTGTTGGGGGACGCGAGGAGGTCTTGAGAATGGTCGTTGGCAGACAGAGTTGACGACTATGCTCGTGCTGTGCTCGCCTTGCCTCGACTCGACTTGTTTCGAGTCTCCTGCGTGCAAATGTCTACGTGTGTGTGTGTGTGTGTGTATGTGTGTGTGTGTTCACACGAGCGCTCTCGTCCATGGACGCACTACCCTCACGACAACCGAGCAAGTCTGTTTGCGCGAGCTAACGAGGACGCACGCGACAACCACTACAACAACAACAGCGCGGCGCACATGAGCCACGAACTGGGATTCCATTCAAATCAGGCTAGACTGTGAGTTGTGCCCTGCTCTTTTCGCCTCAATGCGGCGTCGGTAGGTGTGCATGTGTACATGTGCGTCCGAGAAACCGGTTGTTCGAGCATCGCGCAAAGTCAAGGTCTCCAGCCAGCTCAAGTACGGTTAAGCACTGCCTGCTGCTGCCGCCAGGTCCCAGCGACCAGCAGCGACAACGATAGAGGGAGGTTGTCGATCATCACAGATGCAAACCGACCGCACATGCATCATCGTATCGCGCTGCACCATGTGCACCACCGCACGCGCTGCTGTTCACAGACGCCACGAAGACGAAGACAACCCACACAAGTGCGGCACATGAAAATTGTTTCAGCCCACCACAATGCTGATTTTTCGGATTGAGAATGCATACCTTTCAAAATAGGTGGCCATCAAGTTTCCTGTTTGACTACGAGTGGGTGTGATTGTAACGGCACAAACACATACCCTGTTGTACCTGCTCAAATCACTGTTCGAGCACCACTACCGCAACCTTTCTTTTGTCACTATCAAAAGCAGTGGCGTTTGCCGCCGCCATGGCGAGAGTCAGCGCATTTCATCGACGGTCGGTACACAGCACACACTACGAGCACGAGCTGCACGAGCTGCTGCCACTCGCCACTTTCCCTGCGCGACGCACCTGCTGCAGTCGCTGCCACGACGCATCGCTCGGTCGAACGAACGACCGTCCATCGATCCATCGATCGGACGCACGAGCGACTCCTGCGTGTGTGTGTGTCCTGCACCTGCTCTCGATCTCGATCTCGACCAACGGCCAGCACAGCACACCCACGCACACGCGCAACAGCAACACCAGCACTCGCTCGCGATCGATTGATCGATTGATTGATCGACGCAATGGTCAGCACCCGCCGCGCGCTCATGCACACCACTGCGGTGCTCGCAGCGCTCCTCGTAGCGTCCGCCAGTGCCGCCGATGTCACGCCCGCACCAACGCCAGCTCCAACGCCAGTTCCAACGCCAGCTCCAACGCCAGCTCCAACGCCAACACCGAGCACTGCAGCACCGAACGGAGCACCATCGTCGAGTGGAAAACTCGAGAGACTGCATGCACCTGCGGCTTGTAACATCGCCACGCTCGCTGTCGTGAACCAGAAGATCGACTTGTCATGCAGCGGCGAATCAAAAGGCGCAGTTGCGGTCGGCACGTTCACGACGCTCGAAGTCGCTGTCGAGTCGTCGGAGCTCGTGATCGAGTCGCTCGGCACAGTCCCGATCGAGAACTTGTACGTGTCTTGGCGCATATGTGTGACTGTGAGAGGCGGCGGCGCATTCGAGTCGACCGAACAGGACACTGACAGCTCGGTACTTGTCTCCTGCTACGAGCAGACAGATCCACGGCGGCGCATCGGGTGTCACAAACCCCACGGGCGTCGCACCAATCCTGCGCTTCGACTCGAGTCTCGCAACGGTCGCGACTATCTCGGCACTGTACGTAGCACTGGCCGCCCAGTCGAGCGTCGCGGTTTGATCGTCGTGCGACTGACACACGTGCCCATCTACCGTTCCCTCTTCGCCATCAGGTGGTTCACGCGCGTCAACTTCTCGAACAGCTCCGTGACGCTCAAGATCCCCGACACAGTCGCGTACCTGTACGTCCATACACGCTCGTTCTCTACAACAGACGCTCGATCTGGACGAGCGACTCACGCGCTCCTGCGTCTACTGACCTCCCAACAGCAAGCTCGATGGCACGAACGCAGTCGACATCTCGCTCGACGTCTCGAAGGACTCGGCGCTTAACAAAGTGTACGTCGCGAGCGCTCGTCGTCTCTTGATGCTGGCAATGAGGACTGACGTGTCACTTTTGTGCACGCCCTCGCGATAGTGACTTCCTTGCCAACCCCATGCCGACGATCCCCAAGTGTCTCTACGAGCGCCAGTACAACAAGAGCAAGATCGAAGCGTACGTCGCTTGATCCAGTCGCGATGCTCTCTGTCAGTCGTTCACGCACTCACACGCACTCACACTTGTCTGTTCACCGTGTGCAGCACGGTTGTGCTTGCAGACAACACGCCCAAATACTTCTCAGCAGACATTGTGCGCAACCTCTCGCTCAACATCAACACGGCAAAGTCGAGCTTTGACGTCGGCTCGTCGTGCCTCCCGAACACTGTCCTGGCCGACGGCACAGTGACGGAGAAGCTCCGCGTGTGCGCTACGACAACGTCGTCGAGTCCACTAACGCCATCCCCGTCGTACGGCGGAGTCGCACCATCCGACGGCTCAGCGTCGACTCCCAAGAGCAAGTCGTCGTCCAACACGACGCTCATTGTGATTCTCTCGACGGTCGCAGTCGTCGCGGTCGTCGTTGGCGCGGTGCTCTTCCGCAAGCTCGGTGCGCGGCGCTCTGGCGCGAGTCAGCGCGACGACAACGCAGTCAACTTGATCGGCAAGGACGACGCGTCCGGCAAGCTCTCGTTCATCTCTGGCGACGAGACGCTCCGTGCGCTGCGCTTGCAGCAGCACGAAGTGACGCTCACAAAGGCGCTCGGGACCGGTCGACTCTGGCTCGGCGAGTACGCGGGCGCCAAGGTGCTCGTGAAGCGCATTGAAGCTGAGGTCTCGGACGCGTACGTGACGAAGAACCTCATGAGCCAGTCGCAGGTCCTCGCGACGCTTAAGCACGACAACATCGTGCCGCTCGTGGGCGTCACGTGGCTCGCTGGCACGGACTTTGCGCTCGTGGCCGAGTTCATGGACAAGAGCAACCTCAAAGCCGTGCTCGCGGACGCAAACTGGCCGCTCGACATCCACGCAAAGCTCCGCATGTGCGTCGACATTGCGCAAGGCCTCGCGTACCTCCATAGCGCGGACCGGAACCTGTACGTGCGCAACTTCTCGAGCCGCAAGGTGCTCATGAACAGCTCGTCCGAGTGCAAGCTCAACGTCTTTGACGTCTACCCGAGCACGACCAAGTTTGAGACGATCGAGAGCTACGGCGCCGGTGAGATCGCGTGGCTCGCTCCCGAGCTCATTACGCACTCGTCGCCGCAGGACGCGCGCAAGATCAACATGTACGCGTTCGGCGTCGTGATGTGCGAGATCCTCGCGCGCGCTGCGCCGTTCCAGGCGCTCGCAGCTGAGAAGGGCAACACGCTGTCGGACGTTGAGATTGTCCAGCGCGTGCGGCGCAAGGAGGTGCTCGCGCCGCATGAGAACCGCGCCGAGTACTTGCGCGCGCCGCAGAGCCTCCGCGACGTCATTGACCAGTGCTTGGCGCACGCGCCACTCGACCGCCCGAGTGCGCAGGACGTCCTCGCGGCGCTCGAAGCTGCTTCGAGCGAGATCACAGCGACACAGCTGCTGATATAAGACCCGAGTCGATCGAGACGTCTGTGCGATCGACGCGACGTCCGCACAGACACACATGTGCGCGTAGCTCACGAGCGCGTGTGCGCTGCTGGACGATTGCTAATGTACCTCCTCTTGCTGTGCCATGAGCACGCGAGGACCTTCCTTCTGTGACTGTAGCTGCTCGTTCGTTCGTTTACATGGAAGTGCTGGTGTGATCCAGTAGACGACATGGCGCTGCTATGGTCTGTAGTGTTGCTGGCTGGTGTGATCACTGCAGCCTGATCTCTACATGCGAGGCTTCCTACTGAGCGGCTGCTCATGCGAACGAGTGGCGCTGTAGCTGCTCGTCAGTCGTGACGGCAACGGAGTTGACGACGTTCATACGTACGAACGGCTTCGACTAGCGAAGCGCAAGAGCAACTTGACCATCACACTGTAGGATGTCAATGCATGCGCTCGCACTTGTGTGACGCAGTTGGCAATCTGCTGGCTGTCGCTCGCGATCATGCTGAGCACGCGCGAGTCCGACCGCGTGCGCTTGACGTCGCCAGTCGTCACGCTCGAGCTCTGCGACGACGACAACGATGCCGACGACTGCGACTTTGTCGAGCAGCGATACCCGCCGCCTTCTGCGAGCTGCACACGACCGAGTGCACGCGCACGCACTGGATCTCGGAAGACTCGGAGCCGCTTTGCAGACGTCCACGTCGTGATCGGACTGCTCATGTCGGTCGTCGGCGCTGGCATGCTCTCGGTGCCGTATACGTTTGTGATGATCCCGACTGCACTTGCGCTCGCAAGTCTCGTTGTCGTTGGCCTCTCGATGGCCGCGACAGCGACAGCGCTGCTCTATGCGTTCGCACACGCTGCGAGCAAAGAGGAGCAGCTCCGCCACGTCGGTGCTGGCAACCGACTCGCGACGTTCCAAGCACTTGCGCGCGTCGCTGGCGGTGACGTTTTCGCACTCGTTGTGGCGCTCGTGACAGCGCTCGGGATCTTTGGCGGCTGCGTCGGCGGCATCCGGATCGTGCGCGACCTCACGCCGCACGTCGTACGTCTACTGCTGCTGTGCGCCTCGACCAGCTCGTCGGTATCGTCCGAACACTCAAGCGATTGGTACGAGCGCGTCGTGCTCTGGAGCTCGTTCGCGTTCGTCGTCCTCCCGCTCTGTTTGCTCAAGAGCCTCTCGGGTCTCCGAGCGACGAACTACCTCGGCTTGCTCTGCTCGCTCTACCTCGTGCTCACGGTCGCCTACCACTCGTTCGAAGCTTCGTCGTCGCCCTCATCGTCGTCGTCAGCATCGCAGCAGCAGTCAACTTCGAGTGCGTCCGAGACGCCACCACCACACGACGATCGACCCACTGGAGCTCCACTCGTGCGCTTGGCGCAAGCCATCGCGATCTACAACTTTGCGTTCATGATGCACCTGAACCTCTTGCCGCTCTTCGTCTCACTCCGAGGCACGCGCGACGCTCGTCCACTCATGACGACGCGATCGCGCATGACACACACAGTCGTGAGTGTCGCGGCGTTTTGCATCGCACTGTACGCGGTGCTCGGTGTCACGAGCGCAAAGCTCTACAGCCAAGCGATCGTTGGAAACTTGCTCCTGAACCTTGAGCGCGACGCTGCGATGGCGATCCCGCTCGTCGCCGTCTACGCGACTGTGCTTGTGACGTTCCCACTGCTCTTCCATCCCATGCGCACGATCCTCGAAGACCTGCTCCAAGCGCGAGCGCGACGGCAGCACCTGAACATGTCAACAACCGCTGGAAGCAAAGCGCCGAGCTTCTCGAGACGCTTTGCTCTCACGCTCGCGCTCCTCGGCGCAGCGCTGGTCGTAGCGATGCACGTCCCCGGCATCGAAGTCGTGTTCTCGCTCACTGGCGCGACGACGTGCACTCTCGTCTGCTTTGTCTTCCCAGTCGCGATCTTCACGCGCGTGTACCCGTGGCGCTGTAGTGTCGCGTCTGTAGCGAGCACTGTGGTGCTCTGGCTCATCGTAGCGCTCGAGCTCGTCATTGGTGTCACGACCGTGTCGACGCTCTTGTAAGTCAGTCAGTCAGTCAGTCACGTACACTACGTCCTAGAGAGCGTTGATGCAAGTGCAATGTCATGTTTGCCAGTGCCTAGTACTTCGCATCTGTCTGTCAAGACTTAAGCTACTCAGCTACTGAACTACTGAGCTACTGCTGGCGGAGCGAACAGCGCCGTCTTGAGCCGCGGGAAGCACTGGAGCACGCGGTCGGGGTCGTCCGACGTGACAAACTCGCGCGCAGTCGTGAGCGGAAGCACGCCAAGCGCGTCTTTGAAAGCGCGTCGCACGCCGCGGCGCTGAAAGAACGTGTGCATGCGGTTCAAGTCTTTCTCGAGATGCTCGATGTGGTGCGGGTGTGACTGCGCGGTTGCGTCGCCCAGGTCCATGAGCCAGCACCGGCCGTCGTGGTACAGGATGTTGCTCTCGCTCAAGCGCGCGTGCACGAGCTGCGCGTTCTGGTAGAGCGTGCGCATGGACCGGAGCACGTCCACGTACGCGGTGTGGAGCTGTGTCGTCGAGAGCGTTGCGTCCTTGAGCTTCGGTGCAGGCGTTCCAGTGACTTTGTCGCCGACCAAGTCCATCACGAGCACGTGGTCTTTGAAGAGCAGCGGCGTGGGCGTCTGGACACCACAGCTCGCGGCGCGGCGCAAGTGGCGGTACTCGCGCTCGGTCCACTCCTTGAGCTGGCGCCGCAGCGTCTTCTTGACAAAGCTGTCGTTGTGCACACGGCCACTCGCGTCGCACTCGCTCGCCTTTGTGAAGTCGCCGCGCGACGTCTTGAAGATCTTGACAGCAAAGTGACGCGCAAGACCAGTTTGTGTGTCCGTCCCGACTGCGCGGTACGTGTTGGCGTCGCGACCTGTGTGGATGCGCTCGTGGATCGAGTCGAGCTTGCCGCGGTGCATGAGCTTGAGCAGCACCATGCGCGTGCGCTCGTCGAACGCACTGTCGCGACTCGCAAACTTGTTCGACTCGAGTCCACTGCGAGCTGGACCTCGACGCGAGTCGGTCTTGTCCTGGCGCCGCAGACTCTCGCGCAGCGCGTTGAGCGTCTTGCTCGAGCTCTGGAGCGACACGTCGCCAGGCGCGTACGTATCGATCAAGTCGAATGAGTCATCATCTTCATCGTCGTCGTCGTTGTCTTCAGCGTCGTCGTCGTACACAACAAAGTCGTCGCTGTCGTCGCTAGTGTCGTCATTGTCGCTCAATGCAAGCGCGAGCTCGCGTGCAGCAGCTTCGTCTTTCGCCATTTGTGCTCTGCGCTCGTCCTCGACGAGCTTCAGCGCGAGCTCTTCGTCCATGATCTGCTGCATCGTCTTGACTGGCGATACACGCGAGAGTACGCTGGCGTCGGACGAAGCAAGTGGTGCAGTCGCTGACTCGAGCGACTTCCAGTGCGACGGAGATGCTGGTGCTGGTGAAAGCGGTGGCGTCGACATGGAACAGATGAAGTCCAAAGAGCAAAGCGAAGTGTCGATCGAGTGTGTGTGCAGCACGAAGCAAGTTGGGGAATGACGATACGATGTAGCACGAGAGCACCTTCTCGATCTCTCGAGACCACGACGCCATGAGCGCAAGAGCGTTGGCTCGGACTCGAGTGCGTGATGGTCTCAAGTCAGGTCAGGTCAGGTCCAAATCAATCCAAACGAAATCAGGACGAGACCACACAGAATTTTCTCTCAGAGTGCGTGATGGTCTCAAGGTTGAACTTGGTGTTTGTATGCGTCGGGTTTTTACTCTCAGTCGAGCCATTTTCTGTTGTCGAGCCGTCGACCTCTAAGCTCGACACGTCTTCGAGCCAATTTCTGTTCGGAAGTCGACGCGACACCCAAATTTCTAAAATAGGGCAAATCGCTTTAGCCGGGGGATTTATTACAGAAGGAAATCTAATGTAGGGCTACCGGGTATGACAATTGGGTATATATCTGTCTAAACCGGTGTAATTGTTAAAAACCTCTAATGCACATCCGAGTTTTTTTAAACTAATCCTTTATAACCTCAAAAATGTGGGCCAAGGTTTTGAAAACTGACGCCTGTCTAACCCGGTAGCCATACATTTGCTATTGGTAGCCTTTCGATACAAATCCAAGTTGTACTACTTGCCACATACATTGGCCAAGTAGGTACACTGTGGAGAATTATTTCTTGTTTTCACTATAGTCCACTTTTCATGAATTTCTGGTTATGTCTTCATGATTTGGTTCGGATTGACTCCATTGACAACAACATGACTCGACGCTCCTCAAAGCACCCGTTTCACTCTGTTAAGAAAGCGCACATGGCGCTCGTACACATACAAAAAAGCACTCGGTCACACACTCTCGACTTGGACGACGACGCTAGTGACGACAACACTGCAGCCATGGATCGCTCGTTCAGATGTCCTCTGTCCCGTCCGAGCGAAAACGGAGCGTCATCTCTTCGTCGCCGAGCGCACCTCCGAGCGCGGCAGCAGTCGCTTCCGCTTCATCGAGCAGCGCCGACGACTCGATCGGCTCGGTCTTGATCTGGCGCTCGACGTGAACAGGCGGAATGCCGCCGCTCCGGTGCTGCTCAAAGAGCTCGCCTTTGTCGATACGCAGCGTCTTCGCCGGTCGCACGGGCGCGAGTGGCGCCATCATTGCTGGTGCTGGTCCTGTACCATCGGCGTCGACGACTGGGAGGCGATAGAGCGCGTAGAGCACTGCGAGCACGACGGCTTCGAAGAACACGATGTTGAGAATCACGAGCACGGCGGTCGTGATTGACCAGTGGTACATGAGATACCGCACGCCGGAGAGCTGTGCAATGATCGTGAGCTTCGCGGCGTAGAGCTGCAGGCGCGGGTGGCTCAGCGTGAGCGCAACGGTCGTGAGCGGATGCTCCTTGCTCTCGCGAAAGCCGTTGATCGCAAGGACCTCGAGGTGCTGCGCTGGCTCCGTCAGCCCGAACGCGTGCGAGACTGCGAGCGCACTCACGCGGAGCCACTCGACGAGCGCGTGCGACTCGTGCACGATCACTGGCCGCGCGCTCGACGCCAGCGCTGTGCCTTCGAACGACGAGAGCGTCGTCGAGAGCATGAACATGCCAATGTCCACGTTCACGCGCGACTCGGGCACCGTGAGCTCGACCAGCACGTCGTACGTCACGCCGGGAACAAGCACAGTCGCTGGCTCAGCTGGCAACGTCACGTGCGGCGACGCTTGCCACTGGTGCACGGGGTCGAGCAAGTTGAGCGTCGCATGCGGCAGCGAGATGCCGTTGTTGCTATCGTCAGACGGGAGCGAGGCGTGGCGGCCGTAGTCAAAGAAGATCTCTTGCTCGTGCAAGCGCGCGGGGATCATGACGAAGTACAGCAAACTGTACAGAAGCGTCGCAGTCGCAAACAGGAACGACACGCCCACGAGCGCTTGCGCGATGCGGATCGACCAGCTCGTCGCGAGCTGGGCAAAGTCGCCGAGCCAGCGCATGATCTCTTCGCGCACGCGCTCGCGCTCCTCTTCTCGCACGAGCTCAGCAGCGCCAGCCGGGAGCATCGCAAGCAGCGCGCTCCAGGGCACCCAGCGACTCGCAGTCGCCATCATCGCCTACGCTTCGTGCCTTGCCTGGTCTTGCTGCCTTGTGAAAAATCACCATTACATTCTAATACCAACGCAAAAATCACCATTACAATTCTAATACCAACAACATTTCTAATTGTCTAAATTGGGAAAGGGTTGTTGGTATTCAATACCAACAATGTATTTGTTATAACGACGATGTTCTGGAATGTCAGCTACAATATCTATTCAACACTGACACTATCGCAAAAACCACAAGCACAGCAATGACATCAAGAACGTCCAGCATGGCGCTGCTCACGCGACTCGTGCGGAGCTGCCGACGGATCACTGAGCAGCTCCTTGCACCGCAGATCTGCGTGATCTGCCTCGACGCTTTACCATCTCGGCAACTCCGCGACGTTGCACGCGAGACAACGCTCGCACGAGCATACACGAACGAGCAGACAGCAACTACACGAGCAACGAGTCATGCAGCGGACACTGCAACGAATGCTCGCAGACACACAAACAACGACGACATCAAGCAAGACGAAGAGCCCACATGTGCCAAGCTCACGTGCAAGCACAAGTTCTGCACTGGTGCGTCCAGTGGCACTGTGTGTGCCTGAGGTAGCTCACACGTGCATACTCACGCATAGCTTGTTCTTTGTGCAGACTGCATCCGGCAGTACATCAGCATGAAGATCCACGCGAAAGAAGTCGACGACGGTGCGTTCGTCTCGAGTACAGACACATACACGCACACACGCGCTCTCAAGAGTCTACACGAGTGATGCGACGGACTGACGAGTCCTCGCTCTTGTGCTCTCTTGCTCATTCTCTTGCTCTCTTGCCCACCTGATCGCACACTCGCTCACTCTCCAGACCAGCTCGTGTGTCCAGAGCTCGCGTGCAAGCGACCGATCGCCGAGCGCGACGTCCGCTTGATCTGCGGCGACGCTGCGCTGCAGCAGCTCCAGAAGACGCTCCACCGCAAGCGCGTACGTGTCTTCGTGTCGATTGCCTGTGTGTGTGTGTGTGTGTCGCGCTTGTGTGGTGTGCGCCGTTGGAGTGTGATGTGGCTGGCTCAGCACTAACGAACGAACGGACTGCTCTGCACTCATCTCCTGTGCTTTGCTCTGTGATGCCACCTACTGCTCCTCTTCTCCACATGACGCGACGCAGAACGAGCGCAACCCGAGCGCGCGCTGGTGTCCGCGTCCTGGCTGCGACGAGCTCATCGTGTGCGACTCGACTGGCGACTTTACGTGTCCAGCGTGCGCGACCGTCGGCTGCTTTCGCTGTCGCGGGTATGCGCATCGCTTCTGGTTCTGCCCTGGCGAGTCAGCACCCGATGCCGCAGATGCGTCGTACGCGGCGTGGGAGCAGTCAGTCACGAGCAACTCGAGCGCTCACAGCAGCAGCAGTCGGCAAGCCGTGCGGCCGTGTCCGCAGTGCAAGATGCGCATCTGGAAAGCCGACGGGTGCAACCACATCACGTGCGCTGGCTGCCGGTTCGAGTTCTGCTGGGTCTGCGCTGCCGTCTGGGAGCCGAGGTGCGTCAGTGTCTACGGCGGTACGCTCTTGTGTCGGACCCAGACAGACAAGACCCTGACCATGTTGGTGTGCTTGCGAAGCCACTACGCGTGCTACGAGCTGCCGCGACTGCTCACTGGACCCCTCACAGCACGCGAGCAAGTGCTCCGAGCACTGCTGTACATGCTCATCCTGCTCGTCGTCGCGCTGATCTCGGTATTTGGCGTGAACGCGTTCATCACGCTGTACCTGCTCGTCTGGGGCTTTGTCACGCTCGTGCACCGCTTCCAGCACCGACGCAACGGCATTCAAGGCGACGACAACGGCGCTCTTGGACAAGACCGAGTTGCCAGAGTGCAATGACCCGCCGTACACACAAGGCCACAACGCTCCACGCACGCACCAAGTGGCAGATCCCCAAGCAACGGACTCGATCGTGTGAACTGGTCAGTGACCGAGCGACCCAGCGCACGCTTTTGCATCACTTGCTCGTACTGCTGACGCGAGGACTGCCGTTCAGGATGCGCTGCGCTAGGAGCCAAACTCTCTCGCTCCTTACTCACTCTTGTGTACGCGCCTGCATGCGCGCCAGTCTCCGCGTGTGCTGCTGCTGTTCCTGAGCGTCCAACCGCGCAAACTCGCCCTTGATGAGGTAGACCATGTACGCACAGCAGCAGATGCCGATGTGCGTGATCGGGATCCAAGCGTCTGCAAGGAAGCTCCAGACCATCGTAGTTGCGATCACGAATGCAACGACTGCGATGGCCTTTGACGCAGTCGGGTAGCGCTGGGTCGCAGTGACGAGAACGCGCTTCACGTGCTCCTGGTTGCTCGCTATGGCTGACAAGAGCAGCCAGACGATCACGTACACGGGCGTGTGCATGACGATGCTCTCGAGTCCGGTGGACAGCACTTTGACGAGCAGGAAAAGCCCGAGTACAAGGAGCTGGAACATCAGCATGAGCCGATCCAGCGCTCTTCGGAGGTTCCGACCGGCGTCTGCGAATGCGTGGCCAGTCTCGCGAAGCGCGCGCCACGTGTCTCCGAGCTGGCGCCACGACTCGAGTAGAGACTGACGAGAGCACAGATGGCTACGTTACAAGACAAGACAAGAGAGAGAGCAGCGTACGTTGTCAGTTGTGTGCTCTTTGCTCTTGTATCCGACGCCAACGGCCCTCGACCAACACCAAACACACCACTTGACGCACCTTGGGTCCCACGTCGCAGCGCAGACCCAGCAGAACTCAAAGCGGCAGTGCGAGCACGTCATGTGGACGCAGCCGTCAGCTTTCCAGATGCGCATCTGGCACTGCGGACACGGCCGCACGGCGCGGCGATCGCCCGCACCGCGGCTACCGACCGACTTCTCCCACTCGGCGTACAGCGCGTCGGCTTCGTCTGTCGGCGCGCTGCAGTCGATCTCCGGCGCGTGCGCATACCCGCGACAGCGAAAGCAGCCGACGGTCGCGCACGCTGGACACGTAAAGTCGCCAGTCGAGTCGCACACGATGAGCTCGTCGCAGCCAGGACGCGGACACCAGCGCGCGCTCGGGTTGCGCTCGTTCTGCGTCGCGTCATGTGGAGAAGAGGAGCAGTAGGTGGCATCACAGAGCAAAGCACAGGAGATGAGTGCAGAGCAGTCCGTTCGTTCGTTAGTGCTGAGCCAGCCACATCACACTCCAACGGCGCACACCACACAAGCGCGACACACACACACACACACAGGCAATCGACACGAAGACACGTACGCGCTTGCGGTGGAGCGTCTTCTGGAGCTGCTGCAGCGCAGCGTCGCCGCAGATCAAGCGGACGTCGCGCTCGGCGATCGGTCGCTTGCACGCGAGCTCTGGACACACGAGCTGGTCTGGAGAGTGAGCGAGTGTGCGATCAGGTGGGCAAGAGAGCAAGAGAATGAGCAAGAGAGCACAAGAGCGAGGACTCGTCAGTCCGTCGCATCACTCGTGTAGACTCTTGAGAGCGCGTGTGTGCGTGTATGTGTCTGTACTCGAGACGAACGCACCGTCGTCGACTTCTTTCGCGTGGATCTTCATGCTGATGTACTGCCGGATGCAGTCTGCACAAAGAACAAGCTATGCGTGAGTATGCACGTGTGAGCTACCTCAGGCACACACAGTGCCACTGGACGCACCAGTGCAGAACTTGTGCTTGCACGTGAGCTTGGCACATGTGGGCTCTTCGCCCTCTGCTGTGTTGTCACCGTCATCATCGTCGTTGTCGTCTTTGCTGTGCTCGCTTTTGCGGGCATCGCTGTGTCGTTCTGTTGCTGCTGCTGTTGCTGCTGCTGCTGTTGTTGCTGCTGTTGCTGCTGCTGTTGCTGTTGCTGCACGATGGCGCTTACGGAGCCGCTGCACTGGCAGCACGTCGAAGCAGATCGCACAGCTCCCTGGCCTGCGCACGCGCGCAGCGAGACGTCGGTAGCTGCGCGCAATGCCTCCAAGCATGACGTCTTCGTGCTCTTGTTGTTGTTGTTTTTTGCGTTCTTGCTTTGTTGCTTGTCTAATCGAGTGTGAGCTGTTCAAGCCGACGACGAATTTGACGAATTTGACGAATTTGACGAATTTGGTGTCCAGACCCATGAAAGTGTACCCAAAAACGCAATCGGATGTTCTGTGATATTTCATCGCATAAAAGTGGATATTTCACACATATCACTATTCCCATTTGCCCATTTGCCCCATTTGTCAACGCTTGCCCCGTTTGTCAACGCTTGCCCCGTTTGTCAACGCTTGAACCAAAATCCCAAGAATGTACGAGTACACATTTCGATCTGACAAAGTACATTCCCAGCCAATCAATCAAATGGACTGACCACAGGCGGTGTTGACGTACCACAGATGTGCGCGGAACCACACGCAGACGCCACTGCGACGGATATGTCCGAACTGTATTCTTGTGAGTATAGATTGAGATAGATTGATGGAAAACCAACCGAGGACCATAACTATTTGCGACGGAACTAGCCTAAGACAATTTAGTTTAAAACACAAGCCGGGACGTCGCCATCGCCTAGTCTATTGTACGTCACGGAGCACAGTCTATCCAGGAGGTAGTGCGTGCTGTAGGCAGTGCCGTTGTTCACCGCCCACTCGTGCTGCAGTCGCGCGACGTTGGCAGCATACTGCGCGATATGATCGGAAAGCATTGCAGGCTCGGCATGGTAGTTGCCTTACAAAGTCAGGAGTCGGTTAGGTCCCGGGTACATGTGACACCGATTGGCATCACCAAACCCGTGACCACATTTCTAGCTCGTCCAATTTGTTGAGTAAATCTTGGTCGTCCTTTTTCGCTTGCGCTTCACGCCGTCTACAAAATTTGGAGGCGCAAATGGTTCATCGAGTCAGGAACTCAGAGTTGCACGAACGCATTGCAGTAGTGTGAGTTGGTCGTGTAAAGCAAGTGAAGTTGTGATGGTGCGGTATATACACTTCACGAGCCCATCTTTCTCGTCCTGCTGACAGTACATGCGACTGAGCAGCTAGCCAATCTCTATTGACGACTGCTAGCATGCGGGATTGCATGACACTCTTGCACGCTACGCTCGAACTCACGCTTCGTGATCGCGGCTTGATAGTGGCTGAGCAGTACGGCGAATCGATCGCATGCATAATTGCACGACTCAATCGCAGCCAGTTGTCACTAGCTCGCTCGATGAGATCGTTAACATCACTTACAATGGTCGCAACTCATGTCATATGGTTGTGACCCGAAAATATCACCATCGCTCTACATCTAGTGTGGTGTCGTGGCATCGCGAGAACATGTTCACGTTAAGCTGCCATGATCGCTTGATAAAGTGCTGTGCGAAGAGAACACTTCGCGACGCCTCGACCTAACGCATCTATTGTTTGTATTATTACCTGTCGACGTACACGCTGGCGATCGTCTCGTACCGCGTCGCGCACGTTTGCGAACATTACCAAGATGGGTAACGCTCCCGTAGCACTTCCGCCTTCGAACATGCTCCACATCACGCGACATTAAGACCAGTTCGAGTCAAAATACGCAGGTCATCCGTCCGCCTTGTCTTGAAGCAGTGTGTACGTGTGGCGAATATTTGCTGTCGTTGCGAGCTCTGTATGTATAAACCTCACCACACACCAAACATAAACACATGCTGGGGTTCAAACTCCCGCTAGTGAGTGACGTACACTTACACACATTGGATCATGTGTGAGAGAGTGTTGTCTCCACATCGTCGATCTATCATATAGGCACACTCTATTGTCGCAACGTTCTGCCTACATCAATGACTATATCAATCAATCATAAAACACCTCTCGAAACACCGTATCAAGTGTGCTATCAAAGTATTGTACTTTGAAAACAATGCGCACGAATGAAATTCGTATGAAGCGAACTGACTTGGGTAGTTTGGAATGTGATATCAACGGTTTGCGCCTGCTGTTCGAGTTTGCTATAGTTTGTATTACCTATACCCCTACCTATCTCGCTCCTGATGCACTTGAGGTGTTTTCTGAGTCGTAATCTGATCAAACTAGGTCTATTACGACTTGATAGCTTAAGGGAGATGTACAAAGGCCAAGTAGCATGCCTAGAATAAAATGAAAAAATGCGTAAACGCAAACGAAGTCTTTGGAGTCAAGTCCACACGAATCGACACGACTATAACATGTCTTTGAGTTTACCACGCCCGAGGAAAGTCAGACAACCTTGCTCGCTGCTGTGATATAGTGCGTCGCTTTCGCGAATCAACGCTCGCAAGCGATCGCACCAGCCTCGCCGCGTCTCGTACTGTTCCAGTTCGCTTGAGCTCGCTCCAGTGTGCTCCAGAAAGTTCCAGACGGTCCCAGATCGTGTGCCACGCTCGCCACCAGCGCGCCCTCTACAGCCACCGGCCGTGCACGTTCGCTTGCGCCTGGTTGCCCGACGACGACACTCGTGCACACCATCAGCGGCACGGTTTCCCGATCGCAACCAGCGACACGCCGGTGTGGCGCTGCGTCTTTGCGACAACGTCAAGATCTTGAGATCGGCTGGAAGATGCCTGAAGTCCTGGAGATGATCAGCTGGAAGACTGCTGGAAGATGATCGAAGGTCGGCACTGACCAGAGGCCAGAAAGTGATACTCTGTATCCATGATCCTGTGGCTGGCAGCACGCGAACCACAAGTCGAGCGCACACGCACGCGACATCTACGAACTGGCTCGACACTCCAACAGCATACAAACAGCAAGTCGAGCGACTCTGTCGGCGATCCTGAAGAACTCCTGAAGACTCCTGGAAGATCGACCAAGGCTTTGAGCCCAAAGACGCGACGCCACGGAGCCAGCGACCGCTGAACCCAAGAACCCGCAAGCGACCGAGACGCAACCGAGTGCGCGCGCTTGTTGCGTATTAGCACTTGTGCTGTTAGAGCCCGGTAGTGAGCGAAAGCAGTTCTAGTCTTGAGCAAATGTGCGCACACATAAGAGCTAATAAACTTCCCAATTTGCCAGCTTCAGCACAAGTCGCTCTGCTCTTCTCTTCCTTCCCAAGTCTCCTCGCAACAGCAAGAGTGCTGGCACAACAGCACACGGTCGGTCTCGAAGACCACGTACATTTGGCGTGACGTTTGGCTCTTTGGGAAGCTTCAACCCCCTCTCGTCTCCATTTGCCTGCTGTATACTTGGCGGTTGTGTGTGTGAGTCAAAGCCTTGCATCAGCTTGCATTCCATATTCCTTTGTGTGCCTGTGTACTCCGAGATCAGAAGGCGCGGGTGAGCTGAAAAGCGCTCAGTGCTGGATCAAGGAGGAGAGTGCCGCCAAAAAGCCCAGAAAGATCAAGCCTCGGAGTGATCGCCGGTCGTTGCTGTCTTTGCTGAAAGCGACCCGCGAAAGAGCTGCCAAGAGAAGACTTGCGATCATCCTGGAACGCCAGCTGTCTTTGCGAACGCGTCCCAAGAGATGTCTCAAGCGGTCCCGGAGAGATCCACGCCTGCCAGCTGTCTTTGCGAACGCAGCTCGTCGGGGAACTCTCCAGAACCCTCCAGAATCGCCGCGCACGCTGCTGAGTTGCGAGTGCGTGTCCGGTCGATTCTCCTGGAAGGCTCGAGCGCATCCGTCCAGCTTGCCGTTGGGACCCGGACCGATCGCCGAGCGAAGAGCTACTACTACCTGCTGCGCGAGGTTGATAAGATCCCTCCCAGTCACCCGTCCGAAGAGCGCAAGCTCCTAGTTGACACCCTAGTCCCGTCCGTTCCGGCGGTTGACTCCCCCGTCTCGGCCCGAAGTCCGATTGACTCCCAGTCCCTCGAGGTTCTCCAGGGCGCCTCCGCGTTCCCTCCCGAACCCCAGGCGTCTCCAGAAAGTCTTCAAGTTCGCTCAAGAACTCCAGACTTCTCCAGGAGAACTCCAGAAGCTCCCAGCTCCTCGAGGTTGACTCTGTTCCTGCGAGCGCGTACGGTGACGCTCCAGTTAAACCCTGCACGTTCATCACCAAGGCGCTCGAAAACCTCTCCAGATCATTGAGCCGCACGTCCCCGAGAGCGAGAACGGTGACGCTCCGAGCGAACCCAGTGACGTATCGCCAGGCACGGTCTCCAGCCCAGACCAAGGCAAAAACAGGACCCCCGGGGCACGTTACCGGAGGCTCGAACGATCGAGGCATCCCTGCCGTCAGGCTTGAGATTTGCTTAGATTCAAAGAACCAAAGGGATATACAACGCGAGGTACTGACCACCCCCTGGAAAGCGTGCTACCCCTTCGTGCAACTCAGACCCACCATCTTCGGCGCAAGGACGCCCAGGGTCGCTCAAGGACGCTCAAGAACACCCCAGGTCGCTCAATATCATACAAGAACACTCAAGGTCGTTCAAGGACGTTCAAGCGCACTCAACGTCGTTCAAGGTCGTTCCAGATCGGCTCCAAAGCTCGCCAGAGTTTCGAAGACTCCAGATCACCCCCAGCAGTGCGCACCAGGCTCCAGATTTCGCCAGAAATCTGAGGCACTTCATCACACTTCCACTTACAACACCTATTTCCAATCCAGTATTTCCAATTCAGTCACATAAATACCGATTTCGTTCGCAGAAAGAAAAGTTCAAACACCAGAAATTCCACCTTCCGAAGCTGAGAGCGGTGCGCACGCGGAGGTACCGTATAGTGCCGTTTATTAAGGATACTGATAAACAGAAACAGATGGCGGCGAGCAGTGAACAGAAACGGCGGAAAACAATTCTGCAGTCTATTCGATGTCGTCGTCAGACCACAGGATCGCTCGCAAGGTGGAGCAACTCAAGTTGCTCTACAACATCGTTGACAAGTGGCTCGGAGCATTGCACAAGCTTCGCGCCGCTGAAGCCCGCTTGTATAGTCTCCGTGGACACAGCCTCCCACGCCGCGCTGACCCACTCACTCACATCTCGTCTTGTTGGCGCCTTGAGCTTGAACGCAGTTCCTTCCTGTCGCTGCTTGAGCTGTACGCGCAGCGCGTTGAGACAGCTTGCGCGCAGCGCTTGCTTCAGTGGACGGTTCCACGCAACGTCTGCGAGCTGCGAGACTGCCATCGCGCCTGGTGGCACTCGCAGCAACACCACATTGATGCTTGCGGCGAGGTGGACGACTTCGCTTGTCCAATGACCAGCGAAGTCGTCCCAAAGAAGCCGCACTGGCACGATCGTGTCTGCACGCTCTGCAAAGTGGTAGCGCAGGAACTTGAGCGACAGCTCGCTATTCCACCATCCTGTCAAGTCATTCAGTAGCAGTCAGTGCAAAACAACATTGACCCGTACTCAGTGGACAAGCAAGCACACACCTTTCGTGCTCCCAAAGATTTGTTTGTCGTGCTGCAGCGGTTCAATCTCGCGCCAAAGCGTACGGCCGAATCCGTGCCGCCGCGCAACGTTCTCTGCGTGCTGATCTGGTAGTGACGATCTTGAAGCCTTAAAGACCACGAACGGGGCGTACTTCGCGCCACTAGGGTCACCAAGCAACATGACAGTCGCTCGATCCTTGCTTCGACCTCCGCAGCGCATCCAGACCGTGCGCGCTCCCTTCTTATCGATCGTCTGCTTGGGCAAGTACTCGAAAGACACAGCTATCGCAGAATTAGAATCTGTTGGTACAAAATCAGTGTAACAATCGAATGCGCACCAGTTTGGTCTGCATTGTGCACGACAGAGACGCCAAGTGACTCCATCGTTGCGCGCACCGTCTCGGCGAATGCTACTGCTGTCGCGTCGAGCTCTGCAGGTGCTCGTTGGCCTTGACGTGTGCGCATACGAAGCGAGAGCTTGTGCCGCGCCATGAACCGCTGTTGCCAGCGTCGCGACGCTGCAAAATCGCTGATGCCGTTTGCTTCGGCCAGCTCGCGCGCGTGAATGCTTAGCATCAGCGGCGACACTGGCACGCCTTCTGCGCGCAGATCGTCCATCCACTTGACTACTTCATGCTCGAGCGAAGGAGAGAGAACGGTTGCAGCACCCTGCGGACGTGCTTTTTTGCGATCACCAGCGCTCTTGCTTGTGCGCAGGTCGCGCGGACGCTGTTCGTCTCGCTGCCATTGCCACACAAGCCTGCAACGACTTGCTGCAGCAGGCACAGAGAGCGAAGGGTAGAAGTCTGTACGGTTGCTATGATGTCGCCGTGCACCCGCAGGTACTCGACAACATCAAGCTTGTGCCGCGCAGTGAAGCTGTCTCGCCTTGGCATCTCGCGCTGGTTGTCGTTTGAATGAGCGCGTTTGTGTGGCCGTGCGAGTGCAACAAATGGACGACACGTCAATCATTTACAAACGGCACAGACCACTGTTGTCAAATTCTCGATTTTGACAGGCCAGATATCTCGATCCGTTATAAGCGGCCGTGTTTTTGAACGGCACGTTACGGTAATGGAAAAAGGCAACCAACAAAAAATTACAGCCAGAGACGGTCGTCTGATTTCGAACAAGGCCTCATTAACTCTTTTAACGGCCATTTCCCCATGCTTCGATCACCGAGTGCCACTTCCATTGCAAGGCCACATGCCGAAACATGATGAAGCACCTCAGGCTCACGAACAACGGAGTCAAGATCGCGCAGATGTACATCGCAGCGCGTTCGATGTTCAAGCTAAAAGTGGGCTACTTTTTTTGGCGCGAATCCGGACGGACCTGGATCGACCCCTTCCCGCCGCGCCTCTGTAACGCGAGGTGCGTGAGCAAGACGCTAGTGACTCCCACGAACAATCTATTAGCACGATTCAACAGGGCAGCAAACGACAGGTTCAAGTCCTCGCACCCTTACATTGTTGAGTTCATTGTTGTGGTTGAAGGTATCTCGAGCCACAACGATTGCCTCCTGCTGAACGTCGCTCGCAAGCTTGTATCCGCTCTTCGTCGCAATTGGTACGCCATCCCAATATAAATCGGCATGACGAATATGTGCGACGCCGAAGAATACAGTTGTGAAAGCGATGACTTCGGTTCAGACATTAGCGATATCGGTCACAGCAGCCACAGCGCTGGCACCGACGCAAAATGCAGCAGCTCAGGTAAAATTAGACCTTACCGGTAGCGATCAAAGACATACATTAACGAACGAATCGGACGAGCTAGAAATGTGGTCACGGGTTTGGTGATGCCAATCGGTGTCACATGTACCCGGGACCTAACCGACTCCTGACTTTGTAAGGCAACTACCATGCCGAGCCTGCAATGCTTTCCGGTCATATCGCGCAGTATGCTGCCAACGTCGCGCGACTGCAGCACGAGTGGGCGGTGAACAACGGCACTGCCTACAGCACGCACTACCTCCTGGATAGACTGTGCTCCGTGACGTACAATAGACTAGGCGATGGCGACGTCCCGGCTTGTGTTTTAAACTAAATTGTCTTAGGCTAGTTCCGTCGCAAATAGTTATGGTCCTCGGTTGGTTTTCCATCAATCTATCTCAATCTATACTCACAAGAATACAGTTCGGACATATCCGTCGCAGTGGCGTCTGCGTGTGGTTCCGCGCACATCTGTGGTACGTCAACACCGCCTGTGGTCAGTCCATTTGATTGATTGGCTGGGAATGTACTTTGTCAGATCGAAATGTGTACTCGTACATTCTTGGGATTTTGGTTCAAGCGTTGACAAACGGGGCAAGCGTTGACAAACGGGGCAAGCGTTGACAAATGGGGCAAATGGGCAAATGGGAATAGTGATATGTGTGAAATATCCACTTTTATGCGATGAAATATCACAGAACATCCGATTGCGTTTTTGGGTACACTTTCATGGGTCTGGACACCAAATTCGTCAAATTCGTCAAATTCGTCAAATTCGTCGTCGGCTTGAACAGCTCACACTCGATTAGACAAGCAACAAAGCAAGAACGCAAAAAACAACAACAACAAGAGCACGAAGACGTCATGCTTGGAGGCATTGCGCGCAGCTACCGACGTCTCGCTGCGCGCGTGCGCAGGCCAGGGAGCTGTGCGATCTGCTTCGACGTGCTGCCAGTGCAGCGGCTCCGTAAGCGCCATCGTGCAGCAACAGCAACAGCAGCAGCAACAGCAGCAACAACAGCAGCAGCAGCAACAGCAGCAGCAACAGAACGACACAGCGATGCCCGCAAAAGCGAGCACAGCAAAGACGACAACGACGATGATGACGGTGACAACACAGCAGAGGGCGAAGAGCCCACATGTGCCAAGCTCACGTGCAAGCACAAGTTCTGCACTGGTGCGTCCAGTGGCACTGTGTGTGCCTGAGGTAGCTCACACGTGCATACTCACGCATAGCTTGTTCTTTGTGCAGACTGCATCCGGCAGTACATCAGCATGAAGATCCACGCGAAAGAAGTCGACGACGGTGCGTTCGTCTCGAGTACAGACACATACACGCACACACGCGCTCTCAAGAGTCTACACGAGTGATGCGACGGACTGACGAGTCCTCGCTCTTGTGCTCTCTTGCTCATTCTCTTGCTCTCTTGCCCACCTGATCGCACACTCGCTCACTCTCCAGACCAGCTCGTGTGTCCAGAGCTCGCGTGCAAGCGACCGATCGCCGAGCGCGACGTCCGCTTGATCTGCGGCGACGCTGCGCTGCAGCAGCTCCAGAAGACGCTCCACCGCAAGCGCGTACGTGTCTTCGTGTCGATTGCCTGTGTGTGTGTGTGTGTGTCTCGCGCTTGTGTGTTGTGCGCCGTTGGAGTGTGATGTGGCTGGCTCAGCACTAACGAACGAACGGACTGCTCTGCACTCATCTCCTGTGCTTTGCTCTGTGATGCCACCTACTGCTCCTCTTCTCCACATGACGCGACGCAGAACGAGCGCAACCCGAGCGCGCGCTGGTGTCCGCGTCCTGGCTGCGACGAGCTCATCGTGTGCGACTCGACTGGCGACTTTACGTGTCCAGCGTGCGCGACCGTCGGCTGCTTTCGCTGTCGCGGGTATGCGCACGCGCCGGAGATCGACTGCAGCGCGCCGACAGACGAAGCCGACGCGCTGTACGCCGAGTGGGAGAAGTCGGTCGGTAGCCGCGGTGCGGGCGATCGCCGCGCCGTGCGGCCGTGTCCGCAGTGCCAGATGCGCATCTGGAAAGCTGACGGCTGCGTCCACATGACGTGCTCGCACTGCCGCTTTGAGTTCTGCTGGGTCTGCGCTGCGACGTGGGACCCAAGGTGCGTCAAGTGGTGTGTTTGGTGTTGGTCGAGGGCCGTTGGCGTCGGATACAAGAGCAAAGAGCACACAACTGACAACGTACGCTGCTCTCTCTCTTGTCTTGTCTTGTAACGTAGCCATCTGTGCTCTCGTCAGTCTCTACTCGAGTCGTGGCGCCAGCTCGGAGACACGTGGCGCGCGCTTCGCGAGACTGGCCACGCATTCGCAGACGCCGGTCGGAACCTCCGAAGAGCGCTGGATCGGCTCATGCTGATGTTCCAGCTCCTTGTACTCGGGCTCTTCCTGCTCGTCAAAGTGCTGTCCACCGGACTCGAGAGCATCGTCATGCACACGCCCGTGTACGTGATCGTCTGGCTGCTGCTGAAAGCCGCAGACACGCTCAACGTCTGGCGAAGACTAGCACATGTGATCGCGTGGCATCCGGCGGCGTCACATTGTTGGCTGGTCCTCTTGTTCGTGATATTTGTCACGATGCTGCGGTGCATGTTCGCGAGTCCGTCAAGCATCACCGCGCATGTCGGAATCTGCTTCAGTGCGTACAGAGTCTACTCTGCCAATCGCGCCCTCGAGCAGTTGGAACTCCAGCAGCAGCAGAAGGCAAAGAGACGTCAAGCGCATTTTGATGTGCATTCGATTTTGTCATAGCAGTTGCCTTGTCTATTTCTATCTAAAGAGATCACTACATTTATCGGACTAAAATCTGCAACTTTGTAACCTCTGAGTTACTCTTGTCCACGTTACATATGAAAAACTGTGTGGTAGTCCATTGTTTGAAAATCGATACAACTCAGTCCATACATTTCGACTCGAATACACCAAAGCCCACAGTGCATGTCAAACGCTAGTCTGGAAATTCGTCTGTTTGAAGCTCGATAGTGAAGCGAGTTACACATGAGTTACAGCGTCCATCCCTTTCGCAAAAGGCTGTTTTTGCAATTTGCTCAGAAGTCTCAGTCCATTTTTGAAGAGATGATCACGCCGTGCGGGACGAGCCGCTTAGCGCCTTGCGCGAAGTGATCCGAAGCGCTGTGCTCGCGCTCTTGCACGAGTTCGACGCCTGCCTCGAGCAGCAGTGGCGGCAGTGCATCCATGAGCGACGCAGTAGACGACGCAAGCAGCAGCACGAGTTCCGGCTCAACACGCAACCTGTGACTTGGTGTTTGTATGCTGAAGTGTTCCCGCCAGCCAGCGGGCGTTGCATACAAATACCAAGTTATTTTCTCTTCCGATACATTCACTTGCTCTCCCTGAACAAAGCACTGAACAAAGCACACGACCAACGCGCTTCCGACTCGCGCCGCCACCATCGCCTCTCGTGCTCGTGCTCTCTTGTGAGTGTGTCTGCGCTGCGTCTGCGTGTCCGGCACGTGCGCGTGAGAGCAAGAGCGCTAGAGCACGCACAACCACTGCAGCAAGTGCAGACGCGAGAGCGCGCGCGTGCACTGTGCAATAGACTCGCGCAGCGCGAGTGAGGTCTGCTGCAAACAGACAACTTATCAACCCGTTGCGCGACGACTACAGCAGCAGCAGCAGACAACGACACTTGACGCGCGCGTACGAGAAGAGAGAGAGCGAGAGAGATCGTGAGGTAGCGACTGCACACGACAGCTCTGCATGGCGCACGTCCAGACAAAGGACCCGTTCGGCTTTGTCGGCTCGCACGTGATCCAGCAGCTCAGCACAAGCAGCAGCAGCAGCAGCTCCAGTAGCAATGCAACGACGTCATCTACAAGCAACAGCAGCAGCACAAGCATTGCAGAAGCATCAGCAACGACAGACGACACGACTCAGGAAGAACACGGCTGGATCACGCGCTACGATGCGCAACTCGATAGCTATGCGCTGTTTGTGCCTGGCAAAGGCGTCACCGTCCACTCGCGCAGCGCCATCATGAAGCTCATCGCGGACCCGAGCGTCTTGGTCCAGAACGACGACGACGACGAGGTCCCGCCACCGATTACCGACACTACGAGTCGATACGTCGGCGTCCCATTCCTCCAGCCAGCATCATCATCGACAAGCACAACTACAGCCGCCGCAAGCGCCACACGCGGCACAGTCCAGTGCTACTTGCCGTTTGCCGACACGTACCGCGTCGCGTACGCAGACGGCACGACTGCAGACGTGAGCGAAGACGCAGTGATCGAGAGCATGATCCATCAGCTCAAAGCGCCAGTCGCAGTGTCGAGTCCGCGCAAGCGCAAGCGAGGACTCGAGGTCGTGCCGTCGCCGCCAGCGACAGTCCGGTCAGTCTCAGCGCCAGTTGTCTCTGTGTCAGTCCCGCCGCCGTCGATGATGCCAGTGTCGTACGCGGCGGTCCTCGGCATGGACAGCTCGCCAGTCGTGACGCCATCGAACATCCTCGAGCTCGCCGCTGCGCGGAACAACCACCACAACCACAGCAGCAGTAATGCATCGTCTGCACCACCATTGTTGCCGCCAGCAACAATAACCACACCACAGCCACAGCCAGAACCACCATTAATGCTGTCGCAGACCGTCAAGAGCGAACCACTCGTGATGCCGCGGAGCTCTGGGTCGAACAACATCATCACGCTCATTGACGACGAAGCCGACGACGTTGCGATGATCCCGCTCGAGCTCGACGACATCGTGATGGTCCCAGTCGTCGTGCCAGCAGCACCAGCAGCAGAAGACACGAACACAGTTGTAGATCCATGGACCACGCGAACGTCGACCACAGAGCCTGTGCACTACCTCGTGACGCAAGACGAGCCGCCGGTCGTGACGCCGCTCGAGTCGCGCAGTCTCGCGTACAAGTGCGTGCGCGAGGAGCTCGTGCACTTGCTCGATCGGCCCGAAGCGACTGCGAAGAAGCTCGCGATCCAGTACGACATTCTGCGGAACCCCGACATCAAAGTACGCACTCGCTCGTCTGTGTCTCATGGCTGTCCTTGGACGTCACCTGATTGTGTCTGTGTCTTGCTGCTACTAGCCGATCAGCTCGATCAAGCGGTTTACTGAAGCCTCTGGCCTCGTTGTGCTCAACCACTTGCTCTCGACGTACTTGTTCGAGCACGACGTGTTGGCGCGCGCTGCTGACATCCTGCTCTTGCTCAAGGCGCGTCCGTTGCTAGTGCTGCTTATCCGTCATAGGTCAGCGGCCTCACTCACGCTCTCTCTCTCTCTCTCTCTGTCGCTGTGTACCTGAGCAGATCGTCGCAATGCTGCCGATCCCGCCGCGCAAGTACGTCGTCGACTCGAAGGTCGCGCTCACGATCGGGAAACTCGCCAAGCCGCGCGCGCACGACACGTATCCGCAGCTCCCAATGGGCGTCCTGCACCTCGCCAAGTGGATCAAGCGCAAGTGGACCGAGCACTTCAGTAAGCAGGAGAACACTGGGCAAGCGACCGCGTCGTCGTCGGCTGCACCAGCGAGTCAGCGCACGGGGACGCGCACGCCGCAGTCGTCGAGCCGCCTCGTCGACACGACGCCGATCCCGCGGCTCGCGAACCGTCCTGTGCTTGCAGGTCCGAGCGACGCAAGCCGCACGGCCGCTGACGCATCGCGCACGAGCGTGAGCCTCCCGCTCTCGGCTGGCGGCGCCACGAGCGGCCGCAAGTCGAGTCTCAAGCCCGACTGGATGCGGCAGCAAGAGACGCTCCGGCGCACGCGGTTCACGAGCGACGGCAGGCAGGACAGCGCGGCCGAGTACAACCACTACAAGCGCATTCGGACCCAGACGAGTCACAGCAGTGGCGCTGGATCAGCGCAGCCACTGGCAGCGACGAGCCACGCGCATGCGAGCGAGAACGAGCAGCTCGAGTCGGCTGGTGGTGTCCGCGGGACGTTTGGCCGCAAGCAGAAGCTCTCGTTTGGCTCGCGCTGGAGCGTTGTCGAGTTCCATCGCGACGCGCCACCGAGTGCGGTGCGCCTCGCGCCTGCGAACCGCGCGGCGCAGTACCAGTCGTCGTCGCGCCGGAAGCGCTCGATCCTCCGTCGCGTGAGCAAGTACCAGAGCAATCTCGACGCGATTCGGTAGAACGGGGAGCGTGAGGACAGTGATAGGACCGTGAGAGCGTGACGAGAGAGAGAGAGGAGCACGCGCAGGGGCGTGCGTTAGAGCAGTCGGCAACGAGTGGTGTCTCTATTTATCAGCTCGACACCCACACACAGTCGTCTCGGTCTCGCTCGTTCCTGCCGTCCAGCGAACGCTGTCGAGCGCTGGCGATCGCCTCTGTCGTGTTACCGACCTGATCGCGAGAGCTCCCACGAGAGCTCCAAGTACGCAACGACGTCCTGTGTCCATCCATCCATTCAGTTGATCGTCAGTCAGTCAGTCAGTCAGGCGTTGCTCGAGAGAGGTAGAAGAAGAGAGAGAGATGGGAGGACGTACCTGCACAAAGTCGCGTCGGAGGTGCACTGGGACGTTCACGTAGCGCACGTACTCGGTCATGGACGCCTCGATCTTGCGCAGTTTGCTTATGCGCGCGCGCCAGGGCTCGTGCAAGTCGATGCGGCGCTCAAAGTCGCGGTAGTAGTCCACGAGCGTGATCACTTGCTCGGCGCAGCCGTGGATCCCCGTGCCGTACTTGGTCCGGAGCGACGCGAGGTGCGCTTCTCGGCGCGCAACGAGGTCGTCTGCGTCTGGTGTGACGCTGTCGCTTCGAGGCGTCGCGTCTGCGTCTGGCGCTGCAGGTGTCGACTCGGTCGTACTAGCAGCACTCGACTGTGTGCGCTGCGCTTCGTCCTGTTGCGCGCGTCGCATCGCGACGACCATCGGCTCAATGCGAGCGAGCGACGTGCGGATGTCTTCGACCGCACGACCGCTGCCAAACAGCAGCACTGGCGCAGATGCAGACGTCTTGCAGTCTGTGAGAGCGGTTGCTGGTGTTGCCGTCAAAGATGGTGCAGCGTCGGCTTGAGCGTTCGTAGTCGCTTCATCACCGATGGCGTCCGTCTTGTCCGATGCGTCGTCACGCGCAGACACCGTCTCGACATCTTCGGATGTGACTGGTTCGTTCACGGCAGGCGGCGCAACACTGTCGCTACGCGGCAGTGCTGGGATCTCTGGAGCAAGAGTGACGTCACTGCTGCAACTGCTAGTGGCAGTCGCGACTGGCTGCTCGACTGGCGCTGGCTCTGACCGCACAGCTGCTGCTGCATCAGTAGCAGTAGCGACTGACTCGCTCTTGATAACGACGCTGTGTGTGTCCAGTGGCTCAGTCTTGACGACTAGAGCAGGAGCAGGAGCAGTGGGACGCTCGTCCTTGACAACGACTCTGCTTGCGTCCTGGGGCTCCGTCTTGGCCGCAGCAGCAACAGGCGTCGTCGTCGTTGACTCGGTTGTAGCAGTGGCTGTCGTGTCGTCTGCTACGGCTGTGATACGAGCTGCTGCTGCTGCTGCTGCTGCTGCTGCTGATGTTGTAGAAGTTGCGACAACAGGCGTCGCTGGTGGTTCGTCCGAGTGCACTGCCGTCGCAGATGTGCTGGCGGTCTCCACGTCCGTCTTCTTGGCCGCGAGCGCCTTCTTGGCCGCCTCGGCCTTCTCGTCCGCGAGCTCCTTTTTGATCGTGAGCTCGACAGCGTCGCACATCATGTTGAGCAGACTGCGCACTTCAGACAGGATCACAGACGTCTTCTCGCTGCGCTTCACTGCGCTCGCAGGCTCCTTCTTGACCGCATCGATCAGCGCCTTCCCAACGACAGCAGCAGCAGCCTCAGCAGGCGGAGGGGTCTTGGCGTCGTCTTGCTTGGCTCCGCCGGCGATGTTCTCGCCGTCATCACCGCCCTTTTCAGGCGGCGACTGACTCTCTGGCACCACGTCGTCCTTGTCTGGCGCTCCTGTTGCTGCTGCTGCCTTTGCGGCGTCGACGTCGTCGCCACTGAGCGAGACGACTGACGACTGCGATTGACTGAGCGAGATGATCGACGACTGGCTCTCGCTCACGAAGACGTCGTCTGGTGCGCTCAGCACAATCACGTTCGACTCGGACACACTGTCGCCAGCGCCGTCGGCACTAAACGTCAGGTACACGTACTTGTCGGCGCTGTTGCTGCTGCTGCTCGTGGCGCTCTCTTGCGACAGCGACGACTGAGACGACGCCAGCACGACGCTGTCCTTGTCGCCACTTGCAACAGACACGCCGCTCGCAGACCCAAACGCGCCGTACACAGTGCGCTGGACAATGTCGTCGCCCGAGGACGAGAACGCGATGCCTTGGTTCGGCTTTCGCTGCGTCTGCATGGGCTTGCGGCCGCGGCGACGACCACCACCGCCACTGCCGATGCGAGTGTCATCGCCAGTGGATGCTTCCGCTGCCGCTGTGGGCGTGAGACTGGGCGGTGTCACAGACGTCGCTTCGCTGTCGTCCTCTGGCGGCGATGACTGCGCTGAGCTTGATGTTGATGTGGGGAATGGCTCGACTGCTGCTACTGGTACTGGTACTGGTGCTGTGGAGATCGACAGCACCAGTGGCGCCGGAGTAGAAGCAGGAGCTGGCGCAGAAGTAGAAGCAGGAGCTGGTGCAGGAGCCGTCAGTTTAACTGGTGCCACTGGTGCCACTGGTGCCACTGGTGCTACTGGTGCTACTGGTGCTACTGGTGCTACGACAGGCAAAGGAGCAGGCTCGTCAATGATGACGATCGCGCCAGTGTCTGGTGCAAGCGGTGGACTCGCTGGACACTCTTGCCGCACGCCTTGTACGACCCGCAACGGTGTTGTACTGCGTCGTGGACGTCGTGACCGGCCACTTGGCGCTGACTGCGCATCGCTTGGTGCGCTCGAGGCGTCAACGTCGACAACAACAACGACTGGCGACGGCGCATCGACAGCGTTCGCAGCAGGTGGAGACGCGCTACTCGGGGCTTTTGCATCCTCAACGTCCACAGGCGCTGACGCGTCATCGTTGTCGACGTCCATGGGCTCCGCCACTGGCTCTGGGACAGCACCTTGAACGCCATTGCTGCTGTTGGTGTCGCCGTCGTCGTCGCCTGTGAGATCGATGCGACTCGCCTTGTCGACGATAGGGTGTATGCGTGGCCGTCCGCGACGGCGCTTCACGGGCTTCTCGTCATTCGCAGTCACCACTGCAGCAGCGCTCTCGGCGCGCGGCTTGCGCTTCCGCGACGCTACGACTCCGTCGCCTCCTGCCTCGAGCTTCAGCGGCACTGTGGCGCCAGCAGCCGAGAGATCGACGCCGCTAAACGACTCGCTACCAATCGCTACGACGGTGTCTGCTGCGCTGCTCGGCTCGACATTCGGCTTCATCTGCAAGACGCCGTACTGCGGCTTCAAGAGCGCGTCGTACACGCTCGGGTACATCGCAAACGCCGCGACTGCCGCCGACGCCTCGGCGCGCACGACGCTTTTGAACTCGCGCCGCGTCGGCACGAGCTCGTACGGCATGAAGATCTCACGCCGTGCGCCGCCGCTCACCTTCTCGCTCCGCGTGTGGAAGTACCGAAAGAGACTCACGGGCGACTCGCGCTTCGTGTCGTACGTCCCAACGATCAGCCCAACAAACGGCTCAGCGACTGCGCGCGTACTCGTGCGACTGTCGCTCGTGTCGTCAAGTGACGAAGACGGCGGCGCTTGGCGCTGAAAGAGCTGCTGGTAGCTCGTCTGGTTCTCAATGTCGCGGATCGACGGGTCCGGCGCGAACGCCGGGTGCGAGTGGTACCACCCAACGACTTCGAGCTCGGCGTTCTGGATGATCTCGCGGAGCTCAATCTCGCTCCCAGGGTCCATCTCGACGTCCGTGGAGCCGTCGTCGCCGTCGATCATGAGCGACCGGCACGGGAACGCCGCTTGGATGTACAGCGTCTTCGTTGCGTCGTCCCAGCGACCGCCGAGGAAGCCGATGATCTCACACGTCGCCAAGTGCGCGTGCAAGTCGCACACAAAGACCGCGTCTGGGTGCACAACGACTTGGAACGGCGGCACGAGCGTACTCGCGCTGCGGCTGCGGCTCGGCGGTGTGTCTGTTGCTGCGGCGCTCGACGACGGCGCTGGCGCTGGGCGGTACGCTTCGCACTGGACCATCGTGTGCGGATCCAAGTTGCCAATCATGAGACTCTGACGGATCTGCGACTGCTGCACTGAGCGCATCTGGCGCTTCCCGAGGCCGCGCTCGCGCGCTGGACTCGACTGCGAGAGCTCGCCGTTTGGACCCGTGCCTGGCGTTGCTGGCTCGCGCTTGGCAAGAGCTGCTGCGTTGTACGTCGTGAAGACTGCGTCGTCCCAGACAAAGTCCTGCTTGTACACGAGCGTCTTTGCGCCGTCCGGAGCCGCGTCGTTCTGCGCTGGTGCGTCGTCTGTGTGCGTCGTCCAGATCTTGGACAGCGGCGTCGTCGAGAGGTACGCCGGCGTCTCGCGTGCATCGTCTGCGCCACTGGCGTCGTCTTCGCCGTCTTCTTTGCCGTTATCACCGCCGTTGTCGCCGTCATCGCCATCGTCGTTGTGCTGCACCAGGTTCGGGTTCTCAATGAACTCGACGTCGCCGTCGTCGCCACTCTCGTTCTCGTTCTCGCTCTCGCTGCTCGTCACAGCGGCTTTCTTCGGTCGTCCGCGGGGCTTCGTCGTCGTCGCTGTCGTCGTCGTCTTGCTCTGACGAGGCGACGCCTTCGTGCGCTTGACCGAGCCAACTGCAGCGTCGCCGTCCTCTGCGCTGTCGCCAAGTCGCGCCTTTGCTTTGCCGCATGTGCGCTTTGCGCTCGCACTGCGCTTTGGACCTGTCGCTGGAGCTTTCGTCGCAAGCTTCTTGCGGCCACGCTGTGGCTTTGTCTCGACAGGCGCGACGTCGCCATCAAGAGCGTCGTCGTGGCCATTATTCGGCTCGCGCTTCACGCGCTTCGACGCACCTGCGCTGCGGCCGCGGCCAGTGCGCGCGCTGCCGTTCACCGCGTCGGCGTCGAGCTTCTTCGGCTTGCGCGTCGACGCACGCGGCGCAGTCTTTGCGCTTTGCTTCGGCAGCACAAACTCGTAGTCGCCGTCGTCGTCATCGTCCTCTTCCTCTTCTTCGACTTCCTCCTCTTCCTCTTCTTCTTCGCCCATGTCGCCGACTGCACCGGTGTCCCAGTCCATAGCGCCAGACCGGCGGCCGTTCGTCGCGCCGATCGGCTGGAACACGTCAATGCGCTGGCGCTTCTCCTCTGGCGGCGCATTCAGCAGCGCGAGGTCCTCTTCTGTGCAGTCCTTTGACTGTAGCGCCATCCGTAGCAGCCGCTCGACAGTGTTAGTTCGCCATCAAGGACATTCGGTGTCCTAGCAGACCACCGCGACTTAGAGAGAGACACACGCAAGGACGACGTACAACATGGTAGAGCTGGATCGCGCGTTGCAGCGCGAGCTTGAACGTCCCCGACTTGGCGCGTCGGTGCGCCGGCTTGCAGAACTGCTTGTACCCGAGCGAGAACGGCGTGACCTCTTTGTTCATGTTGGCGACGTACCAGTTGTTCTTGTCGAGGAACATCACGAGGCAGTACCGATCGACGACCGTGCGCGTCTCTTCCTTCCCAGATGCGCTCACGACCGTCACGTCGCGCTTCTCTGGTGGCTTGAACTCCACGCCTGTGAGCGGCAGTCCCGCAGCTTCGACTGCCGCGGGGTCGAGGAACAGGATCCCGGGCCACCATGGGAACCCTGTCATGCGAGCCCACACGACGTCCCAGTTCTTGTACGCGACTGTCACGAGCGCGAGCGCCTGGAGACGCTGGCGCTCCTCCTCTGCTGTGTACCCGTTCCCGCGCTTTGCGACCATGCTGTGTTGGTTCTGGTGGTCGGACCAACTGTCCGTCTCGGTTGTGTGTTGTGTGTGGCTGGACGTCACGCGCTCGTATGACGCTGTGTGTGTGTGGAGCGCTCGCAAGCGGATATGCGCTCAAGTGTGTATGTGCGCGCGCGCTTGTAGCTCCAGGCAGCAGCACACGTACACTCGCAGGACACGCACACAGACCGATGGGCTCGACGACGACAACAACCTGCGCTCGACCGGAGCTTCTCACGGTCAATATACTGGTGTTGAGCACTGTTTCTAACGATTAAACCACGTTTCTATCGAATTGATCCATTTCACTAGCACGTTTCTAAAGCGTTTCTAAATTACATGACGTGTGTATACTATTGACGTGCGCATACGACATTCAAGAGACTCGCTATTGGCGCGAGGAGCAGCGCAAGCACTCGACAGGTCTTGACGAGCGCCTGCAGTCGCGAGCGAGCGTCGCGCCATCCGCTGCAAGTCACGGACGCGCGCGCGAGGGCAGCAAAGCCACGCGCATACAACGACATCGACTGCGCCGTCCATTCCGCTATCGGCAGCAGCAGCATGGCCGACCGCTTCGACGAGCTCGTGCAGGTCGACGAAGGCGTGCTCGCAACGTCTGCGCCGCTCGCGATCGATGCGCTCGCGCGCGTGCTCGGCTTGGTACGCCGCTCACATGTACAAGAGACCGATAGGATGTCCCAGTTGACTCACGTCTAGTGCATTCACCATCTGCTGTAGGTGCACGACGCGACGCGCAGTGCGCCGAGCGTGCAGCAGCACATCAACGACCTGCGCGTGAGCTTCACAGAGAAAAAGTGAGGCCATTGCTCTCGTATGCAGCGCTCGTGTAGTCATGCGCTGTCGATCATGACTGACTGACTGACACGTATGGATCGATGGATGGACACTGACTACTCACACACGTGCAGGACCGTCGGCGCGGCGCACGTGATGGACCAGACGCTCACGCTCTTGGCGAACGAGCCGCGCGTGCTCGAGTTCTTCAAAGCGAGTATCGTCGCAGTCTTGACAGGCGGCGACCTCCGCGCGTTCGTCCCACCGCAGCCATCGACACCGACCGCAGCCGCCAGCACTGTGAGCAATGGCGACCACACACCAGCGCGACCACGCACGCGCTCGGGGAGTCTCTCAACGCCGGATGCAAAGCCAGCAGCAGCAGCAGCAACGTCGCAGCGCAAGCGGTCGCTCGACTCGAGCGCTCCAGGCACGACATCGACGTCTGCTCGCGCAGACAAGAAGGTCAAGAGCGAGGCTGCGAACGGCAAGCGCCACGTCGAGACGGACGAAGACGACGACGAGGACAAAGAGTACGCGAAGCACCCGATCTACACCGTGCCGACGCACTGGGAGGAGCTCTACAACAAGCCGGTCGAGGTGATCAACATCAACGCGAGCGGCGCGCGCGACCGGATCCAAGCGCTCCGGTTCGCCGGCACGCCGTTCGTGCTCGAGGGCCACTCGGGCTGGATGAAGTTTGCCGAGCACTGGGTCAAACCGACTGGCGAGCTCGACACCGACGCGTTCCTTCGCGGCATCCACGACGTCAAAGTGCCGGTGATCGAGCGCAACTACGAAGAGTCGAACCCGATCAAGACACATCTCTCGCTCGGGCACTACGTCAAGAGCTACTGGGAGCAAGGCAAGTCGGAGTACTACATGCACCAGTGGCAGTTCCCACTGAACCCCAAGGTCGCTAAGCTCCTGTGCTACAAGTGCGACGAGCTCCCAGTCCTCGGCGACAACCTCTTGCTCTACTGGCTCGACGCGGTCCGTGGTACGTCGCCGCGTTCTCTCTCTCTCTCTCTCTCTCTGCCTACTGATGCTCTCAACACTGTTGACGGACCGCCTCTGACGCTCGACACTGTGGCATGTTTGGCAGGCGACAACCCACTTCAGTACTTCTTCATGGGCCAGAAGAGCACGAACAGCCGCATGCACCAGGACCCCGGCGGTCTCGACATCACGATCGCGCCGATCGTCGGCACGAAGCGCGTCTCGATGCTCCATCGCTCGGCTGCCAAGCTCGACTCGGTGCACGAGACGGTCAACTTTCACGACGTCGACCTGAACAAGTCGCCGCTCCTCGCGTTCCTCCCGGCGTGGCAAGTCGACATCAAGCCAGGACAGATCCTGTTCATGCCAGAGGGGACGTTCCACGCGTGCGAGAACATGACGGCGTGTCTGTCGTACCACCGCTTCCACGTCGATGCCGTGAACCTCCCAGGCTTCCTCACGTCGTTCCTCGCGCAGGACTCGCCGTCGATCAACCACGCCGAGATCCTCTGGAACGCCGCGCACGACCTCATGTCGACGCTCGAAGTCAACTACCACGCAAACGGTCAGGGCATTGACGACACTGTCGCGACGCTCCGGAAGCTCGACGCACTGCGTGCGCTGCGCCACATTGCGCGCGTGCTCTCGCTTGAAGACGTCGTACCGACCGAGGACTCGTGGGACTGGACGAAGCTCCTCGAAGACATTGACTACCTCCTCGGCCGCATTGACGTCCGGTCGATGCAGCGCGCCAAGGCGAACAGCAACCACCCGGCGCTTGCTACGACTGGCGCTACTGCGAGCGCCGCGGCCGCTGCGACGAGCAGCTCGAGCGTCGTGAAAGCGAACGGGTTCTTTGGTCCGATCGGGAAGAAGCCCGCGGCGGTCTCAGCGGCGACGCACTGGGACCAGCTCGCGCTCAAAGTCGGCCACACGATCGGCGTGCAGGTGTTTGAGAAGCGCAATCGCGCCGAGGTCCTGCGCATTGAGCTCAACATGGAGCTCGTGCAGGTGCACTACGTCGACTGGGGAAGCATCTACGACGAGTTCCTGCCCGTGAGCTCGCTCTACCAGTCGTCGAAAGGCCGGCGGTCGACGAAAGTGCGGTACACAAAGGCCCCGGCGGTGCACGAGCAAGTGTGGGCGGTCTGGGGCAGCACTGGGCAGTTCTACAACGCTGTCGTGCTCCGCGTCGTGCGCTCGAACGCCTGCCTGGTGCACTACCTCAAGTACGAGAAGGACTGGGACCAGTGGATCCTCCCGGGCAACATCTTTAAGAACTACAGCCTCAAGGCCGCGGCGAGCAGTGGTAGCCAGTAGGCGGCGGCGCTCTCAGGCGCTAGGAGCACACGTACGATGGATCGATCGATGGACAGACAGACAGACAGACACTGTGGCAATGGACAGTAATGACGCATACGCACGCACGCTCGTGGGTTCCACGCACTCACTCCTTCCTCATCCTCATGCTCTCAATGCCTCTTACAGCGCGCCGGTCGCCTCCCGCAGTGTCTCGAGCCCGGCAACTGCAGCGGCAGCGGTAGTCGTCGCGGTCTTGGCTGCTGCGAGCGAGTCCAAGCCGCCGCTCGGTGCGAGCCGCGGCAGTGGTCCACCGACGCGGCTGCTGCTCTTCTTACTACTCCGCGGCGCGCGCTTCTTCGCGCCGTCCTTTGGGACGAGGACCTTGGGCATGTGCGGCGACTGGCGCGGTGCGAGGTCAGCGAGGAGCGGGACGCTACTGAGCGCAAAGTCGTCGTCTGGCGACGCGGACGCGGCAGTCGGCGGGAGCACCATCGCTGTCGTCGTTGAGATCGACGGGAGCTCGTGCTTGGTCGGGTACTTGTCCACGAGCCCGAGCTCGTAGAACGGATGGCGCGTGAGGTCGTAGACGTGGTAGCACCGCACGGCGTGCTTGGTGTCAACGAGCGCGAGCTCCGTGACAACGTCAGCCGAGTCCGGGAGCCAGTAGATCGGGTTCGCCGGCATGTACCAGAGCGCCGGGTCGCACCAGACGTCGTCTGGGAGGATCCCGGCCTCGATCATCTGGATCGACTGCGCGTAGACCTTGCGCCAGGCCGTGACGGCGTGCTTGGCGCGGCGCTTGCGCGTCTGGCGGTACTTCTCCCACGCTGCGCCGGTGCAGACGCTCTCGCTCATGGGGAGCCAGTGGAGGCGCTCCCAGAGCTCGCGGCGCCAGACGAACTGGATCTTGAGCGTCGTGACGAACCACGTCTTGGCGCGCTCGTCCAGCGCGCTGTAGTTGATCACGTGCGAGAAGAGTGGCCGGCGCTTGTACATCTCGTTCCACGGCGTCTGGCGATCGAGCTCCGCGAGCGCGTCGAGCTCTAGGAGCCGCGAGCTGTGCTTCATCTCGGTGATGTTCCGCCGCTCCGTGGGCCACACGAGGTTCTGCTTGATCACGAGGCCTTCGTCGGTCGTGACCTTGCGCTTCTTACTCGTCTTGACTGTCGTACCAGTGGCTGTGGATGTAGTGGTGGCCTCGTCTGGTGCCGCGGCGTCTGCGCTCGCATTCGCTGGTGGTGAAGTGCTCGGTGCCGGCGCAAGCACTGGCGACGCCTGCTTGTCCTTGCTTGGCGCAGGGGCGATCAGCGGTCCGAGCTTTGGCAGCGGCAGCTTGGTGCGCAGCTTCTTGGGCAAGATGCGCTTGAGCTTGCTCGTGTCGTCGTCTGCGCTAGCTGTGATGCTGCCCTGCGCGCGCGCGAACGCCGCTGCAGCTGCAGCCATCGCAGACGACGCCGAGAGCGCGGCACTCGTGAGTGCCGCGGCGTTACTGGTGCTGTTCGAGTGCTGGTGCTCAGCGCTCGGCTGGATCGGCGTAAAGATGTTCTGCGCGCCGATCGGACCGGCACTTGGCGCTGGTGCCAGAGTTGGCTGGCGAACGGTGAGCGCCGTAGTCGTTGTCGTTGGCTGTGGCGCCGGCGCTTGTGCTGAACGAGTGTCGTTGTGGTTCTCTGCTTCTTGTTCTTCTCTCTCGTCGCCATCGTGGTCTTCGTCGTCGTCCTCAGTGTCGTCGTCTTCGTGGTCGGTCACGCGAGCGAACGTCACGGGCGAGAGGAGCTGCTTGGCCGCCAAGTGGATCTCTTGCTCCTCCTCTTCGCGCGACTGCTGCGCGTAGTAGCTCGCGGCACTGTACGACGGCGCTTGATCGCCACTGCGCTCGCCGTTCGCCACACTCGGGCTCTTGTCTTCTGACGTTGGGGCGCTCAAAGGCGCTGCTGATGTTGTCGCTGCCGCTGGCTGAGCGCTCGCACTGGAGCTGTACGAGCCATTCACCATCGCCGTTGCTGCTGGTGGTGGCAGTGACACTGGCCCAAGCGACGTCTGCACTTGCTCGATCGTCAGGAGCACTATACGCTCTGGGGACTGGGGCTGCGACGCGGGCGAGTACCGTCCGCTCGCGAGCTGCTCCTGCGTCGTCTGGGTCTGGAACGCCACGAGCGCGTCCAAGAGCAGCGTAAGGTCGCCGCGGCACGCAAAGCGGTGCTTGAGGAACTCGACAAATGCGTCAGCATCAAAGCGCAGCGACGCGTGCGTCTGTGCGTTTGCACTCAGCGCTCCCGCAGTGCTGCTGCTGCTGCTCTGTGCTGCTGCAGCGGCTTCTGCTGCAGAGCTCATGAGCGCCGCTTTGTGACGCCGCGCGTCCGACTCGGCGGTCGCAGTCGCACGCTGCGCAGTCCGCAAGCGCGATCGGAGCACTGCGACCATGTCACTGAGCGCTTCGTTCTCGCCCTCGAGGCGCTCGAGGCGCTCGCGCGCTGCAGCTGTCGAGCCGTACTTGGTCGCGAGCTGCGCTGCATCCTGGAGCGCCTGACCGACCACTGCGAGCGTCATTGCTGTTGCGAACGGCGGCTCGGCGCTCGGAGCTGCAGAGGGCACCGCGACGACTGCTGCGCTCGTGGTGCTCGTGGTGGTGGCGCTGACCGCGCTGCTGTGTGTTGCGTCGCTCTCGCGCGCAGCCATATCGATGCACACAAAGAGAGGGGCTCGCTACGCGTGGGTCGCGTGCGTGTGGTCTTGCAAGAGAGAGAGAGAGACACAGAGCGAGCGAGCGCGCGAAGGAAGAGATAGATAGAGAGAGAGAGAGAGAGAGAGAGAGGCACTGGGTCGAGCGCGCTTGGCTCCTGCTGCGGGTGGCGCCGACGCCCTGAGCTCTTGGCTCGCGCGTTTGTTTTCTGGGGGCCGCGAGTGGTCGGATTTCTGGGGCTAGGGAACCAAAGGAATTGAGCGGCGCTGGGATGGACCGCCGCGCTCATGAGAGCGAGCGAGCTCTCGAGTAGTACTTCGAGACGATCGATTGCGGTCGTGAGGCTCTTGAACGAAGTAGAGCAAGAGCATGATGGCATAGGATCGCAGGCAGAGCTACGGTGGCGGTGGTGGTTGATGGTAGTCGCGTGTTAGTGGTGGTTTGTGATGATGAGGCATTCAGGTGCGTTATGCTGATGAAGACGCAGTTAGGACGCTGGGGCCCTAGAACCCTCGGATCTGACACTCAAGCGCTCACTCGGGCGTGTCGAGTGTGATGCTGACTGCGAATGCCTCGCAGACTGCGCTCATGCTTGCGTCCTTGGACTTGGGCGATGGATGATGCACGAGCTCAGGACTGGCGTCAGTCGGTTCAGGGTCGTCGTTGTCTTCTTGCTGCTGGTGCAAAAGCGGCTCCTGGAGTCGTTGCGTACGGAAGCCCCCAGAGAAACCTACAATGGTCGGACGAGACTGCTCTGATGGGGCTGAAGACACTGGGTTGGTCGCGGCGAACGACACGTTCTGACGCTCTTTGGACGACGATTCTGAAGCTGATGACTGCGACTTGCTCGTGCGCCACGTACGACGCGCATTGTGCGACTCCAAGAGCGCGCACAGGAGTCGATTCTGCTCGAGGTCGTGTGCGCTCAATGCCTGGAGCTGCTCATCCGCACATGTGAGCGGCATTGCGTCATCCTGAATCACGTCCATTCAAGCGAGGGTCATCGTGAGTACGTGAATAGCGGATCGCTTCCGCATCAGTCCGTCACCTGGTGTTGCTGAGCTCCGAGGCCAACGAACACGTACCACTGCAGTCGCGTTGACGTCAGCACCGTATATGATCAGGAGGTATGCGATCGCGTACAGGTTCTTCCGACATGCGATGTGAAGCGCAGTGAAGAAATCGCTCGGTCGCTAGCGTCGTCATGCCATCAACCAGATCAGTACACCATGAGTGTTCTTGGTCACTGTACTGACGCCCCATGAGTCGCCATGGCAGCCAAGCAAGCCATGTGCGTCACTAAGGCGCCATGTACAAGGTAGACACCATGCACGCACCTGCCAGTTCACGTCCACACCTGCTTCCAAGAGGAAGCGGATCAACGGCTGAGCCGAGTCGGCGCTCTCGTTATCGCAGATCGCATCGACGACGCAGTGGAGGACGTCGCGCACGCCGACTTGCTCCAAGTCAAAGCCGTGCGCGAGCATGAAGCGCAAGATGTCGAGGCGACCGCTGTCGCACGCGGCGCGGAACATGCGCACTGCGTAGAAGAGCAGGACGTGGTCCTGTCGAGCGAAGTAGCACGTCACTCTCGTGAGATCCTAGCCAGCCAGCCACACACTCAGCAACGCAATCGAGACAACCAACGAACCTCTTGCATGTGGTCAAGCGCACACTGGAGCGCACGCAAGTCGCCTTGCGCGGCGAACGTGACGAGGAGCTTGCCGTTCGCGACGACGTTTGCTGCAGACGCTGGGTCGCGCGCTCGCATGCGCTCGAGGAGCTTCATTTCGTCCATGGGCGTGCCAACGCATCGGAACGCCATAACTAACAAGCGAGAGGATCTGGACGAAGGCGAGATGCGCGTTATACAAGAGTGAGCAAGAGCGCACGTCCAGTCGGTGCGTCGCGGATCCATTGCTGCTCATGCTGGTCAGTCGCGACGACGGTTCATGATAAGGATGTCACTATCGAGAGGATATCGTAAATAATGACATCCGTGCCACGACTGCCACACGCGACAAGAGCTCCAGAACTGACAAGCATGACCGCCGCTGCTGTGCTGTCGCTCAACGGCAAAGCGCAAGTGACGCTCCGCGCTGCTGACGACGACAGCAAGACGTTTGTCGAAGAGCAGCACATAACCAAGCACGCGAATGGCAGCACCAGTGCGCCAGTTGCAGTCGGCGCCGCGACGCAGCAGGTCATGCAAGTGCTCGGGTCGCTCGCGCGCGTCAAGATCTCGGACGGCCGCATCATCCTTGGACGGGTCCACTGCTTTGACAAGCACCAGAACGTGATCCTGACCGAGGCGCGCGAGTTCCCACCGCTCAGCGGCAGCGCCGAGAAGCCCAAGCTGTCCAAGCACAGTAACAGCACCAGTAGCAATAGCGCAAGTAGCGCACCAGGCAACGACGACGATGACGACGCAGCGTTTGAAAAGCACCGCTCGACAGCGACGAGCCGCTCGCTCGGTATGACACTCGTGCCAGGGAAGCACATTGTGTACATCAAAGTGCACCAGTGAGAACACAAGAGCAAGAGCGCATCGATAGCTAACGAACGAACACACGCAAGCAAGCGCATCGCGCGACTTTGTCTCGTTGTTCTCAGCCACTCGCCTCCTACAATCGCTACGTCTCGGCAAACTCCTCAGCGGCTTCGTCGTCGATGATCATGTCGACGCTCGAGATCATCTCTTCCACGAGCGCGCGGCTGAGCTCGCGCTCACTCTCGTCCTGCGTATTACGACCTGGCGACGTCTTGGCGCGCGGACGGAGGACAAAGTCGACAAAGAGCGACGAGAGCACTGCGGCGTTCATGCCGTTCTTCGGCGCGTAGCCATGGACGTCGTTCAGGTGCACGAGCACACACACGAGCATCGCGCTGCGTCGGTCGGGCACGTGAGGACCAGTGTGAGCGTATACCATCCAGTAAGTATACATCAGTATACACGCAGGACGTACAAGTTCCTGCGCGGCAGTGCGTCCATGAGCGCTTTGAGGTCGCGCGTGAGCGCAAACGGCGCAGCTTTCGCGTTCCGAGCGAGCGCTTGAAAGTCGTCAAACATCTCAAACGGCACGAGCGGGTGCTCGAGCTGCGCGAGCCAGAGCTTCACGACAGCGCCGGCCGTCACTGGGTCGAGCACAGTGTCGAGCTCGTCCATCGACGGCACACGCGTCGCGCCAGTCGAGAACTGGTTCAGGAACTTGACACTTGTCTACAAGAGGCACACACGGATGAGGACTTTGCCACGAGGTATACATAATAGTATACATACTGGTATACACCACGTACCTGGAGCTTCGCTGCGTCTGGCTCGAGGACGTAGAACTGCTCGGTCTCGATGCCCGGGCGCGAGTCAAAGATGTACTTGATCGCAAACGCCACGGGCTTTGGGACACGGTCGCCAGTGCCTGCGAGCACGAGCGTCTCGCTCTCCAACGTACTCGTGCGGCGACGCGCAATCACTTTTGTACTCGCACTGCGCTTGGTGCGTGTGCTTCCCGGTACGCCACTCGCACTCGTCGGTGCGCTGCTGCTGCTACTACTCGGTGCGACGTCAGGACGAGGGCTGTTGGCGCTGCGCACGAGGAGCGAGTCGAGCGCAGTCATCCATAAGACAGTCGACTGCGGCGAGTCGGTCACGAGACTGTACATGCGCGAGGACCGCGGCGTCGCGGTGCGCTCGTTCTTGGCGCTCGGCGCTGCGTGGTCGTCGCCACCAGCGCCGCCACTTGGCGGCACGTGGTTGCTCGTGCGCTGGCTGTTCTCGCCGCCGCCGCCGTTATCATCGTCATCGCCGTCAGACGAGACGTAGTCGTCGGCGTAGTGCGTGCCCCAGCTATTGCGGCACGTGATGTCGAAGCGGCAGCCGCGGTACTTGGGGTGGCTCGGCTTGCCGATCTTCTGAATCAGCCGCAGCGCGATCGAGCCGATCTCGCCGAGAGGGATCGGACCCCACGCCGACTGCACGACGTCGGCGTAGTACCGCACTTCGTTCGTCTTGGCGTAGAGCACAAAGTACCGCGCGTTCCACTTCTTCATGCCTTTTACGCCGCGGCGCTGCTTCTGCCGGAGCCAGCCCTCGAGTAGGACACCACTGCCAGGCGGACCGACGAACGCACCTGGGAGCTTGCGCTGCGTCCCAGGACTCAGTGCGTCGACGACAGGACTCGGACTCGTGGCAGGGCCGTTTGCAGCGGCATCGAGTAGCCGCCGGGGTGTTGCGGCGTCCTGGGACGAGTCGAGCGACCGTGGACCTGAGCTGCTGCGGTCCGAGCCGTTCGGCGACTGCTTCAAGCGGCTCGTGCGGCGGTTGATGAGCGGCGGCGCGTCGCCTGTTGTCACGACACGCGCGCTCACGTTGCTGTTCGTTGTACTCTGTGGTGAGAGCACGTCGCCAGTGGCTGTGCCAAGCGGTGTCTGGCGCTTGCCGCTGTAGCTCCGCGTTGCAGCGGTGAGGCGCGACGTTGCTGCGTCTGTCGGGTCTTTACGCCACGCCCCACTCGCAGGCGACGCCGTCGAGTCGCCGCCACTCGGTGGCGCACCTGGCGTACCTGGCGCACTCGCAAGAGCAGACGGCGACTCGATGCTCTTGCGGCGCGAGCTGAACGGCGAGAACGTCTTCGCGACGAGCTTCTGGAACCCGCTGGGCTTCTTCATCGGCGCCTTGGCACTCGGATCGAGGTTCCGCGGCGTCCCTGCGTCCGACGTCATGAGCGAGAGCACGTGGTTTGGCGGTGCGCTCGCGTCCGCTCCGAGCATCCGGAGCTTTGCTGGCTTGGCTGTTGTCGCCTTGGCCGCGCCAGAACGAGTGGCGCAGTGGTCCGAGCTGTCGCTGCTGGTGTTGTCGTTGTTATTGCTGCGCTTGTGGCTGAGCGCGTTGGCATCTTGGCGCTTGCTTGCTGTCTTTGCCTTGGCTGAGCGCTTGGAGCTGCTCGCAGCAGCGGCGCTGTCCTTTGTACTGCTTGCGGTGTCGCGATGGTCCGCGACGTCGCTGTCCGAGTCGCTGTACCACTTGCGACTGCCTGACTTCTTCATCGCACGCGCGCTTTTTGTGCTCGCCTGCTGTTGTGCTCGCTGACTCGTGTCTCCTGCTGCAGCAGCTGACGATAGTGTCGGTGACGCTCTCGCTGGGAGCTGCCGGATCTTGGCGCTGCTCTCGCTGCTCGTCTCGCGCTTTGAACGCCGCGTGCGGCTGTTGCTACTACTTCGAGCTCGCCGCTGCGTGTTTGCGGCCTGTATCGCTCGGTCCGAGTCGTCTGACGCTGCAGAGGATGACGATGGAGAGCGCGCAGGCTGCGCTGTTGTCGTCATTGTCGTCGTCAGTTGCGTTGCGCGAGTGTCTGCGTCGCCATCGATCGACGAGAGCTCCGAGTTGCTGTCGCTCAGGATCTCGCCCACGCGCTCGTCTACTTTACGCTGCTGCGGCTGCTGCGCGAGGCCACTTCCATTGCCGCGGCGCTGGAAGCGCGCGAGCGCACTCGCCATCTCACGACGATGATGATGATGATAGAGTGAGGTCGTCGGTTCAAGATCTTAGCAAGAAAATATCGAAAGATTAATTCTAATTAATTATTATGTTGAGTTGGTTGAGTTGGTTGTCGCGCATCAGTGGACACTTCAGTGTCAACTCTGTTGTCTGGGTTGATGGAGTCGATGACGCCTCCAACGACGCGCACGACGACGAGCGCAAGAGCGAAGATCGCCACGGAGCGCACGAGTCCCCACGCGAACCAGAACATCGCGATTGCACACTGCACTGTGAAGCAGACGCCAGCGCCGATAACAGCGCCAACGAGCGCACCAGCGACGATCTGTCCCACGATCGTCTCGTTCCGGTTCGTGTCCACGTCGTCACGTTGGCCGTAGCCGCAGAGCGCGCCGACAAAGCCAAAGAGGATCGTAAAGACCTGCTCGTTGCTGAACGCGTACGCTTTGAGGAACCACGCGATCACGAGTGCGATCGCAGCGAGGATGGCGAGTCCAAGCGCCAAGTCGCTGTCGAACGACGATCCGCTCGCGCACGAGTAGTGGCTATTGTTCGAGACAACAACACCACCAATGTCAGTCGTGTGCTCTTGTATCCGACGCCAACGGCCCTCGGCCAACACCAAACACACCACTTGACGCACCTTGGGTCCCACGTCGCAGCGCAGACCCAGCAGAACTCAAAGCGGCAGTGCGAGCACGTCATGTGGACGCAGCCGTCAGCTTTCCAGATGCGCATCTGGCACTGCGGACACGGCCGCACGGCGCGGCGATCGCCCGCACCGCGGCTACCGACCGACTTCTCCCACTCGGCGTACAGCGCGTCGGCTTCGTCTGTCGGCGCGCTGCAGTCGATCTCCGGCGCGTGCGCATACCCGCGACAGCGAAAGCAGCCGACGGTCGCGCACGCTGGACACGTAAAGTCGCCAGTCGAGTCGCACACGATGAGCTCGTCGCAGCCAGGACGCGGACACCAGCGCGCGCTCGGGTTGCGCTCGTTCTGCGTCGCGTCATGTGGAGAAGAGGAGCAGTAGGTGGCATCACAGAGCAAAGCACAGGAGATGAGTGCAGAGCAGTCCGTTCGTTCGTTAGTGCTGAGCCAGCCACATCACACTCCAACGGCGCACAACACACAAGCGCGAGACACACACACACACACACAGGCAATCGACACGAAGACACGTACGCGCTTGCGGTGGAGCGTCTTCTGGAGCTGCTGCAGCGCAGCGTCGCCGCAGATCAAGCGGACGTCGCGCTCGGCGATCGGTCGCTTGCACGCGAGCTCTGGACACACGAGCTGGTCTGGAGAGTGAGCGAGTGTGCGATCAGGTGGGCAAGAGAGCAAGAGAATGAGCAAGAGAGCACAAGAGCGAGGACTCGTCAGTCCGTCGCATCACACGTGTAGACTCTTGAGAGCGCGTGTGTGCGTGTATGTGTCTGTACTCGAGACGAACGCACCGTCGTCGACTTCTTTCGCGTGGATCTTCATGCTGATGTACTGCCGGATGCAGTCTGCACAAAGAACAAGCTATGCGTGAGTATGCACGTGTGAGCTACCTCAGGCACACACAGTGCCACTGGACGCACCAGTGCAGAACTTGTGCTTGCACGTGAGCTTGGCGAACGTCGGCTCTTCGCCCTCTGCTGTGTTGTCACCGTCATCATCGTCGTTGTCGTCTTTGCTGTGCTCGCTTTTGCGGGCATCGCTGTGTCGTTCTGTTGCTGCTGCTGTTGCTGCTGCTGTTGCTGCACGATGGCGCTTACGAAGCCGCTGCACTGGCAGCACGTCGAGGCAGATCGCACAGCTCCCTGGCCTGCGCACGCGCGCAGCGAGACGTCGGTAGCTCCGCGCGAGGCTGTTCAAGAGCACCATGTGTGTGCGTCGTTGCAAATTGTGTAGTGAGGTCTATGTCATCGTCATTGACGTTTGTGTGGGTGCACTTGATAGTGATAAAACAAAGGGAATGAGTGTGGATTTTCGTTCTGATTTCGACTGGATTCTCATAAACCAGGACTGTCGTGATTTACATGTGTTGCAAATGGCTTGACAGTGGTCGAGGTCGAGTCTACATGCTCGTGTTCATCGAGTCCTCTATGTGTGTGTGTGTGGCGCTCGCTGCAGTTGTCGACCATAGCTCAAAGCACTCGTGTATGTGTGAGCGAGATCTATCGACAACAACACCGCTTCACTGCTTCAAGCAGCAGCACTCCGATCTTGCTTGTCAACAAGTGATTGATTGGCGATGTGGGCCACGCCATATGCGCAACCAAAAGATCGTCGCGATCTTCGTCGATCCATCATGCTCAATGCAAGCGCCACGACGCTCGTCAAGCGGCAGCAGCAGCATGCGCGTCACCTGTGCATCGAGCGCAATGGAGCTCGACCGCGACGCTCTTTTCACGAGCAAGTCGACCGCGCTTGATCGCATTGATGCACCTCGTTGGTTCTGTCGTTGCGACCGGGAAGTCCAAGCTGATGGTCGAGAAACGGTCATCGCTTTTTATCTTGGCGTTTATATACTCGCCGCAAACTCAGGTCGACTTCCGCTGCAGCTCACATTCGCATCTGCTCGCTCGCCAGCAGTCACAGACACGTCGCAGCGCATCGAGACGACGACCGCGACGATGCCGCAGAGCAGCGAGACCGCGTCGCTCCTGGGCGACTACCACCGCATCGGCAACGTGACGACACCGCGCAGCGCATACGGCTCGAGCGACTCGGCCACGACACCGCGCTCGCCATTCGAGACGGGCTTCCCAATGATGTTCAACGCACCGGCGCCGTCGCCGCGACCGCATCGCCTCTCGTTCGCGCACACAAAGGACGACTCGAGCCGCGACGCGAGCGTCTTCTTTGCGCTCCTGACGTCTGTCGTCAACGCCGGGCTCCTCACGATCCCACTCACGTTCGTGCTCGCACCGACGTGGCTCGCACTGCTCAGTCTCGTGCTCGTCGGCGGCGCCATGGCGTTCTCTGCGAACGCGCTGCTCAACACGCACGTCGCGCTCTCGCAGCGCCAAGAAGAGACGATGTATGTCGGCGCTGGCAAGCGCTTCACGTCGTTCCAGTCGCTCGCAGTGCTCGCTGGCGGCCAGACGTTTGGCTACATCGTGTCAGCTGTCACGGCGCTCGGGATCTACGGCGGCTGCGTCGGCGCAGTCCGCATTGTCCGGGACCTCGCGCCGTTCGTGCTCTCGCAGCTGCATGCGCTCGCGACTGCACACAGCACGTCAACTGAGCCCGCGCCGGCGACGACGCTCGCATGGACCGACGCGTTCGTCGTCGCGACGTTTCTCCTCGTCGTCTTCCCGCTCTGTCTCGTGAAGAACCTCTCGGGTCTGCGCCTCGCGAGCGGCGTCGCGTTCGGTCTCTCGCTCTATGTCGTCGCTGCGGTCGTGTACCAGTCGATCGACGCAAGCAGCAGCAGCGACACGCTCGACGCAGTGCCGCGTCCTGGACCGGCCAAAGACGCACCAGTCGTCCTCACTGGCGCGTTTGCGCGCTTTGCGCAGTGCATCGCGCTCTACACGTACGCGTTCATGATGCACCTGAACCTCTTGCCGCTGTTCATCCAGCTGCGCGGGAGCTTTGCGGCGCCGCTGCACAAGTCGCGGCGCAAGATGAGCGACTACATCGCCGGCGTCACCGCTGTCTGCGTCGCGCTCTACGCACTGCTCGGCGTGTGCGCGACCAAGCGCTTTGGGCCGCAGACGCATGGCGACGTGCTCTTGAACGTCATGACGGACCCGAGCATGGCGATCCCACTCGTCGGCGTCTTCCTCACGTCGCTCGCAGGCTTCCCGCTGCTCTTCCAGCCGCTCCGGAGCGTCCTCGAAGAGCTCCTGTACGCGACGAACAGCGCTGAGCTGCCGTTCGCGACGCGCCTCGGCGGCACGAGCGCACTGCTGCTCACGCAGCTGCTCTTTGGCATCTTGGCGCCCGGCATCGACGTTGTCTTTGCGCTCATTGGCGCCACGAGCTGCGTGCTCCTGTGCTTTGTCTTCCCTGCAGTCATCTACACGCAGTTGTTCCCGTGGCGAACGGCTAAAGGCGGCAAAGCGAGCGTCGTTGCGCTCTGGAGCCTCGCAGTAGTCTTCAGCGTCCTCGGCGCCGTCGCGACGTGGTGCGTCTGCGATGCACTGCGCCAGCGCTGATTGCCTATGCCATGTCTTCTTAGTAGTCCAAAGAGCTCTTCGACTTGTCTTCTGCGACCGACAGTGCGCTGATAGAACTGGAGCGCGCCGTCGCGAGCATTGAATCCATTCGTGTCCTTCACATCGTTGCTCGTCTCTATCTAGTACATGTCGTTGCTGTAAGCGCTCATGCTGGTCGTCGAAGAGCGACTCGAGGTCGCCACGATCAGCTGGACGTCGTTCGTTCACTCGATCTTGGACGCGATTGTCCTCCGTTTGTTCTCGCTCGCGCAATCGTGTACATACTACAGGCCGATCGCTCATGTCAGACGTCCTGCTGTTCTGGTGCTAGTTTGATCGAGAGCATGTGCGCTCAAGTCGGTCGTCTCTAGAGGCTCCAGACGCTCGCTTGACCACACCAAAGACGCTGCGAACGTTCGAGTTGTCTTGAGCGATGTCACTTATACGAGGTGCAGTGTAAGGCAAGTCGGAATGATGGTAGCACAACATGTGAGTGCTGGTGCTTTGTTCCCTTTGTTTCGTCACTAGCACTCTCCAAACAGACGACACGAAGCACGTCGAAGACACCTGGTCGACTATCGCGACGTCATCCGTCTCTCCTTCTCTCTCGCTCTCTTGCTGTGTGCACACGAGCACAAGCAAGCAAACGAGAGAGACTCACTCGCTCTCGACTGCCAACGTAGCACGAGCTCTCGCGCGCTCGTTGTCGTCACAATTGCATTCGCTGCGTACGACGCACATCGGCTCTCTCAGCTCTCAGTTCACACTCGCACTACTAGCTCCAATCTCCAGCAGCTCCAGTCGACCTCAACCGAGTCAAACACACTTAGCACATCACAATGACGACGACAGCGTGTCCGTGGAGCAACTTGGCGCCAACGACAGCAGCGCCATTGTCAGCCGCCTCATCATCACCAACAACGACAGCAGCAGCACCGAGCAAGACGATGCAGGACATCATGGACGAAGCGCTCGCACTCAAGCTGTACGAAGACGAGTGCCGCGCGCTCGAGCGTGAGATCAACGCCACAAGCGACAGCGACTCGAGCGTGTTTGCGCACATGGAGGTCAAGCCGCGCAGCTCGCAGCGCCTCGGCGCACACAGCTTTGCCGACTTTGAGGACTACGAAGAGTACTACGAACAGGACGAATGCGAAGGTGACAACGAGCTCAAGCCTCGAGTGCCACTGAGACCCGCACCAGCAGCAAGCTCTGCGCTGGGAACATCAGGTCTGAACGCCGCAACATCAGCAACAGCAGTAGCACCACAAGCGCCACACGCAGCAGCAGCAGTCACATCCGTCAAATCCACCGCAGGCAGCACGACCAAGAAGCAGCAGTACGACCGGTCACTTCAGGTCGATGACGCCGGTCAGGGCTTCAACTCGATCCGCGAGGCGATCCGGCGCCAGACAAAAGACGCGAAGAACGGCGTCGGCAGCGGCCGCGTCGAAGCCTCGAAGCACGCGACGCGCGACGGCGTGTTGGACGAGCGCACGGAGCGCATTCTCCAGAAGCTCATCAACCGCGGCGAGCTCGACGCCGTGCACGGCTGCGTGCAGTCGGGCAAAGAGGCGCACGTGTACGTCGGCGCGGCGACGGACGCCGAGACGCTGCGCGAGCGCGCACTTGCAGTCAAAGTGTTCAAGACGACGCTGAACGAGTTCAGCAACCGGCACGAGTACGTCACGGGCGACCGGCGCTTCGACGTGCACTTTGCGAAGAAGAGCATGCGGCGGCAGCTCGCGACGTGGACCGAGAAGGAGTTCCGGAACCTCATGCGCGCAGTCAAGCACGTGCGCGCGCCGACGCCGCGGCTCGTGAAAGAGCACGTGCTCGTGATGGACTTTGTCGGCGAGAGCGGGTACCCGGCACCGACGCTCAAGGACGCCGCGCTCTCACCCGCGCAGCTCGCGCACGCGTACGCCGACATTCTGCAGGCGATGCGCACGCTGTACCACGACGCACGGCTCGTGCACGCCGACTTGAGCGAGTACAACGTGCTCGTGCACAAGCACAAGTGCTGGCTCATTGACTTTGGCCAGGCTGTCGACCGCACGCACCCGGACTTTGACGCGTACCTCGCGCGCGACGTGCACAACGTCACGCGGTTCTTCCAGCACGCGGGTCTCGCAGACGCATGCAGCGACACGGTCGGACTGCTGAGTGAAGACGCGGCGTTTGCGTTCGTGACCTCCGAGTCGCCAGTCGACGCGCTCGCGCCGTTCCCTGCGCTCCGAGCGCTCCTGAACGAGAAGCGCGCGCAGCAGCAGCGGCGCTAGGACCAAGGATGTCGGCTTGATGTGCATGGTGTATGCATATCACGTCACACATATATATCCTTGTACACGACAAATCGACACTTGGATCCATTTACAGGACAAACGAGAGCTTCACTCACTGGCACTTGCTGCTTCGACGACGACGACGACAGCACTCACGGACTCGCACGGACACTAATGCCAGTCGCTCGACTGCTACTACTACTGCTAGTGCTAGTGCTAGTATGGCTACTGCGAGTGCTAGTGTCAGTGCGCTCGAGTCGCGAGAGCAGGTTGTGCACGTCCTTCATGCGCGGTCGGTGCGCCGTGTTCTCGACAATGTACTCGTGGATCTTCTTGCGCTTCGCGTCGGCTTTGCGGAGGATGTTGACAGTCGCGACGACGTCTGCGCCGAGCGCGTTGCGCACTTCGGGGTACCCGTCGTAGACCGCAGCGCTCACCTCGTGGTTGTGCCACGTGTGCTGGATCGTCACGTACACGCACCACGCGCCTTGGCCATCGCGCTGCACGCACGCATTGATCTGTTGTTATTGTCAGACGAGTGAACCCATTGGCCACATGAGCATGTAAGTGCATGTGAGTGTATGGCAGTGCTAGTGTCGATGATGCATGGACTAACAGACCAGCGGATGCACACACGTACCTGCGCAGGACACTCGATCGCTCTATGCTGGTGGTTCGGTCGCAAGCCTGTGCTTCGTGCGCGTGGCTTGCCGCTGTGCGTGCACCGAATCGACTTGGCGTAGTGCGAGAACTGCGGCGGAATGAGGAGCTGGAGCTGCGGCGGTGACTTCTTGCTCACGATGTCGTTGCGCCGCGCTGATGGCGTCGCAGAGCGCACGCTGTAGAGCTGTGCGTATGTATATACATGTGCATTTGCATGAACACACGTAGCAAGCGAGGGAGCACGCAAGAGCACGCGGAAGCGCATCCATGTACGCTCTGTACCTGCGACGTCTGCTTGCAGTAGGCGGCCAAGTACGCGTGAAAGTGCTCCCACGAGTCGAACCTGCGCCGCTCCATTTCAGGCGCAGCCACCAATGTGGCTCGGCGCACAACGACTGGCGTCTTGAGCGCGTGTGTGTTGTGTGTGCTGCGCTGTTGTGCTGTGTCAGTTGGTTGTTGTGCCGTGAGCGCAGCGTCGCCCGTGGTGACGTCGCTTTGGATCATTGCATCGCGCTGGACGTCACTTTCAGCTGCAGCCGGTGCTGTCCAGAGTCCGTCCGTCGCTGCAGCAGCGATAGCGTTCATGTGGCCGATCGGTGCAGTGGCGCGGTGGCTCATTGCGCTGCTGCTCCTGTTGTCGATGTCCCTGACGTCGTTCCTGCTGCTGCTTTGTGATCAAGTGAGTGACGAGGGACGAGAAGCCCTAATCGACTCGAAAATGACAATTGTATATGGTTTTCACTATGGTCCATTTTGGACAACGACCTCAGCCTCATGGAGCTGCTCGTCTGGTGTTGTAGTGCTTGTGCGTTCAAGCGCATCGTGCGCTGCTGCATCGGATGGACGCTGCGCTGTCTTCTCAGTCACTGGTTCTTCCTTGTCGGCACTGTCATCCAAGTCGTCGTCGAGATGCAAGAGCGCGCGCGCTCGCGCTACAAACTCGTCGTGCGTCAAGACGTCGCAGTCGCGCGCAAACTTGAGCGTCTCGAGCGCCATGCGCTGTCGTTCGAGCTTGCGGATGTCGAGCGCGACTTCATCAAGTTGCTGTGCGAGCGTGGCTTTGCGGTGGCGCTCCACCTTTCGCTGCTGCGGCGTGGGCTCTTGCACTGCACGATCGTCAGCTTGATGTGGAGCATCGACATGCTCGCGCTTGGGCGGTGCTGCGCGTAGCTTCACGAGCGACATGAACACGCTCGCGTCGCCTCCTGTCCAGTTCATCGTCACGATTCGTAGTCGCGAGTGTGTGAGCTGAGCGATGCAAGTGGCAAAGTGCGAATCACAGAGGCATCACGGAACACCCGCTGGTCAGGACGATGAGGTCGCGTGTGGACCGTCACGCAGCCACAATGGCCTTTCAATACGACGACACTATGACTCTATGATGGCGTCCGAGTGCGGTGGTAGAGCGCAAGGAGCTGGCGCTCAACGAGTGCGCCGCGTGCAGCGTCGCCCATGTGCGTTGGGAGCGCCATTGCGCGCACTTTGGCGCGAAACGCAGCGGGTGCGAGCGTCTGGACGCTCTCGTGCTGCACGAGGCGCGTCAAGAGCTCGTGCTGGTCATCGTCGCTGTCGTTGTTGTGGACCAGCACGACGGGCAGTAGAGCGTCCCAGACAAACTGGACGAGAGCGTCGCTCGCGACGTCGCGCAGCAACGCGTTCACTGTCGCTGCAGTTGGACGTGGTGCTGTCTCGTAGAGGTCGCGCCAGTCTTGAGTCGAGAGTGTGCGCCACGATCGGCGCTGAGTGAAGGTCGCTTTGTCTAGACACTGAATGCACTGCTTTGCGCTTGCGAGTGCTGCCTCTCGCGTCGCTGATCTGCTGTCGCTCGAGACGCGCTCGTGGAGAGTCGTGTCCGTAGAGAAGAGTGTGTCGATCGCCAAGTCTTGTGTTGGTGCGAGCAGCTCGTGGACGCTGAGTGGTGGTACTGACAGTATAAACGCATCGCCAGGGAACTGACGTGTCGTGCGTGGTGCCTACAGCCGTCGTTCACAGTCGAGAGTGCGACGCACAGAGAGACGTCAGTCATCCATGTCTGTGCATTCGTATCGAACGGTCTGTGTAGTGCACGTACGCGATGTCGAGTGAATGCGAGCTGCAGCACTTGGTCTGGCGCGAGTCCTTCTTGGTACAGACGGAAGATGCTGCTGCTGCTGCTGCTGCTGCTGCTGCTCAAAGTGGTGGCTGTGTCGACTGCAATGCGCTCGTTGCTCGCTTGCTGCTGCTTTGTGTCGTTCTCTATCGGCGCATGAGTTGTTGCTGGTGCTGGTGCTAGCGCTATCTGCACAGCAGTGTCGTGAGACTTCTTGTCATTGCTGTGACTGGTCGTGTCGTGCAGACTGTCGTCGCTGTCGCTGAGCTCAATCACCGAGTCGTCTGGACGAGCAGCGCCAGGTGCAGTCGTGGCAGTGAGGAGACTGAACGTCGGCGGTTTGTCGTCGCGGTCGCCACCGCTGTCGTGATCGCTATTGCTGTCGTCGCCGTCAATGTCGCTCACGTGCTGCGTCGCTTCCGCGATCTGCCGGAGCGCAAGACGTCGTCGGCGCATCGAGTTGGAGCTGCTCGTCTGTCGTGAATGTTGCTGCAGCTTGTTGTTGTTGTTGTTGTTGCACCAAGTGCAGGAACGGCATTCCCTCGTTTATGTCACTATCAAGACACTCCAATATCCAGCGTGTTTTTGCATCTTGCGTACATTCACGAGAGAAAACACTGCGACCGACACATCACAACATCAATTCGCGTACTTATGTGCGAGAATACACTGCGAGATACACAGCGGAAGATCAGCAACAGACAACAGACAGTCTCCGTCTCGCGCAAGCGCCGCCTCCGCTGCTGCAGCCGAAGAAGCGCCGTCGCTGTCGATCTTCCGTCCCCCTCCTCCGCTCTCCGCTGCGACTCACGACGCGCGCGCGAGGCGAGGGCGAGGCGACAGATTGACACCACACCCATCGATCCATCTTCGCACAGACACACACAGACAACAAGACAGAGAGAGAACAACAACAACAACAAGAGAGAGAGAGAGAGAGGCATGCGTCCACCTCGTCAACCACCACCGCAGCAGCAGCAGCAAACGCCTGCGCTGCGCGTGACTGCAATCACGCTCGCATTTCGCGACACAGTGCGCGACGTGCTCGTGTACCCGAGCCTCACGCTTGAGGAGCTCCAGCGCTGCGTCGCTGCGGGCTTTGCCATCGACGGTCTGACAGCCGCCGCACTGCCGATCGCGGTGCAAGACCCCGTGCACGGCGTGATCTACCCACTGTCGTTCCTCACGCGCTCGCCCGAGGTCTTTGAGGACGGGACGTTCGCACTGCTCGTGCAAGGCGACAGCAGCAGCAGTAGTGCGGCAACGCCTGCGAACAGCCAGCGCCGGCGTCAACAGACATCGCGACCGCACCAACGCGCGTCGAAGCACCGCAACGGCCACCACCTGCCGTCCAAGTCGAGCTCGCTCGCGCTCATGTCGAGTAGCAGCGAGAGTGAGAGTGAGAGCGAGAATGACGCTGCGCTCCCGCGATCGTCGCGCAGTCGCGCGCGAGCGACTCAGCAGCAGCAGCCAGCGATCCGTCGCGACGCAGACGAGACTGAGGACGAGCTCGACGAGGACGCTGTGAGCAGCACGCGCAGCGACAACGACGATGACGACGCTGAGAGCGAGCTCTTGCGCGAGCTCGACCTCACGGACTTTGAGCTCCCGCAGCTCGTGCACGTGTTCACGCAAGCGTGTCCAACCGGCGCGCTCGACCGCACGACGTTCGATCGGTGCTTGGAGAAGATCCTCTCGCAGGTACAGTGTACCACGTTGTATATTGGCGCTCGATGGACTTGCATGTGACACGGAGTGATGGTCGATTTGTTGCTGTTGATACTAGTCGGGACGCTACGACCCGCTCGCGCGCACGATGTTTGAGCGGCTGTTTGAGACGTTTGACGCCCGTGGGCGCTCGGGCGTCGTCGACGTCGCGTCGTTCCTCGGCGGCGTCTCGGTCCTCGCATCGGGCGAGCGCGACGAGCGCATTCGCTTGATCTTTGAGGTCTTTGACCGCGACAGCGACGGCTTCATCTCGCTCGCAGACATGACGACGTACCTCACGAGCGTCTACTGCGTCGTCGAGCTGACGTCGCCTGAGCTCTTTGCGAGACAACGGTGCGTCTTTGGACCAAGAGGATACGGACGTGGCGACCTAATCACGTGAAGACTGACACCAGGACGCCTCTCTCTGTGGATAGTGTGACTGCGCAAGAGCTCGGTGTTGTGACGGCGCGCCAGTGCTTTAGCGAAGCGCGACTGAACCGCGACGGCAAGCTCTCGTTCGAGGCGTTCCGGTCGTGGTACATGACGCCATCGCGCACGCCGTTTGCGCGGCCGCTCCCGACTGGTCTCTTCCCAGCAGGCTTGACGCCGCCGCACGCGGCAGCACGCTCGGCGTCGCGGCCAACGGAGGAACAGGAGCGACCATCAAGTGACGAATCCAAGAGTCCGCTTACGCTCAGCCACCTCCGCGAGCTCACGGGGCTCGAGTCAGTGCGCGCAGACGACCTCGTCGCGCTCTTTAGCGCTGCTGTGGCGCGGAGCTCGGGCCGGAGTGACGTGCTCACGCGCGAGCAGTTCAAGCAGTGCTTCTTCGCGATCCTCAAGACGCAGCGTAGAGCGCCGACGCGTGCGCTCACGCAGTTTCTTGACCGGCTCTTCAACGCGTTCGACACGGACGGGAGCGGTACAGTCGACTTTGTCGAGCTCAGTACTGGCCTCTCGGTCCTCTGCGGCGGCTCGCAGGAGGAGAAGGTCGTCGCGGCGTTCAGTCTCTTTGACGCAAACGGCGACGGCTTCATCACAGAGCGCGAGATGGCGACGTACCTCACATCGGTCTTCCACGTCATGTACGAAGCCAACGCCGCAGCGCGTCCGCCCGTGAGCGCTGCTGAGCTCGCGCACTACACGACGCGGCAGGCGTTTGCGGAAGCGGATCTGAACCACGACGGCTTGCTCTCGCTCGAGGAGTTCCGCAAGTGGTACAGCGCCACGCCGGTCGGTCCGCATGCGCCAGTGCTCGTGCCACTGACCACACCGCCACTCGCGATCGGACAGAACGCGTTGGCGTCAATCGACCTCGTGGCGTCGCTCACGAGTCTCCGCGACCGCGACCCAAGCGACGTCTTTGAGTGCCTCGCAGCCAAGGTGAACGAAGACGGCGTGCTCTCGCGCGCGGCGTTCCTCGCAGTCTTTGACGAGCTCGCCGCCGAGCAAGCGGAGCAGACCAAGCGCGCGCTCACGCCAGCCGACGCGCAGAAGCTCCACGCGATCCTCGACACGGTCTTCCAGGCGTTCGACACCGACGGCGACGGCTTGGTCGACTTTTGCGAACTCAGCAGCGGCATCTCGGTCTTTTGCCGCGGGAGCCAGGACGCGAAGATCCACGCGGCGTTCAGTCTCTTCGACGTGAACCACGACGGCGTCCTCTCGCGCGACGAGCTCGCGACGTACCTCACGTCGGTCTTCCGCATGGTCTTCACGACGTCGCCAGCGACTGCGACGGCGATGGGGGCGATCACGCCCGAGCAGCTCGCAGACGCAACGACGCGCGACGCGTTTGCCTCGGCCGGCGTCCCACTCGACGGCCGTGTGAGCCTCGCGGCGTTCACAAAGTGGTACCGCCACCAGCACGTCCTCGACTTTGACGCGTTCCAGCGCGCAGGTCCGTCACCGCCACCGAGTGGCGCAATGGCGACGACGTCCCATGCGCAGGCGTCGTCAATGGCAACGGCGGCGAAGAAGACGCTCGTGGAGATGAAGACGCTCACGAACCTGAGCGCGTACGACGTGAACGACATCTTTGACTTCTTCCAAGCGTCTGCGGATGCAAACGGGAGCCTCACGCAAGCGGCGTTCTTCCGGTGTTTCAACAAGCTCCTGGCAAAAGACCGCGGCCGGAACGACCGTGAGACGCAGGAGCGCACGCGCGAGCTCCTTGACACGCTCTTTGAGCTCTTTGACGCCGATCGCAGCGGCACGATCGAGGTCCAGGAGCTCGCGTCTGGGCTCTCGATCTTGTGTGGCGGCAGTCTCGAAGACAAAGCCCGCGCGCTCTTTCGGCTCTACGACACGAACAACGACGGCTTCATCTCGCCGGACGAGATGGACGCGTACTTGACGGGCGTGTTCAAAGTCCTGTACCAGGCGTCGCCGCACTTGGAGGCGCAGACTGCGATGACGCCGCGGTCGCTCGCGAAAGCGACAACTCGCGAGTGCTTCCAGGCGTTTGATCGCAATCGCGACCACCAGCTGAGCTTTGACGAGTTCCGCCAGTGGCTCGAGCACCAGAAGACCGCTGGCGCCAGTGCTCCACCAGCTCCAGCGTCGTCATCGAGCAAGCGTCCATCGACAGTCGCGCCGCCAGCACAGCCGACAGTGTCGACCAAGCAGCCAAACGACCGCACGACCAACAACAGCAAAGCGAGTGGCGCAGTGGCAACGACGACAACACCAGCGCCAGAGCCGCCAGCGGCGTCCTCGACGCCAGACAATGTGATCCCGCTCGAGGTCGCGAAGAAGCTCTCGGGCTTGAAAGACATCCCGCTCGACAAGGTGACCGAGCTGTTTGCGTCTGCGGCAGACAGCAATGGCCGCATCTCGCGCCGCGCGTTCGACGCGTGCTTCTATCGGTACCTCTGCTCGTCCGCTGACGCCGCAGCGCTCTCGTCGGACGAGAGCAACGGCGTGCATGCGGTCATCGATCGGCTCTTCACGGCGTTCGACACGGACGCGAACGGCTTTGTCGACTTGAACGAGCTCGCGAGCGGCTTGTCGGTGCTCTGCGGCGGCGAGAGCCGTGATGCGAAGGTCCAAGCGGCGTTCGACCTCTACGACACGAACGGCGACGGCCTGATCTCGGAGGACGAGATGGCGCACTACCTCGGCTCAGTCTTCAAGCTCTTGTACGCGCTCGACCCGACGCGCGAGCAGAGCCTTGGGATCTCAGCCGACGACCTCGCGAGCGTCACAGCCGCCGAGATCTTTGCCGAGGCGGACGTGAACCACGACGGCCGCTTGACGTTTGACGAGTTCAAAAAGTGGTACGCGCTCCCGGAGCAGTCGTCGTTCAACGCGATCGTAGCGCCGCTCGACTTGGACGAAGTCCGGCGACTGACGAACCTCGGGAACCTCGACGTTGTCGACGTCTTTGAGCGCTTTGCCGAGTACGCCGACGAGCAGGGCTTGCTCCAGCGCGAGGCGTTCGACCGGTGCTTCTTTGAGATCATTGAGACGGCGTCGCACCCGCGGTCGGACGCGGAGAAGCTCCGCGCCAAGGTCGTGACTGATCGGCTCTTTGACGTCTTTGACCAAGACAGCGACGGACAGATCGACTTTAGCGAGCTCGCGAGCGGTCTCTCGGTGCTGTGCAAAGGCGCGCGGGACGCCAAGGTCAAGGCGGCGTTCCGGCTGTACGACTTTAACGGCGACGGCTTCATCTCGCTCGATGAGATGAAGCGGTACCTCACGTCGATTTTCAAAGTCCTGTACGAAGTGCAGCCCGAGATGCGCACCGAGACGGGCGTGTCGGCGGACGAGCTTGGCGTCGTGACGGCCGAGCAAGCGTTCCTCGAAGCCGATGCGAACCATGACGGCAAGCTCAGCTACGACGAGTTCCTCACGTGGTACACGTCGCCGTCGCAAGCGGGCATCAGCAGCGTCGTGGCCAAGAGTGCAGTCGTCGACTCGTCGCTGCGGTGGATGCCGCTCAACGAGATCAAGCAGCTCACGAACCTCGCGCAATTTGAGCCGGACGAAGTCTTCGAGATCTTTGCGGCCGAGGCGAACAAAGACGGCTTGCTCTCGCGTGCGGCGTTCAATGAGAGCTTCCGCAAAGTCATGCAAGGCGCTGATGCTGCGTCGCGTACTGAGAACGGCAGTGGCGGCGCAGCGACTGAGAACCTCGCGACGCTCTCGGACGCGACAAAAGCCAAGATCAAAGACGTCATCGACGGTCTCTTTGACCTCTTTGACTCGGACGGCAGCGGATACGTCGACTTTGGCGAGCTCGCGAGTGGCTTGTCGGTCCTCTGCGGCGGTACGAAGGACCAAAAGGTCCAAGCGGCGTTCAGTCTCTTTGACTTTAACGGCGACGGCTTCATCTCGCTCGATGAGATGGCGCGGTACTTGACCTCGGTCTTCCGCGTGCTCTTCCAGGTCTCGCCAGAGACGCAGCGCGTCGGTGTGTCGCCAGAAGAGCTCGGCCAAGTGACAGCTGAGCAGGCGTTCGCTGAAGCTGACCAGGACCACGACGGCCGCTTGACGCTCGAGGAGTTCCAGCAGTGGTACCAGCAACCTGGTGGCATTGGTGAAGTCGCAAAGAACGGCGAGCAGCTCTTTAGCCTCGCCGAGGCGCGGCGGCTGACGAACCTCGAGTCGGTCTCGCCCATGGAGGTCTTTGAAGCGCTCGCTGACTGCGCAGACGACCAAGGATGCGTCTCGCGCGATGCATTCGACGAGTGCTTTCGGAAGATCATTGCGCGCAACAGCACGCCTGGCATGGACGCCAAGGCGTACGAGCACATCACGGCGATCTTGCATCGCCTCTTTGAGCTCTTTGACGTCGACAAGAACGGTCTCGTGGACTTTAGCGAGATCTCGAGCGGCTTGTCAGTCTTTTGCGGCGGCACGTCAGACGACAAGGTCCGCGCGGCGTTTGCGCTCTACGACTACAACGGCGACGGGTACATCTCGCTCGATGAGATGACGCGGTACCTCACGTCCGTGTTCAAAGTGTTGAAAGAGGCGTCGCCGAACGCCGTCGCGCAGCTCGAGCACGAGTCGGCCGAGCACCTTGGCGCGACGATTGCGCAGCAGGCGTTTGCAGAAGCCGACTTGGACCAGGACGGCCGCCTCACGTTTGCCGAGTTCCGCAAGTGGTACACGCACTCGAGCGCCGCGAACGTCGAGCGCTTGATCCAGACGAACGTCCCCGAGTGGCTCTCGCTCCGCGAAGTCCGACGCCTCACGACGCTCGCATCGTGTCCGCCAGAGCAGGTGCTCGAGCGCTTCCGCGCGTTTGCGTCGCTGGATGGAACGCTGAGTGACGCGGCGTTCCGGAACGCGTTTGCGCAGTTCCAAGCGCCACACACGGACCGAGAAGCGAGCGACCGGCTGTGGCTCATGGTCGACCGCCTCTTTGCGGCGTTTGACGCAGACAAGAACGGCGTCGTGGACTTTAACGAGCTCGCGAGCGGCTTGTCCGTGCTCTGTGGCGGCAGCGAGACCGACAAAGTCCGCGCGGCGTTCAACCTGTACGACGTGAACCGCGACGGGTACATCTCGCTCGGTGAGATGCGTTTGTACCTCACGTCGGTGTTCAAAGTGCTCTTTGAAGTCGACCCCGCGAGCGAAGCGCGCATGGGCGTGTCGGCCGACGAGCTCGGTGCAATCACCGCCGAGCAAGCGTTCGCAGAAGCCGACGAAGATCGCGATGGTCGTCTGTCATTTGACGAGTTTTGGCGCTGGTACGCGTCGCCAGCTGCGGCTGCCGCGGCGTCTGGAGCACCGTCGCCGCTCGCAAGTGGGAACCAGAGCCACGTACCAGACTGGGTGAGTCTCCAGTTCGTGAAGGAGATGACGCACTTGGAAAAGTACGCACCGGACGACGTGTTTGAGATCTTTGCGAACCGGTGTTCGGACGACGGCACGATCTCGCGCGAGGCGTTCGAAGAGTGCTTTGAGCAGCTCATTGACGAGCAGTTCAAAGGCGACGAGGCGCACCTCGAGCGCCTGCGGCTGATCCTCGATCGGCTCTTTACGATCTTTGACACGGACGGCAACGGCATTGTCGACTTTTGCGAGCTCAGTAGCGGTCTCTCCGTGCTCTGCGGCGGCACGCGCGAAGAGAAGGTCCGGTCGGCGTTTGCGCTCTACGACCTCAACCAAGACGGCTTCATCTCGCTCGAAGAGATGGTCCAGTACCTCACGTCGGTCTTCAAAGTGCTGTACGAGACGAGCCCCGGGACGCACGCAAAGCTCGGTGTCCAACCGGAAGAGCTCGCAGTGATCACAGCTGAGCAGTGCTTCCTCGAAGCCGACCTCAACCACGACGGCAAGCTCAGCTTTGACGAGTTTGTGCGCTGGTACTCGCGCTCGCCGGGCTTTGAAGCACCAGCGGCAGGTGTCGGGAGCTTCTTGACAGAAGCGCGCGCTCGTGACAGCAGTGACGCTGGTGCAGCTACTGGAAGTGACAGCGGAGCGTCGCCGCAGCGCACCACGCGCAAAGACGAGAGCCGACGCAATGCGTCCATGGACAAAGACAGCGCGACCGAGTCTGCGCCGACTGCGCCGTCGAGCTCGGGCTTTCCGTCGTCGCTATTGCACAACATCGCGTCGTCGAGTGGCGATGCGCTGCTGTCGCCCACGAGCGCGTCGGCGCTGACTGCGAACAGCGCCAACATGGACGAAGCGCGCCACTTGCTCAAGCTCGACTCGTACGAAGTGAACGACTTGTTTGACATCTTTGCAGAAGCGGCGCCGTCTGGAGAGCTCAGCTTCGCGGCGTTCAAGAAGTGCTTTGACCAGATCATCAAGCTCGCCGGTGGCCACGCGACGGCCGAAGAGCGACAAGCGGCCGATGTGATGATCCACCGCCTGTTCAAAGTCTTTGACACGAACAAGAGCAACACGGTCGACTTTGGCGAGCTCGCGAGCGGCTTGTCCGTGCTCTCGGGCTCGAGCATGGACGACAAAGTGCGCGCAGCGTTCCGGCTGTACGACATCAACGGCGACGGGTACATCACGCTCGACGAGATGGTGAGCTACATGACGTCGATCTTCCGCGTCATGTACGAGACGTCGGACGCGACAAAGACCAAGATGGGCGTGAGTCCCGAGGAGCTCGCGAAGGTGACTGCGAGCCAGTGCTTCAAAGAGGCGGACCTGAACAACGACAGCAAGCTCAGCTTTGACGAGTTCAAGAAGGTGCGACTGCGTGATGTGTGATGTGGACGATGCACAGACTGATTGGGCGACGTGGTGAGAGTTGAGAACTGACGCTTGTTGTTGTTGTTGTTGTGTCTTGTGCACTTGCAGTGGTGTACGTCTGGCGTCTGATCAAGAAGCAAACAAGCGAGAAAGAGAGAGTATGTGAGATCTCCGCGCCGTTGTCGCTCAATCAAGCGCATTGCTGTCGCGAGCTGATGGTCGCACACTGCTTTGTAACGAATACCCACCATGCATGTGAATCTACTCCCACGGTGTTCATCCGCTGAGTAGTTGGAGTCTGGTCGCTCGCTCGTTTCGCTAGCCTGCCTCGACACCGTGGCACTGCATCATTCGCGCGAGCAGCTCGCAGTCGACGTCGATACTGTCGGTGCAGACCTGGTCGAGTCCGACACCGCTCTCTTCTGCGATGATGTCGGTGACAATGTCGAGGAGACACTCGCTGAGTGTGACTGGAGCAAAACGCAGCAAGTGCATCACATCGCAACCGTTCGATCGTCAGTCTGCCACAAAGCTCCTTCATCCAGCAGATCAACGCTCTCGATCCGCATCAACACACACACGAACCGTCCATGTCGAGCAGCTTCGTCGCAGCAAGCGTCTGCTCTGTGAACGCGCCATCGACAAAGTCCTGGACGCTCTTGATCCGCTTTGCAACATCGTCGTCGTCGTCCATGTTGCTGCTGCTGCAACTTGGATCGGTCTGTCGTGTCGTGACGACATGTGAGTGAGTGAACCATGCGTCTCACTGTAGATGCACAGACGCACTGCATCTTCACTGCGCAGCCTCCTGTGAGACTTGTAGTCCCTACTTCGTACCGGATCCATCTCGACATCGATGTCGACCACAAAGTCGTCATCTCGACTCGGATCGAACCTGCAGCGTCCGTATCAACGTCAGTATGCACTCGTGAGCGTCAGTCGTTGAGCGCGTCTGCACACGACTGCACGTGGAACAGCAGCAGCACGCATTCATAAGCACTGCGTTTCACTCGTACCGCATTCGAGGATCGACGCGATCTGCTACTTGTGGCTCCACGACATCATCATCGACTCGGAGCTTCTTCTTCTTCTTCAGTGGCGGTGCCGACGACAGTGGCGACTCCAGCTCTCGCATTGAACTCGACCGCTCGGCTCGCGAACATGGGATCACATGTGGACGCGACTCGGGTGGTGCCTTGGTGCTGAGCGACGCGCCAACCGATCGATTCGTGGTCGCAGTCGAGAGTCGAAGTAGCCCTCCTCCGCCGCCACTCTTGAAGGAATCGAGGCGCGTCTCGAGCGTCAGCTTCTTCGTACCAAGACCGTATATCTTGGCGTCAGTCGTTCGTGACTTGGTGCTACCGACCTGCGCCTTGGTGCTGATGTCTCTCAGTGGTGGTGCTGTGAGCGAGCGCATCGACTGAAGCAGCGCAGGCTTGGCCGAGAGCGAGAACCGTCCAGTCTGGAACTGCGTCAGCGTGCGCTTCTTGTTTGGTGCAGATGAGTCGCTGCTACTCGACAGGTTGAGCTTGAACCGACTCTGGTCCTTGTCGACACTGACTGGATGGTTTCGAGACTGTCTCGTCGTCTCAGTCGTAGTGGTTGTAGCCGTCATGTTCGCAGTCGTGGCTGTGGCTGTGGCTGATCGGTTGCTTTGTTGCTTGTTCTTGTCGATCGGAGCTCGCGATGTACTCAGAGCACCAAGTTTTGGCGTCATGCGTCCCAGAACCGAGTTGAGCGACGCCATGTTGCTAGTGGTGCTGTTGTTGTTGTTGCTTCTGCTGTCGCTTTCGGTGCTTCTGGTGCTGCTCCCGCCACTCGTGCAGGCCGAGACAGCGATGTTGGCGCTTGGCAGTCGACTCGGAGGCGGATCGCACGTATCGGCCGCTTTTGCGGTGGCTGGCACAGACGCTCGCAGCGTGAATCGCGGCGTGGTCTTTGGTGTCGCTTCGTTGAGTCGAGACCCTGAGCACGATCACAAACGCACATGGCACTGCCAGTGAACACAACGAGTCTAACCAGCAGCGGCAGCAGCAGTAACTTGGCGCTCCAGTCAGCAGGCACTTCACTTCACGTCACAATGCAGGAACCGAGCAGTGTACCTCCACGTTCGTGGCGTGGTGCACCGAGCGGGTTGTCTTTCACTGCTGGCGCTTTCGTCGCTGGTCCTGATACCGATGGCGGTGACACCTTTGCACCTGGCAATGCAAACTGCTTCAGGAACGGCGCTGGCGCCTTCGTTGCTGTTGAACCAGGTGCTGGTGCTTTCATCGACGCAAGACGATCGTCTCTCGCAGCAGAAGTTGCTGCTGCTGCCACTGGTGCTGACGCTGAGCTTGCTGCAAACTGCTTCAGGAACGGCGCTGGTGCTTTTGTTGTCGGAGTTGGCATTGCTGGCGCTTCTTTCGTCAATGTCGAGCTGCGCTGTGCAGCGACTACTGTTCATCGACATTGACCAAACAGACATCAGCGCACATGAAGTGAGCAGTTATACGCTTATGCGAGGACTCACACTCGTGCTACTTTGTAGTCACGTTCGTATCGACGCAAGAACAAGAGCTCACACAAACATGTGCACATGTGAACCAAGCAAGTGCAACACACGAGTCGTCGACACGACGCAGTTTGCTTCACGTACATGTTGGTGCTCGAAAGCGCGGATGCGGCGCTTGTGGCGACGGCGATGGCGGGACAACGTCGAGAGTGCGAGTTGCATCAGCAGATGTTGCTTGACGAGCAGGATGGTTTGCTTGAGCAGGCGACTCGATCGGGATCGGCGTTGGTGACGGGAGGTTCTTTGTAAACGGCGCTTTGCTGCCAATCTTGTTGTTGCTGCTGTGCACTGGTCCAGCTGTCGCTGAAGCCTTGTGTGTTGTTCGTGTCGCCACATTCGCTGCAGCAACTGTCACTGTGGTGCTCGAGTCACTCGTTTGAGCTGCTGCACCTGGCGTCGGTGTTGCTATTGGTGCTCCCACAGACGCTCGTCGACGTGCACGCGTCTTCATGCTCGTGCGGCTGGTGTTGCTGTCGCTGACGTTCGTCCGGTGGTCGCTGCTCTTGCTTGTGCTGTCTAAACTGCTAGTACTGGTTGCTCTTGCTCTTCCTTGCTCGTTGTCGATTCCGCACGCGCGCTTTCCCTTTTGCTCTGTTTGCTCTTGTTGTGTTTTTGTGTTTTGTGTTTGTGTTTTTGTGTTTTTGCGTGTTGGCTACAGATGCAAGCATGTTGAAGTCAAACGAAAGAATGATGGTCTCGCATCGCTTCACAGTGCGATTCGAGCCAAACCAAAAGGTATCGATCGTCGTCGTTGTGGTCGCTGTTGTCATGACGATTGTCGTCGTACTTGTGGTCGTCTTGGCAGGTCAGCTGCTGACTTGCTCAAAGTCAAGAGCACATGAGCAAGAGTATGGCTACGTGGGCGAGACTGTGAGTGAATACGAGCAGCGTGCTAGTGCGCTACAGCGTGTGCACGAGACAGCATGGCGACCCTCTCACTCACTCGTAGTCAGCACTTCGCCAAAAGAGCACGCATTGATGTCGTTCTTCGCATAGTGAACGAGCGTTGATGTGTCAGGCACATGCGCAAGTCCACGAGTAAACCAACACCAAGTCACGCAACCCTCGATTCAAACTGGTGGCATACTTTCTCGGACCGCCGCTATCCAGTACTCTCTCGCTCCTCGCACTCACTGCAGGCGAGTAGTGAAGTGGCAACGCATAGTCATACTCCTACTCGCAGTCGCACTCGCTTACTAGCCCCGCTGCTCACTTCTTCACGCTCAATGCCTCTGACACTCACACTCATGCTCACTCGCTCACGCCACACACACGCGCGCGTGTATGTGCGCACATTACGTGGCTTGTCTTGGTGTCTGTGGTGGCGAGAGCAGTGTCTACTACGAACAGCGAGCGTGAAAGCGTGAACCCGTGCAAGAAGCAACTAGAGCAATGGCCACTGACGTAGCCATGTCGAGTGTGGATCACCTCACGCTCGTTTGCTCTTGACATGCTTGTGTTGCGCTTTGAGGACACGCCGACTTGTGATTTGTATGCGCGTTGCGAGATCCGAGGCGATAGAGGCTACTATTCCGCGTCAATGGCGAAGAGTGCTCTCGAACGTCATTTCAGCAGTTGCCGTCATCGTCGTCGTCGAGCGCACACGACGCAAGAGGCAAGGCAAAGCAGGCGAGGCGAGACACGACCGATAGCACTCGGGCGCGCGCTACCAAGCGACCGTCGACAGCAGAAGCAGCAACTGCAGTCTCTCGATCTCCATGCAGTCTGCTTCACACAAAGCAAACACAACCAACCAGACACGAAGCACAACCAGACAGACACACAAAAGAGCATGGGCGAGTTCTACAATGTGCTCGGACTCATGGGGTCGTTCGTGATCTCGGCGTCGCTCGTGCCGCAGATCATCAAGGTGTACACGACCAAGAGCGCGCGCGACATCAGCCGGAACTTCCAGCTCCTGTACGTGCTCGGGCTCATCATGATCATCATCTACGGCATCGGCGAGTCGCTCTGGCCGATCTACATCCCGTGCTCGCTCGAGCTCGTGGGCGGCCTCGCGCTGCTCTTTATGAAGTTCTACTACGACGGCAAGCACGACGCGAGCGACGCGGACCTCAAGCGCGACCCGCACAGCGTCGAGTACGGCGCAGCAGTCGGGTCGCCGCGCGTGCCCAAGTTCGACCTCGTGCTCACGCCAAAGTAGAGTGTGGTGTGTATAGCGTGTCGAGCGTGTCAAGTGTAGTGGTGGGCTAGAGCATTGCGTACAACCGACTGAGCGTCAAATCACGCACAAGACAACACGCAGAGCTTGCTGCACGCGACACTGTACTCGTATCGAACGAAGCACTGAGGGAATGAGTGAGTGAGTGAGAGATTGAGTGAGAGATCGAGTGAAGAGGCAAGTCGGTCAAGCACTGCTTGTGCATTCGATGGTATGTCTACAACAGCGACTCTCTCTCTGTATGAATGTGATAAGGATGGTATGTTCATTAGTTGTATACTCTCGGTCTCTCTGTGCTACGACAAGCAAGCGTCACTTGGTCACCTGACTGACTCACTGACAGGGCAAGTGAGCAAGGGAGCAAGGGACCTTCACGCTTCGTCCGCTCTCATTCCTCCTCATTCCTCATGATGCAAACTTGGACGGAATGCCGAGGTGCGCGACGAGCTCCGTGTAGCCGCCGAGGTACTTGCCGTCCATGAAGATCTGCGGCACGGTCTTCACGGGCTGACCGACAATGCGCTGCAGCGTCGGGATCGAGACCTGCGAGAGCACGTCGACCTCGTCAAAGTCCCACTCGCGCGCGCGGAAGACCTCCTTCGCCGCGAGGCAGAACTTGCACGTCGGCTTCGTGAAGATCACGATGCCCTTGCTCCGCTGCGTGAGCGCCGCGATGCGCTGCTCGTCGTCCGAGAGCGCGAGCGGGTCGTCGCGCACCTGCATGTCGTCCAGGCTCATGTTCAGCTCGACGTGCAAGCCGCACTCTTGCTGCACGCCGTTGAAGCGGCCGGCGCGGTCGTTGCCCTTGTCGGCTTCTGTCACGGGCCGGCTCGAGTGCGCGTCGCCGACGCTCTCGTAGCCCTGCGCCTTGAGCGGGTGGTACGGCAGCGCGTGCGCCGCCATGTACTGCTCCACGTCCTGCTTCGTCCACTTGAGGATCGGACAGATCTTGAGCCGCCCGTCGTAGATGTTGACGATCTTCATCGACTCGCGGTGCGACGTCTGGTCGGCGCGCACGCCCACGAGCAGCGCCGTGGCGTCCAGCTCCTTGAGCGCGCGCTGCATCGGCTCGACCTTGCGCATGAAACCGTACTGCTTGTGCGCCTCCGGCGTCTCGATCTCCCACAGCTTGCCGTACAGCGCCTCCATGCGCGCTGGCGTGATCGGCGACTGGTACACGCGCACGTCCAGGTCGAGCTGCTTCGTGAGGCTCGTCGCGAACAAGTACGTCTCGCGCGGGAGGTAGCCCGTGTCGATCCAGACGACCGGGATCTTCTTCGCGACCGTGCGCGCGAGGTTGAGCATGACTGCCGACTGAATGCCAAAGCTCGACGACAGCACGGTGCCGGAGCCGTACGTCGTGTACGCCCACTCGATGATCTCGAGTGCGCTCTTGCCGGCGAGCTGGTTGTTCATCTGCTCGACGTACGACTCAAGCGAGTCGTAGAGCTTGGTATCATACAGCGCTGGTGCTGCCGCGCATGTGCTTGTTGTCGCCATGATGTGTGTGTGCGTGTGTGAATGTGATGTTGCTGCTGCTGTTGCTCCACGCCTTCAATGTGCTTGTGCTTATACGTGTGTATGCGTGTGTGTCGGGTGTGTCGGCTCACAGCAAGCGTGTCGAGTGCGTCAATGCTGCTTGTGCTGCTCCTGATGCGACGCGACCGAGAAGATTGCGGAATGGACGCGCTATCAGCGCATTCAGAGCCTGCTGCTGGTGTGTGCGTCCGCCAGCCACGCACGCGCTCAGCACAGTAGGCACACGAGTACTCGCAGCCTGAGGTGAGGTGGTGGTTGCTCCCATGCCGCCGATGCAGCACAGCACAGCAGACTCCAGCTTCACGACGACGCAAGGCGCCTCGAGCATGCATAGACGTGACTATTGCTTTGAACCAGCGAATCCCGAGCGCGCATTCGAAAGTGTCACGCTTGTGCGCGCACGTACAATCACCACTCACTAAAGTGCGGATCGAGGTGTCGACGTCGGACTGTGCGCATCTGGAACTGGAGCGCGCTTGTGCTTGTGGCACCAAGCACGTCGTCGCTGTTGCACTTGCTAGTGGCTCTGCGTCCGCAGCTCTCTCTCCAACTGCGGCTCTACATCCGCGGCAGTCGTACGTCTGCAGCGCGCAGTGGCAGAGTTCACACGTCACTGCGTGTGTGCGTGCGTGCGTCGGCTTGCTTCACAACGAGGGACGAGTGTCTGCGAGCCAAGATGCCAGCGCATCCAGAGCACGTCCCGCTGCTCCAGCGACCAACTACAGCAACATCTACAGCTACAAACAACACCGCCACGAACAACAGCGACAGCAGCAGCAACAGCACCCATGGTCCGTGGAGCGGCGCAATGAACGCAGACACCAAGCACGCATCCACGAGCTCGCGCTCCGCAGCGTCGCCGTTGTCCTCGCGTGAGTGGACGCGGGACCACCTTGCGTCGTTCGAGACAGGCTTCCCTGCCGTTGTCGACGGCGAAGATCTCCATTTTGCATCCTCCCGCGCGTCTGAAGATCCGTGCAGTCACGCCAAGCAGACGACAGCAGGCGTCGCGCGCTTTGTTGGCAACTGCGCAGTGCCGTTCACGCTGCTCATGTCCGCGATCGGCTCTGGCACGCTCTCGGTGCCGTACACCTTTTTGCTTCTGTCACCTGGCGTCGCGGTCGTGACGCTCTGTCTCGTCGGCTTGGCGATGGCGTTCACTGCCGACATCATCTTGCGCGTCCACGTCGCTGTGGCGTCCAAGAGCGGGAATGAAGAGATGCGCGAGACGTACCAAGAGCTCGCAGTGTACGCGAGTGGACCGCGCCTCGCAAAAGGCGTCGGCTTCCTCACCGCGTTTGCAGTCTTTGGCGCGTGTGTCGGCTGCGTGCGCGTCGTGCGCGACATGGCGCCGACGCTCGTCTCGCTCTTCTACTTACCGCATGCGACGAGCTTTGAGGACCTCAGTGCTGCGACGCAAGAGTCGCTTGTGGACCGCACCGTGTGGCTCGTGTTCATGATTGTGATCCTGCCGCTCGGGCTGTTCAAGAAGATCTCGGCGCTGCGCTTCTCGTCGTACCTAGGCTTTGCGTTCTCGCTCTACCTCGTCGGCGCTGTCGCGTACCGCGCTGCAGTGGACGACACAACAGTCGCGTCGAGTGTGCCAGTCCCGACTCCAGCGTCAGTGCCTGTAGAGTCGACCTTCTCGCGACTGTCTGAGGCGATTGGGATCTACAACTTCACGTTCATGCTCCACCTGAACGTCATTCCGCTGCTCGCGCAGCTCGTCGTGACAACGCAGAGCGACGGCAGCGAGCTCGCACTGCGACGTGCTGAGCGCAAGATGCGTTTCAACATCTACGCTGCAGTCTTCGTCTGCGTGCTGCTCTACGCGACGTTCGGATTGTGTGCAGCATCGATCTACGGCGCATCGACGCAAGGCAACATCCTGCTGAACCTCGCGCACGACCCGATCATGGCAGTGCCGCGCGTCGCGATCCTCTTTACGATCTTGTTCTCGTTCCCGCTGCTCTTCCACCCGCTGCGGTCGCTCGTGCTTGAGATGAGCATCTGCGGCGAGCACCCGAAGTTCGCGACGCGAGTCGTCGTCTCGGTCGTGCTGCTCGTGGCGCAGATCCTATGCGCGATGCGCGTCCCCGGTATTGAAGTCGTCTTCTCGTTCGTCGGCTCAAGCATCTTGCTCCTGCTTTGCTACCTCATGCCCACGATCTTCTACACGCGCCTGTACCCGTGGCACGGCTCGCGCGCAGCAACGCTCCGACTGTACGCTCTTCGCACGCTCCTCGTCGTCGCGACGCTCTTCTGCACCATGGCGACATTCAAGCTTACGTTCAAATGAGCGAGTGAGCATGAGTGTGAGTGTCAGAGGCATTGAGCGTGAAGAAGTGAGCAGCGGGGCTAGTAAGCGAGTGCGACTGCGAGTAGGAGTATGACTATGCGTTGCCACTTCACTACTCGCCTGCAGTGAGTGCGAGGAGCGAGAGAGTACTGGATAGCGGCGGTCCGAGAAAGTATGCCACCAGTTTGAATCGAGGGTTGCGTGACTTGGTGTTGGTTTACTCGTGGACTTGCGCATGTGCCTGACACATCAACGCTCGTTCACTATGCGAAGAACGACATCAATGCGTGCTCTTTTGGCGAAGTGCTGACTACGAGTGAGTGAGAGGGTCGCCATGCTGTCTCGTGCACACGCTGTAGCGCACTAGCACGCTGCTCGTATTCACTCACAGTCTCGCCCACGTAGCCATACTCTTGCTCATGTGCTCTTGACTTTGAGCAAGTCAGCAGCTGACCTGCCAAGACGACCACAAGTACGACGACAATCGTCATGACAACAGCGACCACAACGACGACGATCGATACCTTTTGGTTTGGCTCGAATCGCACTGTGAAGCGATGCGAGACCATCATTCTTTCGTTTGACTTCAACATGCTTGCATCTGTAGCCAACACGCAAAAACACAAAAACACAAACACAAAACACAAAAACACAACAAGAGCAAACAGAGCAAAAGGGAAAGCGCGCGTGCGGAATCGACAACGAGCAAGGAAGAGCAAGAGCAACCAGTGCTAGCAGTTTAGACAGCACAAGCAAGAGCAGCGACCACCGGACGAACGTCAGCGACAGCAACACCAGCCGCACGAGCATCAAGTGCAGCAATAAAACGACGCAAGGTGGTCCCGCGTCCACTCACGCGAGGACAACGGCGACGCTGCGGAGCGCGAGCTCGTGGATGCGTGCTTGGTGTCTGCGTTCATTGCGCCGCTCCACGGACCATGGGTGCTGTTGCTGCTGCTGTCGCTGTTGTTCGTGGCGGTGTTGTTTGTAGCTGTAGATGTTGCTGTAGTTGGTCGCTGGAGCAGCGGGACGTGCTCTGGATGCGCTGGCATCTTGGCTCGCAGACACTCGTCCCTCGTTGTGAAGCAAGCCGACGCACGCACGCACACACGCAGTGACGTGTGAGCTCTGCCACTGCGCGCTGCAGACGTACGACTGCCGCGGATGTAGAGCCGCAGTTGGAGAGAGAGCTGCGGACGCAGAGCCACTAGCAAGTGCAACAGCGACGACGTGCTTGGTGCCACAAGCACAAGCGCGCTCCAGTTCCAGATGCGCACAGTCCGACGTCGACACCTCGATCCGCACTTTAGTGAGTGGTGATTGTACGTGCGCGCACAAGCGTGACACTTTCGAATGCGCGCTCGGGATTCGCTGGTTCAAAGCAATAGTCACGTCTGTGCATGCTCGAGGCGCCTTGCGTCGTCGTGAAGCTGGAGTCTGCTGTGCTGTGCTGCATCGGCGGCATGGGAGCAACCACCACCTCACCTCAGGCTGCGAGTACTCGTGTGCCTACTGTGCTGAGCGCGTGCGTGGCTGGCGGACGCACACACCAGCAGCAGGCTCTGAATGCGCTGATAGCGCGTCCATTCCGCAATCTTCTCGGTCGCGTCGCATCAGGAGCAGCACAAGCAGCATTGACGCACTCGACACGCTTGCTGTGAGCCGACACACCCGACACACACGCATACACACGTATAAGCACAAGCACATTGAAGGCGTGGAGCAACAGCAGCAGCAACATCACATTCACACACGCACACACACATCATGGCGACAACAAGCACATGCGCGGCAGCACCAGCGCTGTATGATACCAAGCTCTACGACTCGCTTGAGTCGTACGTCGAGCAGATGAACAACCAGCTCGCCGGCAAGAGCGCACTCGAGATCATCGAGTGGGCGTACACGACGTACGGCTCCGGCACCGTGCTGTCGTCGAGCTTTGGCATTCAGTCGGCAGTCATGCTCAACCTCGCGCGCACGGTCGCGAAGAAGATCCCGGTCGTCTGGATCGACACGGGCTACCTCCCGCGCGAGACGTACTTGTTCGCGACGAGCCTCACGAAGCAGCTCGACCTGGACGTGCGCGTGTACCAGTCGCCGATCACGCCAGCGCGCATGGAGGCGCTGTACGGCAAGCTGTGGGAGATCGAGACGCCGGAGGCGCACAAGCAGTACGGTTTCATGCGCAAGGTCGAGCCGATGCAGCGCGCGCTCAAGGAGCTGGACGCCACGGCGCTGCTCGTGGGCGTGCGCGCCGACCAGACGTCGCACCGCGAGTCGATGAAGATCGTCAACATCTACGACGGGCGGCTCAAGATCTGTCCGATCCTCAAGTGGACGAAGCAGGACGTGGAGCAGTACATGGCGGCGCACGCGCTGCCGTACCACCCGCTCAAGGCGCAGGGCTACGAGAGCGTCGGCGACGCGCACTCGAGCCGGCCCGTGACAGAAGCCGACAAGGGCAACGACCGCGCCGGCCGCTTCAACGGCGTGCAGCAAGAGTGCGGCTTGCACGTCGAGCTGAACATGAGCCTGGACGACATGCAGGTGCGCGACGACCCGCTCGCGCTCTCGGACGACGAGCAGCGCATCGCGGCGCTCACGCAGCGGAGCAAGGGCATCGTGATCTTCACGAAGCCGACGTGCAAGTTCTGCCTCGCGGCGAAGGAGGTCTTCCGCGCGCGCGAGTGGGACTTTGACGAGGTCGACGTGCTCTCGCAGGTCTCGATCCCGACGCTGCAGCGCATTGTCGGTCAGCCCGTGAAGACCGTGCCGCAGATCTTCATGGACGGCAAGTACCTCGGCGGCTACACGGAGCTCGTCGCGCACCTCGGCATTCCGTCCAAGTTTGCATCATGAGGAATGAGGAGGAATGAGAGCGGACGAAGCGTGAAGGTCCCTTGCTCCCTTGCTCACTTGCCCTGTCAGTGAGTCAGTCAGGTGACCAAGTGACGCTTGCTTGTCGTAGCACAGAGAGACCGAGAGTATACAACTAATGAACATACCATCCTTATCACATTCATACAGAGAGAGAGTCGCTGTTGTAGACATACCATCGAATGCACAAGCAGTGCTTGACCGACTTGCCTCTTCACTCGATCTCTCACTCAATCTCTCACTCACTCACTCATTCCCTCAGTGCTTCGTTCGATACGAGTACAGTGTCGCGTGCAGCAAGCTCTGCGTGTTGTCTTGTGCGTGATTTGACGCTCAGTCGGTTGTACGCAATGCTCTAGCCCACCACTACACTTGACACGCTCGACACGCTATACACACCACACTCTACTTTGGCGTGAGCACGAGGTCGAACTTGGGCACGCGCGGCGACCCGACTGCTGCGCCGTACTCGACGCTGTGCGGGTCGCGCTTGAGGTCCGCGTCGCTCGCGTCGTGCTTGCCGTCGTAGTAGAACTTCATAAAGAGCAGCGCGAGGCCGCCCACGAGCTCGAGCGAGCACGGGATGTAGATCGGCCAGAGCGACTCGCCGATGCCGTAGATGATGATCATGATGAGCCCGAGCACGTACAGGAGCTGGAAGTTCCGGCTGATGTCGCGCGCGCTCTTGGTCGTGTACACCTTGATGATCTGCGGCACGAGCGACGCCGAGATCACGAACGACCCCATGAGTCCGAGCACATTGTAGAACTCGCCCATGCTCTTTTGTGTGTCTGTCTGGTTGTGCTTCGTGTCTGGTTGGTTGTGTTTGCTTTGTGTGAAGCAGACTGCATGGAGATCGAGAGACTGCAGTTGCTGCTTCTGCTGTCGACGGTCGCTTGGTAGCGCGCGCCCGAGTGCTATCGGTCGTGTCTCGCCTCGCCTGCTTTGCCTTGCCTCTTGCGTCGTGTGCGCTCGACGACGACGATGACGGCAACTGCTGAAATGACGTTCGAGAGCACTCTTCGCCATTGACGCGGAATAGTAGCCTCTATCGCCTCGGATCTCGCAACGCGCATACAAATCACAAGTCGGCGTGTCCTCAAAGCGCAACACAAGCATGTCAAGAGCAAACGAGCGTGAGGTGATCCACACTCGACATGGCTACGTCAGTGGCCATTGCTCTAGTTGCTTCTTGCACGGGTTCACGCTTTCACGCTCGCTGTTCGTAGTAGACACTGCTCTCGCCACCACAGACACCAAGACAAGCCACGTAATGTGCGCACATACACGCGCGCGTGTGTGTGGCGTGAGCGAGTGAGCATGAGTGTGAGTGTCAGAGGCATTGAGCGTGAAGAAGTGAGCAGCGGGGCTAGTAAGCGAGTGCGACTGCGAGTAGGAGTATGACTATGCGTTGCCACTTCACTACTCGCCTGCAGTGAGTGCGAGGAGCGAGAGAGTACTGGATAGCGGCGGTCCGAGAAAGTATGCCACCAGTTTGAATCGAGGGTTGCGTGACTTGGTGTTGGTTTACTCGTGGACTTGCGCATGTGCCTGACACATCAACGCTCGTTCACTATGCGAAGAACGACATCAATGCGTGCTCTTTTGGCGAAGTGCTGACTACGAGTGAGTGAGAGGGTCGCCATGCTGTCTCGTGCACACGCTGTAGCGCACTAGCACGCTGCTCGTATTCACTCACAGTCTCGCCCACGTAGCCATACTCTTGCTCATGTGCTCTTGACTTTGAGCAAGTCAGCAGCTGACCTGCCAAGACGACCACAAGTACGACGACAATCGTCATGACAACAGCGACCACAACGACGACGATCGATACCTTTTGGTTTGGCTCGAATCGCACTGTGAAGCGATGCGAGACCATCATTCTTTCGTTTGACTTCAACATGCTTGCATCTGTAGCCAACACGCAAAAACACAAAAACACAAACACAAAACACAAAAACACAACAAGAGCAAACAGAGCAAAAGGGAAAGCGCGCGTGCGGAATCGACAACGAGCAAGGAAGAGCAAGAGCAACCAGTACTAGCAGTTTAGACAGCACAAGCAAGAGCAGCGACCACCGGACGAACGTCAGCGACAGCAACACCAGCCGCACGAGCATGAAGACGCGTGCACGTCGACGAGCGTCTGTGGGAGCACCAATAGCAACACCGACGCCAGGTGCAGCAGCTCAAACGAGTGACTCGAGCACCACAGTGACAGTTGCTGCAGCGAATGTGGCGACACGAACAACACACAAGGCTTCAGCGACAGCTGGACCAGTGCACAGCAGCAACAACAAGATTGGCAGCAAAGCGCCGTTTACAAAGAACCTCCCGTCACCAACGCCGATCCCGATCGAGTCGCCTGCTCAAGCAAACCATCCTGCTCGTCAAGCAACATCTGCTGATGCAACTCGCACTCTCGACGTTGTCCCGCCATCGCCGTCGCCACAAGCGCCGCATCCGCGCTTTCGAGCACCAACATGTACGTGAAGCAAACTGCGTCGTGTCGACGACTCGTGTGTTGCACTTGCTTGGTTCACATGTGCACATGTTTGTGTGAGCTCTTGTTCTTGCGTCGATACGAACGTGACTACAAAGTAGCACGAGTGTGAGTCCTCGCATAAGCGTATAACTGCTCACTTCATGTGCGCTGATGTCTGTTTGGTCAATGTCGATGAACAGTAGTCGCTGCACAGCGCAGCTCGACATTGACGAAAGAAGCGCCAGCAATGCCAACTCCGACAACAAAAGCACCAGCGCCGTTCCTGAAGCAGTTTGCAGCAAGCTCAGCGTCAGCACCAGTGGCAGCAGCAGCAACTTCTGCTGCGAGAGACGATCGTCTTGCGTCGATGAAAGCACCAGCACCTGGTTCAACAGCAACGAAGGCGCCAGCGCCGTTCCTGAAGCAGTTTGCATTGCCAGGTGCAAAGGTGTCACCGCCATCGGTATCAGGACCAGCGACGAAAGCGCCAGCAGTGAAAGACAACCCGCTCGGTGCACCACGCCACGAACGTGGAGGTACACTGCTCGGTTCCTGCATTGTGACGTGAAGTGAAGTGCCTGCTGACTGGAGCGCCAAGTTACTGCTGCTGCCGCTGCTGGTTAGACTCGTTGTGTTCACTGGCAGTGCCATGTGCGTTTGTGATCGTGCTCAGGGTCTCGACTCAACGAAGCGACACCAAAGACCACGCCGCGATTCACGCTGCGAGCGTCTGTGCCAGCCACCGCAAAAGCGGCCGATACGTGCGATCCGCCTCCGAGTCGACTGCCAAGCGCCAACATCGCTGTCTCGGCCTGCACGAGTGGCGGGAGCAGCACCAGAAGCACCGAAAGCGACAGCAGAAGCAACAACAACAACAGCACCACTAGCAACATGGCGTCGCTCAACTCGGTTCTGGGACGCATGACGCCAAAACTTGGTGCTCTGAGTACATCGCGAGCTCCGATCGACAAGAACAAGCAACAAAGCAACCGATCAGCCACAGCCACAGCCACGACTGCGAACATGACGGCTACAACCACTACGACTGAGACGACGAGACAGTCTCGAAACCATCCAGTCAGTGTCGACAAGGACCAGAGTCGGTTCAAGCTCAACCTGTCGAGTAGCAGCGACTCATCTGCACCAAACAAGAAGCGCACGCTGACGCAGTTCCAGACTGGACGGTTCTCGCTCTCGGCCAAGCCTGCGCTGCTTCAGTCGATGCGCTCGCTCACAGCACCACCACTGAGAGACATCAGCACCAAGGCGCAGGTCGGTAGCACCAAGTCACGAACGACTGACGCCAAGATATACGGTCTTGGTACGAAGAAGCTGACGCTCGAGACGCGCCTCGATTCCTTCAAGAGTGGCGGCGGAGGAGGGCTACTTCGACTCTCGACTGCGACCACGAATCGATCGGTTGGCGCGTCGCTCAGCACCAAGGCACCACCCGAGTCGCGTCCACATGTGATCCCATGTTCGCGAGCCGAGCGGTCGAGTTCAATGCGAGAGCTGGAGTCGCCACTGTCGTCGGCACCGCCACTGAAGAAGAAGAAGAAGCTCCGAGTCGATGATGATGTCGTGGAGCCACAAGTAGCAGATCGCGTCGATCCTCGAATGCGGTACGAGTGAAACGCAGTGCTTATGAATGCGTGCTGCTGCTGTTCCACGTGCAGTCGTGTGCAGACGCGCTCAACGACTGACGCTCACGAGTGCATACTGACGTTGATACGGACGCTGCAGGTTCGATCCGAGTCGAGATGACGACTTTGTGGTCGACATCGATGTCGAGATGGATCCGGTACGAAGTAGGGACTACAAGTCTCACAGGAGGCTGCGCAGTGAAGATGCAGTGCGTCTGTGCATCTACAGTGAGACGCATGGTTCACTCACTCACATGTCGTCACGACACGACAGACCGATCCAAGTTGCAGCAGCAGCAACATGGACGACGACGACGATGTTGCAAAGCGGATCAAGAGCGTCCAGGACTTTGTCGATGGCGCGTTCACAGAGCAGACGCTTGCTGCGACGAAGCTGCTCGACATGGACGGTTCGTGTGTGTGTTGATGCGGATCGAGAGCGTTGATCTGCTGGATGAAGGAGCTTTGTGGCAGACTGACGATCGAACGGTTGCGATGTGATGCACTTGCTGCGTTTTGCTCCAGTCACACTCAGCGAGTGTCTCCTCGACATTGTCACCGACATCATCGCAGAAGAGAGCGGTGTCGGACTCGACCAGGTCTGCACCGACAGTATCGACGTCGACTGCGAGCTGCTCGCGCGAATGATGCAGTGCCACGGTGTCGAGGCAGGCTAGCGAAACGAGCGAGCAAACTAAACATCTGACGTCCGTGGCGTAGTGATCATTGGCGTTTTGCATGGCGTCCTTGCTGCTCACATGCTCTCCACAGCAAGTGGATCCGCAACCGTTGGCTCGCCGCTCGCTTCTTTCGAGCTCCCAGTCTGGTCGTCGCCATGGTTGTCAGCCGTCGACGACACCTGCGCTCCACCTACAGTGTCGTCGAGACCAAGTCCGTCCACTGCTCCAGCGACGCTTGACGCCAACAGCTCGTCGTTTGTGAACGTTGACGGACTTGGTGCAAGTGCACAGAGCGGCTTCGAGTAGCTGAAGAGCCGAAGGAGACTCAAGAGCTTCTTGAGCATGAACTCAAAGAGTACGTTCGAGTTCTCCATGCGGTCTTTCGCATCTGGCGACGCGATCTCTTCAAGCGCTTTCTTCAAGTGCACGTGTGTATCAAAGACGTCGTCGCTGCGGTCGGTGCGGAACTTGACGCCACCGCCGCTCGCTTCGTCGTCGACCTCAGCAAGGACGTTCACAAACGATGCGCTCGTAGGATGCGGCGCTCGGTGCTGGCGCATGTCGACGCTGTTGTTGTTGCCGTTGTCGTCGCCATGGCTCCCACTGCCGAGGTAGCTGTCGATGTAGGGCCAGTGGATCTCTTTCACGGCAAACACGACTTGGCGCGGACTCTCGATCGCACTGAGCCACTTGGTCGCCGCGCCGCCAGACGACTCGCTCGCGAGGTTCCCGATCGCGACTTCAAACGCCGACACGATGCTCACGACTTCGTCGATCACGCGGTCTTCGAGGTCTTTGATCTTTGCCGTGACGCCAAAGCGCACGTCGTCGTCGAGCGCAGGGCAGAGCCCAATGCCAGAGGCAGCGAGCTTGACGAGGAGCTCGCCAGGTGCGCGCCACTCGCGATGGAGCTGACTGAGCTGCGGGAGCTGCGGCGCCACGAGGCGACAGCCTGCGTCCGTGACTTCAAAGTGGATCGCGTCGTGGTGCTCGGTCCGGAGCGTCAAGTGCGCCGTGTTTGGTCGCGTCGTGCTCATCATGAGCTGCCAGTCAAACTTTTCGTGGTTCAGGTCGCGCTGCTGGAGCACGGCGAGGTGCGTGAGCTTCATCGTGCTGAACGTCACGGTGTTGGTCTCGGCGTGGAACACGACCTCGGACACGCCGTCCTCTTCCCAGCACTCGCTCTGCGGGTCCCACCACCCAACGCGCGGCGCCGACGCGTAGATCGCGTCGGGCGGGAGCGCAAGACTCACTTTCACTGGCAGCGCTGCCGACACGACCATGCCTTCGAGCGGGTAGTGCAAGCGCTTGAGCGGCTCGGTTGGGTCTGCGACGTCGCGCATCATCCAGCCGCGCGCGCGCTTCGGTGGCGACGGCAGCGCGAGGAGCTCGAGCGAGTAGATGCCGCCGAGCGCGCAGTCCAAGCTCTGCGCATTGCGTCCCGAGAGCGGGTCGTACGGCACGTGCACGACGCGAAGTGCGAGCGACTGGACGATCACGGCCTTTGGGAGGTCGACCGAGACGCCGAGCTCGGCAAAGTCAACGCGCTTGTTGCGCGAGCCTTTCGCGATGAGGTTGATCCAGAGCCCGAGCTTGAGCCACCCGCTGGCGCTCGCCATCTTGACTTCGCTCCGCGACTGACTGTCCGTGTACTCGTCCGCGTACTGGAGGATGTGGCGCGACGCAAACTCGATCTTGTCGTGGATCAAGTGCTCGATCTTGGCAATGAACGTCGCGCACTGCGCCGTGAGCGCCGCGTCGTTCGTCGCTGTCGCGTTCGCGCCGACGCACACGAGGTCGTCGATCACTTCGTTCGCGCTCGCACAGGCGCTTGCGACTTCCGAGAGCTCCGTCGAGACTTCGAGCGACCACGAGTTCAGGAACGAGTTCATGTCGCCCTCGACCTGCGCATCCGGTCGCGGCTCGCACGCCAAGTACTTCTCCCACTGTCCACGCAGCAAAGCGTATCACACACGTGAGCTACAAGCCTCGCCCTGCATCGCAAGTGTCCTAGAGCGCAGACAACGCACGTCACGCGCTTCTTTCTGTGCGCGGAGGATCTCAGCGAGGCGCTGCACTTTGCCGTCAATGTCGAGCTTTGCAGCGTCGTACTCGGCGCTCAGGCGCTCGAGCTCCGCAGCGCGGTTCTTCGCTTCCTCTTCGCGGCGCTTGGCTTCTTCAAGCTCGCGCCGCTTGCGCTCCTCTTCGAGGCGCTTCTCTTCTTCGGCTTTCACGCGCGCTTCCTCCTCTTCTTGCAAGCGCCGCTCTAGACATTGGCATCACACAGTCAATGGACGGATCGTGAGAGAGATCCAAGTGCATGGAGACACAAGTGCGACAACAAGAGCGTCGGCACCTTCTTCGAGCTCCTCTTTGCTCTTCTTCGGCGCTTTGCCCTTCTTCTTTGGCGGCTACGCGTCACCACACACACGAGCGCAACAGACCAAGCAGCAGACACAGTTGAGCGCTTGATCGAGCAGGAGCGCACGCAGAGCAGCATCGGCAGCACTACTCGAAGGCGTACCATGATGCTGGTGTTCTTGCTCGTGCTTTGTGATGTCAAGTGTCTGTGCGTCTTGTTAGACCGATCGCGACGCTTCAGTGCGCAGTAGTAAGGACCTGAGTCTTTGGTCCAAGCGCTCTGTGAGCATCGAGGCACGAGCAAGTGGTGGATCGTCCTAACGTGAGAGCGTTCGCTCGCTCTCAGTCAAACAGCAGCGTCACGGCAGGACACCAGCGCCTCTAGACACTCAACAAGCGCAGCAGTCGGTCACTGTTCGGTCGTAAGGACTCACCGTGTACGACAATGTACAGAACGACGACTACGACCACACATGCACGTCCTACGAACGACACGAGCACCTCGATCGCATGGGACTCAGCAGTCGACAAACTGCACGGAGCGGTCCCAGAGCTCGTGCGCTAGCTCAGTGTCTTTGCTCTGCTCGGACGTGTGGAAGAGGTGGTCGACAGAGAAGTACGAGCCGCTGTCCCACGGCAAGTCCCGGTCGCTCGCAAGGCGTGCGAGGAACGCGCCGGAGCGCTCTGGTGAGCTCAGCGCCATTGATCCCGGGCGCCAGTACGCCACGGCTTTGATGAGCGTCTTCACGACGAACCACCCGAGCGACGAGTGGTTCCGGAACAGCCCCGTGTCTGGCACAAAGCCTGGCGAGTACATGTACACGCGCACGTTGTCGCCATGGCGCCGCACGAGCTCGTACCCAAACAACAGGTTGCACAGCTTGCTCGTCGCGTACGCTTGCATCGGCGGCCAGTCGCCACGCTCGGCGCTACTGCCGTACGCAACGCGGTCCCAGTCCGACACATCAGCTCTCGAGCGACTGCCTTTGCTCTCAGGATCGTGTAGTGCCGACGACACGATCACTACGCGTGCGCCGTCGACGTGCGACGCAAACATGTCGGCGTGCACGAGCGCAGTCGTGAGCAAGAAGTGGCCGAGGTGGTTCGTCGCAAACGTCGTCTCAAAGCCGTCGACGCTCGTAGCAACTGGTGGCGACTCGACGCCGGCGTTGCACACGAGCGCAAAGACCTTGCGCTGCGCCGCAATGAGCGAGTGCGCGAGCTCACGCACCGACGCGAGACTCGACAAGTCGGTCGCTCGTCCTTCGACAGTCGACGTCGCGTGCGCTTCGCTCGTGAGCAGCGCGACAGCAGCTTCGAGTCGCGCAGCGTCGCGGCCGACTGCGATCACGTGTGTGTGCGGTGCTTTGACGAGCACGCGGCAGCACTCGAGCCCGACGCCAGACGTCGCGCCAGTGACGACGATCACCTGCTGCTCCATCTTCGAGCTCATGCTGCTGCTGCTCGTGTTGTCGATCTTTGAGCTGCTCATGCAAATGCGGAGTAATCGACATGCATTTATAGAGAACTGGTGCACAAGCTCATGCCTGGACATGCGCTTCACGCACTCGTGCATGTGCACAGCTCTACAGCGTGCGCTCTGCGACGTCATCAGCGCGGCGCAACGACATCGTGAGCAAGAAGTCACCACCGCAGCTCCAGCTCCTCATTCCGCCGCAGTTCTCGCACTACGCCAAGTCGATTCGGTGCACGCACAGCGGCAAGCCACGCGCACGAAGCACAGGCTTGCGACCGAACCACCAGCATAGAGCGATCGAGTGTCCTGCGCAGGTACGTGTGTGCATCCGCTGGTCTGTTAGTCCATGCATCATCGACACTAGCACTGCCATACACTCACATGCACTTACATGCTCATGTGGCCAATGGGTTCACTCGTCTGACAATAACAACAGATCAATGCGTGCGTGCAGCGCGATGGCCAAGGCGCGTGGTGCGTGTACGTGACGATCCAGCACACGTGGCACAACCACGAGGTGAGCGCTGCGGTCTACGACGGGTACCCCGAAGTGCGCAACGCGCTCGGCGCAGACGTCGTCGCGACTGTCAACATCCTCCGCAAAGCCGACGCGAAGCGCAAGAAGATCCACGAGTACATTGTCGAGAACACGGCGCACCGACCGCGCATGAAGGACGTGCACAACCTGCTCTCGCGACTCGAGCGCACTGACACTAGCACTCGCAGTAGCCATACTAGCACTAGCACTAGCAGTAGTAGTAGTAGTCGAGCGACTGGCATTAGTGTCCGTGCGAGTCCGTGAGTGCTGTCGTCGTCGTCGTCGAAGCAGCAAGTGCCAGTGAGTGAAGCTCTCGTTTGTCCTGTAAATGGATCCAAGTGTCGATTTGTCGTGTACAAGGATATATATGTGTGACGTGATATGCATACACCATGCACATCAAGCCGACATCCTTGGTCCTAGCGCCGCTGCTGCTGCGCGCGCTTCTCGTTCAGGAGCGCTCGGAGCGCAGGGAACGGCGCGAGCGCGTCGACTGGCGACTCGGAGGTCACGAACGCAAACGCCGCGTCTTCACTCAGCAGTCCGACCGTGTCGCTGCATGCGTCTGCGAGACCCGCGTGCTGGAAGAACCGCGTGACGTTGTGCACGTCGCGCGCGAGGTACGCGTCAAAGTCCGGGTGCGTGCGGTCGACAGCCTGGCCAAAGTCAATGAGCCAGCACTTGTGCTTGTGCACGAGCACGTTGTACTCGCTCAAGTCGGCGTGCACGAGCCGTGCGTCGTGGTACAGCGTGCGCATCGCCTGCAGAATGTCGGCGTACGCGTGCGCGAGCTGCGCGGGTGAGAGCGCGGCGTCCTTGAGCGTCGGTGCCGGGTACCCGCTCTCGCCGACAAAGTCCATCACGAGCACGTGCTCTTTCACGAGCCGCGGCGTCGGCGCGCGCACGTGCTTGACTGCGCGCATGAGGTTCCGGAACTCCTTCTCGGTCCACGTCGCGAGCTGCCGCCGCATGCTCTTCTTCGCAAAGTGCACGTCGAAGCGCCGGTCGCCCGTGACGTACTCGTGCCGGTTGCTGAACTCGTTCAGCGTCGTCTTGAACACTTTGACTGCAAGTGCGCGCTCGCGCAGCGTCTCGGCGTCCGTCGCCGCGCCGACGTACACGTGCGCCTCTTTGCCCGACTGCACGCAGCCGTGCACGGCGTCGAGCTCGCCGCGGTTGATGAGCTTCTGGAGAATGCGCTCCGTGCGCTCGTCCAACACGCCGTCGCGCGTCGCGTGCTTCGAGGCTTCGACGCGGCCGCTGCCGACGCCGTTCTTCGCGTCTTTTGTCTGGCGCCGGATCGCCTCGCGGATCGAGTTGAAGCCCTGACCGGCGTCATCGACCTGAAGTGACCGGTCGTACTGCTGCTTCTTGGTCGTGCTGCCTGCGGTGGATTTGACGGATGTGACTGCTGCTGCTGCGTGTGGCGCTTGTGGTGCTACTGCTGTTGCTGATGTTGCGGCGTTCAGACCTGATGTTCCCAGCGCAGAGCTTGCTGCTGGTGCGGGTCTCAGTGGCACTCGAGGCTTGAGCTCGTTGTCACCTTCGCATTCGTCCTGTTCGTAGTACTCTTCGTAGTCCTCAAAGTCGGCAAAGCTGTGTGCGCCGAGGCGCTGCGAGCTGCGCGGCTTGACCTCCATGTGCGCAAACACGCTCGAGTCGCTGTCGCTTGTGGCGTTGATCTCACGCTCGAGCGCGCGGCACTCGTCTTCGTACAGCTTGAGTGCGAGCGCTTCGTCCATGATGTCCTGCATCGTCTTGCTTGGTGCTGCTGCTGTCGTTGTTGGTGATGATGAGGCGGCTGACAATGGCGCTGCTGTCGTTGGCGCCAAGTTGCTCCACGGACACGCTGTCGTCGTCATTGTGATGTGCTAAGTGTGTTTGACTCGGTTGAGGTCGACTGGAGCTGCTGGAGATTGGAGCTAGTAGTGCGAGTGTGAACTGAGAGCTGAGAGAGCCGATGTGCGTCGTACGCAGCGAATGCAATTGTGACGACAACGAGCGCGCGAGAGCTCGTGCTACGTTGGCAGTCGAGAGCGAGTGAGTCTCTCTCGTTTGCTTGCTTGTGCTCGTGTGCACACAGCAAGAGAGCGAGAGAGAAGGAGAGACGGATGACGTCGCGATAGTCGACCAGGTGTCTTCGACGTGCTTCGTGTCGTCTGTTTGGAGAGTGCTAGTGACGAAACAAAGGGAACAAAGCACCAGCACTCACATGTTGTGCTACCATCATTCCGACTTGCCTTACACTGCACCTCGTATAAGTGACATCGCTCAAGACAACTCGAACGTTCGCAGCGTCTTTGGTGTGGTCAAGCGAGCGTCTGGAGCCTCTAGAGACGACCGACTTGAGCGCACATGCTCTCGATCAAACTAGCACCAGAACAGCAGGACGTCTGACATGAGCGATCGGCCTGTAGTATGTACACGATTGCGCGAGCGAGAACAAACGGAGGACAATCGCGTCCAAGATCGAGTGAACGAACGACGTCCAGCTGATCGTGGCGACCTCGAGTCGCTCTTCGACGACCAGCATGAGCGCTTACAGCAACGACATGTACTAGATAGAGACGAGCAACGATGTGAAGGACACGAATGGATTCAACGCTCGCGACGGCGCGCTCCAGTTCTATCAGCGCACCGTCGGTCGCAGAAGACAAGTCGAAGAGCTCTTTGGACTACTAAGAAGACATGGCATAGGCAATCAGCGCTGGCGCAGTGCATCGCAGACGCACCACGTCGCGACGGCGCCGAGGACGCTGAAGATTGGCGACGCCAAGGACATTGAACATTGCTGCGAGGCATTGACGGCATCATCCTGGCAGAGCTTGTCAGGTGTCCGCTCTTGGCTTTGACTTTGGTGTTCCGTTACTCTCCCCACGGCTCCTCGACACTCCGGCCCGATCGATCACTCTGTTGGTCTGCCATGCGCGCGCACTGACGGATCGATCCGTGCTACGAGAGCGAGCAAGTGCGCGAACTCAAGTGTGTGTGTGTGCAGGCGCACTCTGTCGTTCACGATGGACGTCATGATGAACATGACGACCGAGGACGTGCGTGCGCTCCGAGAGCACTTCACTGGCCGCATGAACCTCGAGCAGTTCGTCAAGACGCTCAAGAAGACACTACACGACCGCATCCACTCCGAGGTGCGTTCATCTACACGTGTGCAGTCCGTAAGGCCTTCCGACCGAGGACATACGCACATACACAACTCGAAGATTGCGATGCTAGCGAGTGACGCTGCAGTGCCGTGGCTGATCGCTCCCGCAGCTCGACTTTGTCGTCGGCGTCGTCGAGCTCTTCCACACGATCGACGTGAACGGCGACGAGCTCCTCGACTGGGACGAGTTCGCCGGCTACATGATGGACGCCGGGCAAGCAAAGGCGGACTTTTACTTTGACGACCTGCTCCTGCGCACCAAGTGCTATCAGCACCTGCCGCTGCCGCTCCGAGACGACAAGACGCCGCTCAACAACGTCCGCTCGTGCATCCAGCAGATGCTCCACTTGCGCGAGCAGCACGCGCTCGCGTACTTTGAGCGCGACTCGGACGTCGTCTACCTCTACGCGCTCCACTTTGACCGGAACGACGCGCCGCGGCACCTCGCGACGATGCGGCTCCACACGGCGTTCCAAGAGCACACGGTCATTTGCATCGAGTACGTGGCGCCAAAGAAGCTCCTCGTCGTCTCGTCGATGCTCCACGTCGGCTACATCAGCACGTGGACGATCGCCGACTTGCATAGTCCAGCGATGGTGCATCGCGTCGAGTCGCAAGCGCCACACGAGCACCTCTGCTACGTCCCAGCGCTGCAGTGTCTCCTCTCGTCAGCAGTCGTGTTCCCAGCCATTGCAACAAAGACATCGTCGTCGTCGTCGTCGTCGAGCAGTACGAACCGCAGCAGCAGACGCGTCGACGGCTATCGTCCACACGCAACGACACACGTCACGAAGCTCAATCAGCTCCTGCGCTGGGACGTCTCGAGCGGCGCGAGCAGGAGTAGCAACGCGCTCGTCTCGACGGAGCTCGCGCTCCAGGACCGTCTCAAAGGTGTCAGGTCGCTCGCGACGTACAAGTGCATCAACCGCACGCACATTGCGATCGGATGCGAGGACGGCGTGATCATCGTCATCGACGCAGGTACGCCCTACTGTGAGCTCGGCTCTCTCTGGTTGCTACATGACATGGTCGAGACCAGCGCACCATCAGACTGACCTACTCGAGTACGCCGGCATGGCCAGAGAGCGCCGAGACTGTGAGCTCGTTCGACGCGCATGGCAACGGCGTCAAGATGCTGCGGTTCTCGCCGCAGGTCGAGTGCCTCGCGAGCATCGGCTTCCACTCGTACTCGGACGAAACGACGCTGCACGTCGCGATCTGGCGCAAACGCGGCGCAGACGGCCGACTCGCGTTCGAGACGTCGCTCAAGCACCACGAAGCGCCACTCGAGCTCCTCGCGTTTGTCGACTCGCGTCGGCAGCTCGTGAGTCTCGACGTCTCTGGCGTCTGTCTTGTCTACTCGAGCGTCTTGCTCACGCCGACGTCCGAGGCGTGGGAGGTGCTCCAGCGCTTCCACATCGCCGCGTCGCCTGGGAGTCGCATCCAGTCGCTGTTTGTCGTGCCAGAGACGCAGGCGTCGGACGCCGTGCTCGTGACTGCCGGTCGCCAAGTGGCGTTCTACGACCACTGCGAAGTGAAGACGCGCGAGGAGGTGTTCTACTGCCACTACTGCCAGTCGCTGAACGTGCTCATTGGCGTGACCGTGTCGAAGCTCCTGTTCTGGCGCGCCGACTCGGGCAAGCTCTGGAAGACGTTCACGTACGCGGCGATCCTCGCGTCGTCGTCCTCGTCGCTCGATGCTGCGAGCGCCACGTCCTCGTCGTCTTCATTACCGACTCGAGACACGAGCAAGCGCAGCCGCTCGAGCGGGTACGCGCCGAGCGCCGAGAGTCCGCCACGCACGATCACAGCCGCCTGCATGGACGACCGCGAGCGCAAGGTTATCGTTGGCGACGACAGCGGGAGCCTCAAAGTCATCAACGCCGTGAACGGCAACGTCATGAAAGAGCTCGACCCGCACACGCAGGCGATTGCGAGCGTCTCGTACGTTCTCCACAGCAAGCGCGTGCTCTCGATCTCGATCGACTCGCGCCTGCATATCTACGACGAGAACAACGCGCTCGGGTACTACGTGCCGTTCGGCGCGCCACATCCGCAGTCGGTGCTGCTCCAGTCCTTGCGCTTTCTTTCAGAGGTCTCGCTCGCGTTCGCTGCGCCAGTAGCATCCCAACAGCAGCAGTCACTGCCGTCATCTTCGCGTCAGTACATGCGGCGCCGCACACATCGCCGCTCAACGGATGCCAACGATGTCTTAGAAGACCTCAACGACTTTGCGAGCGGCAGTGCGCCGCCACAGCCCGAGCGGTTTGAGATCGTCAAGAGCGTGGGGAACCAAGCGCTGAACAAAGTTGCGGTGCTCATCGCCGGCTCGCGCGGCGAGAGCTTCATCCAAGTCTGGAGCTTCGACATGAGCCACGCGCAAGGCACGTGCATCGCGCCGCTCGACGACGAGCTCACGTGTCTGAGCTTCGTGGGATCGACGCCCGACATCCTCGGCGGCACGGCGTCTGGTCGCGTCTTCCTCTGGCGAGCTGTGCACGACGACCCAGGCTATCAGTACGCTCGAGCGTATGGAACTCTGCCGGGGTCGCTCTTCTCACATTGTGGTGTTGCTTACACGCACAGGTGTACGTTGGAGCTTCAGTGCACACGAGGCGAGGCAGTGAACGGCTCGGAGCCGCGCGTGGCGTCCATACAGCACGTCGTCGCTATCGACGCTGCGCGCGTGCCACTCGCGACTCGTTCGGCAGCGCATACGAGCTACGAAGACAACAACAACAGCGACAACCACGACAGCCAAGACGCGTCGAGCACGTTCCAACTGACAGACGTCCCAAAGCACCCGCTGTCGCCGCATGAGTCACTGCGTCCGCAGCGCATCGACCACAAGAGCGAAGACGGCGTGTTCGTGTTTGCAGGCGACGACCTCGGAGTCGTCACTGCGTGGCTCGTCCGACACGTCGACTCGAATGGAGCGCACTCGAGTCCAATGCCCCATTCTCATCACCACCACCACCACCACGGCGTCGCTGGCGGTGCAGACGCTATGACAGGCGAGAGCTCGAGCAATCTCACTCTCGTGACGCCGCTGGAGAAAGACACAACTGCTGCTACGATGCTCCAGCACGAAGAGATGGTGCTCGGCTACGACGCAGTCGCTGCGCTCTACACGCGCGCATTCGACCAAGCGCGCCGCGTGCGCTCTGCGGCAGCCGCACCAGTCGCGAACGGCAACATCGTCGCAAAGCAGCGCGTGCTGAAGCGACCGATGTCGTTGGCGCCGACGCGGCACTGGGAAGCGCACGCTGGGCCGATCCTGTGCCTCAGCCACGCGCTCGATCCACTCGTGCTCCTGACGTCGTCGACGCGCGGACGCATCAAGGTCTGGAGCTTTGACGGCGAGCCACTCGGCGTCCTCGACGACTTTGCGTCGCGACGCAAGCCCGTGGCGCAGCCGTGGCGATTCCCACTCGACATGGACGAGCGACGCCGGCGCAAAGAGCTCGAGGCGCAGCAGTTCCTTGAAAAGTCCAAAGGCATGTACCGCCGCAGCAAGCAGCCGCGCATGTCGGTCATGCAAGAGCGCCTCTCGCTCTCGCACGAAGAGCTCACGTTCGACTACAGCGTGGAGAAGAAGAAGGGCGCAGCACAGCGCCATCGCCACGCCCGGCTCGGGGTCCGGACGTCCGACGTCGGCCGCGCGATCCGCAAGTTTGTGCTCGCTCAAGCAGCGCCGCCGCCTACGTCTGCGCCAGCGAACCGAGGCGTCAGCTCGGCGTCTTCGACCTCGAGTCACTCTCTCCGTACGTCGTTGTGTCGTGTCTAGCTAGCTGCCTCTAGCCTGTGGCGATCTGTCTGACTGACAGACTCGAGTGCTCCATGCCATGACATGTGCGGGTGTTGTCGATAGAGGTCGTGCTCAAAGAGATTGACCAGCTCCAGCTCCAGACATCCGCTCGCAGCGGCTCTGCTGGGCTCTCGGCGCGACGAGACGCGCTTGGGAACAGCAGCAGCCACAGTTCTACTCAGAAGCCCAAGAAGCAGTACGCGCGCGTGACGCTCGCAGACGTGAAGCCGCTCCTCACGCTCCGACCGCGAACGTCGAGCGCCGTGCACTGCGAACTCCCGCAGCTTTCACAAAGCGCTGCGACGGTGACTGCAGCTACAGCGACGCGAACAAAGCAGACGCTGGCTGCTGGCGTCCTGAGTCGCGTGAAGCGGTCAAAGGAGATCGTGTTCACGTCTGCGAGTCTCTTGCATGACCGCAGTGCGGCGTCGTCGTCGTATCCGCTCCAAGTCGCGTCGTCCGCTGATGCACACCTCTCACTCGCCGACCTCCGCGACGAAGCACTTGGATCTTCCGCCTCTGCCGCGTCGTCATCGAACCAAGACACGAGTGACGCAGGACAGTGGCGCAAGGGCCTTGAACCAACGACAAGAGCCGCATCCAGCAGTAGCAACAGCGACGGCGTGCTCCAGTACCACGTCAAGCTCGCGCACTCGTGGCAGTCGTACCACGTGCGCTAGTGGCGAACAGGTGCTAACTTACATTTCCAAGTACCTCTTCACGCACGCACTATGGCGCTCTCTCTCTCTCTCTCTGGGTCGGATCCTATCGTATGGGGCTCTACTGCTATGCTATGCTATCGGACGGACGGGTGGACGGATGGATGGATGTGGCGCTTCGTGGCGCGAGCACGTCGTCACGCAGCTCTCTCTCCTTCGTGGCTCCAGATGACGCGAAGGCGCTCGCCACGGTTCAAAATGACTGGCCAGGAGCGACGTTCAGGACGACAGCATGTGCGCGCGTCTGGATCTCCTGTGCGCGGCAACGGACGGACGGACGCTGCGTGACGTGGGTCGATCAATGGATCGCGATGCCAGTACGCGCGGCTCAGCGCATGTGCTGCATGACTGCGCGGAGTCCGTACATCAAGCCCGCTTGCTTGCGCGCTTCGGCGACAATGAGCGTCACGTGCGCCTTCTCCGAGGCGCTGAGCGTGCGGTCAAAGTGCTCAAAGTCCTCGCGCCGGACCTTCCAGGGCGTGCACGCGACCTTCTTGATAAAGATCTTGGTCGGGCGGTTCAGATAGACGTTCACTTGGCGATAGTCGTAGTCGTCGTGGCAGATCCCAAAGATCCGATGGACGTAGAACCACACAGCGTCGCGGAACGGCGTCGTGTCGACGCACTCTTCCTTCGCCGCGCCGTAGTAGTCGTACGTGAGCTTGCACGTGAGGTTGAAGAGGTCTTCGAGGATCTGACCGGCCTCGCCTGGGAAGTACCGCTTCACGAGCGAGAAGCAGTGCTCGTCCCAGCTAAAGTCCTCAGTGTGGAGGACGTTGTACTCGTCCGAGCGCACGTCAAAGTCCGCGTACCGGATGACCGAGCCGCCGCAGAAGCGCCAGAGCGAGTCGCGCCGGCGGTGGCCGCTCACGCCGTGGAGACCGTAGTCGAGACCGTCTTCGACAATGTCAAAGCCGCCTTCGGGCTCCTCTTGCTCCTCTTGCTCGTCGTTGTCATTGTCGTTGTCGTCGCCACGCGGCGTCGCCGCAGCGCGTTCGTCGTCGTCGTCATCGTCGTCCGCTGTCTCGCTCCCCTCTTGTCCGTGCTTGAGGCGCTTGAGCAAGATCGTCTCGTCGCGCTCGATCGTCGAGAGGTCCTGCTCCGTGAGACTCCCGCAGCTGCTCGCAGTGTCGAGCTGCGACGCGTCTTTCATCATGCCGTACGGGAACCGCGGTGACTCGAGCGCACTCACGCCTTCGAGCTCGGTCATTGCGTAGCCGTACTCGCTAAAGATCGTCAGGTCTTCCTCTTCGACGCACCCGAGACCGAGCGCAATGCTGCACATCGAGTGGTGCTTGCAGAGCACGATGATCGCGTGCACGAGCTCCGAGACCGACCACGAGTCGTCTTGGTCGGATGCGAGGAGCTCAGCGATGTGGTCGGCAGTCAAGAGCCACGGCCGGTGGGCGAGTAAGGAGCTGATCTCGTGGAGCCGAAAGAGCTTTGGCGCGACGTAGTCGAGGCCTTTGATCCACTCCGAGTCGCCGCCGTTGACGAGGAAGTAGTACTGCGACGTGTCGGCGAGGTAGTGGCACCGGAGCTCTGACGCAGCCATGGCGCCAATGTAGTTGCGCCAGTCGAGCGGAAGCGGTCCATCGCGGAGCATGATCGACGACACGCTGTCTTCAAAGAGCGTGAGGTAGCTCTTGTGCCACGCGAGGAGCTGGATGAAGTGGCCGACACGGCCAGTGAGGAGGAACGCGCGGCGAAACAGCGCGTGGAGCTCGTCGTCGCGGTTCTGCTGCAGCGGCTCAATGTGCGCGTTGTCGACAAAGTACGACACGCGGTCGCGGCTCGTGCGGAGCGAGCTGTACTCGGGGAACTTGGCTTCGACGTCCTCAATGAGCTGCGTGAACGCCTCGCGCATGGGCTGGAACGGCGCTTCGCGCGCGAGACGCACAACAGTCGGGTAGTAGCTGCTGATCGACCGCTCGCCGTGCTCGACGTCGTTCTCGATCATCTCGCGCATCTCCTGCGCAATGTGGTGCACCATCGTCTTTTGCACGGCCGGGTCCGAGACGATCACGCGCCGGAAGAACGCGTCGCGCTGCGCGCTGATGCGGCGCACGAGCTCTTCATGGTACGTAGTCGACGACACTGACGACGACGAGGAGAGTGTCGTCGAGTCGAGCGACGACGAACTCGAGAGCGGCAGCAACAGCGGCGACGACGGGCTCGACAGGCTCATGCAGATAGCTGCTTGCGCGCGTGTGTGTTTGTGTGAGTCGTGTGTTGTGGGTGCTGTGCGAATGTGTAGGTGCTACTGAGCGTCTCTGTGTGTGTGTGTGCGTGAGGATGTGGGTGCGAGACCGATGATGAATGGACCGAGATAACACGACAGACCGCGCGCTCGCACTCGCTGTCGTCTCTCTCGTCTCTCGGCTCTCTCTGTTGCTGCGAATATGAGAATGGCTTCGTGTAGAACGAAGGCGCACACAGTTGCTGGTGGAGCTGTGTGCGCGCTGTACTTTTCAAGACCGAATAATACAGCGAGGTCGGTCGGTGTGTCGAGCACTGTACTGCGCGTAAAGACAGGCCAAATGCGCGGCTCGTCTGCTTTGCGAGAACAGGCGGCTCCAGCGAACCTCGCATCTGGCATGCCAACCTCTTGAACCGCATTTGCTGTGTGTGGTTGAGTTGCTTCAGTGTGTGAGAGCTCTTCCTTCTTGTGAGAGCTCTTGTGAGAGCTCTTGGGGTGGTGTGTGTGCTAGCTAGCATGGGTTGTTCTTTTGGACGAGTGCGTGCCTCTATTCGTCTCTGCACGGAGTCTTGTGCCGTGATGTCGCCGCCGTCCAGCGGTGTGTGTGTGTGCGTGGTGGTGTTGTGAGATTGCTAGCGTGACCTTATATGGTCTTGAGCCTGCTTCGCGCCGGAGCACCACACAAGGTTCGTTCTTGTGGTGCACCAAGAGCGCTCGGTCGTTAATTCGCACACGTGACTGTATATTTGTACGCTGTGCGCGAAAGACCGAGGCAGAGACCGCGACCACAACATTTTTCTCGTGGATTCCACTCTCGACCTTGCTTTTTGTATACGAGCGACGCCATACTCAGTTGAAGTCACTCGCGAACGTTCACGCGCATCGAGGCGTTTCATTCGAGAACAAGGTGTCCCCGTTTTGCTGCTTCGACGTCGACTCGGAGGACTTGGAGTAGTCGTCGCACTCACTAGTTTTGCTGCTCTGTCATCGTCATTGAGTTCGCTGCGCACCACCAACACGAGCACTCATGCTACATACATAATACGAGCTCCCTGCTGCTACAGCTGCGCGCGCACCAGTCGTTCACCGCGGCGCGAGACACGCCTCTCGCTGATCGACTCTCTCGCGCTCGGGCGCTTTGTGCTCGTATTGTTTCTCAACTTCTCAACACGTTTTGCTCGTTTGCTTGCTTTGCAGGCTGCTGCTCATGCGCGCCAAGTGAACATGTGTGTGTGGAGCTCTTGGTGTCGCGCGGACATGCTGCTGCGATGCAAGTTTGTGCCGAGTCTTTCAGCCGCGCAGCCTGAGCCTGTGCTTGAAGCTCGTGTGCGCTGTATCCATCTGCTCTTGCTTTGGGTTTTTGGTCTTTGGTCTTTGGTCTGTGGACTTTGGACTTTGGTCTTTGGCTTGCAGCACTCTTTGTTGGTGCTCTTTGCTCTTTGCTCTTTGCTCTTTGCTCTTTGCTCTTTGCTCTTTGCTCTTTGCTCTTTGCTCTTTGCTCTTTGCTCTTTGCTCTTTGCTCTTGCTCTTTGCTCTTTGCTCTTTGCTCTTTGCTCTTTGCTCTTTGCTCTTTGCTCTTTGCTCTTTGCTCTTTGGTTGGCGCTGCTGGACTGACTGGACCGACCGGAAGCCACAACAACAGGCCTCAACAGCAGCAACAGCGTCCGAGCACAACAAACACGCGCTTTGACAAAAGTCAAGTCAAGTCGGTCGCAACGCCCTGCCTTGACCAGCGTTGCCCTGACCAGCATGCACACATGCGTGTGCGCGCTCGTTCGCTCGATCGTGAAGGTGAAGGTGAACATGTGAACATGGAGGTCATGCTCACGTCGAGTTTGCGAACGCAAGCGGGTGATAGCGAGTGCTCGCGCGCTCCTAGTTCGGGTTGTCCAAACAAACGACCGAGAGGGAAGCAAGAACACAAGGAAGCAGCCAGGCAGGCAGACGAGTGTTGTCTCGTTCGCTCGCTCGGTCATTTGAAATCGAGCCGTGGCGAACAGACGAACGCGCAAGTGGCGTCACGCTGACCGACTCGCACCGCCGCCGCTGCCACCATCGTCTGCGAGCAGAGCATTGCTCCCGAGTCGTGTTGCGCATGTTCACGGTAGCTTAATATTGCCCGGTGCTGTTGTTGTTCGAGCGTACTGCGGCTAACTAGACAAGCAAAACCAACCAACCAACCAACCAACCACACATGCACGCACCCACGCTCTCGGTGCTCCTACTGCTCGCCAGGCCCAAGCGCCGCGATGTTCAAGCATTGATGCTGAGCTCGAGCATTTGGCACACGCTCCAGTCTTCAACAACCAGTCGGACAATCGATCGTACTGTCACGCGCCAGCAAAGTACGGACAGCGGCTATTCGACCAATCGATAGTGGCAACCAGCGCTTCAACAACAACAACAACAACAACAACGAGACCATCTCGCCAAGTCAAAGGCGAGGCAAACGCGCAAAAGCAAGGCGTGTGTCGAGCTGCTGCTCCTCGAGCTCACGAAGCTGCTCGACGTGCATTAAACTACGGCGTTCTCACGCGCTCTAGCGTACTCGTACTCGTACTAGTACATCGTGCGCGACATTCAGGGCGTGCAAAAGTGGCCAAACGAATGCAGCAGTCGCTCATTTCGAGCATGCGCTGGGTATGATGATCGACCACACACTCAATGAGACCCAGTTCATCCACGCTAGCGCTAGCGCCGCGACACGGCATCGCTTGGTCTTTGATCGACGTGTGTCGCTAAGACAGCACGATGTCACTGCATCCGATCTCAAGCGCATACTCATAGCACCACGAGAAGCGCTTGAGACGGCGCTAGCCAAACAGAATCATTCTCACTCGATTGCAGCGCGGTGGCTTGGAGCTCGCAATCCCGCAACAGTCGCTATCAAGCGTGAGTTTGCCGTCCTGTTTCGTCGTCTCGTGTATTTGCACAGGAGCGAGCACTCGAGCTCTAGATTTGACACATGCTCGCACACGAGCACTCGGATCATGGCCAACAAGGACTAACAAGGCAGCAGCACTCGCCTGATGGCCTCAAGACGGACGAGTGCTGCTGGTGCTCAATGACTTCATACTAGTACACACACAGACAACAAACACACCAGGCGCGTTTTGAGAAGAGTGCTGCTGCTGCCCTTGATTTTAGCACTACGTGATTTGCATGAGAGCTTCGAGTGTCAGGCGAGTTGAACCACCATTCGCGCGAGCCAAGCAAAACAACACGAAGCGCAGCATGGCGCCGAAGACCCGTCGCGGTGCGCGCGCAGCCGCAGCAGCAGGGGCAGCGAAGTCTGCGTCTGCTGCTACTGCAACGCTGCCGCCACCTGCACCAAAGCCTTCAACAGCAGCTCGGTCTGCAACTGCGACTCCTGCGTCTGCTCCTGTCGCGCTCGTTCCACCACCACCACCATCACCTTCAGCAGCAACTGGGTACGCGTTGGTGCCTGTTGCGCGTGACAGCGATGTGCCTCGAAAGAAGCGCCGCACGCTACGCGACGCTGAGCACGAGCTCGAAGTGAGCCGCCACGCACTCCAAGAAGCCAAGAAGAAGCTCATTGTCACGGTTTGTCGGCGCTGTCGTCGTGCACATGATGATCCGAACTCGATCAGCCATGTGCGATCCTCTCTCACTCTCTCACTCTTGCGCTCTTGCGACCGGTCGTAGGCACGCGAGAACGCCAAGATGAAGGTGCTGCTCATGAAGTACATTGACAAAGACGACTCGCTCCTGTGCACGAGCCAACTGAGCATGGCGAGCCAGCAAGAGGTGTGCGCTTTGGATCACGCTCTGCTCTGTCATTGACACTGCAATACAAGAGCTCATTGCACGTACTTGGCTTGTGCAGGTCACGTCCCAGCCGCCACCGAGCGCAGCGCTCAAGCCATCAACGAGCAGCAGCAGCGCCTATGGCGCGTACTACGACTCGACGCAGTCTACGAGCATGGATAGCAGCGAGTCGACGGCGTTTGAAGAGAGCGAGAACAGCGAGAGCTCGCTCTGGACGTCGACGAGCGAGTTCCAGACCGACGACCCGGACGAGAACGCGGACGACTCGGACGCGCTCATGATGATGGGACCCGTGAGCCAGCTGAGCCAGATGAGCCAGTGGAGCGAGTTCAGCTCGACGTCGAACCTCGACGAGATCATCACGTTCTTGGAGAAGCAGGACACGGTCGAGCACGAGCGGTACGTGCGGCTCTCGCTCTTGTTGTGCGTGTGCTTGCATATGAAGCTGCCGCTGAGCTGACGCTGCGGTGGTGCGTGCTTGTCCAGTGTCGTGACGCTCGAGTCCGAGTTCAAAGAGCTCCAGGCGCAGAAGACGCACGTGCGCGTGGGCGTCGGCGTGATCCTCACGTCAAAGCAGCACCCGCAGTGCGTGCTCATCGGCCAGCGCAAGGGCTCGCACGGCGCCGGCAAGTTTGCATTGCCAGGTACGTCCATCGGACCTGAACGCGTGCTCTTAGAGTCGGATCTTGACAGACGTTCTGGTGTGTGTGTGTGTGTCGATGCATCGCTCGCTCTCTTTCTGTAGGCGGCCACCTCGAGATGTTTGAGTCGTGGGAAGAGTGTGCGATCCGCGAAGTGAAAGAAGAGACCGGTGCGTTCCCTACTTCTAGTGACGCTGATAGTGATCGCGCATGAGACGATTGTGTCGACGGCCCCAACTGACTGACTGACGGACTGCTACTGCGAATGACACCTCGATGTCGCTAGATCTCGACGTGAGCCGCGTCAAGTTTGCGTACGTGACGAACGACCCGATGCCGGACGAAGGGAAGCACTACATCACGATCTTTGTCCACGCGCATCTCGACGACGACGCGCAGGTGCCGAAGAACATGGAGCCCGACAAGTGCGAGGGCTGGCACTGGGAGCCGTGGCAGCGCCTGCGCGAGCGCGACAACATGTTTGTGCCGCTCTACCACATCACGCGCAGCGCATTCACGCCAGCGTTCGACTGAGAAGTAGCTGAGCGCTTGATGAGTGAATACATGCGAGTGCGTTTGGGATATAAGGAAGCTTCTAATCGACGTCGATGTGGTTAAGGACCTCCACAAGCAAACATGTGAAGACTGCGAGTAGGAGCCTCATGTCTTGCTGGTCGATCGAGTGCAGTCGTAGCAAATGATCGTACTTTGTGTGGTCAATACAGTAGCACCATGTAAATCGAACTTGAAAGGATTGATACAGTAATGCAGTACTGTAAGAGTGCACAAAAGTACGAAAACATCACCCTACACTCGACCAGGCAGCCGAAAGACAGACAGACAGTAGCAAGACAGACAACATGGTGCTCGAAGTCGACGACGAGCCGCTGCCGGCGGGCTGGGAGGTGCTCATGTCCCGCTCGCAGAACATGCCGTACTACTCAAACATGCACACGAAGAAGGTGTACTGGGTCGACGACGAGCTCCCGTGCGGCTGGTCGCACCAGTTCGACGACAAGCGCCGGCGCTTCTACTTCCACATCAAGAACAAAAACGACACGATCACGTACGAGAAGCCCGTGCTCCGCGCCTCGCGCGCTCCAGTGCAGACGCAGTCGCACTCGCCTGAGCCGCTGCCTGTGCCCGAGCCAACGTACGACCGCCAATCTGCTGCTGCACACGACAGTAACGACGGCCACACGAGCGACGACGAGCGCTCTCGGCGCTACAGCGAAGACAGCAGTGCGCACGGCACGCCGCGCAGCAGCAGCGACCACGGCGCGAGCACGTCGCCCTGGCGCGGCGCGGACGCACTGCCGCCTGTGCGCATTGAGCGCAAGAAGTCCAACTCGCTGCTGGATCTGCTGTCGCCTGGTCCACCAGCGCTCGGTGCTGACGAGCGGTCTCCAGGTACACTTGCGCGTCGTCTGCGTCTTCTCTCGTAGCGCGCTGCTCATCATCTGTACTATGCATGTGTGTCTCTGGCTGTGCTAGTGCGCGACCGGTCGCCTGGTCCAGCCGTGACGACAGCGGCGCGCAAGTCGTCAGCGTCGTCGATGGACATTGCGAACCTCGTGACGCCGTCTACCGCGCCGTCGCGCCACGCCAAGCGCTCGTTCGAGCAGATCTCCGACCCAGCTGCAGCAGCGGACTTTTACAACAAGCTCAAGCGCAACGCCACGGCGGATCGCGCCGACAGCATGCTCTTCCACATGCGCGCAATGAACAACTGGGTCAAGTCGATCCTGATCTCGGACTTTTCAAAGCGCGGCGACCGCGTGCTCGACCTCGCGTGCGGCAAAGGCGGAGACTTGATGAAGTGGGCCAAGCGCGGCTTTGCGCAGTACGTCGGCGTCGACATTGCGCAGAAGTCGCTCGAAGACGCGGTTGACCGATGTGCAAACAACGCGCAGAGCCGCGAGCTCGACGTGGCGTTCATCCAAGGCGACCTCGGGACCGTGTCGCTCACGGACGACGTATTGCACTGCTGGTCGCGCGACGACCCGGTGTGGCGCGACCGCCCGAGCGCGATCGCGCCTGGGAGCTTTAACGTCGTGTCGATGCAGTTTGCGTTCCACTACATGTTTGGCGACGAGGCGCGCGCGAGTCGGTTCTTCCAGACGCTCCACACGCTCTTGACCGACGGCGGCGTCTTCATTGCGACGACTGTCGACCCGAACAAAGTGCTCATGAAGTACTACCAAGGGCTCAGTCCAGCCGCCGCCGCGACGAGTCCACGCAGCGACGCAGCAGCAGAGGCGAACGACACGAGCGACGTGCGTATCGTCGATGACAAGCAGCGCGAAGTGTGTACGATCAAGTTTGACGCGAGCGTGCGGCCGCACGTGTTGGGGCACCGCGCGTCGCCGACTGGGCTCTTTGGGCTCCGGTACAAGTTCACGCTGCGCGACTCGGACTCGACTGAGGGCGGCGAAGCAGTCGACACGCCCGAGTACCTCGTCCCGGACGACTTGCTCAAGCGGCTGCTGAAAGAGCACGGCTTTGAGCTCTTGCTCAAGCAGAACTTCCATCCGTTCATTCTCAAGAACACGGACAAGCACCGGTCGCTGCTTGAGAAGATGAAGGTCATGAACTACGACGGCAGCATCTCGGACGCCGAGTGGGAGATCGCAGGGCTCTACCAAGTGCTCGCGTTCAAGAAAGCGTACTGAGCGAACGAGCGTCTGACGTACGACGTGCATGCGCAAAGCGAGCAGTTGGCGAACGGAGACGGAGGCGCGTAGTAGTAGGAAGAAGATCGTAGGCGCGTGAACGTGTCTGCCGCTCAATGCGTCGCTTGCTACGAGAGCGAGATGGTCGGGAACGGCGAGATGTAGCCGCAGTCGCCGCGCACGCCAATCTTCCCGTCGCCGTCCGAGCTCAGGAAGTAGTCAAAGCACTTGCACACACCTGTCGCTCGGTCTGTCCATGTCCAGAGATCATCATACACAGTCGATCAGTTGGTCCGTCATGGCATCAGCGCGCTCGTGCTCGCGTCGCACCGCAGATGCCGCGTCCAGAGCACTCGATGTTGGCTTTCGTGCCGGCTTGGAGCTCAGCGACGACGACCGTCGGCGGGACGGTCGAGTGGAAGAGCGCAGCGGTCGACGCAGTGAGAGGCGGCAGGTCGCCTTGCTCGGCCGTGAACTCGACCGTCGTGACTGGTCCAGCACGTGGTCATGATCATGTGAGTGTCACTGTCAGTGTTACGAGAGCAAGGCGACAAGATCTGTGCGTGTGCACGAGAGAGCGAGACGTACGAATCGCAGCCGTGTCGCCGCACGGTTTGGTCGCACCGGCTTCAAACGTGACGGTGACCGCGGCGATCGTCGGGAGACTCTCGAGCGCAGTCTTGATCATCGCAGCCGTGGCGTCGAACGCGATGCGTCCAGTCGTGTACTGGCGGAACGTGAGCGCGAACCAGCCGTTCTCGGCTCGACACGCGAGCGTCTGCTTCTCGTTCACTCGTCCGACGTGGTACGGGTCGGCGCCGAGCGGACAGAAGCGCGCAGAGCAGTCGTAGTCGCGGAACTCGCCGAGCGCCCCAGAGTACGGACCGAGGTAGTAGTCTTTCGTGCAGTCGCAGCCCTGGATCTTGTTGTAGTCCCACGTCGCAGGGACGTTCGCCGTGTCACCGTACGTGACGCCGAGCAAGTCGCCGTTGCTAGCCGACGCGAGTGCGAGCTTCTGCATGGTCTTGCACGTCCCGTGGCCATTGCACGGCGTCGTGCCTGGGCACTTGAGCACTTCGCACGCCGAGCCCGTGAACAGCGCGTTGCATATGCAGAGTCCCGTCTTCGTGTCGCACGTGCCTCGGTTCGAGCACGTCGCCATCGCATGTGCTTGGTCCGGTCCCGTCGCGCCGTCGAACCACGCCGCACCTTGTGGACACGTGCGCAGCGAGCAGTCAAATCCCGTGAAGCCTGCGTTGCACGTGCACGCGAACGTCGGCGCGCCGCCAGTGCTGTCGCACGATCCTTGGTTGTTGCAGACGCCATTCGGCGTCGATGGACACGCAGTCGCGATGCCAAAGCCGCAGTCGCCTCGCGTGCCGATCGCACCGGCGCCGTTACTGCTGGAGAAGCCCATGCCACAGATACAGACGCCCGAGCCAAAGTCGCACAGTCCTCGGTTCGAGCAGTACGCGCTCTCACTCGTGCCCTGCGTCGTCGTCGAGATCGCAAGCGTCGGTGTGACGGCGCCAGCGAGTCGGTTCTGGACCTGGAGCTCCGGGACGTCGCCCGGTGTCAGTGTGAACGTGATCAACGTCGCGACGCTCGGCGAGCCGCAGAGCGTTGTGCCAGCGCCAATGTTGACAGTGACGCCCGAGATCGTGTCGAGACTCTCGAGCGCGCTCTTGAGTGCTGCTGCAGAGCTCCCAGGCGTGAGGTTCACGGTCGTGCGGCGCCGGAACGTGAGCGCAAATGTTCCCGTGCACCCGTCGCAGAAGCAGTCGAGGCGCTGGACCTCGGACACCTGACCAGTTGTCATCGGGTCGTCGCCTCTTGGGCACTCGCGCTGCGAGCAGTCAAAGCCCGTGAAGCCGTTGTCGCACTGACAGCCATAGATCTTGTCGGCGTCCCAGACAGTGTACGTCGTCGCGACGAAGAAGTTGGTGTTGTCTTGGATCGCAGCGGCTTCGCGCATGCTCACGCACCGGCCGTTGTTGCACGACGGACACGACATGCGCTCGCACGCGACGCCTTCAAAGCCAGCTTGGCACTTGCACACACCAGTCGTGCGGTCGCACAGCCCCATGGTTGAGCACTCGGCCATGCCGTGCGCGACGTCCGTAGCGCTCGCGTAGTCGGCCCATGCAATGTCCTCGGGACACGACATCTGCTTGCACGAAGTGCCAATGTACCCGGCGAAGCACTTGCAGTACCCGGTCGCGGCGTCACAGGCGCCATGACCGCTGCACGTGCCGTCACACGTGATGCCAAACACGCCTAGGACATCGAGCAGCGCGACGCAGAGCACTAGGAGCACACGCAGTCGACGCATGGTCTCGCGATGTCGTTGGCGCCGGCTAGTCTCGTCACTAGCGAGATGGTAACGGAAGTAGCCAAGTGACCGGTCACCAAACAAGTCAACAGCAACTTGCTTGAGCTTGTCCACTCGGACATCTTGTCAACGAAGATGTCCGAATGTCTGAGTAGAGTCTTTGCAAGCTCTGCTGCTGCGCATGAGCACTCGTGTCGAACTTCCGTTCGGTCTGTCGATGCACATGCCGTTCATTGTACGAGTCTCTCCGACTCACACATGTCGTGACAGAGCAAGTGTCGAGCTGATCGACTTCGATGCATTCGTGCACTCACTCGCAAGTCCTTCGCCAGCGTCTCAGAGTCCTTTTCAATGCTTTGTGGAGCTGCTCATGATCGATCGATCAACTGCTCGTCTTACATCCTATCGAGCTCTGACAGTCACACTTCATCGCGGCGACGCCATCGCGACGTTGGCAAGTCGTACGTGGCGCTCGAGCACATCTAGCGCGTCGAGGATGCGCTGCCAGCTCTCGGCGTGCGCAATCGCCTCTGGGACGTACCCAAACTTCTTCTTGATCTCGACGCGCACGAGGCGCAAGTACTGCCGGACTTCGGTCACGAGCAGCCGCACTTGGTCGCCGAGCTGCGTCTGGCTGTGCGAGTGCTCGACGCAGCGCGTCTCGAGCTGCGTGAGCGCATGTGTGAGACGGGCGTTCGCATGCTCGAGGTGTGTCACCTGAGCGTCCTGTGTGCGCTGCTGCGTGGCTGTACTTGCTGCGTGTCGTTCGGTCTGGATGCTCTGGACGCGCTCACGTAGTGCTACGAGCTCGATGTGCTGCGTCTCGTAGTCTGCAACGCGCGCTTGCAAGTGAGCGAACGTCTGCGCGACGTGGTCGTGGAACCAGCGCAGACACGTGTCAGACACTGCAGTGAGTCCCGTGAGCTGCGTGTTCATGTGAGAGAGCAGAGAGACAGAGAGACAGAGAGTGAGTTGTGAGTCGTCTGGTGCCGCTTGACTGCACAGGAGCAAGCACAAGAGTGTCTGGTAGAACACAAGAAAGAGAGAGAGAGAGAGAGAGAGAGAGAGAGAGCATCTGCAACACGCGACACCAGTTGGTGCCTCCTGGCTCGCGTACCATGCGTGTAGTCGCATCGTCTGGCTCGTCAACAGCGTCTGTGCTGTCAACACGAGCGTCTGCAGTCGCATCATCGCCATTGCTGTCAGCACTTGCGTCTGCTATTGCTAGTGGCAATGGTGATGCTGACGATGACAACGACTCGAGAGCTTGCATCACTGCAGTCGCACCTCTTGCTTCCCTTTCTGCTGCGGCTGCTGCTTCTGTCGACTGCGGCGTGTTCAACACGACTCGACGTGGTGCGTCTTCATGGTCTGTCGATGACATTGCAGAATCTGCTCTGGTGTTGTCAACACCATCGCCAGTCGTGTCGATCGCCTCGCGTAACGCAACGAGCTTCTCCAGGTGCACGCGGAACGTGTCGCCCACGAGCTGCAAGCGCTCGGCCAGAGCGTCTCCGCGCTGCTTCTCGCGCTCAAAGTTGCCAGTCAGCGCTTGCTTCTCGCGCTCGAGTGCTGCCACGCGCTGCGCAAAGAGCTCCTGTTTGCGCTCGAGCAAGTGCGTCGTCTCTTCGAGCGCCTCGCGCTCCTGCAGCGTCGACTCGACTGCGCGGAGCTGCTGCTGCAGCTGCGTTGCATGTCGGATCTCGCACTGCGCACGTTTGCGTTTCGGAGCGAGCGCGACCATGTGGCGCACTGCGCGCGCTTTCCAGTCGAGCAGCTCGCGCACTTGCCAATGGAGCGCGCGGTTCTCTTCGCGCAGCTGGAAGTTGGCGTGCTGCAGCTGCATGAGCGGCTCGAACTCGAGCAGCGCTGCTGCTGCTGCCGCCATTGTATGCGAGCGAACACTGGTGTGATGACTAGATGTCTTGCTCAGAGCGATCAAGTGTGTGCAAGTCGTCTCGAACGAGTGCTGCTACTGCCTCTGCTAAAGGTTGTCTAGACTTGCCGAGTGTGTTCTTGAGATGTTGAGATGTTGTCGCGTTTGCGACTTGAAGCGACGACTGTCGATATTAGATCTCAACAGTCTCGACTGGTGGTGTGGTCAAACCACAGTTGTGAAAAGTGAACTACGTGAAAAAGAATCATAGCGTCTAAAACACGCTTTTGACACGCAATGTTTTTTACTCTTTTGAGAAGAGGTTTGAAACTCAAAACGAATCAAATTATTGAATATCGACGCATTCAACTCGTGGTGTGGTGTGTACAAAGTAGAGCAACAAAAAGCAAAAGAATATAAATACTGTATAGTTGGTATTTCTTCTTTTTGATGGCTCAAACGGCTATTTTTCGACACACATTCATTACAAGTACTGTCTTTCTTGCATGTTTGAATCTCAAATTGAAGCGATGCTGTTATTATACAATTTCTACAGTGTTACTGATTTGTGCAATTGTGAAAGATGGCTATTCGCTACAATTGAACGTTCGGTCGAATGAAATGTATATATTTTGCTGGTATTCAATATGTGATGAGGTTTCACATTTGAGTGGTAAAAATATGCTTGATGCTCCATATAAAGCGTTATGCGCCACACAAACACGCATGTTCTCAGTGTACAAGTAAAGTATCATGTCGAAGAAATATTCGTACAGTTACATTTTGGCGCGTTTTGACTACAAGCCAAATGGCACAAAACTGTAACTGTACGAAGATTATACATCCTAACAAGGCTACAACCCGCGTAGAGATATTGAAGTTGTTTTAGCCGACTGCATTTCTCAGCATTCACCTCAACACTGGCAAGTTGAATTTACGGCATTTGCACAGGTTGTTTTGACGGCTGTTAGTGGTGCAAAAACATCAAAAGCTGTCGAAATGGAGTGTCGATAGGGTCGATAATGCATGTAAAAATCAACAGTAGTGACAAGTGACGATAGACGTTATGGAGCAACAAACAAATCAAACTTGAATGAAACCTGTCAGACTATACCTTGCTACACAAATCTAGCCATTCCATTGAATCTAAATATATCAATTATCATTGAAGCTGTGCGTTGAACTATCAAGCACTCTCAAACCAATTTAATTCCCATACTAATGAGTGGTGTCTCTAGCACCGCGCCTTCACTTGATTTGATCGAATAGATAATTTGTGTGTAACAGAACATGTTACATCGACCATTTTCCAAATGTAGTTAAATCTGTCGTTATGTTGTGTTCTTGAACATATTTGACAGACGTTACTTTTCTTCTTTCTACGTTTTTGTACACACTATGTCAACATATGTTTGTGCTTGTTGTATTCACCCCATTATAATATAGTTTAGTTATCTGTATCCAACATGAAGCGACACACTTTACACATTATCCATTAGAAACTAATTCGGGGACCATATCAATCAGATTCATGTCTAAATCGACCCAATGTTGCACTATTGTTTGTTGTGTCCATCCACACCACATCACGAGCGCTGTGCTGTGTCAGTGTTCGTCGCTTTCTCCCCTTGACTACGAATATGGTGTCTCTAAGACGCTCCTCGCTTCTTGGACTTCAAGCGCGGTCGCACATTCACATCCTCTCGATTCCTGTCTGCAAGCGCTACACACCTCCACATAAAGAATTCAATGCTGCAGCGATTGAAGTTGTGTGGGAGATCGAGTAGAAAAGGAAAAGTACAGACCAAGGTACGTCCGCACTCGAGCAGCGCGTTGCTGCAGCGAAAAGGTACTGATATGTCATATCAAACTGTAGCGGGCACTTGTTGGGGCATTCTGTTCTTGAGACGCACATTCGTCTACTTCATTTCACCGCTGTGGCGTCACTGTGGACGCGGCACCAGTAGCCAGATAGATCGGCTTTACACAGTACGCCGACGCTTTTATGCTTTCACATCACCTACCACTAGCACCATTAGTCGAGCTGGATAAAGTGAGTTCACTACCACTAGTGGGTTTTTCTCTTGCTTGTGATAGTGTACTCGTTCATGCGATCAACGCTCCAACTCGACAGATCGTACAGTGTATACTCGTGACCAGGCAGCAATGTCAAGTTGTCCGACTCGACGAAGTTCGTCGATCGCCATATGAAAAGACCCACAAAACGCTCCATGAACGAGTATACCGCCCACTCAGATGGATGTACTTGAGCAAAGTACGTTGGTGTTGCTGGGAGTGTGACATCGATGCAAGCCACCGTGGATTTGTATTCGTTCTCGTAGCAAGCGCCTAAAACCTCGTTCGCCAAGTGGTCGTCCATATCCGCCCACGACGAGCAACTATCTTTAAAGATGTGAAGTATGCAGATTGGTGAATGGACAAGCGTAAGGCCTCTTGGGCGAGTCACAACTCAGATTGCTGAGTTGCGGTCGCAAAATATCGGCTTGCTAGCGAGGGAATACTCCACCACTCGAGCACAAATCAAAGAACTGACACTAGTTATCGATAGTTTCGCCTGCGCAGATCGAGGTCTGTTCTATGTCTCGCTTGCCGATATGATGCTTGGACGCACAAAAACAGGTATCAGGTATCAATGGTGCAATGAATAAGGGTGACTATTTCGCATTCAACTGTACAAAGACAATTTGTTTTGAAGGAAAAACTCTCTCTGTAAGAACAGTCAAAACTACCTTTCGCCCAAAACAAGTCGCCATCAAGAGTTCACAATGCTCGACGTTGACTTGCTCAACAGTGAAAGTAAAGCGAAAGATATTGACGTCATCGCTGACGGTGTGCGACGGTGGTTGCTTTCCTTGGTCAGTGCTTGCCTACATTCTGTTGATTGTGTTGTGAATAGGTACTGTGGTGAGCGTGTGCTAGCAATTTTTCACTCACATTTCAAACCGATCGTTATGAAAAGGTGTGTTTTTGGTGATATTGATAAATATATTCCTGTATAGTTATGTGTCCAACTTGAAGCGACACTATAAAAATTCCTACAACTTCAAATATACTTGGGGTGCAAAATTCGTTGTTCATACACAAAAATTACGAGCGGGTCTCAAACGACGTTTTCGACACTCAAAATCAACGTTATATTTTGAGTTGATATACTTCAAAAAATGTTCTGTTAGTTGGTGTACACCACACTCCTAACGACTGCCTTTCTCAGCAAAACAGGTCGCGACGAGCAATAAACGCAGCAACGAGAGCTTGTGCATCGACTGCGCTGCTCGCGTGCACGCATGATCAACGTCGTGGCAATGGATGTAGCAACAACCGCAACGCCACCACCACAAGTGAGTGAGAGCGATCGCACACAGCACGACTCGAATGCAGCGAGCAATGGGCATGTCGTCACGCCACCGATTGCAACTACAACGTCTGCAACCTCTCGACAGCGTGTGATCAAGCGGTGCACTGTGGATGGCTGCGGCAAGATCGCGCGCTCGCGAGGGTGCTGCAAGTCGCACGGCGGAGGCAAGCGCTGCAATGAGCCCGGATGTGCGCTGAGCGACCAGGGCGGCGGCTTCTGCATTCGCCACGGTGGCGGAAAGCGCTATGAGGTCCCTGGCTGTCTCAAGAGTGCGCAAGCGCGACGGGTGTGCAAAGCTCACGGCGGAGGCGTCCGCTGTCGCGTCGACGGATGCACAAAGACGAGTCAAGGCGGCGGCTGCTGTCGCACTCACGGTGGTGGTCCGCGTGCAAGCAAGAAGGCAAAGAGCGCTAGCGACAGCAATGGGATCACAGCCGCAGCAGCAGCTCCGAGGTTCGTCGTCAAGACGGAGACTGAGGTCACAAGTGCGTTGTTGGACGAAAAGACCGATCCACCGCACTCACCATCGACTGCGCTCGAGGCAATGGTGCCAGCACGTGCACTTGCGCGTAGCACCTCTGCGTCGCCTACTACTGGCGCTACCTCACCGTCCCACGACGCACAGCGATGCTGCATCGACGGCTGCACGAACGCAGTGCCAGCGACGTCACGGCATCAGCTGTGCGACGACCACGGCACGAACGTGCTCTTTGCGGCGTCGCTGCTGGAGATGCTCGCAGCAGCAGAGCAGTTGTAGCTCCGAGGCTTCAGAGACAGAGGAAGAGCGAGTCGTATTTAAGAGAGAAAGAGAGAGAGAGCAACATGCGCTTGCCATGCATGCACGCTACCACTTGGCATGCTACAGCGACAGACGAGACGACGAGTCGAAGGCGACGGCGATAAGCGAGAGAAGAGAGCGACGGTGAGCTCACGTGGCGTTCTAGCTCACAGATCGGCGGTCTTTCGGCTGTGGCATGCGCTTGATACGCTCGCCGCTGTCCGCGAGGAGCGTCTCAACGCGCTCGATCGCAGTCGATATCCGCAGGAGCTGCGAGCCGTGGTAGTCGATCACATTCGCCATCTCGTGCTGCTGCGCCGCCAAGATCTCTTGCGTTGAGATCGTCTTGTCGAGCAGGTCGAGCATCATGCGCTCGTTGTCGTTCAAGTTCGAGACTGGGCGGTTCTGCGTTGCGAGCTGCTGGCGCACGGGGACGATCTTCGCACACGCCATGCGGTCGCTCGCGCTGCTGCTCGTACCACTCGAGAAGCTTCCAAAGCTCGTGAAGCTCTCCTCTGAGATTGTGCGCTGGATCCCAAGTGGCGATGCGCTTGGCTCGGGGCTGCTGCGCAAGTGGTCGTAGCTGCTGCTCATCATCGCTGGCGCGACTGTGTCGGTCGCTCGCATCATGGAGCGATGCGACGTGCGGCGCGCAGTCGTGAGCTCCGGCACTGGCGGCTGCTGCACGAGGTCGCCGAACGACAGACGCTGGTTGTTGCTGCTCTCGAACGACGACGCAGCGTGCTGACCCGAGCGCGTCGCGGTCTTGGGTCGCGACTCGACGGTCGGGGGGAAGCCCGAAGCGACCGAGTACGGCTGATACGTTGGCACTGCTGCTTGTGTCTGTGGGAGGCACTGGCGCAAACGAACGAGCAGGTCGGAGCTGATGTGCGGCGTCGCGCTGCTCTGGTTCGAACTCGGCTGCGCGACGATGCACGAGACGTTCACGGACCCGAGACCGTCGTGGAGACTGCACGGCGCGACGAACCAGCCAAAGAGCAGGTCGCTCTCGTCCGCTTCGTAGATCTTGGCGGCGTTCACGGCGACGACGACGGTGCTGCCGTCTGGGTACTGTCGCGAGTGCGTGAGCACGCGCAGTGGGTCGCGACCTGCGCCAGCGACGACGTCTGTCGAGACATAGAGCGATACAGAGAGACGTTGTCAGTCAGTTGCGCTCGTCCTGTCAGAGACCGAGAGGCCAAGACGCAAGACACGCAGGCCATAGCGAGCAACGTACGTGGCTGGAACGTGATCTCGTCCATCCACGTCTGTCCGCTGAGCTTGTACCGCCGCGTGACGTGCGCAAACACGCGCTCGTAGATCCGCGCGCTCTCATAGTTCTGCAAGTGCGCAACCGCTTCAGCGCACGTGCCCGAGAGCTTCGAGTTGCTTCGCGTGAAGCGCCGACTCCCGCGCACGAGCTCGAACGCTTTCACGCCATCCTGCGACGGCTGTGCCGCGGACCAGAGCGTGCTCTGGAGGCGCTGGAAGAAGTCCATCGACACGCCGATCTTCTCGCCGTACTCGGGCGGCACGGACGACAGCGCGAGGTACATGCACGGGCTCGGGTCGGTCCACTCGACGTCGTCGCTGCTGCCTTGCGACGACGCGTAGTCCGTGAGGTTGAGCCCGCGGAGCGACGCGTTCAAGTCCAAGAGCCCGCCGTAGTCGGTGCCAGTCGTGCTGCTGCACTCGCTGTCGCTGTCGGACGCAGTCTCGCTCGGCTGCTGCTGCTGTTGCTGAGCGTGGCGCGAGTACCCAGACGTCTTGCGCGTGCTCGTCGTCATGCGGTCCATGGACATGAACGTCGAGTTCGTCACCTAGAGCCGCCAAGGACAGCCAGAGGCATAGCCAACATGTCAGACAGCGCCCTAGGTACGAGGCATTAAGATCCACTTGCCTACTCTGACGCACCCGTGACGCAGACCCGTCGACGCGCTGCTCGAGCACCTCAGACACGATGTTCGCGACGGCTTCGAGCGTGCTCTTCATCGCCGCAGACGTATGCATGTGCGGCACGCTGTCGAGCGCACACACGACGCCGATGCACTGGCCCATGACGCGGATCGGCGCGGCGGCGTAGTACCGCATCGGCTTGCTCCGGATGCTGATGTTGTTGGCGTGGAAGCGCTTGTCGACGTTCGTGTCGGGGACCACGAGCGTCGTGCTCTGCGCGAGCGTGTGCGCGCAGACGCAGTCGTCGCGCGGGATGTGCGTCTCGTCCCACCCGACGGTCGCTTTGAACCAGAGAAGGCTGTCGTCGAGGATGCCGATGAACGCCACGGGGCACTCGAGCGTGCGCGCGACGATACTCACGAGGAGGTTCATCGTCGGGTCGTTCTCGGACCGCAGGATGACCGAGTTGCGCACGATCTGGAGCCGCGCGCTCTCGTCGTCTGGGATCGGCTGCGGCCAGAGCTGCACGACGCTCCCGGTCGTCAAGTCCGAGTCCATGCTCCACATCGAGAGCTTCTTTGCGCGTCCACCGTTGCGCGGACCGCCAGGCGTCGGCTCTGCGTCTGAGCTCTGCGCGTTATACGAGCCGTACCCTGCAGTGCTCCCAGCACCGCGGTGCGGCGGCGGCGTCCGGGGCGAGTACGTGTCGCCGCAGATCGCCGGTGGCGCGGCGTTGCGCAGCATGGGCTGGACCGACATGCGCCGCTTGTCCATCGCGAGCGTCTCGCGCACTGCAGTCTCATTGAGCTTGATCGACGCGTCCGTGGCGCGGATCATGCAAAACGTACACACGCGCGTGGCGCACTGGACGTTCACGTCTGTGAGGCAGATCTCGCGCTTGCTCGAGCATCCACCGCACACGACTTCGCCGCACTGTCGTGACGCGTTCGAGCCAACAGCGAGCAGTGCGTTAGATCCGTTCGCAAGGGCTACAGTAGCAACAGTAGGAGACGCACCGTGCGGCAGTGGTGGCGACGCCGAAACGGCAGGAACTGCTGCACGCACACGTTGCAGTGCGTGCGCACTTCGTCGTGCACCCACGCGTCGGTCTTGAGCAAGTTGCCGACGACGAGGAGACCGCCTTCAAGGAAGTACATGTGCTGTGGCGGCGCCGGCGCGCTCGTGCTGCGCTTGCCGCCTCCCATCGCGTCGGTTTAGCTGCTGTGCGTTGTTGTTGTGTGTCGATCGCGTCGTCGCGAGTGGTGGCGAGCAACTAGCGTTCACTCGGCTGTTGCGCGTGTTCTCTCTCGTGTCGTGTGTGTGAGTGTGTGGTTGATCGTGTGCGATCGCGTTTGCTAGTGTGTGTGTGTGTGTGGCTGCAGACGGTTGCGCGCGCGTGGTATGTGGTAGTCGAGCACCACCCCTGCCAATGCCGCACGTGTGAAGCAAGCACGCGCGCGTGCGTCTCGCGTCTCGAAATGCGGCGTTCTGCGCGACTTGCGTTGTGGTCACGCAACAGTGTCTCCATGTGACTCGAGCAGCACGCCTTCACGCGCAAACAACAACAACAACAACAACAACAGAGCGAGAAGCGAGCGACGTCCGGTCCAGTCCAGTCCAATCCGCTCGCGGCACAGCGCTTTTTCCACCGCTTCGTTCCTGTCGTTCCTTCTACACGATCGCCATCATCGCCATCGTCACCGTTCACGCCGTTCATTTGGCGTTTGTATGCTGCGTCGTCGTTTCCTTCTCTTGTTCTACTAATAGCCGCGATCGTTTTGCACGCGCGCGATCCGAAGCATACACAGCTCAAGTCATTTTCGTGCGTCGCGACCTTTCGCGATCGTCTCGCAACGTCAATACCAGTATAATATATCTTGCTTGGTGAGGAGGTCGAAGTCTGCTGCTGTCGATGTGGAGCTCGAATGACACGCTCATTCATTCGCACTCTTGCCGCGCGCTTGGTACGTGTGTGCGTGTGCATGCATGTCGAGGCGAGACCCGAGCGAGATCACACATGCGCTACGATCGCAGGACGCAGCTGCGCGCGAGAGTGAGCGAGCAAAGAGCCTCAGAGGTGGCCAAGACGCTTGTTTATCCTGAACTCGGTCGTGTTTCCCGCACAGAGCTCTCTATCGACACGGAGCGCGCTTGCAATACGAACCTTGCCGTTATCATTGTTGTTGTTGTTGTCCAGCGCTTGGCGGTCTCACGGCACTCGCACATGCGTGTAGGCATCACCGCATGAATGACATGAACGAGATAGATCCAGAGCACACACACACGCGCACACGCACACAGCACATGACCAAAGGCGCACACAGAGCGCCTTGTGCAACGCAAGTCGAGCAAGCGTGGAAGCAAACGACACGACTCTGTCTTGCTTTTAGCGCTCACGCACTCACTCACGCACTTGCTCGCTTTGCTTGCAAAGTAGTCGCTGCCCAGAGCCCAGAGCTTCGAGAGCTTCGAGAGCTTCGAGCTTTGAGTAGCAAGCGAACGACTCAGGTGGCGCTCGGCTCATCATTGCCACATGTGTCATCGAGTGTAGTGGTCCGCCATTGCCGCGCACAACTACCGACCGACTGCAACTGCAGCTGCAACTGGAGTAAGACCACGCGTGTGGCTTCGTTCACTGACGCACACGAATACTTGTACTGGCGAACTTGCTGCGCACTCGATCCGCAGCGAAGCAGTCAGTACCACCATACCATTGGCGTATCGTAGCAATGACAGTGGCTGGTACTCGTGAATCCAAGAGCACTCGTCGTACACATGTTCGCTCGCTGCTCGAATGCCTCCACTCCGTGATTGCTCGATTGCGTTTGAGCACTGCGCGATCATCAGAAGAGCAACACCACGGTGCATACGAACCTACGAGTACCGCGCTGCGCACCAGCCGCCATCGATAGCACCAGCGGTGTCGCCTCTTGGCTCTTGGTTCTTGAGGCGATAGTCGATCGAGACCAAGAAGTGCGCCACGTTAGTGTCGCCTTTCGCTCGGTGTGTGTACGAGGTGCATCTGCAGTCGATCGAGTGTGTACGTGCGCTCAACGAAGTGCTTTGCAGTCCTTGCACAAGCCTCGACTGACGATGCTGGACGTTGTTCACTCGAGGCGGTCTCTGACTCACGTACGAGAAGCACCTCCGCTGATTCCTCACCTGACCATGCGCTCTGCGATCTCTGCATGCTCTGTGCTCAAGCGCGTGTGTCTGGATGACCATCAGGTAGCGAGCATGAACTGACGGTCGTCAGTGGATGTGCGCGTCAGACGAACGCTGACGGCCTACCAACACCGCTGGGCGGTAAAGTACAATGGAGTCAACCAAGTTGACTCGCTCGCTCGAGTCCTCGAGTACTCGAGACCTCGAGCCCTCGAGCCCTCGACCTCGGTCAGTCATGAACGATGCCAAGCGTATTCGCCAGCTCTCGCTTGAGCTCCAGCTAGAGCGTGCACACCTTCACCCGCACAAGCGAGCATTATTCGGGGCTCGAACAGCGACCAACTCGATTTGATACTCGTACGATACTCCATGAGGTGCTGATGGACGCGTGACGAGCTATGCCCGCCTCACGCTCGACGCGATGCAAGTGAGTGAGCGAATCCATTAGCCATGATCCTGTCAACATGTAGCCGCAGCGATTCATATCAGCTCGCAGCTTGATCTCGCTGCGTGGACAGGAAGTGCACGCGAGTCGCACGAAGCGTGTTCGGCGTAGTCGTGACGGCGGCGATGGAGCAGCTTTTCGATTGTGTGGTGGCGCGCGCAAGTGTCCACGAATCTGCGAGGTCTGTCGGACGCAAGCCAAGTGCGGCGCTTGTTGTGGTGTTGCGCGGTGTCGTAGAGCTATGATTTGAGTCTCTGTCGCGAGCCAAATCACAGAATAGTGTCATTCTAACTATTCAAAATAGTAAAGGTGCTATTGACACAGACAACTGTCTTTTCTCTGTGCGTCAAATTAGAGGTTCAAAAATTGTATACTACGTGCTGATTCGGATACATTGGTCTCTCCCATCGGTTTATAGTGTAAAAGTATACTGATGTATACTGATCATTCGGATACAAATGTGACACCAAGACGCCAGTTCGGCGACTTTTGTGGCCTCGCGTGCTTTCGCGCGTCGCTCTTACAAAATGTATTGACGCACGAGAATGCGGTGCTCAAGGGAGCACTCACGCTCAAGTGTCTCGAGTCTCGCTCAAGTCTCTGGAGCGCGCCATTCAGGAATCCAGTTCGTCCAGAGCACTCGTGCTGTCGTCGCGCGCTCGCTCGCCTATTTACTTACTTTTACTATACTACACGCGCGCAACCGCCGAGCAGCGCAGCAGACACACGAACTCACACAGCATGTACGCTCCGCGACCGCGCTCTCGTGATGATGGCGATGCCGGTGGCAGCAGCTACGCGCGCCATCACTACCTCGTCTCGCTCGATGACACGTGCACAGTCGTACTCACAAGCTCTGTGTGCTTGCCTGCTTGCTCCTCGCCCATGTACAGAACACACCGACGACATCATGGGGAACCTCTGCTCGAAGAAACCGACTGCGTCCAAGTCGCCTGTCACGACGCCGTACGGCAACGGCAACAGCGGCGCCGGGAACAACACCGGCCGGTACACTGGCGTGAACCGCGACCCGCCGACGCGCGTCGTCACGCAACCACGCGTGACGCAGCCGCCGGCTGCTGCGGCCAACACTGACAACTTATTCCCAGAGCTCGTGGCGTTCCGCCTCGATGAGACCGAAGTGCTCCTCACGCGCAAGGTCTCGAGCGGCGCATTCGGTGTCGTCTGGCTCGGGCACTACCACGGCCAGCCCGTGGCTGTGAAGCGCATGATCGACGGCGAAGACGAAGCGATCGCGTTCTCGCGCGAGATCCTCACGATGTCGCGGCTCGTGCACCCGCGCATCGTGCGCTTCATCGGCTGCACGTGGACGAACGGCAAGGACCTTGGCGGCGTGACTGAGTACATGGACGGCGGCGACGTGCGCACGCTCTTGGAGAACCGCAAGATCGACTTGAGCTGGCGACGGGAGAAGATCTCGATGGCCGTCGACATCGCCGAGGGCCTCGCGTACATGCACTCGCTGAACCCGAAGATCATCCACCGCGACCTCAAGTCGCGCAACGTGCTGCTCAACACTGCGATGGTCGCGAAGCTCTCGGACTTTGGTCTCTCGCGCAACCGCACGTACGAAGAGACGCTCACGGCCGGTGTCGGCACCGTGCGCTGGACGGCGCCCGAGGTCATGCTCGGCGAGAACTACAGCGAACAGGCCGACGTGTACTCGTTCGGCGTCGTGCTCTCGGAGCTCGACACGCGCGAGATCCCGTTCGAGGAGAAGTCGAGCAGCCGCGCTGGTGGCGGGCAGCCAGACATGGCGATCGTGATCAAGGTCGCCAAGGGCGAGCTCCGTCCGTCGTTCGCACCCGACTGCCCCGAAGTCATCCTCAAGATCGCGCGCGCGTGTCTGCAGTTCGACCCGGCGCTCCGTCCGAGCAGCGCAGCAGTTGCCAAGATGCTCGCGGACGCACGCGTCGAGCTCCAGGCATAAGCGCGTGCGAGTGTGTGTGCATCATGCATCCTCCGCATCACTCAGAGACGCGTCTGCGCGCGCATCAAAGCACGTCTGGACGGCGAGCAAGAGTCATCGCCGTCGTCTCGATGCGTCGTCCGTCGCACGCACACGCCTCTTCTCTATTCTCTACCAGCATCGCGCTCGCGATCCACCCACCTCCCTTTTTGCGCGTCATGAGGGAAGTACACTGTGTCTCTCGCCTTTGTCACTCGTTCGCCTTGAGTTCATGTCGATCGATGTCGTTGTCATATGCGATGGTCGATGGCTTGGAGCTTGTCATTCTGAGCTCTACGAAAATCGTACTTAGTGCGGTCGAACTTGCCAATCACTTGATCAAGAGCGAGCTTCATGCTGCGAGGACGACGACTCGCTGCGCTGCGACGCGCACGTGCAGCGCTCGCGACGCGACCAGCAGTGTACGCACAGCAGCAGCATACGCTCTTGCAGCTGCGATGCGCTACTACTGCGAGCACACACAAGCGAGTCCTGTTTCGCGAACTCGCAGAGACGTTCGCAGCGATTGAGGTGCGCTGCTCGCATGGATTGACAGACAGATCATAGCATCGCTCATGCTCCGTTGACTGGCAAGAGCCTCACATGTGCACGTGTCTGTCGTGACGTGCAATCCACAGAGCGCCAAGCAGTCGCGCGACACGAGCGCCCGGTTACTTGCTGCGCAGTTCCACAATGTGATGCACTGGTCGCCAGATCCGTCGTCAGAGCTCGCATCAGCATTGTACCTCACTGCGTCGCAGGTACACTCTACACTCGCATCTTGTTCGCTGGCTTTGACTGTGCATCTCACAGAGTATATCCTCTTCATGTCATGCAACGCAGCTCGCACCGCCACACGAAGGCGTCGAGCTACGCTTTGGCACGCGATCGTTCGCGCCAGTGGTCGAGCAACTCCTCGCATTGCAAGAGCCATCACAAGGAGCGACGACTGACGCAACGCTTGACGTGACCAAGTTCCCCGACTTTGGCACTGCCGTGCGGTCACTCCTCGACAGCGGCCGCATTGTGCTCCCATCGTCGTCGGAGTCATGCGATAGTGACGACTCATCCATGACAATCGCGTTTGTCCACGACAAGCTCCTGCGCCTCGCGCGCGAAGAAGGCAGCGGCGCAGTCGTGCGCAAGCAGCAGCGTGCAGTGCAGCTCCTGCAGCAGTGTCGGTGCGTCTGTCGAGTCTTTTGCCGCGCTTGTACTGCGAGCGACTCTCACATGTACAGACTATGCGTGCTTCTCGTTGTGCAGATCGGCAGACGAGTTGGTGTTCCTCGTCCGCATGCTCGCAGTACGTACAACAGCGTCTCTCTTGCTCTTCACAGTCGCTCATTGCGGTAGAGACTCATCGAGTCGTGACGTGCGCGCGTGCAGCACCAGAGCCTTCGCATCGGCATGGGCGAGAAGTCGATCCTCGCAGCACTTGCGATCGCGAGCGCGTCGCCATCACCACTTACCAGCTCTACGGAAGCGACAGACGTCGCAACGACACCGTCACACAGAGCTTGGATCGATAGCGTGACGACAGCGTATGCGCAACAGCCCGACTACGCGGCACTTGCACAGCTCGTGCTCGCGTCTCAGAGCGAGTCGGACCTCACACAGCGCGTCGTGTGGCTCAACACTCGTGCTGCACCGACAGTCGGCATCCCAGTGCTGACAATGTCGGCGTACCCGGTCGCGAGCATCACGGGCGTCCTGGATCGCATCCGAAAGACTGCGAGTCAGACTGCGACGTGCGAGTACAAGTACGACGGCGCGCGCGTGCAGATCCACCTCTCGCTCCGTACAGACGCGAAGGAGCAGGAGTCTGCGATCATCACTGGCCGGATCTTTAGTCGCAACATGGAGGACAACACGGACAAGTACCGATCGCTCTTGGACGTGCTCGCGCGCCAACTGCAGCGCCACACAGCAGCAGCCAAGACACCGTCAACATCGTCGTCTCAGCACATGCGCGACGTGATCCTCGAAGGCGAAGTCGTCGCGATCGACCGCGCGACGCAGCGGTTCCTGCCGTTCCAGGTCCTGCAGACGAAGACGACGACCGAGTTCTGTCTCTTTGCGTTCGATCTGCTCCATCTCGACGGCGCAAAGCTGCTGCATCGGCCACTGCGCGAGCGCCGAGCGCTCCTGCGCGCGTGCTTTGGAGAAGATCCCGGCTACTTTGAGTTTGTCAAGAGCGTCGACGTTGACGTGTCGGAGACGAGCGACAGCAGCAGCACCAGTAGTGACGATGACAAGGATGCGAGCGAGACCTCGCGCGTGCGCAGCTTCCTCCAAGACGCAGTCGCCGCTGGCTGCGAAGGACTCATGGTGAAGGCGCTCGATGGCGACAGCGCCGACTACAAAGCCGGCGTCCGGTCGTACTCGTGGATGAAAGTGAAGCAAGACTACCTCACCGCCGACGACACTGACGCGTCCTCTGCTGTTGGTGGCTCACGCTCGAAGCGCGAATTGAATGCGAGCATCGACCACGGCACGTTCTTGCCCGACACGCTCGACCTCGTTCCAGTCGGCGCGTTCTACGGCAAAGGGCGTCGCGCTGGTGTCTTTGGGTCGTTCCTCTTGGCGACGTACAACGCTGCGTCTGGTCGATTCGAGGTACGCGCCATGCTGTTGTGGACAAAGAGAGAGAGAGCTATCGCGTGTGTCTGACGACTCGTGTGCTCACAGACGATCGGCAAGGTCGGCACGGGCTTCTCGGACGCGCAGCTCACAGAGATCTCGGACCGGTTGCGGCAGCAGCAAGCCGTCTTGAGCGACGACAGCGCTGTGCCAGATGTCATTGTCTCGGGTGCGATCCGCAGTCGCCGCCCAGACGTGTGGCTCGATCCGAGCGAAGTGTGGGAGATCAAAGCCACGCAGCTCACGGCGTCGCCGTCGTACATGTGTGCGGCGAGCAGCACAGAGGCAGGCGACACCAGCTCTACTCGAGCTGAAGACGCTGCAGGCAGCAAAGCACCGACTGGACCAAAGGGCCTCGCACTGCGCTTCCCGCGCTTTGTGCGGTTCCGACCCGACAAGAAGCCCGAGCAGGCGACCGACAGCGCGCAAGTCGGCGAGCTCTTTCGCCAACAGACTGCGAGTCAGAACGGCGAGTGAGGCAGCGCATATGAGAGACTAGGACCACGTGACACCAGAGAGACACGAGGCAGAGGACATCCATGAGCACCGCTACTGTTCGCGCACTTCCATCACTCGATCTACCGCCGGTCGCGCTTCACTTTGTAGATGCGCACGATCCACTCGTTGGACGTGAACACTTGCTCAAAGTGCGTGAGCGAGACGTCGTGCGTGACCGTCGTCTTGCGGTTCCGGTCGAACCCGAGCGTCGCGTTCGCGCTGTCGCTCGTGTCGAGCTGCGCAAAGTCTGCAAAGCTGAACTTGTACAGAAGGCTCGACATCACTGCGGACGTCGCGTTGTCGTGGTAGACGTACCGCCCGTTCACTTGGAACTCGGACTCGATCGTCGCGTCAGGGAACACGCCCTCTGTGATCCGGACGATCCACGGGAACTTGTCGAGGTCGTCGCCGCCCATGCCAATCTTCCCGCCAAACGTGATCAGGACGTAGTCGGCGCCAATGCTCTCGAGGATCGGAAGCGCGTCGTCCTCGGACGACGTGAGCACGCGTCCGACCGTCGCAATGTGCGTGTTGTTCCACGTGTTGTTGTCGACAATGACTGTGCGGTTTGCGAGCGACGAGATCTGGTACCCGTAGTCCCACCAGCACAGGACCTTGGCGTCCTCGGGCGTGTTCTGCCGCAGCCACATGTACGCCTCGCGGTAGTCGTCGTGGAACGTCTTGGCGTTTGTCGTCGTGTCCCAGCGCTCGTACACAAGCGACGTCGACGAGTACGCTTTCCGCGAGATGCTCACGGACTGGCGCACGTGCACAACGAGCAGCGCCTGGCAAAGTCACCCACAACAGCGTTAGCACGTGTCGATCGCTCGTACACATTGCCATGAGCTATGACGTACGCAGACAGCGAGAACGAGCAGACCCATTGCGCTCGGGATCTCGCGCGGTCGCAGCGCAGTCTTCATGCCGTGTGGAGGATCTGCAAAGCGCAGCTTCACGCTCAGTGCAGCGAGCGTCTCGCCAGCGTACGGATCAACTTCGTCAGCTGCTGCTGACTGTCTGGTTGTCGAGGCTGGCTCGGGTCCTTTGCTGTGTCTAGCTCCTGCCTTGGATCTCGTCGCTGCACGACTGCTTGGAGCTGCAGTAGTCGCAGGGGCGGCAGGCGCAACGGGCACGCTGCTGTTGTCGTCGCTCTGACTCGCGTCCTCGACTGCAAGCGTACGAGTCATGGACGACACGCGGTCGAGGAACGTCGAGATCCCGACTGCTGAGAGGAAGCACGACGCTGGCGCGAGCGTGAGCAGGAGACGCACCATCACGCCGGAGAAATAGACTGCGAAGACGCTGTAGATGATCATGAACATCGACCCGGCGCTCAGCGACTTGAATGAGTAGTAGAGCCCAAGCGGCGTGAAGAGCATCGCAGGCCCGAGCGCCAAGTAGAAGCTCGACCACGCAGTTGGCTGGTGCTCACCGACAGACGCGATGATCGGGATGTACTTTGACGCGTACGTCGGGATGAGCAGCGTCAAGCTCCGTCCGCTCCACTGGAGCTTCCCGAGCACGAGTGCAGCGACGAGGACTGTGCTCACAAGCGCACCAGCGACGACCACGAGCGCTTTGAGTAACGTCGCGAACTGCCTGGCAGTCAGTTGATGCTCGAGCCACTTCATGAATGCGACCGCTGCAGCCACAACCATGTCCACAGCGTCAGAGTGCGTGATCTACCGTCCTCGTTCGCGAATGTGATCGCATTGCGTCTGTACCTTGCAGGAGCGCAAACATGCCGTGCGACGCCGCGCTCTCGCCTTTCAGCACTGCGTTGAAGCCGATGAACGGCACTTGCATCGCCAAGAGTATCGCGAGTGCGTAGAACGTCGAGTAGGCGATGTAGACGCGCGCCGAGTAGCGACCTGCGAGCACGAGCGCGAGGACGTGGATCGGGATCAAGTTGAGAATGAACACGTAGCCGCCCCACGAGACCGCCATGCCAAAGTACGACAGCGCCGTGGCAGCAGCAAGGAGCATCGAGCCTGTGTGCACGCTCTTGACCCAGAAGTAGAACGTGATCACGAGCAAGAAGATCGCGATGCCCTCGTTGTCAAACGACCCTGCGGTCGAGCGCGACATATATGCTGGCGAGACTGCGAGGAGCATGGCTGCAAGCAGCGCAGTCGTGCGCTTGCCGGTCACTTCGAGCGTCAGGAGGAACAGCGCAATGGACGAGAGCGCGGCAAAGAGCGGCGCGAGCAGCACGCAGATGTGGCGAATGTCGACTGGGAGCCCGAAGAATGCGAGGAGCCAGTACAGGAGCGCAGACACTGCCATCAGACCTGGGTACACCGTCGTGCCGACGATGCGACCGAGCGGGTACCACGCGCGGTCGTCGAACCAATTGAGCAGCTCCATCGCGCCATTCTGCGCGAGGAACTTGGTCACGCGAAAGTTAAAGTGCGGATCGAACTCGTGGATCACCTGCACAGCAGCAACGTACGCGCAGTTTGTGAGTTAGATGCAGTGCTAGCGCTCACGCACACATGCACTCAAAGCCGATGCAACACAAGAGCGCAAAAGACGTACGCTGCCCCAGAGCACGACCGAGAAGAGCCGAATACTGACGCTGACGACGCAGATCGCAAGCAGTGTGAGCGCAGTCGCTGTGCCTGACAGTGCGTACGGTTTGCCCATGTGCGCACGCAGCGCGTGGTTGCTGTCCGGCAGCGCCATTGCTGCCGCCATTGCTCCTGCGAATGCTGCCGACGATGATGCCTGTTGTTGCTTGCGTTTGACTTGCAATCCCCCTCCTCGTATTTAGCACTATCGAGTTGTGTCGAGTTTACAAGCATACACACATCAAGTCATTTTTGTCTCATTGAGCACCATCACTCGAGTTGAAGTTGCCTTGCTCGCGCGCACTCAAGCTCTTGCACTTGCTCTTGCTGCTCGTTGCCTCTCAGTGCGGAATCTGCTCTTGCCCACACAAAAGCAATCGACACCAGCAGAAGCGATGGCGACGGAAGCGCTCGAGGAGACGCTACAGCAGGTGCGTGCACTCGGATCTGCTGCTCATGAGCGTATATGTGTCTAAGTGATGGCTGTGCGTATGTATCGTCAGCTCACTGAAGTCGCAAGCGCATTCCTCGAGAGACACCGGTACGTGACGCTATCGAACGTACACATGACGTGATTGAGCAGTGCTGACGCGACAGAGTGTACAGTGCACTCGAAGACGAGAGCATTGCGATCCAAGCCGAGATGGATGCGCTTGATCGCCAGCAGGAAAAGGTGCCTCCATGCAACATCGCCTTGTGCTGCTCGCTCGTGCTTGCGTGCGTAGCTGACAGATCATTGATCATTGTCGGCTGCGCTGTCCTAGCGAGCGCAACGCATCGTCGCTCGACTGCGTCAAGCGAGTGCCAACATCCTCGCGTTCGGCGACGAGTCGGGCAGCAGCCAAGAGCACGAATCGCATCACAGTCACGTCAACGCTGTTGCACGCCACGAAGACGACGACGACGAGGAGTGACTGCACACAAAGCGACAAGAGATGCGTGGAGTGACACGTTCGTGTTTCGCTTCTAGACCAACGAAGACACTTGCACGCCGCGACTGCAAGCGCTCGAGCCGGTGCGCGTGCATCCTGACCAACTGCGTTGAGTGACAGTGACAGCGACAGCAGCAGAACTCGAGCGCTCGCCTATTCCAACAACATTCACCTACAGCATCCAAAGCGCTAGCTTCAATGACGCCTCTCAGCGGACGGATCCGTGCTGGATCGCACCACCCTTGCGAGCAACGGCTCACTCCTTCAGCGAGTCGAGGTCTTCTGCGTCCTGCAGATACAGGCTCTTGTCCATCACTGCTGCCGCAGCGTCGACCGCCGCAGTCTTCTCTTCGTCGTCCGAATCCAGATCGTCGTCCTCCTCCTCCGGGTCGTGCAGCGAGTACTTGTCGTCGTCGGCGTCCGCGTCGTCGCGGAACAGCGTCGGGTCGAACGTGAACAGCGCACGACCACTCACTACACAAACAAGAGAGCGACACACACACAGCGTCAGTGACGTGAGCACGACTTCGATCGGCTGTCGAAACGCATCGCGGCTGCTCAAGACAGCAGCGCAAGACGTACTGATTCCGCGACCGCCAGTCTTCTTCATCTCCTCCTTCCGTCGCTTCTCCTCCTCCACCTTCTTCCGCGCGATCTTGTCCGCTTTCCACTTGGCAAGCGTCTCCGCCGTCACGGGCGTGCCGCCCGTTGGACCGAGCTTTGCGCGCTGCTGCTCAATGATCTCCTCGATCGAGATGTCCTCGACCTTCTTGCTCTTCTCGGCCTCGCGCTCCGCGCGCGTCTTGAAGACGTACCCTGGCGGCAGTGCGTGGCGGTACTTGCACGCCGTGCCGCCGTTCGGACAGACCCAGAACCAGCCGTAGAGCGACCGCTCGATCGCGTCGAGGAAGTGCTTGCACACAATGTCGGTCTGCTTTGCCACCTTCTCGCCGTGCTTCTCGGCCACGACGCTCTCGAGCTTGCTCTGGTCCCACGTGTCCATCTTGTCTGCAGTCCGAGACATCATGACAGTCGAGAGAGCGTGTGAGACGTCGTCGTACGCGCAGCAGATCATCGGCAAAGACTATCGCACCTTTGGACTTTTCGTCATCACGCGCGTCCGAGTACAAGTTGATCTTCGCAGCCTTCTTCTCGACCATGAGGTCGTGCGAGAACTTGCAGCGACTGCCCTGTTTCGATCAACAACAGCACAAGCGAGTCAGCAGCAGTGCTGTGCATGACAGCACGAGCCGACACACGGACGAACGTACCTTTGTGCACACGCCTGCCTTGTGGAACGCACAGAGCACGGACTTTGGGTCGACGCCTGGCGCGAGCTACATACACAGTCGACAGGATGAGCACACGTGAGCACCAGCGCTGTGCTGTACACACGCAAAGAGCGTCGCGATCGATCGATCGAGAGAGTGTTCTAGAACATGCGCGCACCTTGGGCTGCGTGATCGAGGCTGCGAAGATCGCCTTGAGCGGGTCGACCGCCTGCGCCGCGGCCTTCTTCATGTTCTGCTGCTGCTCCTTGAGGCGGTCCGCGCGCGTGTTGCCGCCCTTGACCTGCTTCGTCACCTCCTGGATGTACTTTTGCACATTCTTCGACTTGTTCTTGTTCTTGAGTCCGAACGTCTTGTCCTCCACGAGCTTCTCCTTCTTCTTCTCGACGTTCTTCTTCGACGGCCCGGCGGCTTTCTTTGGCGGCATCGTGCGTGCGGGTGTGCGTCGATGGACTCGCGGGGTGGTCTCTCTTACGCTCTCGTAGCTCGTGCAGCGACAGCGGCGGTGCTCAATCACTCGCTCACGCTTTGGTTGCTTGGCTTGAATGGCGCTAATTTACAATCTCGAAATTGTCATTTGTGTGGTCCACCCTGACAAACCATGACGATCACATTAATGAAATCAAGAGTAGACTTAACAATAGCTAAACTCTTCTCGAATTGTTGTTGATGACTGTTTATACAGCATAAACCTCTATCAAAACCTAAAAAACTGTTTTAAGTGGGTTATTAATATATAAACCCTCTTAAGTTATATATACAGTCGTTTTGCTTAAACTATTACGAATGAGTTGAACCAAACAATAGCAAGGGAAGCGACACGAAGTCGCTTAACCACAGCTAAGATCTCAAACACACACATTCACTGCTGTTTTCTTGTTCGGACAGACGATAGTCGCGCTTAAAGCAATCGTCTCTGAATGGCACTCCAATCTCGAATTCAAGCCTCGCTAACAGTGGACCACACTACGTTCGGGTTAGCGATGATATCGCGAATGTAGTTGTCAAATTCTCAAAAATATGGACCGTACTGTGACGTATTAGTAATTTGTAATGTATATTTGACATTCAGATATACGTTCTCGGATCGTTGTTGACCAAAATAGTTAGGGAATTACTTGTGATATTATGCGAAATAGTGACTAGACGCAGTATTTTTTAGACCTGTCTCCTTTTAACCAGCAATAGCTCGAAAATCGACGGCCTTAAAGAGACGTTGGCGCAACCGACAAAACACAACAAATTCCGAGTCGAACGCAGACCTCTGCTTTTGAGTATCATGTGTGCGCCACACAAAACAGAAAATGGCTCAAACCACAACATTAGATTTCCAAGTATAGGCGACGCTTTGAAGGGTCACTATATTTTGTTTGTGAAATGTATATCTACATTGTTGACCGTTTATAAACAAACCACTACACATAACACTTTACTGGGTTTATATATACAAGTATTACAAACTGAAACGAATGGCTGTTATCCGAGTCGTCAATGCGAACCGACCAAGCCTCGCCGTTGAGCCGAATTGACGCGCGAAATCCAAAGTCGCAGAGACTCGTCTCCGTCTTGCGCACTCGCGTCGCCTCCGTGAGGTTATGGCTGTTCACGTACGTGCCCGCACGTCCACGCAAGTAGTAGTAGATCGTCGCTTCGCCTCCCTTCTGCTGTGCCTTGTTGTCGCGCTTCTTCTTGATTGCGAACCCGCAGTCGAGACAGCAGTCCTTGAAGTACCTAAACGCATCGGTGTGAGTGTCGAAGGATCTGCTTTGAAGTGCAGTCGCGTCGAGCCCAAGTAAAGTAGTTGGACAAGCTTGTTCCATTGCGGCGGGTGCAAGATGGAACGTGAAAGCCAAGTGTCTTGCATATCGCAGGGAAGGTAGCTTGTGTTTTCGAAAACACGACCAAATGTATCCATTTATACTTGACCTGTCACGGTGTAGCTATGAATGTAGTGGGTTCATCAGCATCACCAGATGTACACACCAGATCGACAGTAAAGGCTACGGACAGAAGATCTTGTTGAAGTTGAAGGTAACATGCACTTTGCTTCGACATGGCCATGTCCCACACCTCAGTTTTCGAAGCGCCGACCAGTGCAAGCATTTATACACCCGATTGTGTGAGCCACACCACCTGGTAGCCTGATGCATTGACTGTCAATGTCACTGTTGGCTGTCATTGACTCGGATTTAAGGGCGTCTGGTCAATATCCGTGTCGCCTGTTTTTGGACGTCCCGACCAGTGCAAGCATTTATAGGAGAGGATATTCAGTGTGGACCACATCAAAATATCCCAAACAAGGGCTACCTCCCGTCCATCATTAGAACATATGCTCCCGATCAATTTTTATAGGCTCCCTATCAGTTCCCATACTTTATAGCTTAACCATTATCAATAGGCATCGATCTGCTTTGATGGATTTTCAAAAGTGGCGCGACCTGTTGTCGCTCGAATGCTGCTGGACTCTTAAACACATGCTCTGCTCGTATCTTGGCTGCATGCGTTTAGACCCAATGTTGTCTGGCCACAAGCAATCCATCATCTTGTGCTTCTGATGTGAGCATTAAAATGTCTTTCGAACTCAAAGTATTCTTTTTCTCTTCCGTGATGTTGTCTGAAACTGTCAAGATTCAAAAACCGAAGGGACATGAAATTGATTGCTAAACAATTCGAAGAGGTTTTTCTGTCGGGCGTCGAAAACGTCCATTTTTTCAGTGGTGTTTTACACCATCACTAAATTGTCGAATTTATGTGGAAGTTTAAGCCCATGTATACAGTGCACGAAATTGAGATTGTGACAGCAACACATCACACGCTCCTGCTATGAGATGTGAGTGTATGAGGCGATAGATAGTACCAATCGACGCATCTCGTCGCGGTGATTCCGCCAATCACGCGCGCGTGAGCCAGAACGACAAAGAGCAGACATAGCAAAGTGCGCCAACATTTTGGCGCGTGACTGCGCTGCATAGTTCGTGGCTCTGTTGGGGCGCGAGAGGTTTACATCAAGCGAAAGCTCATGCTTCTGCTGCTCGCTGCGGTCCTTATTTTCATTTGTATCTCGTATTGTGATATTTGGCTGTGAAATCGATGGTGCCGCACGTTCTTCGCTCGTCAGTGCCTTGGTGCTCGACATCTTGTCGTTAGGAAAGTGAGCGTCGAGTGCTGAGCTGTGTTCTTGCCTCGTGCTATCGGTGGTTTGCGCTGAAAACGAATACACGTGATCATTGTAAACGAGCCCTGCTGTTTGGTCGTGGATTGATTCATGTTTCGCGCCAAAATGTTGGCGCACTTTTGCTATGTCTGCTCTTTGTCGTTCTGGCTCACGCGCGCGTGATTGGCGGAATCACCGCGACGAGACGCGTCGATTGGCGCTATCTACAGCCTCATACACTCACATCTCATAGCAGGAGCGTGTGATGTGTTGCTGTCACAATATCAATTTAGTGAACTGTATGTTACATCAGTTTCAATCATCTTTTAAACCACAGGCTAACAGATAATACTTATTGAGTTCGTTTTACGCCTATCCTTCGTTTTGCACCACAGTGGTTTGACCACACCACCAGTCGAAACTGTCGAGAGCTAATATCGACAGTCGTCGCTTCAAGTCGCAAACGCGACAACATCTCAACATCTCAAGAACACACTCGGCAAGTCTAGACAACCTTTAGCAGAGGCAGTAGCAGCACTCGTTCGAGACGACTTGCACACACTTGATCGCTCTGAGCAAGACATCTAGTCATCACACCAGTGTTCGCTCGCATACAATGGCGGCAGCAGCAGCAGCGCTGCTCGAGTTCGAGCCGCTCATGCAGCTGCAGCACGCCAACTTCCAGCTGCGCGAAGAGAACCGCGCGCTCCATTGGCAAGTGCGCGAGCTGCTCGACTGGAAAGCGCGCGCAGTGCGCCACATGGTCGCGCTCGCTCCGAAACGCAAACGTGCGCAGTGCGAGATCCGACATGCAACGCAGCTGCAGCAGCAGCTCCGCGCAGTCGAGTCGACGCTGCAGGAGCGCGAGGCGCTCGAAGAGACGACGCACTTGCTCGAGCGCAAACAGGAGCTCTTTGCGCAGCGCGTGGCAGCACTCGAGCGCGAGAAGCAAGCGCTGACTGGCAACTTTGAGCGCGAGAAGCAGCGCGGAGACGCTCTGGCCGAGCGCTTGCAGCTCGTGGGCGACACGTTCCGCGTGCACCTGGAGAAGCTCGTTGCGTTACGCGAGGCGATCGACACGACTGGCGATGGTGTTGACAACACCAGAGCAGATTCTGCAATGTCATCGACAGACCATGAAGACGCACCACGTCGAGTCGTGTTGAACACGCCGCAGTCGACAGAAGCAGCAGCCGCAGCAGAAAGGGAAGCAAGAGGTGCGACTGCAGTGATGCAAGCTCTCGAGTCGTTGTCATCGTCAGCATCACCATTGCCACTAGCAATAGCAGACGCAAGTGCTGACAGCAATGGCGATGATGCGACTGCAGACGCTCGTGTTGACAGCACAGACGCTGTTGACGAGCCAGACGATGCGACTACACGCATGGTACGCGAGCCAGGAGGCACCAACTGGTGTCGCGTGTTGCAGATGCTCTCTCTCTCTCTCTCTCTCTCTCTCTCTCTTTCTTGTGTTCTACCAGACACTCTTGTGCTTGCTCCTGTGCAGTCAAGCGGCACCAGACGACTCACAACTCACTCTCTGTCTCTCTGTCTCTCTGCTCTCTCACATGAACACGCAGCTCACGGGACTCACTGCAGTGTCTGACACGTGTCTGCGCTGGTTCCACGACCACGTCGCGCAGACGTTCGCTCACTTGCAAGCGCGCGTTGCAGACTACGAGACGCAGCACATCGAGCTCGTAGCACTACGTGAGCGCGTCCAGAGCATCCAGACCGAACGACACGCAGCAAGTACAGCCACGCAGCAGCGCACACAGGACGCTCAGGTGACACACCTCGAGCATGCGAACGCCCGTCTCACACATGCGCTCACGCAGCTCGAGACGCGCTGCGTCGAGCACTCGCACAGCCAGACGCAGCTCGGCGACCAAGTGCGGCTGCTCGTGACCGAAGTCCGGCAGTACTTGCGCCTCGTGCGCGTCGAGATCAAGAAGAAGTTTGGGTACGTCCCAGAGGCGATTGCGCACGCCGAGAGCTGGCAGCGCATCCTCGACGCGCTAGATGTGCTCGAGCGCCACGTACGACTTGCCAACGTCGCGATGGCGTCGCCGCGATGAAGTGTGACTGTCAGAGCTCGATAGGATGTAAGACGAGCAGTTGATCGATCGATCATGAGCAGCTCCACAAAGCATTGAAAAGGACTCTGAGACGCTGGCGAAAGACTTGCGAGTGAGTGCACGAATGCATTGACGTCGACCAGCTCGACACTAGCACTGCCGCAGCATGCGTGAGCCAGAAAGGCTCGCACAACGGACGGCATGTGCATCAGCAGACCGAACGGAAGTCCGACACGAGTGCTCATGAGCAGCTTCAGAAAAGGCTGAAGACGCTCGACTCGGACATCTTCGTTGACAAAATGTCCGAGTGGACAAGCTCGCACTTAATGCTGTTGAGATGTCGTATAGACGTTTGTATTGACTTATCAATTTTGTATTTGAGCGACAAATCGAGTTGAAGCCGCAGGAGCGCAGCATGACCAAGAGCAGCAGCGGCGACGACGACAGCAGCGAGAGCGCACTCCAAGAGGAGCAAACGACGCAACAACATGCGGACGCCGACAACGTTGCTAGCGAAGTGTCGCTCTTACCTGCGCTCGCAATCGACAGTCCAAACACGGGTGGCGCGCTCGCAGTGCGCCTGACCCACACGAGCACAGCATCACCGATGCGTTTGGTCGCGACAGCGAACGCAGCAAACAGCAGCGGAGCGTCAAAGCAGCAAGTGTTCTTCATCAAGACTGTGCGTCGTCTTGTGTCCATTCGCATACAGGCGTGTAGCTGCTACATCTCGTGCTTATCGACTGACTTACGTTGCACTTGCATCGGCACTTGCGACCACACAGAGCGACTCACCGTCGAGCATCCACAGCGAGCGCTCGCGCCATGCACACTCGCACTCGCGCAAAGTCACGCGCGACATCGCTGCGCTCGACTTTCTCCAGAACATCCCGATGCGCTCCGAGGCGCTTGCGAGCCATCACCACCACACACAGCACGCGCATGGCCACCACACAAGCAGCGCTGGCGTGGCGCACGACGGCAGTGCGAGCGCTCGACGCAAACGGCTGAAGAAGCGCAACTCGCAGACTGGACTCGCGCCGACAGCAGCAGAGAGCAGCAGCAGCAACAACAACAGCGAGAGCGGGAGCAGCTCTGGCGCGTCCGACGACCACACGCCGCACCAGAGCAGCACCGAGACGCTCGCAGGTCGGCGGCTCCCGGGCTTTGACGCAACGATTGTGCACGTGCCGCCGCAGTTCCGCTACCGGTTCACGACCAAGTACCCCGCAGCGTCTGCAGTCGTGCGGCGCTGGGAGGGCATGACCGCGCAGCAAGGGCTCCTGGGCTCCCGAGCGTTCTTCTCCAGTGGCTGCGGGTACCCGATCGCGACGTCGACGATCATCAAAGTGCGTACTTATGCGAGTGTGCGTACTACACTGAGATATCTCTCAACTAAATTCGCATATCGTGCACAGTACAATGGCAACGAGACGAACGCCGTGCGGAAGCGGTTTGCATCTGTTGGGAACCTCGAGCCCATGAGCTACGACTGGCGCGGCAAGTCGTACTTCCGACTGCTCCACGCGACGTGGGCTGCATGCGACAAAGACCGCGACAGCGAAGAGGACCACCCGACCGTCCCGGCGTACCTGCCTAACTACTTGGACGACCCAGAGTTCCGTCAAGGACGCCATCGCCACGTCGTGCGCGGCGACAAGAACATCGGACCGATCGTGAGCAGCATCCTGCTGTTTGTCAAGCCAAACGACCTCAAAGCGGTGCGTCTTCACGTCTTCACGTTGATATGGCAATCAGTATTCGGCGTTCGCTCGTCCACTGACCGAACTACGAACGTCTGACGACGCGCAGGAGCTCAACAAGAAGTTCCAAGAGAAGCACACGTGGCTGAACGGCGACCTGTCGCTCAGCAAGATCCGGAACCTCAAGCGCGAGACGCTGCTCTCGTGCCAGCGCCTGAACCTCGAAGTCGCCACGGCCGCCATGGCGTGCGTCTACTTTGAAAAGCTCGTCCTCAGCCACGTACGTCCTGCTTGCCAGTCTCTCTATCAGCACTCACGACACTCACTCACACTCGCTCTCGTCCAGTTTGTGAACAAAGCGAATCGGAAGCTGTACATGGCGGCGTGTCTCCTGCTCGCGGCCAAGTTCAACGAGCCAAAGGCGTCCGTGGCGATGAAGACTGCGATCAAGAAGATCTTGGCCGAGATTGACCAGGTGCACTCGCTGCCGTCGCGCGAAGTGCTCACGGCCGAGTTCACAGTCTACGCGCAGCTCTCGTTCAGTCTCCACGTGCCACTGAGCGAGATCCAGCCGCACTTTACGCGCTTGCTCAAGCTCATTGAGAGCAACCCGCGCAAGTACTTGGACGACGACGTCTTTGCGTCCTACTCGACGCTCGTGCTCGATGAGAAGAACGCGCAACTCCTCGACGCCGCGGCGCTCCGCGCGTTCGACGGCGAGACGCACGACGAAGGCACAGACCTCGAAGCGCTCTTGAGCGACGACGACGAGCACCTCGGGAGCCCAGGAGATGACGACGACGACATTGACGAGCGCCATAGCGGCGCAGACGGCGCAGACCCGTCGGTCTTTCCATGGAACCGCGTGTCGTTCTCGCACTGGTGGCAGAAGCGCACAGCGGCGCGGAGCACCGGCGCGAGTCGCCCCGACGCGCTCGCGAGTCCCATCCACGAGTAGCTCCAATGCGGAATCCTGTATACTGAGTCTGAGACTGATGACACTGATACTGATGATGAGTCCTACGACAACGATGACACTAGACATCCTACGTCCTACTCGAACCCGAGCAGGACGTTCGCAGAGCCCTCGCCGTAGACGCGCACGCGCTCGAACAAGACGTCTGCGACCTCTGCGTGCCGCGTCGCGTCTGTGAGCGTCGTGAGTCCTGAGCGCGCGGCGCGCTTGCTCTCGGCCACGAACGTCTCCATCTCGCTCCACGTCACGTACACAGTCTGCTGCTGCTCCGTGTCGCTATTGAACACTTCGACGCGGAACATGCTCTGCTTGGGCACGAAGAAGAGCGAGACGAAGAACGAGACGTGGTGCACCGACCGCACGCCCTGGTACCACAGCTCATGATCGATTGGATGCGACGGCGGCGACGCTGCTGTAGGTACGCGAGCATCACCGCCACCGCCGCGTCCGCGTCCAAACAGCGGCGACGTGTTCCCACTGTTGTACGTCGCTGGTGCGTATGCGCTCGCGCTGTCGAGTGCGCGAAAGTCCCGCTCGAGCTGACTGCTCGGTGAGCTGCTGCCGAGCAAGTCCTGCTTCTTCCACTCGTTCAGGCGCCGCGCAGTCGCTGCACCGGCGTTTGAGCTCTGGCGCTGCCCAGTCTCTCGCTCCAAGTCGCTCACGAAGCGCTCCTTGTGTACCGACCCAGCGCCTTTCATCACCATCGCAGGCATGCGACTCGACGGCGGCGGCTCGCGCGGCTTCTCCGGCCGCATCGGTATCACACTCGCACTCGCGTAGCTCGGTGTCACTGCTGAAGCGCGCGGCGAGAGGCTGTACATTGCGCCAGACGACGCCGCGCTCCCTGGCGGCTGCGCGTACCGCTCCTGCTCGAGCGCGTCGACCTTGCCGCGCAGCCGCTTGCACTCGACTCGGAGCTCTGCGAGCGCAGTCGTGAGCGCCGCTTCGACGTCTTTGCGCTCGTTCAGCAGGCGCGTCAAGTACTCGTCGTTGAGCTGGCGCTCGCACTCGGCGTTCACCCGTGCCTCACGCTCGCGCGTGCGCTCCATCTCGAGCTCCATGAAGCGACGCTCGTCGAGCGTGAACGCTGGAGCTGTAGTGTCGGCAGTGGCGCTTGCTGGCGTGCCGCCTGCTACGGCTTCAAGCGTCTTGAGGAGCTCCAAGAGCATCGCGTCCATCGCAGCTTCGCGCTTGAGCAGCTCCGTGTGCGCGAACGCCATGAACTCGCGGTGCGAACAGAGCGCAAAGTCGATCGCTGTGTCCTTGTCGGCACTAAGAGCGCTGCTGCTGCTGCCAGTTGCGGCGTCCGAGGCGTTAGTACGTAAGAACGGCGGCGGCGGCGTTGGGAACGCGTCGTCGCTGCGCGTGAGCTGCTCGAGCGACTCGATCAGGAACTCCTTGAGCGCCTTGAGCTCCTTCACGCAGTTGAGCACCGCTTGTGTGACTTCGACTGGGATCTCGGACGCTGCACCGCCGCTGCCACTCGCGCCAGTGAACGCCGATGTGTTGAGGATGTCGGTCGCCAAGCGAATCGCGCGGTAGATCATGCTGATCGCCGACGAGTCGCGCTTTGTCACTCTATCAAGCAGTAGCGCACGCGCTTGCGCTGGCGACAGCGCGGTTGCTGCACGGTGGTGTCGCGGCGACGACTGACCACCACCACTGCCACTGCCACCTAGTGCCTCTTCATTAGCGCGCACGAGCACGAGGAACTCAAGTTGCTTGGCTTGCTTCTCGAGCGCCGCAGTGAGTTCGGTCTGACTCGCGGCTTGGAGCGCTGCGACGCGCTCTGCGTGCGCTTGTTGGAGCTGTTCGAGCTCGTCACGATGTTGCTGCGCCGTGGCTGCGAGTTCATTTGCGCGCGTCTCAGACGCAGTCGTGAGGTCGCGCGTGCGCTGCTCGTGCGCTTGCTGGAGCTCAGTGTCGCGACTGTCGATCGTCGCGAGCAGCTCGAGCTTCTCGCGCTCGTGCGCTGCTGCGTGCGTCTCGAGCGCGTCCTGCAGGACCTTGAGCGAGCTCTCGCGCACGTCGCGTGCTTGCTCGAGGTCTGCGATAGCAGCGTCTCGAGTCGTAATGCGCTGCAAGAGCTCGTCGTAGACGCGCATGCGAGTCGCAGGCGCTTCCGACTCGGCGCCCAGCATCGCCTCGAGGCCGTGGCTGCGCAAGAACGCGTCCTCAGTCTCTGGAAGACGCCTTAGGACCTCCTCGTGCTCACGCGCCTGCGTCTCTAGCGCCTCTTGCTGCGCTGCAAGCAGCTGCTCGTAGACGCCGAGGCGAGTGTACGCAGGTCCGTTGATCGCCACGTCTGCTCCGAGCGCCGTGTGGGCGAGCAAGTACGTTTTCTCCGCCTCGATCGCCGCGGCGCGCTGCGCTGCTTCACTCGCTGCGGCGGCGCGCGCTTCGAGCAGCTCTGCTTACACGCGAATGCGGACGCCAAACTGCTCTTGCGCGTCCAGCGGCGCGTCGGCGTCGCCTGCTTCGACGCACCAGAGGCCGTTCTCTTGGAGGTACGCGCGCTCCATGGCGTCGGCTTCGTCGCGCTCGGCGAGCTGCTGCTGGAGCGCCACGACGCTCTCGAGCGCGTCCATGAGCGCTACAGAGGACGCGTCCATGGCGTCGGCGTCGGCAAAGTGCTGCGCTCGCTCGAGCTCGAGCTCGCGCTCGATCTTGTCGTCCATGAGCGCGCGCTGACCGGCGAGCAGCGTCTCGTACACGCGCATGCGCGCTGCTGCAGCATCGGTCGCGTCGAACGCGAACTGGTTCGCTTCGAGGAACGCCTGCTCGTCTGCAAGTGCAGCGCGTGCTGCTTGTGTCTCATGCTCGAGCGCTGCAAGGCGCGTGTAGAGCTGCAGGCGGTCTGTAAGGGAGAGCTGGCGCTGTGTTGATTGCTGCGTGTCCTGCCGGTCGTCACTGGTCTCTGGAGCCGCCTGGGTCGCTTGGTCCTTGTCATTGCCTTCACGGTCAAGAGGAGTAGCGTCGCTGGCCGTGTCCTTTGCCTCGCGACCGAGTAGTTGCACGAGTCCGAGGCGCTCAAGAGCTGCGAGTTCGCTCTTACTCTCGCTCTCGTCAGTTGTCTGACTGAACGAACTCGTGCGGTCGACTGGCGCTGGCGTCGCCACTGTCGTCACCATTGCGTCGAGCACTTCACGCGCGTGCGACTCGCACAGCCGCTGCGTCTGCTCCGCGACCTGGATCTCTAAGCGTCGAGCTGCCTCTGCGCTCGTCTGGACTTGCGCTAGTAGCGTCGCGTAGATCTGCAGGCGCGCGTCACTCGTCAAGCGCGTTGGTTGAGTGACTGGAGCTTCGGATTGGGTGGCATCCTCTGTCTCGCTAGTCCCGTTGCTGTCGGATGCCTGCAGCGACAGCAGTTTGTTCTGTTGGAGGAACGCCATCTCGGCAGCGCCACGCTCTTCCGCTTCGCGTGCGTCGCTCGCCCACTGCTGTCGCTCTTGAAGCAGTCGCGCGAGTGTATCGAGACGCGAAGACGTGGCATCAGACGCCACTGAAGACGCTTGATCGCTACTCGCCAGTGGCGTCACAGCATCAGCCAAAGCGCGCAAGAGCGCGTCTTCTTCTGCTTGCTGCTCCTGCAGACATGCGTTCTCCGACCGCAAGCGCGCGACGCCGTCATTCAGCTCGACGCTCGCGTTCGCAAACGCCTCGAGCTGTTTGAGGACTTCGCGAATGCGCTGCTCGAGCCTCTCGACCGAGTCGACCGACTGCGCAAACGGCAGTTCGTGGCGCAGCGTCGTCATCAAGTTCGCGTACGTCGTGAGCTCGCGCTCGATCGTCTCGAACGCCAGTGCGTACGCTTCGACGCCTTGCAAGCCGACAATGGCATCAGCCACACTCGTCTCTGCGTCAAGCGCTTCCGCTTCGGCTGGTGTCGCCTCGACCTCAGCTTCGCCATCCTCAACGCCACTGGTGTCGGCACCAGTGTGGTCCTCGGAAGCTGGCGGCGCTGGCAAACCGAGCTCTGACTCGTGGTCTCCAGCATCGTCCCCAGTCGGCAGCGACGCCTTCCAGGGCTCGAGACGCTGCGCTCGAGCAACGAGCGTCTGCATGGACTGAAGAAGTCGCGGGAGCTCCACGAGCGGGTTCGCAAGCCCCAACTGCGTCTGCACGAGCGCAACGAGCTCGAGTCGGTCCGTGACGTCGCGCGTGAGGAGCTCGACGTTGCTGACGCTCGCGCTGAGCCACTGCTTCTCGCGGCTCTCGCGCAACTGCTGGAGCACGTAGTCGTAGTCTTGGAGGTGGCGCGCGATGCTCTCCATGCACGCAAAGACCGAGAGCGAGGCGCGGAGCGACTCATAGCTGCTCATGTTGGACGCCGCAGCAAGCGACGGCGCGCTGCTGCTACTGAGACTGCTCAGGCTCTCGCGCGACGCCTCGTGGCTCCGGTCGCCGACGTCGCCGCTTGCAAACACCGGCAAGCGCGTCGTGAGGCGCTTGAGAATCGCGAGGCACTCGAGGAGCGATGCGATGTCCTGGCGAGGGTCCTTGAGCTGGAAGAGGCGCTTCGCGAGCGACAAGAGCGCGCAGTGCTCGCGCACGAGGAGGCAGATCTCGGACCCGAGGTCAGCTGGTCGCCGGAGCTTGCGACTCGTCTGCGAGCGCCGCCGTAGCCGCGCGGTCTTGTGCACCCAGTGCGCGGCCTCCGAGAGGATCCGCTGGTGGTCGCTCATCACGAGCGAGATGTCGACGAGCGACTCGGCCAGCGGCGTCGCAGTCGACGGTGATGACGACGCCACGCGCGGCGGTCGCTCGATGACGAAGCCAGCGTCGCCGACTGCAAAGAACGGGTGGTCGTTACCGTCGTCGTGGTCGCCACTGACGCCGTGCTGGAGCTCAAGCTCGAGCTCGTCGAGCGGCAGCGGCACGTCGATCTTCAAGAGCTCGCTCGCGCTGCTGCTGTGGCCGTGGTCGGAACTGTGCGTGAGCTCGGACTGCGGCGCCGGCGACTGCGTGAGTGACTCGAACGCGCTGAGACTCGCGCTGCTGCTCGCGTGGCTCTGGGACTCGGTCGGCGTCGCACTTGCGTCGCTCTCTTCGTCGAGGATGCTCTGCGCAAAGTCCGTCATGAGGTGGAGCTCGTCGAGGAACGCGAGGACCGACGCGACTCGTTCTGGGATCGAGCGCTCATCCGCTCGCGGCGACGCACTCGCTGGTGACGACTGCGCGCTGCTGCGACTTGGACTCGACGGGAAGCCGTCGAAGCAGTGGAGCACCTTCATGAGCTCACTGATGCTCGAGAGAACTTCGTCGGCGCTTGCAGCAGCGCTCGGTGGAGCGCTCACAAGTCCCAACGCCTCTCTGCACTTCGTGACAAAGTCGCTCATGCGCTGCACAAACGCCAGGACCTCTTGCGTCGTGGACGTCGCGTTCGCTTCGCTTGTGCTCGGTGAGAGGGACTCAGCGGACGCTGGAGCAGCCACTGCTGCGTCAAAGCCACTGGTCAGCGTCTCGAGCTCTTGCACGAGCGCGTGGAGATCGCTCGGTGTCTGGAAGCGCTCAGTCTGCTGCGTCACCTCTCTCGCGCGCTGAAGCACGCCGTTCACAGAGTCGAGCAGTGCCGCAAAGTCTGCGAGTGTCGTCAGTGGCGCCGTCGTGTGGTCTTCAGCAGACTTCACCGCATGCGCCAAGAGCTCGTCGTACTCTCTAAGGACGCAGAGCACGTGGTCGCACCGAGTGCGCGGCTCTTGCGTCTCCAAGAGCCCCAGTCGTTCGAGTACGTCGCCACAGACGTCGAGTCGCTCGAGCGTCACATCAAGCTCTGACTGTGGCGCGTCCACTGCGCTGCTGCCCTTTTGCTGCGTCTCTGTCGTGTCGGAGCTCCTACCACTCTCACTCACTCGAACGACGCGCTGGACGTGCGCCAACAGCTTTGTGTAGTCGCTCATCAGGCGCTTCACGCGCGCTGCGAGTGGTCCACTGCCGCCTGCCTCCTCGTCTTGTGTCGCCTCGTCCTCCGCCTGCGGCTGCTGCTCAATACGTGCGGTGAGCTGCTGCGTGGCGTCGCTCGCGTCTTCGAGCCGCTTGCAGACGTCCGCGACGCTGAGCACGAGCTCTGCGTCACTCGCACCCCCGCTCTTCTTCGCTGGCGCTCGGAGCGCGACGCACCGGATCGCGTACAGATCCTTCAGACACTCGACGACATCACAGTCTGTCTCGAGCGCACTGCCGGCGCCTCCGAGCTGTGCGCGGTCGACGTGCCACGTCGTCCAGAGGTGCGCGTCGATCTGCTGCCGCACGAGCGCGAGCAGTTGGTCGCTCGACTGCGCTGAGCTGCTCTCGTTGTTCGCCTCGTGCGCGAGCTGGAGCTCTGAATGCCACAGACAGAGTCACAAGGAGAGAGAGAGGTGAGTGAGTGCGTCGCATCGCCACAGAACGCCGCTGTCTGGCGCCTCGTACCTCGCCGGACGTTGTCGACCGTCGCGGTGCGCGCATTCACGAGCTGCTGGCTCTCGTCGAGCTCTGTCTCGAGCTGTTGGACGCGCTGCTCGAGCTGCGTCACACTCGCGTGCGCCTGGGCGAGCGCATGCGTCGCGTCTGTAAGCTGCGTCTCTTTCGTAGCAGCAGCAGCTTGTGCGTCCTGGAGCGCCTGGAGCTGCTGCGCGTCCTTGATCCGCGCGCTCTCGACCACATCTTCGAGCTTGCGCAAGTGCTCCTCGGCGACGCGGAGGCGACTCAGCTCTGCCTCGCGCTGCGCCGACTCGGTGAGCGCAGCGACTTGCGCTGCAAAGTCCTTCGTCAGCGCTGCGTTCGCGTCTGCAAGTTCCTTCTCATGGCGCTCACGCAGCGCTTGGAGCGCGTCCGCACTCGTTGCCTCGAGCGACTGCTTGTCTGTCTGCGCTGCCGTGAGCTGCGCTTGAAGCGCGTCGCGCTCAGTCTCAATCTGCTCAATGGCGAGACGGTGCGCCATCTCGAGCGCTTGCACTGCAGCGTCTGCAGCGGCGAGAGCGCAGACGCGGTCGTCTGCGAGGCGTCGCTGCTCGTCCGTCGCGCCTTCGAGCCCTGCGAGTTGCTGCGCGTGTGCGTCCTGGAGCTCGCGCACGAGTGCGTCGTGCTGCGTCTTCAGCGCTCGCGTCTCCTCCACGAGCGCTTGCTGCATACAAGCGAGCTCTTCCTGCAGCGTACTGAGCGACTGCTCTAGCTGCTCAACGTCCTCAGTCTTGCGCTGCAGGTCAAGTTCGAGCGCCTCAACGTCCCGCACGTGGCTGGCCGCTTCGTCATGAAGCGCGTGCTCGAGCCGTTCGACCTCGTGTGTGACCTCTGCGCACTTGACGCTCGTCTTGCGCGCCTCAGTCTCTGCAGCGACGACGTTGAGCTCAAGCGCTGCCGCCTCACTCTGCGCTTTGTCGAGCGCTTGCTGCAGCTCGGAGCGCTCTGCATCTGCCATCGAGAGCTTGTCCGCAGCTTCACGGAGCTGTGTGTCAAAGAGCGCCTTGGCGTCGTTGAGCTCGCTGAGCATGCGCTCGACACTGTCGGCCATGCCGAGTCTCTCGCCCGAGAGCGCGCGCGTGAGCTCGTCGACCTGGCGCTCGAGCGCTGCGTCGCGCGCGCGCTGCTGCGACAGTTCGGTCTCCAACGCGTCACGCTCGGTCTGCAAGGCGCCGAACTCGCTCCCAAGCGCGCTGTGCTTCGCCTCGAGGTCGTCGTGCTCACGCAGGAGCGCTGCGTGCGTCGCGCCGAGCTCGTCGACGGTCGCAGACAGCGCTGCGATGCTCGCGCGCGCGGCGTCAGTCTCGAACCGGAGCTTGTCGTGCGTACACGCGAGCGCGTGCTCGTGCTCGCTCGCAGTCGCTTCGAGCTCGCGGATCTGCTGCTGCGCCTGTTCATAGCGCGTCTCGACGTCTCGGAGCTGCGCGACTGTGGCGTCGAGGTCTCGGACGTTGGCGTTCGCCGTCTGGAGCTGCGCGCGGAGGCGCTCCACCTCGTTCTTGGCGTCTGCGAGGCGCGTCTCGACGCCGTCCAAGTGCCGCACGAGCTCCTTCGTGGCCGAGAGCTCGAGCACGAGCAAGTGCTTCTCGGCGCGCAGGCGCTCGTCCTTCTCGGCCGACGTCTCGGCGAGCACGCGCAAGAGCCGCGTCTGGAGCTCTTCGCTCAGCATGAGCTCACGCTCACGCGCCGCGCGCACGCCCGCAAGGACCGTCGCCAAGTGGTTGAGCTGGATCTGCGCGCGCTGGCGCTCGAGCACCGCCGCTTGCTTGTCGTTCGCGGCGATCAAGAGCTCTTCGTCGCGCGCCAAGAGCTCATTGCGCGTCTTCTCTGCGTCGTCTGCGTGCTGCGCCGCTTCGAGCCGGAGCAAGTGGATGCGGCGCTGTGCGTCGTCGCCCTGGCGCTGCGCGAGCGCGAGCGTCTCTTCGAGCCGCGCAATCGTCTGCTGGTGCCCGTCGCTTGCGGTCTTGAGCTCGCGCTGCGCCGCGTGCAAGCGGCTGATCTCTCCGTGCTTGAGCGCCATCTCGGCCTCCGAGTGCTCCAGCTGGAGCTTCATCTCGAGCTGCAGGCGCTTCATCTCGAGCCGGAGGGTCTCCATGCTCAAGCGAAGGCTCTCGAGCTTGAGCTCCGAGTCCTCGAGGATCTCGTCCTTGTGGTGCATCGACTCCTCGACGCGCGAGAGCCGTCCCGACTCTTTCCGGAGCGCCGCCTTCGTGTCCTCGAGCTCCTTCGCTTTGGTCGACAGCGTCTCGGCCGTGAGCTCGAGGATCTCGGTCTTCTGGTTCACGCTCTTGAGCGAGTCCAATAGCGCGTTCCGGAGGCGCTCGACCTCGTCGTCGCGGCTCTTGATCACGAACGTGAGCTCGAGGATCGTGTTCGCCTTCACGACGCCGTCATCCGCCGCGGTCCGGAGCTCGCGCCGCGTCGTCTCGAGCGCCGTGAGCGCGTCCTGGAGCGCTTGCTGCACGCCGAGCAAGCGCATCTCGTGCTCGCACTGGTCCATCGCGCTGCGTTCGCTGAGCTGCTTGCTCTCAGCGACGACGCGACTGTGCGTCGCCGTGAGCGCCGCGAGCTGGTGCTCGAGCGACGCGATCGCAGTGGCACGCGCCTCGAGCTCGCAGTCCTTTGCCTCGACTGCCTCAATGAACCGCTTGTCCTGCTCGCGCGCTGCGCTCTCGTACTGGAGCGACCGCGCGGCGTGTGCGTCACGGAGCTGCGCAGCGCTCGTCTCGTGCGCTTTGGTCGTGCGCTCGAGCTGCTCTGCGTGCGCGCGCTTGAGCGCGCCAATGTCGGTCTCGTACGCGAGCGTGAGGAGGTCGCGCTCGCGCTTGGCGCCATCGCGCGCGAGCGTCAGGTCAGTCTCGTACCTATCGATGAGCTGCGTCTGCGCCGCGCGCGCGTCGTCTGTGAGCTGTTGAACCTCGGCGCCGTGCGTCGCCTTGGCGAGCACGAGCTTGCTCTCGTACATCTCGATGGTGCGTGCGAGCTCTGCTGCTGACGTCGTCTCGAGGCGATCAAGCGCGTCCGTGTGCGTGCGCTGGAGCGTGCGCACCGTCTCGGCAGACGCGCTCGCGCTCGCCTCGCGCTCAACCGTGTGCTGCGACTCGAGCTGCTCGATCTCGGCTTTGAACGCGGCGATCGTCGTCTCGAGCTCGTCTCGCAGCGCCGCAGTCTCGCGCTCGCGCTGGTCGATCAGCTGCGCGCGCTCAGCCACGTGGGTGCTCTGCATCGCCTCGAGCTCGCTGTCTTTGCTCTGCTGCAGCGCCTCGAGCTCGTGCTTGAGCGCGTCGGTCGCAGCTGCGAACTGCGTCGCTGACGCCTCTCGCAGCGCCTGGATCTCGTTGCTGCTTGAGCGCTCGAGCGCTTCGTACGCGGCGCGCGACGCCGTCCGCAGTGCGTCGAGCTCTGCTTGAGACGACGCTCGCAGCGCCTCAAGCTCGTTTTGCAGCGCAGTCTCCGATGCATCGCGCTCTGCTTGAGCTGATGCCTCAAGACGCGCGAGGTCGGCAGCAGCTTGCGCTTGCGTCTGCTCGAGCGCTTCGCTTGCTGTAGATCGGAGGCGCTCGAGCTCGTCCACGCGCGCGCGCTCGGCGCTGCTGTGCTTGACTTCGAGCGCCTGGACGCGGTCGTGGAACTGCGCCTCGAGCGTCTCGATCTCTCGCGCGTGCGCGAGCTGCAGCGCGCGCTTCTCTGCTTCGTGGGCGTCCACGAGCGCGAGCTTCTCGTCGGTGCCTTGGTTGAACACGCGGTCGAGCTGCGTCAAGCTAGCAAGAGAGAGGGAGAAGAGAGAAGAGAGAGGTCGTGAGCTCCTGGTCTCTACCCAAGACAAGGTCGCAAAGACTCAGGCAAGACGCCAGGACGCACAGCTTGTTCTGGTCGCTCTCGTGCTGCTCGTGCAGCGCTGCGATGCCGTCTGTGAGTCCTACGAGCGCCGAGCTAGAGCAACGCCATGGCAACGGTAGTGTGAGCGCTCTCTCTCTATCATCCGCCTACCACTAGCCTGACACCCGACGCCAGTGGCGCTTGCTAGTCTAGCAGACGCAGCGCAAGACGTACGTCGTGTCGTCAAAGACGCTCGCGAGCCGCGGGAGCTCGTTCTGGATGCTTTCGATGTGGTGCGACGCCGTGCCCGCGACTTCGAGGAACTTGGCGTTGTCGGCCAAGAGCTTGTCGAGGTCGATGCGGTAGAGCTCGTCCGTTGCGCGCAAGCTCTCTTCGACCGACAGGAGCCGCGCAGGCGTCGAGGTGCTGCTCGCAATGTCCCGCGCGTCGCTGTCGTCGAGTGCATCGGCGCGCGCAGCAGCAAAGAACGACTCAAGGTGAGACGTGAGTGGACTCCGCGGTGTGCACCACGCGGCTTTCGCGCTCGGTCCGTCCATCGTGGCAGTGCTGCTGCTCGTGCTGCTGAGGAGGGGCTCGGGCGAGAGCGAGCGAGTGGTTGGCGACGTCTCGCCTTCGATAACACCACCGCTTGTGCTGACGCTGCTCCCTCTGCTGCCGAGCGGTGGGCGACGAAGTGGCGCAGTCGTGTGGAGCTGCAGCGTCGGCACTTCGCGCATCTGCGGCGAGATCGCCATCGCAAGCGACGACGCATTTGCGATCTCGAGACTGCTGCTGCTACTGTTGTTGTTGTTGTTGCTGCTGCTGCTTGACTCACCGCGGCGTGGGATCTTGGGCAGCACTGTACCAGTTGCAGCGACTGGGATGCTCGATGCCGCTGGCGGCACTGGACTCGGTCGAGACATCACATTCTTTGCAGGAGCGCCACCACTGCTTGGCACTTTGCCGCTCTTGCGCGCTGGCTGTGTGGGTTTCGCCGGCTTTGCAGCGCCACTGCTGCGCTGCGAGCGATACGCATCCGCCATGCTGTTGCAGCGCGAGGAGCGACACAAACGTCGCTGCCTTTGATCGCCTCACTGCTGCCTCGTACTCCGTCGAGTACGTCGCGAGTCGCCACGTCGGCCGTTGTGTCTCTTCAGAGACCACGTATTTGCTAACTAGCCACGATAATTAGACAAATAGCACTACATAGACATATTACTTTCAAATTTCTCATATCTGTAACTATACTATTCAGAATTAGCTAACGAAGTCGCACACACACGAACGCTTTGCTTCCTCTGTCGACGTCCTAGCAGCAGCAATGCAGGGTGTTGTCTCTCGTGTCGCCACGTTCCCAGAGCGGAATGATGAAAGCCTCGACCATCTCCTCACTGTGTGAGGCGATGGGGGTCATCGTGCCCGTCACAGCACGCCTTGCGCATCGTCGACTACCTGACTCCACGGCGTTCTGATAGGTATTCTGACAAGTGTTAAGATGGACTCGTTGAGATCGCCTGGTGTCGTGGGGATGGCGAACCTGTACGAGCAAGACGATAGGAGGAACCTCTAGTGCTCGTCTTCTATGCTCACTGGCATTCGACTCTACTGCACATGAAGAGGGTCACTGATGAACCACTTCGATTGACTTGGACGACATGTTCTGAATGGAGCTACGTCGATGTTGATTCCTGAGACGACTGCCTGTGTTGCTGCGGTCGCTGCGGACTGCTGCGCATCGATGGTGCAACGAGAACTGCCTGCGCGATCGAGAACGTCGGCTTGTGCATCAGCGTCTCCATGACGCCCAGGAGCGGCGCTCTCTTCGGCAAACCCCGTGGCGAGCAAAGCGTCGAGCAGCAGCTCTGCTTGAGCTGGGCTGCACGAGTGCGCCTCTCGTCGACTTTGTCGTGTGGCAGCGCGTGTGCTTGAGCGACTAGAGATGTAGGTGTGTGTGGTGGATCTAGCGCTGGCGAGCGGATCACTAGCGTTGACGCATCGTCGCGGACTCTACTCGAGCTAGCCGTGAGCAGTCGATGTCCACGTGGCGACCACGGTGGTGCCTGTGGACGCGAGCGAGTGCACGACTGCGGACGCGTTGGACAGCGAGGAAGTGGCGGCGATGACGCTCGTGTGCTCTCAGCACCGTCGCTCAAGTCCTCAGCGTCCTGTGGCGATAGATCAGCGTGGTGCTGCCGTTGTTGATGGTGGTAGCTTGCAGCGAGACTCCGAAGCGCGATCGTAGACGACGGTGGGAGCGTTGGTGGCTGGAGAGCGTTCTGGTAAAAGATGCCGCGTGTTGCAACTGATGGCGAGAGTGCGCTTCGTGGTCTGGAGCACATTGAGAGCAGCAGCAGAGGCGTGAGACGACTTGCAGATACAGAGAGACCCACCAGAGCAGTCCGTTCACTCGCTCATTCGCTCACCTCTCGCTGCTCGCACTCGTGTCTCGTGTGAGTGCCGAGTTCCGGAGGCATCGCCCGACGAGTTGCTTCACAAATGCAGCGGCGAGGCGCTGGCACATCGCAGTATGAACATCGTCGTCCAGTGGTGTAGGCGAAGCAGCAGGCGCGACAGCGCGCTCTGCATCTCGAAAGCTCTGGTTTGGTGTGAGAGGGATCGCGCGCTTGCTCTGGTTCAGACCCGCCATTGCATTCGCTCGCCTTGCTTCCGACTTGCCGAGCTTCCACACGACTGGCGGTCGCTCTGGCACTGGGAGTCCCCACGGCGCAGCGAATGCGCGCCACTTTGCGAGCTCTGCCTTGCGCAGTGCGAGTCGCTTGCGCTCGATCGCACGGTGGAAGTTCGTCGATGCTGGCAACGGCGACGGTGACAGAGACGGCGATGGCGAGTCGAGCGTACCGGTCGACGCCGATGGTGACATTGGCGTCCGAGATTCGTCGACTGCACTGTCGTCAAAGTCGCTGCTCGGCTGCGTCACGACGTTCGTGTGTCCCCAGCCGCACGACACGCGCTGCGCTCGCTGTCCTTTCGGCAGTGGCAGCACAGTCGGCGAGCTGCGCTGGTCGACCTGCGCGCTCTCGCCGCTCAAGTCGAGTCCCCACGCAAACGCCTTGCCGCTGTGCGTGACGCAGACGGAGTGGAACTCGCCGAGCGCGACGTCCGCGACGCCGTCTACTATGAACGCTGGCGTGTGTAGCGCGCATGGCTTGTACCGCGGCTTCTTGTCGCCGCAGCCGAGCTGTCCGAACTCGTTCGCGCCCCACATGTACAGCACGTCATGGTCCGAGATGATCGCAGTGTGTCGCGCACCGCAGCGCACGTTGCGCGCGCGAACGCCGCTCTCGCTCAGACTCGGCACGAGCACTGGCGTCATGGCGCACTCGCGTCGACCGACGCCAAGACGACCGTCGTCGCCGCAGCCCCAGACGTACACTGCGCCGTTGCTCAGAACGCACGCGCTGTGGTTCTGCCCTGCCGCGACGTCGAGGATGCTGCGGTCGCGGAGCGCGTCGACTGCGATCGGGACGCAACTGCGCCAGCTCTTGTGCTGCTGCAGGCGATGGCCGATGCCGAGCTGCCCGGCTTGGTTGTACCCCATCGCGAGGATGTTCTGCTGGTGCGTGACAAAGAGCGTGTGGGCGGCGCCACAGGCTGCGTGCGTCACGTTCGTGCCGCCACGCTCGAGGATCGTATGCTTGATGCGCAGCGCGCGCTGGTTCGAGCTCAGCGTCGCAAGCGCAAAGTGCACCTCCTGCGGCGCGAGGCGGTTCGTGTAGTCGCTATGGCCGAGCTGCCCGTACTTGTTGCTGCCCCACGTGAAGAGCTTCGCCTGCGTCGTGACGAGCGCAGCGTGGTGCTTCCCGCACGAGACGCTCAAGACGCCGATGAGCTCGCCGTGGACTTGCATCGGCAGCGCTGTCACGAGCTGCGGGTCTGGGAGCGACGTCGTTGAGCCAAGGCCGAGCTCGCCGTTTGCGTTCACGCCCCACGCAAAGAGCATCGTCGTCTGGTGCACGACGACTGCGAGCGAGAAGTTGTAGCCCGACGCGAGCTGGCACACGAACCACGGCGGGTCCTGAAGCAGCAGCTGCTGCTGCTGGTCGTCCGCTGGTCCAGAGAGTCCGCTACTACTGCTCGCTGCGCTGCTGTGGTTCGTTGGAAGCACTGGCAGCGTCGGAATGGCGCGGCGGATGTCGACTGGCGTGAGCGCCGAGCCGACAGCGGCTGCGCGGCGCTTGCTCATGGGTCCACCGAACGTCAGGAGCGAGCCAACGCCAGTCCACTCGGTCTTGACGACCACGCTCGGCGTCGAGATGCGGTCGTAGTTCTTGTCGAGACTGTAGACGCGATGCGAGATGGCGTTCGAGTGCGAGTGCGCATCGAGCACTTCGACGCGCACGAGCTGCGGCTCGCTGTAGTTCTCGGGCGTGAAGCAGATGCGGTCGGACGACACGCGCATCGACCGGAACGAGTCGAGGATGAAGAGTAAGTGCACGACGACAGCCGACGAACACGGCTGGCCGAGGCGCAGTGAGTAGTACGCTGGTGGGCCGCCGAATGCTGCTGTGAGGTACGTCGCGCTTACGACCAAGCCACCGCCACCTTTGCTCAACGACCCCGCGTCGTCTGTCTCGTCCATCTTTGCGCTAGCACCAGCCTCGCATGTGCTGGCGCATTGAGCCGCGCGCGACCGCGCAGCCATCGCATACTGATGCGTCTTGGTGCGTGTGACGAGGTCTCGTGTCGACATCTGCGACGTTTGGCAGCATGAGGCTCCTCGACAAGTCAATCACGATTCGCTTGAGCTTGTCCACTCGGACATTTTGTCAACGAAGATGTCCGAGTCGAGCGTCTTCAGCCTTTTCTGAAGCTGCTCATGAGCACTCGTGTCGGACTTCCGTTCGGTCTGCTGATGCACATGCCGTCCGTTGTGCGAGCCTTTCTGGCTCACGCATGCTGCGGCAGTGCTAGTGTCGAGCTGGTCGACGTCAATGCATTCGTGCACTCACTCGCAAGTCTTTCGCCAGCGTCTCAGAGTCCTTTTCAATGCTTTGTGGAGCTGCTCATGATCGATCGATCAACTGCTCGTCTTACATCCTATCGAGCTCTGACAGTCACACTTCATCGCGGCGACGCCATCGCGACGTTGGCAAGTCGTACGTGGCGCTCGAGCACATCTAGCGCGTCGAGGATGCGCTGCCAGCTCTCGGCGTGCGCAATCGCCTCTGGGACGTACCCAAACTTCTTCTTGATCTCGACGCGCACGAGGCGCAAGTACTGCCGGACTTCGGTCACGAGCAGCCGCACTTGGTCGCCGAGCTGCGTCTGGCTGTGCGAGTGCTCGACGCAGCGCGTCTCGAGCTGCGTGAGCGCATGTGTGAGACGGGCGTTCGCATGCTCGAGGTGTGTCACCTGAGCGTCCTGTGTGCGCTGCTGCGTGGCTGTACTTGCTGCGTGTCGTTCGGTCTGGATGCTCTGGACGCGCTCACGTAGTGCTACGAGCTCGATGTGCTGCGTCTCGTAGTCTGCAACGCGCGCTTGCAAGTGAGCGAACGTCTGCGCGACGTGGTCGTGGAACCAGCGCAGACACGTGTCAGACACTGCAGTGAGTCCCGTGAGCTGCGTGTTCATGTGAGAGAGCAGAGAGACAGAGAGACAGAGAGTGAGTTGTGAGTCGTCTGGTGCCGCTTGACTGCACAGGAGCAAGCACAAGAGTGTCTGGTAGAACACAAGAAAGAGAGAGAGAGAGAGAGAGAGAGAGAGAGAGAGCATCTGCAACACGCGACACCAGTTGGTGCCTCCTGGCTCGCGTACCATGCGTGTAGTCGCATCGTCTGGCTCGTCAACAGCGTCTGTGCTGTCAACACGAGCGTCTGCAGTCGCATCATCGCCATTGCTGTCAGCACTTGCGTCTGCTATTGCTAGTGGCAATGGTGATGCTGACGATGACAACGACTCGAGAGCTTGCATCACTGCAGTCGCACCTCTTGCTTCCCTTTCTGCTGCGGCTGCTGCTTCTGTCGACTGCGGCGTGTTCAACACGACTCGACGTGGTGCGTCTTCATGGTCTGTCGATGACATTGCAGAATCTGCTCTGGTGTTGTCAACACCATCGCCAGTCGTGTCGATCGCCTCGCGTAACGCAACGAGCTTCTCCAGGTGCACGCGGAACGTGTCGCCCACGAGCTGCAAGCGCTCGGCCAGAGCGTCTCCGCGCTGCTTCTCGCGCTCAAAGTTGCCAGTCAGCGCTTGCTTCTCGCGCTCGAGTGCTGCCACGCGCTGCGCAAAGAGCTCCTGTTTGCGCTCGAGCAAGTGCGTCGTCTCTTCGAGCGCCTCGCGCTCCTGCAGCGTCGACTCGACTGCGCGGAGCTGCTGCTGCAGCTGCGTTGCATGTCGGATCTCGCACTGCGCACGTTTGCGTTTCGGAGCGAGCGCGACCATGTGGCGCACTGCGCGCGCTTTCCAGTCGAGCAGCTCGCGCACTTGCCAATGGAGCGCGCGGTTCTCTTCGCGCAGCTGGAAGTTGGCGTGCTGCAGCTGCATGAGCGGCTCGAACTCGAGCAGCGCTGCTGCTGCTGCCGCCATTGTATGCGAGCGAACACTGGTGTGATGACTAGATGTCTTGCTCAGAGCGATCAAGTGTGTGCAAGTCGTCTCGAACGAGTGCTGCTACTGCCTCTGCTAAAGGTTGTCTAGACTTGCCGAGTGTGTTCTTGAGATGTTGAGATGTTGTCGCGTTTGCGACTTGAAGCGACGACTGTCGATATTAGCTCTCGACAGTTTCGACTGGTGGTGTGGTCAAACCACTGTGGTGCAAAACGAAGGATAGGCGTAAAACGAACTCAATAAGTATTATCTGTTAGCCTGTGGTTTAAAAGATGATTGAAACTGATGTAACATACAGTTCACTAAATTGATATTGTGACAGCAACACATCACACGCTCCTGCTATGAGATGTGAGTGTATGAGGCTGTAGATAGCGCCAATCGACGCGTCTCGTCGCGGTGATTCCGCCAATCACGCGCGCGTGAGCCAGAACGACAAAGAGCAGACATAGCAAAAGTGCGCCAACATTTTGGCGCGAAACATGAATCAATCCACGACCAAACAGCAGGGCTCGTTTACAATGATCACGTGTATTCGTTTTCAGCGCAAACCACCGATAGCACGAGGCAAGAACACAGCTCAGCACTCGACGCTCACTTTCCTAACGACAAGATGTCGAGCACCAAGGCACTGACGAGCGAAGAACGTGCGGCACCATCGATTTCACAGCCAAATATCACAATACGAGATACAAATGAAAATAAGGACCGCAGCGAGCAGCAGAAGCATGAGCTTTCGCTTGATGTAAACCTCTCGCGCCCCAACAGAGCCACGAACAGCCATTCGTAGGCCAAAAACTCCTTGTTGACTGTTCTCATAAACATGAGCGCAGATAGCGACTCCGACTGGCTTCTGGAGCAAAGCAAGCATTTCGAGAGTAAGGAAGATTGCCCGCAGCTAGTGCAAGCATTCAGCCACACGACAGTTTTGTCAATCTACCTACCAACAACGAGCCGCCAGCAGATACCACCAAGCACTATGAAGTGCTCGCGTGCTGCGCGAAGTAGTGTCTTGCAGGCAAGGCCGACCAAGTCCAGAAGCTGCTGAGAAACATGCACGCAATGTCGAAGGACGAGCGGAAGACTACGATCTTCATTTCAGTTTCGATCTTCATGGCGATGTGTGCGGGTCGTTCAACGAAAGAGAGCGAGAACCAGGCCGAAAGCGCGAGCGGTGCACCTATTTCACACTGAATGTCGGTCGCGTGCGCAAGACGTCATTCATTTAAGTCGCTGTACGCAAAACACTTGACCACGATCCCACGCTCGCATGAGTACGTTTGCCTCGTACACAACACTCGCTCGCAGGCGCTGGTTGAAGTGATTGATAGATCCGCTTGTTGCTTTTCTGATCAACATGGTCGTAGGACACAGGGAGAGACCGATACGTGAGACTGCAGCCATAAACGTGCTTCAACATACAAGCTCACGCCCCGCTTGGCGTACCCTCGTCGTCTCCTGCTCCTTGCTTCCCTCGACTCTTTGCACTCTCACGCGCTCGCTCGCCTCGTTCATCTATCCCGCCAACTATTTGGCTGACGATCGACCATCAGATTGTTATCCAAACGTCCTCAAACCACAACACCTTTCTGTCAATAATGTCGCCCGTCAAACACACCTGACTCCCCCTATTGGACACAGCGATAAGATCCTGATTCCGGTCTGACTGAATCGTGCATTTGGTTGTGACATTTAAGTCTTCTTTACCCATTCGTAGAAACCAGACACAGTATTCAGAGCTCAACACTAAATCAAGCGAGAGATCGATTGGTTCAATGTCGTCGCTATAGTGTTTTGCCGTTGTGACGAAAACGATGCCGCGCTGTTTTACATTGTCCTTCATATGCATTACGTCGAACCGAAATAACTCTCGGTCACCGTTGTGATAGACATGACGACGGTCAAGAAGATGCCGGTTTGCTTCAACGTCATATTGTCGCTTTTCTTGTCAAAAATCCAAATCGGGCTTTGTTTCCTCTGCGACATCAGAAGTAAATTCGTATCAAGCTTGTGGTAGTTCTCCGCGCCGCGTACTTTATAGTCGATGCATTGTTCCATTCTGGACACGCCAGTTAAACTGATCATGAAGCCTTGAGGTGTGTCGCCATGCCCTTGCGTTTGTGTTGAGACAGAACTGGCATAACAACATTGCGTTCGACGAGAGTCGTGATCCGATCAATGCATTGGGTTGTGTTGCACATACGGTGACAGGAGTCGGGGCAGAGTCTTCAACGCAGGGTGGTCAAGAAGAGCCGATACGCTTCGCGTGGATGTAGTAGATGTTGGTCACTGTGGCCTTTCAGCTCCCGTTTTTGCTGAACACGTTAATGACGTGTACCCGGCTCTGCTGCTGCATCATAAAGCTACAAGCAGTTCACGAGGTTACAGGAGTGTTCATTAAATTGGTTTCCCGTAACGTTTCAGTGTTGTTGTCATATTGCTCGCTTCGTTGATACAATAGTCAGATCAAAAAATGAGATCGAGCTCATATTGTCGTAATCGAAGAGGGCCACACATACGAACTTGTTACCTCGTATTGTAACGGGGTTGCTGTGCTAAGTACGAAGTAGCACAGCAGACACCCAATTAGTGGCTCAACCTGATTTCTGGACGACCCTGGTCGTCCCATCAGACAGCTCACTATTTAGGTTAGGTCCCTCACTTTCATCACTATGCATGGTCCTAATACAAAAACCTCAGAGTTGAAAATACCGAGTTCAGCGCAGTCCCTCTGCGCTTCACCACATCGCTTCCTCGTAAGACCACGTGTAAGCTACGTCACGGAGAACACTCCCGTGACACCTGGTAGCACTTCGTAGTCCGTCTAACGACCAAGATGAGCACGCTCCCGATCGAAGGTGACAACGGAACGTCGCTCAACTACAGCGACTTCGCGCACCTGACGCCATACGAGTGGGACGCGCTGCGCCGCCTCGCCGACGTGTCCGGCCTGACGGCTGTCGCGGCAATGCTGTCCGCGATGTCGCAGGAGCACCAACGTGCAGCTGCACAAGAGTTCATGGTCCGCGAACTCGCCGACGCGCGTCGGCGAGGCTCAACTCCCGCGGCATCATCAAGGAGCGACGTCGTCAAGCTCGACGTAACCAGCTACAACGGCGAAGGTCCCAACCGACTCGCTTTGAACCGCTGGCTGTGCGAGGTCGACATTGCCATACACGCGCGGCAGCTCACGTCCGAAGTATCGCGCACCCACTTCCTCCTGTCCATGCTCGGTGGCCGTGCAAAGGAGTGGGCTTTGGGCCGGCTTGTCGCCGACCCTGACTGCTTCCCGACACTTGACGCGCTCAAAAGCGACCTGCGACTCGCATTCGAGCCGCCTCAAGACGAGATGCACCATCGCGCTGCGTTCCTCGCGCTCAAGCAAGGTCGCGCGTCCATGCGCGACTACGTGCAACGCGCTCGCCACCTCGTGTCATGCGTGACATCGGCCCCAATCGACATGGCGACCCAAGTCCATGTCTTCATTTCCGGTCTGAACGCTGGACACCAGCGTCTGTACTTGACCCGGAAGCCTCCGGCGTCGCTCGAAGAGGCTTTTGCGATCGCGATTCGCGAAGACTTCAGCGTATCCGCCTCGCGGGGCCACCACGCGGTCGTCCCGCGAGCTGACAACGGCGCCGAGCCGATGGAGATCGACGCGATCGAGCACGACGCAACCCCGCAGCGCGCCAGCAGTGGTAACGGCAACGGCAACGGCAACCGACGCAGTGGAACAAGCAACAAGCAGCTCATTTGCTTTCGCTGCCGTAAGGTCGGTCATCGCGCGGCGGTGTGCCGCGCGCCAGCTCCAGTACTTGCTACTGTTGAGGTCGAAGACGAGTCCGAGCAGCCCGCGCATGCAAAAAACGCGGGCTCCCAGTAGGTGCAGGGCGACCTACTGGGCTCATCCAGCGGAACGTGCCTCCGGTGGCGTCACCTTCTGCTAGCCCCTCCAACGCCGCGCTTCATGCGCAGCTCTTTGCCACCACCTCAAGCAGCGACAAGCGACTGATCGTACTCAGCTTGCATGTTGCCGGCGCAAAGCGATCACTTCGCGCCCTCGTCGACTCCGGTGCGACGAACAACTTCGTCCGAGCCGAGTCTTTGAAGCTCCTGGCCTCGCGGGTGCGCGCCCGCGAGCAACCAGGTGCGATGATCGTCAAGTTCGCAGACGGCGAGCCACGGTCGCTCCCGCGGCGATCGGTCGAGTTCCAGTATGAGTTCGACGGATTCAAGAGCACCGACACGTTCCTCGTCGTCGACCTCGGCGGCTCGTTCGACTGCATCTTTGGAATGCCGTGGCTGGCGCGCCACCGGCCTGACATTGACTGGCTGAGTCGCACTGTAAAGCCGCGCGACATCGACGTCGACGGTGTTCTCGCTCACTTGAGCGATTGCGCGAGCGCCTGGCCGCACGTGGCTGTCGTGGACCCGGACTCCACGACCCTCAACCCGCACGAAGTGAGCGATGGCCCTTCGTGCGCGGTTTGCTGCAACGTACCGTGCGCCACGCCAACGAGACAAGAGATCGCTGATGACCAGTGGGTCACAGTGTGCCGCAGGAAGCAGACTGATCCTGCGGCGAGAAGCGGAGAGGCCCCCGGCCGTTCCAAAGCCGACACAGCACGAGCAGTGGCTCGCGCTCCAGATTCTCAGGCGCGCGAGAGACATCCACACGCGCCGGCTTGGCCCGTCGCGCCGGCGCCGACGTTCGACACGATCCACGTCGTCAACATGACTGGCCACGGCCCGCCGCGCCACGGCATGAAGGTCGCATCCCCACCACGCGCAGCAGCCGAACTCACTCGGCTGCCTGTGATGTCTTGGAAGAACATGCTCAGCGAGATCAAACTCGGCCACATCGAGCAACTGTGCGCCGTCGTGATCGACCCAGCGGATCCTGCGGTTGTTGTCAGCGAGCGGCCTACCGGAGCAGAGCCGAAGTCCGCTCGCGAAGAACGCTACGCTGCGCAGTCATGGAGCGAGCTCGAAGCCTCTGGAAATCCCGTCCTGGATCTCGCCCGCGAGTTCTCCGACATCTTTCCTGACACCATTCCGCCGGTGCTTCCGGCGGACAGGGGCGTGCGACACGAGATCGATCTCGTGCCCGGAGCGAAGTACTGCGTGACGCGGCAGTGGCCGCTGCCTCGCGATCAAGTCGAAGCGATCGACGCGTTCTTCGAAGGCCGGCGAGCCGCCGGCCATGTCCGCGAGTCGACATCACCGCACTCGAGTCCAACGTTCTGCGTGAAAAAGGCGACTGGAGGATGGCGCATCGTCCACGCGTTCAACAAGCTCAACGACGCGACGATCCCAGCACAGACGCCGATCCCGCGCAAGGACATGGTCCTCGACACCATGTCTGGCAGCACGATCTTTAGTACCATCGATCAATGATGGCTTCTACCAGATCCTCATGCGCGAGTCCGATGTTCCGCTGACGGCAGTCAGTACTCCCAGCGGCATGCTCTGGGAGTGGCTGGTGATGCCGCAGGGGCTGAAGAACGCCCCTGCCACGTTCAACCGCATGGTGTCGCACGTGCTTCGCCCGCTGCGCGACTTTGCCCCGAGCTACTTTGACGACATCTTCGTGCACAGTCGCGCAACCGAGGGCGCGACAGATCTGGACGTCCACCTCGGGCACTTGCGCAAGGTGTTCGAAGCCATGCGCGAGAACAAGCTGTACGCCAACTTGAAGAAGTGCATCTTCTGCGCTCCCGAGATCCCAGTGCTCGGCAGCTACGTGAGCGCGGACGGCGTCCGCGCTGATCCAGAGAAGGTGGCTTCGATCGTCGCGTGGCCGGTACCTCGCGACCAAAAGGAGCTCCGGCAGTGGCTTGGGCTGGCGAACTACCTTCATCATTACGCGAAAGACTTCGCGTCCGTCATCTTCCCACTCTCGCAGTTGTTGAAGAAAGACGCCACGTGGGAGTGGCGTCGCGAGCACCAGACAGCGTTTGATGACGTCAAGACGCGGCTCTCCACCGCGCCGGTTCTTGCACTGGCGGATCACGCCAAGGCGTTCCATGTCGTTTGCGATGCGAGTGACTTTGCAATCGGCTGCGCGCTCATGCAGCACGACGACGAGGGACGAGAGCGCGTCATCAGCTTCCAGTCGCGGCAGCTGAAGCCCGCGGAGCGCAACTACCCCGTGCACGACAAGGAGCTGCTCGCGATGCGCTACGCGTTGGTGAAGTTCCGCGTGTATCTGCTGGGTGAGCAGACGTTCGCGATCTACACCGACCACGCGTCTCTCCGAACCGCGACAAAGTCGCCGCATTTGAGCCAGCGCATGGCGCGCTGGCTGTCGTTCTTCGCCGAGTACAACTTCGTCGTCTTCTACAAGCCGGGCGCGACGAACATCATCGCTGACGCACTGTCGCGGCGTCCCGATTACGACCCGCGACCCGACTCGCCGCAACACGCTGTCGATGATGACGACGAAGAGTGCAGCGCGTGTGTCGCGCTTGGTATAAGCGCGACAACGTCGACAGCTGTGAGCCCGCTTCGAGATGAGATCGCCGCGGCGTACTCCCGCGACCCGTCGTGCGCCGCCATGCTCAAATACTGTCGAGACCCGTCTCCGTCGGCGCTGCTGCAGCTGACGCCTTCAGCGCGGAGTCAAGCACCGCGCTACTCGGTATCCGGCGACTTGCTCAAGTACCAGATCGATCGCTTCGACAGCCCTCGCGTCGTCGTGCCGCTCGACGACGACCTGCGCGCTCGTATCTTGCACGAGTACCATGACGCTGCGCCTGGCGGTCACCTTGGCCGCGAGAAGACGTATCTCGCTCTTGCACGCGACTTCTACTGGCCCCACATGTACAAGTGGGTGCGCAAGTGGGTTCGGTCGTGCGAGACTTGTCAGCGCGTGAAGCCCGCGCAGTCGTCGCAAGCCCCGTTGCAGCCCCTCCCAATCGCCGCGGACGCCTGGCGATCCGTGAGCATGGACTTCATCTTCGGGCTGCCTCGTGATCAAGCTGGTCGCACGGGCATTTTTGTGGTTGTCGATCGCTTCAGCAAGATGACACACCTTGCGCCAGTCGCGGTCGGCATCACCGCGCAGGAGACAGCTGAGCTCTTCCTCTCCATGGTGTATCGGCACCATGGCATGCCAACGTCGATCGTCTCTGACCGCGACCCGCGCTTCACGGCATCGTTCTGGGATCGCCTCTTCCAGCTCCTCGGGACGCGGCTGCTCATGTCGACCGCGTCGCACCCAGAGACCGACGGGCAGACCGAGCGCGTCAACCGTGTCGTCGAGGACGTGCTGCGCAGTTATGCGTCGTCGCACACGTCGTGGAGCGCGCTGTTGCCGATAGTCGAGTTTGCGATCAACAACGCGGTGCACGAGTCCACTGGCCACACGCCGTTCTTCATCAACAACGCGCGTCATCCGCGCGTTCCCGCGGTTCTTGGCTTTGACGACGGCGGCTCTCTTGAAGGGGGAGGGACACCGAGTACATCGGTATCGCAAGGCGGCGCTCCTTCAGCAAAAGACAAGAGCTCGTGCGGTGACCGGTCCGCGCGCTGCACAGTCGCGATGTCACCAAACGAAGCGACGGCTTGGGTGAACGCGGCACTCATCGCGCCGTCGCGACGCGCGATCGCCATCACCACGCGCACTGGCGCGGACAAACCATCCGCGCATTCAGCTACGATCGACGAGGACCGTGTGCTCGAGTTCGTTCAAAAGCGCGAGTCTGTCGCTCGCTTTGTGCGCGATGCAGTCGCCGCAGCAGTCGATCGACAGAAAACCGCAGCCGACCAGCGTGGGCGCAAGAACTTCGAGAAGTTCGCGGTCGGTGACCGTGTTTTGCTATCGGCGTCCGGCATTGCACCTGGTTCTGTCACGAACCTTGGCGCGACCAAACTCGCGCCGCGCTTCATCGGTCCGTTCACGATCGTACGATGCAAAGGCGAGGCGTACACACTCGACATGCCAAGTGCATTACGTCTGCACCCGACATTCTATGTCGGGCGCTTAAAGCGCTATGTACCGGCTATGACGCCTGCGGACGAGCTGCCTCGCCAGGCTCGAAGCGCGACCCGACGTGACGAGGACGCGGCTTCGTCAAAGCGCTTGGCGGCGTCTGACCCGCGCGGAACGCCCGATTGTCCGCGCGAAGAGCCTCGTTCGCTTGAACGACCTTCGCCAACTGCGCCTTCAGCGCAGCAACTTCGGAGTCGAGCCGATCTGTCTCTGCAATCGCGTCGTCAGCGCGGCTCAGAGCAACGTCGGCGTCGTGCGACACCATCTCCAGCCGATCAGGCACAGGCGCGACTGTCGCCTCGTCGCGCCACGTTCCGCCGCGATGGTCCGCCGCCGCTTGTTGACAGCGCGGGTCACCCGCGCTGGATCGTCGATCGTCTGCTTGAACACCGCGACCGTGGTCGCGGTGCCAGTCGCCGCGAGTATCGCGTTCGCTGGCTGGGCTTCGACTCGGCCAGTGACTCGTGGGAGCCTCGCGCCACGCTGCTTGAGGATGTCCCCGACTTGGTGACGGCGTACGAGGCCACTGCTCGCGCCAAGGCGACGGCGCGACCGAGAGCGTGAACGCGATCGTCTCGGCTCTTGCCACGCCACATGCCTCTCCTGCGAGCGCGCGACGCGCGCGCTGCCCGGATACGCGCGCGGGCTGCGCCCTCGAGACAAAGAACGCGCGCTTGTCGCGCGACGAGACGGAGACGATGAGCGAGAACGGCCGCGCGAACGAGAGCGAGAGCGCGCGCGCTCCGCGCGCGCGTGCGAGCGACGTGGTGGCGAGACGCCGCGGCGGTCACCGCGCGCAGCGCGGTTCGCCGCAAGCGCGCGTCGATACTGGGCGAGGAGAGCCTTCTCGTCTTCGTCGAGCGGATACTCCGCGAGCATCGCTTCCCACTGCTCGAGCGTCGGCTTCTCGCGGTGCGCGCAGATACGACAGTACGCGACGACGTGCACGAAGCAGCACGGCCGGTCTGCGTCCCACGACGCAGAGCACACACGCTCGGCGAGCTCGCCGAGATGGTATCGTCCGTGCTGGGACTCGCGGCGCTCGAGGGCGAGCGCCATGCCTGGCTCCAGGTTCCAACGCGCGACAAAGCGCGTCCACGACTCGTCGAGCGCCCCCTTCGTCACTTGGCCGGTCGTCGTGATGGTCTTGCCGCGCGACTGGCGCCATCGGCGCCACATGTCGGCGAGCTCCTCGTCGCCAGGGGAGTCGCGCACAGTGCTACAGTCGTACAGCGACAGTCGGCGAAGCGCGTCGGCGTATGTCGCCGTCGCTGCGATCACGCTCGAGCTCGGCAGAGGCTGGCGGCAGGCGTCGCACATAGCTCGGCTCTCGTCGCCGTGCTGCATGGTCTCCGAGGTCGTCGCTGCTGTTGCTCTCTGCGTCGCGCCACGTGTGCGCGTCGTGTTGCTTCTTCTTGTGTGCTTTTGCTTTCTTTCGCTTGTGTGTCTGCAAGCTTGTGTGGGGGATGGTGTAACGGGGTTGCTGTGCTAAGTACGAAGTAGCACAGCAGACACCCAATTAGTGGCTCAACCTGATTTCTGGACGACCCTGGTCGTCCCATCAGACAGCTCACTATTTAGGTTAGGTCCCTCACTTTCATCACTATGCATGGTCCTAATACAAAAACCTCAGAGTTGAAAATACCGAGTTCAGCGCAGTCCCTCTGCGCTTCACCACATCGCTTCCTCGTAAGACCACGTGTAAGCTACGTCACGGAGAACACTCCCGTGACACGTATAGTCGTACAAACCTGCTTGTAGCAAACTATTCTGCAGCCAAGATCAGAATACATCGACAAAAAAATATAGACATATATCAAGGCATAAAACAAGCGCCTGCTATGTCTGGTAGCCATGAACAAGCGCGAGCTGAGCGACTCGTACGAGAACGCGTCGGCGGCGTCGCACGCGATCGTGATCATCTCGAACGACTGGTACGTGATCCATCCTGCGAGCAAGAAGATCAAAATTGCAGGCGCGACACCGACTGCAGCGACCGTGCTCGGGAGCGTGAGGATGCACGCGCCCATCATGGTCGTCGCGAGACCGAGGAACGACGACACGGCCGAGCCCTCCTGGCCGTGCGCTGGTGCCGCCTTGGCTGCATTGATTGTCGCTTTGACGTTGTCGCCTGCGTGGCGCAGCAGCGCCGAGACTTCGTTCGCCTCCATGCACACTGGTGTTGTTGGGGAGGCAGTCGTGGTCGAGTGAGTCGAGTGGTGTGTGCGTTGTGTGATGAGTGGCGACTGCGAGAATGGGAGAGCAGGCAGCAGAGCAGCAGCAGCAACTTGGCAGTTGCTCTTGTGCGAGCCAAACGGCGCCAGCTGCGTCACGAGACATCAAATTGTTTGTTCATATACAGCAACCAAGTGAGTGCAACGTGGCATAATGAACGCAAGCCACATCAAACGACGCGATTGCTGTTCCGGTGGAAACAACTTATGCGACGCTTTCAACAGCGATAATGTATGCTTTGAGAGCAGACAAAGTTCAAGCGACTGGTACAACACTGCGGCTCCAAGTCTGGACACACTATGTGTGTTGAAGAGGATTGTCATTTAACACTTTCTTTAGTACTTGCGATTACTATGCCGCATCAAAAGCAATGAGCTAGCAAAACCTGTCTGTAATCGTTTCAAATCATCAAGTATGATTCTGACTAATTGTGTCATATCCAAAGATGTACTTCTTTTTAAACATCAAGAATAATATACATTCATATATTTCCTCCGTTCTAACATTCTCTCTTCATACACTCCAATTTACACGTAGTCCACCTAGATTTTTAATGATCGTAAGGTGCGACACAATGTCTAGGAAGAAGTGTAGTGAAAAGTGATGGCAGGCTCAATGTATTCGTAAGATGATTGTGCAGCGTGTTCGATTAATTGTCCTTTTACAAAAAACTTCAACCGAGCAGGGAAAGCCGTGATAACGGAAAGTGTATTTATTTAAATACAAAGAAACGACTCTGGATCACTGTTTGTTTGCCAGCTGTCGTTTGTGACGTCGGTTCGATTGCCCTTTTCAATTCGGCGATGAAGCTATCTTATGTCACCTGTAAAACGTCACCGGTCGCAATTCACTCGCACATGTGTGTCACAAACTACTGTGCGCTTGTTGGCGCTTGTCTCTTATTATCATATTGCTGAAGCGAGCATAATATCTTTACCTTCATTGACTTGTCAATCGAAGAGTAAGAATCGAGTGACACCTCGAGCAGGCAACAAATGCTGGTCTCGGCTTTGCATAAACGTCTACTATTCATATTTTACATCACCTGGGTCGCACAGAGAAGGAGAGTCGCCATAGTGAAGTGCTTGGTTGCCGAATCAGCGATGTGCGTCGATGTTGAGCTACTACAACCACCTCGCGAGCAAGTAGGCGAGTTGTTAGTGCAATCAACCTACACCTCTACTTCTTTCCTTTTAGAAGTGTTCGCTTAGTCCACGCAAGAATATCTGGCCGAGCCTTGTGTAGGTAGACTGAGCGACCAAGCAAGCAATTGCAACACGTGTGCGGAACAGACGTTGTGCAGGCCAAGCGTCGCTTTGTGGAAGCCATGCAGCGACCTGATGCAGTGTGGTGGTGTGCTGCAGTCAAACGAACGCGTGGACAAGTCGGTGCGAGGAAAAACGCGGCTCTCGACCTCGCAAAGAGGGCGTATATCCGCGCAAACGCAAAACAACGCGTATAAACATCAGAGATCACGTCATCCGCGATGAAGATCGGAGCGGCGAACTCGCGCCGCTGTAAATTCCATAGCAGCAGCGGCTTGCAGACGTGCGTACAAAGCCACGGCGGCGCGCAGCAAGTGGTCGCTGTGTGCTTGCATGTTGTATTACTAGTTTTGCTCACCCTTCCGCATATATATAGAGCGTCGTTCCCGTATACAATTGAGAGAGTGACACAAATGTAAGGTCCAGTGACACGGCCTTTCATACAGGCCTTTCATACCAAGGACATCACCAATATGCGTCTGCTTCGCTCTTGTTACAGGATGTGAGCGCTATATCGATGGAATCGCCGAATTCCGAGCGATATCCAGTTCTGCCTTTGCGAGTAACAGCTCATGTAAGCGTAGTGGAGTCGTTTAAGCAACCGCTCGACACATCGACCCGGACTATTACCTACAACCTCCGTCCGAAAAGTATATGGGAAATGGAAAATCCTCGACAGCAACAGGGAATGTGCGATTCTCGCGATTTCAAAGACACGACTCATGTGATTCGTGATCTGATTGCACACATAAAAAGAGAAAAAATGATTGCTCGAATGGTGCGATTTGCGTGTATATCGTGCTGATTTAGCCACTATAATCCTCACACTAGTTCTGGCCAATAACGTGGTTGATGTGTTTGAGGGTCGGTTTTACAAGCAAATAAGTCCGATTTGTTTGTCAAAAGTAGACAACAGCCTCCTCCGACACTGCTTTGTCTGCCGCAACGAATGCAGCGAGACTACAGAACAGCGAGCGAGGAAGCAGCCCATGGCGGCTGATCCACGCCTCTTTGGCGAGGTGCGGGATCGTGTACGCGTTCGATCCCCGCTCAAGCATCACCTCGTGCTTCACTGCTTGCAGTGTGAGAAATACTGCGTCGATTGACGTGTGCTGCATGCCCTGGAATGACGCTGACAACGCATCCACGAGCTGCTTGTGCGCGAAGCACGTGCGCTGCTGCTGTAGTGACTGGAGCGGCGCGAAGAACCCGAGATCGAGCGCGTTCATGTCGGGACTTTTGGGAGGCTGCCGAACAAAACTTGATGCCCCACCCGTCTGCAGTCGCTGCCTCGAATACGTCTGGGCTGTTGTCGATGCCATGTGGTGATGCGTTGTCGTGCTGAATGATCGCACGCTTACCGACTGCTATACCGAAATAAACCAATAAGTGTTCATACCGCGAGTTCAGTAGTGAAATAATCAAGGTAGAATGTACCTGGCCACTTCTTCTAGACCGCTGGCAGCAGGCGAGTGAGCACGACGTCCTTGTATCGCGCGCCGTTCAGCTTCACTGGGTGCAGCACGCTCGCCCTGCAGGGCGATACTTGGATGTGCTCACAGCTCGTTGCTCCTCGACCACCGGCCATAGGCCCACCTTCCCATCGAACACCACTTCGCCCTCGTCGTTGTACTTGGGACGCGAGACTGCGACGTCGAACATGACCTTTGTGAGGTGGTTCTTGATAGCGACTTGAAGCTGCGGCTCGGGCTCGTCGTCGGCGAGGTTGAACTTCTTGCATGTCCTACTAACATAAAACCATTTCTCGTCGACATACACGTAGTCATCGAAGTCGACAAAGTGCAAGCCGTCTGCATTGTGTTAGTGTTTGACCTGTGTGAGTCAGAATGTATCACGAAGTTGTCACACAAGCGCACAGTACTCGCAAAGCACCGTCATTTAGCTTCACGTGAGAAAGGCACCACTCAAGCCGCTGAGTCATGCGGGCTGCTGTGAGGAACGGCTTTGCGTTCGCTGTCACTCTGCGGCCGCCGCTGCGATTCGCCACGCTTCGCTGCAACGTCGACTTGCTAATGCCTGTTGCTGCGGCAGCAGCTCGAAACGTCGTGCGCTGTGCGAGCGGCACTGCTCTGAGCGCGAACGCGATCACCTCTGCAGTAGCTGTCTTTAGTCGGCCGGTGCTGCGAGCAGCCATCAACGGCGCTGTCTCTCTCGCCCTTCACACGTTTTCGGCAATTGAGTGGCCGCGCCCGAAGCGATACGCAGCAGCCGCCATCGCACCACGCACGAGCTCGCCGCGCGATACACGCGAGTGCAGGTACTCGAGGATGGTGTGGCGCTCATCGCTTGTCAGGTTCTTGGCGTTCGGCTTGCGCGGCATGGCGGCGTCGATTTCGTGTTGTGGTTGTGTTGTTTTGTGTAGCGATTTTCTGAGCCAATGGCTGCGAGCAAGAGCAGAAGGTGTTTGAGCTGCCGCCACTCATTAGACAATTCCCATATACTTTTGGGACGGAGTAGTACCACACAAACACTAAGTCGCAGCCAATGCTAATGGCATGAATGTTCCAGGCGGCGATACTCTTGGAAGCCCTGAAATGGGTGGTGCTGGGGTCGGCATTGTGACAGTCAACTACCATTTGCGTGAGGCTCATCTCGGCGACCGCATATATCGTCGCTGATTATATGCGGCTGTTGACCAGGGTACAGCACGCGAAGCATATGTGATTGCAGAGACTTCATGATGGCAGTGCAAATATTGTAGCGCAACATTATACGTATAATTCTCTTATATATGCACACTAAGGACCATTGCATTGATTGACATTGACCATACAGCATGAGCATAGATCAGCCGGCAAAATGCGTCATGAACAATCGCTTCTCGGTATAGAAAGCTGCACTAACAACTCGCCTTCTTGCTCGCGAGGTGGTTGTAGTAGCTCAACATCGACGCACATCGCTGATTCGGCAACCAAGCACTTCACTATGGCGACTCTCCTTCTCTGTGCGACCCAGGTGATGTAAAATATGAATAGTAGACGTTTATGCAAAGCCGAGACCAGCATTTGTTGCCTGCTCGAGGTGTCACTCGATTCTTACTCTTCGATTGACAAGTCAATGAAGGTAAAGATATTATGCTCGCTTCAGCAATATGATAATAAGAGACAAGCGCCAACAAGCGCACAGTAGTTTGTGACACACATGTGCGAGTGAATTGCGACCGGTGACGTTTTACAGGTGACATAAGATAGCTTCATCGCCGAATTGAAAAGGGCAATCGAACCGACGTCACAAACGACAGCTGGCAAACAAACAGTGATCCAGAGTCGTTTCTTTGTATTTAAATAAATACACTTTCCGTTATCACGGCTTTCCCTGCTCGGTTGAAGTTTTTTGTAAAAGGACAATTAATCGAACACGCTGCACAATCATCTTACGAATACATTGAGCCTGCCATCACTTTTCACTACACTTCTTCCTAGACATTGTGTCGCACCTTACGATCATTAAAAATCTAGGTGGACTACGTGTAAATTGGAGTGTATGAAGAGAGAATGTTAGAACGGAGGAAATATATGAATGTATATTATTCTTGATGTTTAAAAAGAAGTACATCTTTGGATATGACACAATTAGTCAGAATCATACTTGATGATTTGAAACGATTACAGACAGGTTTTGCTAGCTCATTGCTTTTGATGCGGCATAGTAATCGCAAGTACTAAAGAAAGTGTTAAATGACAATCCTCTTCAACACACATAGTGTGTCCAGACTTGGAGCCGCAGTGTTGTACCAGTCGCTTGAACTTTGTCTGCTCTCAAAGCATACATTATCGCTGTTGAAAGCGTCGCATAAGTTGTTTCCACCGGAACAGCAATCGCGTCGTTTGATGTGGCTTGCGTTCATTATGCCACGTTGCACTCACTTGGTTGCTGTATATGAACAAACAATTTGATGTCTCGTGACGCAGCTGGCGCCGTTTGGCTCGCACAAGAGCAACTGCCAAGTTGCTGCTGCTGCTCTGCTGCCTGCTCTCCCATTCTCGCAGTCGCCACTCATCACACAACGCACACACCACTCGACTCACTCGACCACGACTGCCTCCCCAACAACACCAGTGTGCATGGAGGCGAACGAAGTCTCGGCGCTGCTGCGCCACGCAGGCGACAACGTCAAAGCGACAATCAATGCAGCCAAGGCGGCACCAGCGCACGGCCAGGAGGGCTCGGCCGTGTCGTCGTTCCTCGGTCTCGCGACGACCATGATGGGCGCGTGCATCCTCACGCTCCCGAGCACGGTCGCTGCAGTCGGTGTCGCGCCTGCAATTTTGATCTTCTTGCTCGCAGGATGGATCACGTACCAGTCGTTCGAGATGATCACGATCGCGTGCGACGCCGCCGACGCGTTCTCGTACGAGTCGCTCAGCTCGCGCTTGTTTGGCGCAACAGGCGTCTGGGCCGTGCGGATCCTCACGCTCATTCTGCTCTTTGGCTCGATCGTGACGTACATGGTCATTGCAATGGACCTGTTCGAGCCGTTCCTCGTCGGCACGCTCTCGCGCAGCGCGATCGGCGTCGTGTTTGCGATCATTGCGATCCCGCTCTGCTTGCCCGAGACGATCCACGAACTGCGGTACATGAACTTGCTCGTGATCTTGTGCATCCTGTACATCCTCTTTGCGCTCACGGTCCGGACATTCACGAACGACCCAGAGTTCGCTGCGAGTCTTCCGCAACCTGACGCTGCCGCGCAGTTCACGTCGGAAGCCGCTGGCATTGCGTACGCACTGCCGATCATCTCGCTCAGCTTTGCGTGCCAGCTCAACGTCCCGCGCGCGTACGACGAGATCCACGACAAGCTCGCGATGAAGCACGTGCACCAGACGCTCGTTGGCGTCGGCTTGGTCGTGTACATTGCGTTCGCAGTGCTCGGCTACGTGTGCTTCCAAGGGCACCCGCCGAGCGACATCCTCACGGGCTTTCGTCCAGACGACTCGCTCATCAACGGCGCGCGCTTGTGTCTCGGCGCGAGCATGGTGCTCAAGACGCCAATGACGTTCCAGCCACTGCGTCAAGCAGTCGAGCTCACGTTCCTCGGCCACGATCGCGAGAGCCTGCTGTTTCGCTTGATCATCACGACCGTGTTCATGGCGATTGCGCAAGTGCTGGCGATCACGTCGCGCGACTTGGGCATCGTGATGTCGTTCATTGGCGCGCTCGCTGGCAACTTGCTCACGATCACTGTGCCTGGGCTGTTCCTCTACGAAGTCGGCCGGAGCTACTTTTACGACAACGCCGGCGGGTTCTACAGCCGCCGCCTCGCGCTTGCGATGACGATCACTGGCGTCGTGTTCTCGGTCGTCTCGCTCGCGTACTTGGGCTACGCTGCAGTTGCAAACTAGTTGCACGGCGCGTTGTCACCACGTAGAGAGAGCCAGATGCAATCGCCGCGAGCAAGTGCTGCGCCGAGAGCAGCAACGTCTATAGAAGAAGCGCAGCAGCACCACGCCAGCACCACGTCCTGCTGCTGCTGCAATCATGAACAACAACAAATTGCAATGCAAACAACAACTTGCGCATGTGTTCACGAGTTGTTTTGATTGTTGTTGTTGCTTCACAGTCGCACGTGCAAGTGTGTGCTCATGGTGCCATTTCGTATCGCTTCGACTTGCGAGCGCCGTGTTACTTCATGCCAAAGCCGTAGAGCTTTTGGTTGAAGCCGGCTTTAGCTTTGTGCTGCTTGTCGCGCAAGAGCACGACCGTGCAGCAGACTGTGCACAGCCGCCCCGTTGCAGTCGCCTCTTTGTCTTTGCTCGCCGTCTTGTAGTGGAGCGGGTCGCCGCCTTCCTGGAGCTTCGCCTGGATCTCGGACGCTTTCTGCGAGTCGTTCTTGCACACGGCGCGGCCGCAGAGGTTGCAGTCCTTGAGCGTCTCGAGCAAGCCTTTCGGGTTCTTGCAGATCTTGCAGCTCTTGCGCGGGACGCCAGGACCTGGCGCTTGCGTCCCCTCTTTCATCGAGCAGATGAGCTTCACGAGCGCTTTCTTCGGGATCACATCGCCGACTGTCGCGCCGTTGTGGTTCGCGATGTTGATCGACGCGCCACCAGCGACGAGCGCACCGCCGATCTCGAGCAAGTTGTGCTCCATCGCCATGTGCAAGTACGTCGTGCCGTTGATGAGCGCATTGAGCGTCGCAGCGCTGCTCGGACCGAGCGCCTGCACGAGCAAGTGCGCTGTGCTCGGGTTGTCCACGCGCGCAGTGAGGATGTGGATCGCCAGCGGCGTCTGGCCGCGCACGTTCACAGCGTTCACGCTCGCTCCCATCTCAAGCAGGAGCTCGACCATCTCCGGCGCGCTCTCTTTCGATGAGCTCGCGGCAAAGTGCAGCGCCGTGTTCGCGTGTCGGTCGCCAGCGTTCACGTGGTCGCGCACGCGCGGGAGCTTCGCAAGTGCGCGCAGGACGTCGACGTGTCCTTTCTTCACAGCGATGTGGAGCGCAGTCTGGAGGTTCTTCTTCTCACGGAGCTGCAGAATGCTCGCAGACGAGAACGTCGACGGTCGCACTGCATCTGCGTCATCGAGCCCTGGCGACGACGGCGACTGGAGGTTCGCGCCGCCGGACGCCGAGAGCGGACTGTCGAGCTCCTGATGGTCGGCGTCGAGCGGGTCCTGCAGGTCGTAGCCGTACTTTTGGAGCGTCGCAATGAGCAGCTTGGCTTTGTTCTGGTCCTCCATCTTGCGTGTGTATGTGTGTGTGTCAGTGAGTGTGTATCGCGCGCGTATGTGCGTTGTCGATAGTGTCGAGAGCGTGCGCAAGAGAGAGAGAGAGCGCGTGAGGCAACAATGCCAATGGCGATGTCGTCGAGCGTGCGAGAGTAGCTTTGGAGCTCTGAGCTGATAAGACAGCGAAGAAAAATAGTATAGTGACGAAAGCGAGGATTGGTTTACATCTGCGACGTGGGCTGTGATCTTGCAGAAATGCATTTCCCTGCTCTCACCGATGCTGGTTCAAACCAGTTTTACTTGATGTTTGTATGTGACGACTTGCTGTATTCGATAGCACTGTTTAAATGCTTGATTTCGGTAATCAGTGAGTGTATTGTGTTTAGCATTGTATGCGATACAAGAGGATCGCACTTTTACGAACTGCTGCTGTACGACTGCACCACCAGCTCAAAAGTGCACTTCGATCAACAGCAACAGCAACATGGCGACGAAGCTCTGGAGGAGCGCGCGCGCAGCGGACTGGGACGCGCAGTGGCAGCGCTATCGCGCAGTCGTTGCGTCGCTCAACGTATGTATCTAGTGTGGTGCTATGCTTCATTGTGCTTGTGACAGCAGATCTTGCTGTCATTGTGCTCACTCACTCTTGGATGGATGCATTGCCTCATTCAGAAAGACAAGCTCGTGGAGCTCGATGCGTGGTTCCAAGACACGTTTCCTACTGTGCTCCATGCGCGAGACCCCAAGCCGTACCTGACGCAGAAAGAGCTCGTGCAGCTCATGGAGTGGAAGCTCAAGAAGGGCAAGTGGTGCGTCCATTGACACGACCTGACACGAAGCGAAGCGCAGAGTGAAGAACCGACATGGAGACCAACACGCGCACTCCTTCTTTCTCTCTTGACTCACCCTTCACAGGCGCCCACAGCTGATGAAGTTCGTCGAGAGTCTCTCTGACGCGACAGTACGCGCGGCGTCAACAAAGGCGCTCCAAGAGCTGGCAAGTGGCAACAGCGCCGACTCGCTCAAGAGCGCGATCCAAGCACTCGCAGAGCTCAAGGGGGTGCGTCGTCACGTCCTTCGCTCGACTCGATGACTGTTTGCCTCGTACCATACGCTCACGGCTGTCAATTTGACCACGTGCACGACCAGGTCGGACCTGCAACTGCGTCAGCTGTTCTTGCTGCGTACGACCCAAAAGCGCCGTTCATGGGCGACGAAGCGCTTGAAGCGATTGCGCGTACGTCCGAGTTGTTTCTGTCATTGTGTCTGCTCTTGTCCATTATGCTCTGCACAAACGCGCGAGTGTCGTGATCTCACAGACACTCATGGTGTTGTCACTTGTGCTTGTCTCCAGATGTGATTGGCGCGCGCAAGTACACGCTCGCGCACTACATGGCGTTTGCAGCTGAGCTGTCGGTAAAAGCCAAGTGGCTCGCAGTGCAATCCAGTGGTGTATCTGCTGACAACGACGACGATAACGATGACAGACAGTGGAGTCCGCAGCGCGTGCAGCTCTGTCTCTACGCTGCTGCGCACGACAATGGTCAGGCTGCAACTGAAGTAACAACAGCAGCAAAGGCAGCTCCAGCGACCAAGCGCCGCACCGACACTGCAGCAGTTGGCAAAGCAACAAAGGCAACTTCAGCAAAGGCAACAACCAAGGCAACTTCAACACGTGCACGCACAAGCAGCAGTCGCAACGACGCAGTGGCTCGTAAAGACGAGGCGCTTGACGACGGCCATCCGCGCAAGCGCTTGCGCTCGGCAACTGCATCACAGTAGCAGCAGCAGCAGCAGTAGCCAAACCAAGCGAGCGAGTGAGGTGGTCACGCTTGTTTCGTGGCTCATTCGCTTGTTCACACACAACAGCAACAAGCGCTCACATTGCACATTGCACTTGCGTAGCTCTTCTCTAAGCAACAACAACGTCTGCTGTCGCAAGTGCTTGCTTGTCTGTGCTTGTCTTGTTTGCTGTTTGTTTGCTCTCTGTGTCGTCTAAATGATTCCGAGCACGCGCAAGCGACTGTCGTACTCGTTCCGGCCAATGTAGCAGCCGATGAGCACGTACGCGTCGTCCTCATGAACAACAGAGTCAACACAAGCGCAAAGCAGTAGCAGGTGCAGATTTGCTTATCAAAATGCGTCGTCGACTCGGTCGAGTCGATCCTCTCATGCGCGAGGCGCCTCTCGCTCGCACTCAGTCGTACACACTCACAGACCTACGCTCGTTCACGCTCGTACGAGCGCACGCGCTGACGGCTTACAACTCCTCGTGGCCCACACCGTGGTCCACGCCGTCGAGCTCGAACTTCTGCGCGTGCTTCTTGAGGAAGTCGGTCATGCCCTCAACGTCGCGCGCGCCGTCGTACACGATCGGGTTCTGCTTGTCGTTCTTCGGGAAGAAGAGGATCGTCGGGAAGCCCTTGACGTCGACGCCCGGGTGGTCCACTTCGTTCTCCGTCGCGTCCATCTTGGCAATGAGAATCGACTTGACGTCCGCAAAGTTCTCTGCGAGCTCGTCGTACTTTGGCGCGAGCGACTTGCAGTGGCCGCACCACGGCGCGTAGAACTCGAGGAGCACGTCCTGCTCCGACTCGACCACGCGCGCGTTGAAGTCCTTGCCGACAATCACCTTCACGGCCTCGTCGCTGTCGTCGACTGGCTCCGCCGACTTGAGCGTCGGCGCAACGTCGCCAGCAAAGTACTTGGCCTCGAACGCCGCGAGGTCGTCGCCAAACGTCGTCGTGAGCTTGCCCACGAGCGCATCAGCGTTGTACTCAAACGCGTACTTCTTCATGCCAGCGCCCATGTTCACGACCGTGATCGACGGGAGGTCCGCCTCCTTCACGCCAAAGTAGTCGACAATGCGCGTCTCCGTGAACGGCACGATCACGTGCAGGAGCTTGCCCTTGTTCGCCTTCGCGCCGACCTTAAGCGCCGTCTCCAAGTCCGCGAGGTAGTCCGCCGACGTGTCCGCAAACACGAGCACGTGCTCGTTGATGTCGCCGCCAAAGATCATCGGCGCCTTCTCCTGCGAGAACGTAATCACGAGCGGCTTGGCGTTCGCCTTCACAAACGCCGCGATCGCCTCCTGCGTGAACGCGCCGTCAAACACGTTCTTGCCCTCGTCAAACTTCTTGTACAGCACGAGCGACTCGACGTCCTTCGCGTCCTCCGAGAGCTTCTTGTTCGTCGACGCAACAACGACCGCAAGGTCCGTCGCGTCCGCGACCTTCTCGAGGACGCTGCGCGCGTCGCCCTCGACTGCGTCAACAACCGCAAACACAACAACGTCGTTCCCCTCCTTGATCTCGTCGAGCTCGGCGGCCGAGTCAATGATCTTCACAGCTGGGCCCGACTTCTTAATCACCCAGTTCTCAATCTCCTTGGCCGTGCGGCCGCCGTCGTAGTCCTTCACAGCGTCCACGTCGCCCTTGAAGAACTTGAGCGTCGGGAAGCCCTGGATCGAGAAGCGCTCGCCGACCTTCGTCTGCGCAGTCGCGTCGACCTTGGCAATGCGCACTGGCGGGTCCTGCTCGAGCAGCGCCTTCGCGGCCTTGGCGTATTCTGGCGCGAGGTTCTTGCAGTGGCCGCACCACGGCGCGTAGAACTCGACGAGGAGCGTCTCGTGCGCCGCGATCGCGTCGTCAAAGTTGTCGTCCGTGAGCACGAGCACGTCGTCCTCCTCCTCGAACTTGGTCGTCGCAGCGCCCGACACGAGCGCGACGGCGGCGAACAGCGCAAGCGCCTTCGTCACGAAGCGCTTCCCGAGCATCTTGAGCAGTCGTCACTTGGCGGCGGCGGTCGAAATGCAGAATGCAGTCGTGAGCCTTTGAGCGCTTTGTGCTTCGTGGCGAGCGCTCCTTGATCGCCAAAAGATCTGCTCAAGTGCACTTTCGTGAGCTCAAGGTTGCTCGAGCACCTGTTGAAGCGATACTAAAGCGGAAAATGCTGTGTAGAGCTACATGCTCCGCAGATGCACTTGCTGTTGTTGATGCGAGCGTTGCTCAAATAGGAACTGTATCGAGATCGCGGCCATCGATAGGATGTCCGCTGCATACTTTGTGCAAGAGCAGCGCTTGAGCCAGCCACGTGGCGACGAAATCCATCTGTTGAAAGCGGTGCACCGGATTTGATAGAGCGACCTCTAAAATACGATCTGTCGACTCGTCATAAAAATAAAGAGGTTTCGATCACACAACGCGCATCATTTGATGAGAATGACATGCAAGCGCCTCGACCTGCACGCTCTGCTTCTGCTTGTGCTGCTCGAGACACGACCACGACCACGACCACCATGTCGCGATGTGCAATGTCGAGCGCGCAGCGTCATGCACTTGCACGCATGGTGTCTTCAATCACGGCTCCTTGAACCGCAATGCGCGCCGCGTATTTCTCGCACTCGCTCGCTCTCGATCATAAGACCAAACGTCTGCCTAAGGTCAAGCGTGCAAAGCCGCGGAGGCACGCGCGCTCCTCCACCGCACACTCACTCGCACTCGCGCATCAGCTCGCGCACAATCCATTTCGCCGCCGACTGCGCACGACGAACAGGTCGAAGACGTCGCGGAGCTGCTCGTGCACATACACACATAGACATCCGACACAGCACACGATCATGCGTCTCGTCCAGCCGCTCCGCTCGCTGCTCCGCGCAAGCAGCGCGACAACAAACGCTGCTGCTGCAAGTGCGTCGCGCCGCTTCACCTCACGCGCTGCAGCACCGCCAGCGACGGTCGCAGTCACGCGCGTACAGGAGCTCGCAGACGAGCGCGCTGTTGCCGTGACGTGGCAAGACGGCTTCTCGGCCAAGTTCCACAAGCTCTGGCTCCGCGACCACTGCACGTGCCCCGAGTGTCTCCACCCCGAGACGCTGCAGCGCCAAGCAGACACGGCGTCGATTGCGCTCGACCCTGCGTTCAGCAAACTCGAGATCAGCGCCACTGGTGACGTCGCGATTGCGTGGAACGACAGCGTGGTGCGTCTTGCGTATGCGTGTGACTGATTGAGTGTCTATCGATCGCTCATGGACGCAACGCTCACACACGCGTGCGACTGACCATGCAACACGCAGAAAGGAACGACGTGCCGCGCCAGTAGCTTTGACCCGCAGTGGCTCCGCGACCACGCGTACTCGAGCGACTTGGGTCCGTACCCGTTCAACACGCGGCAGCAGACGCTCGTGACGCGTGAGCTCTGGGACCGCTCGCTCGCGCTCCCAAAGCACGACTTTGCTGCGACGATGGACGACTTGACGCCTGCGATGGCGGATCTCTATCGCTACGGACTCGTCATGATCACGTCGACGCCGTCGTCGATGGACGAGACCGAGCGCTTCTCGCGCAAGATCGGCTTCGTCATGCGCACGATCTACGGTGAGATGTGGACGACGAACCCGCAGACTGAGGAGCAGGAGTACAACGACACGGCGTCGACGAACCTCGAGCTGCTGCACCACACGGACGGCACGTACATGCGCGACCCGCCGGGTCTGCAGATCTTCAACTGCATCGCGCAAGCCGGCGACGGCGGCGAAAGCCGATACATTGACGCGTTCCACGTCGTCGAGAAGCTCCGGCGAGAGAGCCCCGAGGCGTACGCGTTCCTCTCGACGACGCCAGTCAACTACCACCACTTTGACAACGACGCGCACCTCGCAACGATGGAGCCGATCATCCGCGTCGACCACGCTGGGAACGTCGTGCAGTTCCGCCACAACGACTACGACCGCGCGCCGCTCACGCACTTGTCGTTCGAGCAAGTCGAGCAGTTCTACCGGCACCACCGCACGCTCATGACAATCATGCGCGACGCGTCGATGGAGACGACGCTCAAGCTCCGCGTCGGCGAGATGATCATTGTCGACAACCAGCGCGTGATGCACGGCCGCCATGCGTTCACGGGCGGCGAGCGCTCGCTCATCGGCTGCTACATTGGCCGGAACGAGTACGACAGTCGCTTGCGCGTGCTCGGAATCATTTAGACGACACAGAGAGCAAACAAACAGCAAACAAGACAAGCACAGACAAGCAAGCACTTGCGACAGCAGACGTTGTTGTTGCTTAGAGAAGAGCTACGCAAGTGCAATGTGCAATGTGAGCGCTTGTTGCTGTTGTGTGTGAACAAGCGAATGAGCCACGAAACAAGCGTGACCACCTCACTCGCTCGCTTGGTTTGGCTACTGCTGCTGCTGCTGCTACTGTGATGCAGTTGCCGAGCGCAAGCGCTTGCGCGGATGGCCGTCGTCAAGCGCCTCGTCTTTACGAGCCACTGCGTCGTTGCGACTGCTGCTTGTGCGTGCACGTGTTGAAGTTGCCTTGGTTGTTGCCTTTGCTGAAGTTGTCTGTGTTGCTTGACTTGCCGATTGCCAGCAAATGCAGCTGACGTAGTTGCCGACTCCTGTCACTGTTACTTGCTCACTTGCATGTTACTCTGTCGCTATGCTCGGTGACGACAAGTCTTGTCGACGAACGCGAGCATGTCTGCAAGTGTGAGCGTCTGCGCCTCGAGACGCACAGGCGCTTCGGCAACTCCTCGTCGTGGGAACGCAAACACACTCGGCAAGCGCGAGAACGCGAGTCCATGCGGCGTCACATCAACTGCGTCGACGTCGACGGTCGCAAAGACCACCGAGCAGTTGTGCGCTGCAGCCGCAGCCTGCTCGAGCACGTGCGTGAACGCGCGGCAAGCAAAGCACCGCGGCGATCCAAAGCCCATAACAACAGCGTCGTGATCGCCGCTTGCCTGTTTATCGACGAGCCATTGCGCGTCTGTGACGTGGTGCACGCGCGATGGCGCTTGGGCGTCCCACGGCGACACTGTTGCTGTGGCGTCGCTCTCAATCGCGACTTGGTGGAGCCTGCGCTGCACTGCGAGTGCGTCGCGCCACTGGTCGCTCGTGGTGCGGTACAGCATCGTGCTCTCGTCGCCTGGGTGGCCGGCGTCGTCAGGCGACATGGGGATCGCCGCGGCCTCGAACTCAAACGCAAACGGCGCAAAGCCGCTCGAGTCGTCATCACCATCCTCATTGTCCTCCTCCTCGTCGTCAGTGACTTCGCTCGTCTGGTACACGAGCGGGTACTTGGCGTCGAGCCACTCGCCGAGCGCGGAGCTGAACTCGGTCGTCTCGAGTGCAGCTATGAGCTGCTCGCCCACGAGTGGGAACCGCACGGGCGGGTCACCGACTGCCTCGACGACCAACACGGTCGGGACGTGGCGGTCCGCGACAAAGAGCGCGTCGCGCAGCGCTGTCTCCTCGACGCCGACGTGCACGAACCGCAGCGGTGCGCTGCTCAAGAGCGCGCTCGTGTACGGCAATGCGAGTGCCTGCGTCTGCGCGAGCAGCGCGTCGCAGTAGCTCGCACTCGCGTCTGCAAAGAGCAGCACGTGCGCTGCGGCCTTTGGGTCAAACAGGACGCTCGAGAACGCCGACGCGTACGTCGACACGGCGCTGTACTTGTTAAGTTGCACGAAGCGCTGGACCGCGCGCTTGCGCCACGGACCTGTGTACGCGACGCGCGTGGCGCCAAAGTCGCGGAAGAGCGCGAGCGCTGGGACGGACACCGTCGAGTCCTCGGCGTCGCGCACTTCGGACAGTAGTGCGAGGTTTGCGCTCACAGCGTACACGTTTGCGCTCGCATCAGCCTGTGCGAGTGCGACCGCGTCAAAGTACGGCTGTGTGTCGCGACCGTCGACGACCACGAGCACGACAACTGGTTGCTGCGTCACGAGTGCCTGGAGCGCCGCAGCGTCGCGCACGACCACGACGTCGCGTTGCGGCTGCGCGAGCATGAAGCGCTGGAACTCAGCGCTCGTGCGGCCGCCCGTGTAGCTCTCGACTGCGGCGTTATCGAGCGCGCAGCCGACGCTAGAGCTAGTACTTGCTAGGTCGGTGTCTGTCGTGAGAGTAGCCATCTTGGGTGGACACTGGAGCCGCACGAGCGCTGGGAGCCCTACGACTGCGAGGCGGTCGAGCACGTCCGATGGCTCGAGCACATCGAGTGCACCGAAGCGCAAGCGCGTGTGCGATGCGCGGAGTGCGACTGCAGCGTCTGCGAATGCGCGAAAGAGCTCCAAGCTCCCGCGGCGCGTCGGCGCATCGAGGAGCAGAAACAGCGACGCGTACGTCTCGACAGCCGGTGCGAGCGAGCTGCGAGAGAGTAGCAGCACGCCGCTCTGCTCTGGTACATCAGCGAGCGTCGCGACTTGCGCACATACTCGCGACGCAGTGAAGCTACTGCTGACGAAGCAGAGCCAGAGCCACGTAAGCAGCGCTGTGCTCTGCATGCGTCCTGAGTGCGTGCTTCTGTGTCGAAATCGCTCCAAGTGGCGAGTCGTCGCGCTCTATGAGGCGCTGAAGAGCCGTCACATGCATCTGTCCGAGTCATGGAGCTTCGCGCATGCAGCAGCTCAGTGCACACGCAGACGATCGCGCTGCTGCTGTTGTCATGTCCATGATCGATGTCGAGATCGTGGTAGAGGTCCAGTAATAAAGGCACCGAGCTCTCAATCATCACTCGCCGTTGCGCGCACGAGCACATGTGGCGGCGCCAGCAGCAGACGCTCGCGACTGCCGTGCGCTATGTGCGCACGCACAGCAGCAGCAGCGCAGACAAGTTTGATATCCACGGCGCACTCACGCAGGTACGCACTGCGTCTGGGCTCATTGGAGTGGCATGCACATTCGTAGTGAAGACGACTCACATCTGCACAAACGCAGCTCGCGCGCGGAGAGCTCCCGCAAGTCGGCGTCGAAGCGCACGTGACGCACGCGTTCACGATCGAAGACACGACGCGCTTTGCGCAGCTCTCGGGCGACTCGAACCCGATCCACACGGACGCTGCGTTTGCGCAGACGCACGCAAATGCTGCCGCGCCAGTCGTCCAGGGCATGCTCAGCGCGAGTCTCTTTGCGACGATCTTTGGCAAGACGATCCCAGGCGCAGTGTACATTGCGCAGGAGCTGCGGTGGCGCGCGCCGCTGCTCGTGGACGAGCCCGTGTGCGCGCGCATTCGCGTACTGAAGCTCCGGAAGCGCTTCGTCGACTGCGCGACTGTGTGCGAGAAGGTCGCGAGCGGCGACGTCGTGGTCGAAGGCGTGGCGACTGTGCTGCTGCCTGCGAAAGAGACACCATGACGGTTGCAATATGTCATTTGAGACACATACACTTGGTGTTTGTATGCAAGTCGGGTGTGTGTATTGCAATGCGAGTTCTGGCCAGTAGCTACACAAGTGGAGGAGCTCCGTCACGCCATCACTGGGTCACGACGCGCTCGATCGGCACAGCCGCGCAGCATCAGCAGCGAGCACTTAGTCGTGCTTCTTCGCCGCCTTGTTTGGCGACTCTCGCCACACGGTCTTGACCGTCTCCGTGATGCCCGGACCCTCAATGTTCACGCGCAGGAAGCCGAGGAGCATGACGCCCGTGACACCGAGCCACGCGAGGCGCGCGAGCGTCTGCGTGCCCTTTGGGACGTAGTCCGTGATCACGTTGTTCATGCCAATGTGCGCGTGGAGCGGGAAGATCACGCCGAGCGCAAAGTCCACTGGGATCGCCACTGGCGACGGGCTCAGCACAAACGCCACAGGCGTCAGGCCGAGCAGCGCCATGCTCGAGTAGTGGTACGCCTTCGTCGTGAACGTCGCGTTGTCCGCTGTAGCGCATACCGCAAGAGTGCAGCCGAGTCAGTCAGTCAGTCGACACGCACGTTCGCGGCAACCGGCGAAACCAACGTGCGCGCACCTTCGAGGACGCCAGCGAGACCAGAGACCTGCTTGTTCTCCGTGAACTTGGCAGGCGCGCCTGTGTAGCAATTGCGCATACCAGACGTAGGTAGACAGTCAGTGCATCGAGTGCCAATACAAACAGCTTGTGATGGCAGTCGTCGGCGTCGTCGTCGTGGTCATGATGACCGAGAGACCACCGGAATTCCATTCGCTTCTGCTTGTGGTCGAGTGCGCATATCGATTCGACAGCGCGCAACACACAGTAGCAAATGACGTACTCTGGCGGAAGTGGCGGACGTTCGCGACCGTCGAGCGCGGCGTCGCGCGCGTCGCGGCCGAGCGCACGAGCGAGCGCTGCATCATGAACATCGTGAGCTGGTGCGTGTGTGTGTGAGGGCGTGAAGCGACGACGCGAGCGAGCGAGTGCGAATGTGAGGGCGTGGAGTTCACGGCTCGCTCAAGTCGATCATACATTCGGGACATTCGGGACAAGTATGAAACGCAAGTTGATGGGTGTGCTATGTACCACAAATTTGGTACACACCGACGTCAACTTGGCGTTCAACCAGTGTCCTCAAGCGTCCAACAGGCGTCCAACAGGCGTCCAACAGGCGTCCAACATGACAGCGCACGATCTATAGCTTGACTGCCAGACGCTTACATGGCGAGCGCTCACTCGCAGCGCTCGACTCAGATGATCGCAGCAAAGTAGTCGGCGAACGCGAGCCCAGTCGCGATCATCACGCCTTTCACGCGCGTGTTGCGGCGATCGCGCTTGCGCTCGTAGAACGCGAGGCTGTAGCAAACATACCGAGTCAGGTTTGTACCGAGGCATCGCATACGACAGTTGCAGGCGCATCTTGATGCACGCACCGCTCGTCGTAAAAGCCCTTCGCATACACTGCGACGATCCGGTCGAGCTCTTCCAGCTCCGCTTCCTGCAATGAGTACATGCACACACACACAACATTGAGTATCAGACACACTTGACACTCGACACCATCAGTTGCTACTTTCAAAGAATACACACAACATACCTGCGACGCTTTGAATGCGTCCCACGCCACACGCGTGCCTTCGTCGTCGGCTTTGTCTGCAAAGTGGAACACGCAGCGCACTTTCTCGGGGATCTTGACATTCCAGTCCGTCTCGCGCATGCTCTTGACCAGCAGCTTATCGTGCTTCTTTGGCAGGTTCGCGACCTAGAAGCGCCATGAGTTTAGTATCAGTCCAAGCGACAGTCACACCGCACGCGTTCAAGAGAGACAGCTAATGAACGTACGTGGAGCTGGAAGATCTCTGCAAGTACTGCCTGCTGCGTCGCGACCATCGCGTCCAAGATGCGCTGCGACTCGGTCTCCGTCACAGCGCCGTCGCGATCCGCATCAACTAGATCGAACTGACCTGCATCAAGCAAACACGGCACATATCTGTGCGTGAGCGACTCACTCGTTCGCCGCACTCATACAGATGATTGATAGATTGCGCGGACGTACTCTCGAGCCACGCGTCCGTGCTGCCACTTACAAGCTTCGTAAGCAGCTCTTTAGCGGCTTCAACTGATACCAAACCTGATACCAATCGCTTGATGTGAGTTCATCAGTAGCAAAAGTATCAAGTGCCAGCACCACACTCGACACGCGACGCACCGTCCTGGTCCACGTCCAAGCTCTCAAAGTACGTCGCAGCGCTCGCGCACTTGGTTTTTGCGAGCTTCACGTTGAACGCATCGATGTACGCAGCTGCAGTCGCGCTCGCAGTGCCATCTTCTGCTAGCTCGGTCTCGTCGAGCTCGCTCACCGGAAGCGCGTCCTGCCACGCAGCGTCTTCGACAGTCTTCACGAACGCGACGCAGTCCTGCACGAGCGCTTCAAACGCTTGCTGCATGTGTCGATTGTACCAAACGTGTCAGCAGCTGCGACTACGCACAATAGCACGACATACAAGCTCCAACAAACACACGCGCACCTTGTCGACTTGCGACGTCTTGGTCCACTGCTTGTCGCTCTGGTACTGCTCGAGCCACGCTGCAAGCGTTGGGCCGCTGTGGGTGCGGCGTGCTTCGTCGATGTCGAGCAGCGCTTTGGGTGCTGGACGCTTTGGGATCTGCTCCGCGAGCCGCTGCACCGACTTGATCGACTTGAGCTCCACGAGGTCCTCTGCTCGTGTCATCGCAGCCACTTGCATTAGTATCAAGCGTACATACCGAGAGAGAGAGCACGAATGAGCTGCACGCACCAAGCGGCTTCTGCTGGAAGAGCGACGCAGGCGACCAGCGCGTGGTGCGCGCGGTGGTCGCGAGCGCACTCGACGACGACGTCGAGAACCGCTGCATGATGCTCAAGCGCTCGAGTCCGTCTGCCAGCCACTGTTGTGCTGGTTTCGAGTGGTACTGTCTTGATATCACTAAGTACGATCTGAAGTTGAACTGCTCCGCACCGCACCTTCATCTTCACGGCATCTCGCTCGTGCTCGTGGCGGATGCGAGGCGTCTTCAGCACGTCGCTCGCTCTTCCTATGCGCACGTAGCTTGTCGTCCTCACATCACACGCTTGACACGGGGCTCCTGCTGAGGTCACTATTGTCAGCAGCGCTACAGACTCAAGTCGCCAAGCGTCGCGACGTGAGCTCCCAAGACAACCGCGAACAGCGCGAGTCGTGCGTTGCGTACAAGCATCTGAGAGAGATGGAGAAGGTAGAGATTGCGATCCGCGTCGTCGGCGTACTGTACGCGCTCGGGATGCTGCTGCTCATCATTCGGCTCCAGGACCAAGACATCAGTACGTCTGTCTGTGAATGTGCAGCGTCTACTGTCGCGATGTTGACTCTGTCACTAACGCGAACAACATGACACGCTAGACAACATCATGCTCATTACAGTGTACACGATGGTGTTCACGTGTCCGTGTCTGTGGGCGCTGATCCGGTTCTGCCGCGAGTGGGCTGCGCGCCGACGCATGGTCGTGCTCCCGGACCGCAAACCGAAGAAGAAGCCCGACATCGCCGTGCCGAAAGACAAGGCCGTGCAGCGCACGCAGGCTGAGATCCTCGCTGAGCAGCGCGAGCGCGTGAAGAACCTCCACGCAGTCGGCGATCCGACGGCGAAGAAGACGAAAGTCAAGTCGCCAAAGCGCAAAGGACCGCCGATCAAGAAAGCGACCTAGTGAGTGTACGTGTGGTAGAGTAGCGAGGGCGCAGTGAAAGCGCGCAAGCGAGTGCATGCGCAAGCTAGCGCTGGTGTGATGAAGGAGACTGTCGATCCAAGAACGTCCAAATAGATGAAGCAGTAGTGCCAAAACCAAGGGAATACAAGAAAATAGATCCGAGTTCGAGTGAGAAGATTTAGTATAAAAAAGTATGCGTTGAAAGAGTACAGTGGCAAATAGCGTTGATAATATTTATGTGTAAATATGGGGAGTGCGCTGGAGCACTCGATGATCGCGCGATGGTGCCTCGCCATTGTCTCGAACGACGACTCGACTCGACAGGGAAGACGACGACAGCGACGACAGCAGCAGCGGCAGCAGACGCAACGGTGGCAGTGCCAGCAGCAGCACACGCGAGCACGCGCTCCGTGCCCAGTCCCCAAGCCGCTTGCTCGCTAGTGGAAGCGCTCAAACACGCTCAAGCGCGGACTGTGCTCGCTGCCCGAGCCGCCACCGCTCGCCTTCTTCTCGTTCACGTCAAACGGCGTGGTCGTGTCAAGGTTCAGCACGAGGCCCGACGCCGACCAGCTCGGCGCGTCCGACGCTGGAAAGTCCTTCCAGAGCTCGTCCGACTCGAGCGCAAAGTCCGATGGCGACTTCTTCGGCACGCCGGCACCAGCGCCTGAGACGGCAGGACCCACGCGCACAGACGCTGCTGCGCTCTCAGTCGACGGCACCGAGCTGATCGTCCCGACCACTGGCGACGCTGTCGCGCCGTGCACACGGCGGTGCGCAGTCGCGTCGGTCGCCGCGTCGTCGTCCTCATGGTCCTGCGTGAGCGAGAACTTCATCAATGCGTCGATGGCATCTTGAAGGTCCGGGTAGCTCGACTGCGCATTCGCGCTGCTGCTGCTGCCGCTGCTGCTGTGGCGCCGGTGCAGCGGCGCGTGGTGCGCAGTCGCTGGTGGCGGCGGCGGCAGTGGCGCGTGCTGCGACTGGAGGTGGCGGTGGGTCGGCGACGCGAGCGGCGGCAAGCTCCCAAGCGGACCGATCGACGACTGGAGCGACGCCGCCGAGCCGAACGAGTGGTGGTGCTGGTGCTGGTAGTGCGGCGCGTGGTGCATCGCGTGGTGGTGCGAAGAGTGATGGTCTCCCGCATAAGTTAACTTGGTCGCTGGACGGCTCGGAGCCGCTGGCGCAGTGCCCCATGCGCTCTTGTCGAACGGCGACGCGAGGAGCGAGTAGTCCTTGCCGTACGACGGCAGCGCAGGGACGCTCGCGCTGCTGCTCAAGTGCGCGTGGTGGAGCGGGTGCGGACCCAAGTGGTGGTCCACGCCGCTCGGACTAAGACTGCTGTTGTTGTTGCTGCTGCCGCCGTACAAGTAGCTCGAGCTCGTGGCCGAGAGACCACCGAGGTCCGACACGGACGCAGGGCCGAGGCCGGTGAGTCCGACGTCGCTAAACATCGAGCTCATCGAGCCCTGCGGCGAGTACTGCGGCGTCGCGTAGCCCTCGACTTCTTCGTGGATGAAGCGGCAGCGGCTGCCGTACGGACAGTGGCCCGATCCCCAGTACGACTTGCACTTGGTCGTCTTGTACTTGGGGTGGCGCACGACGTGGCGCAGCTCGCCGAGACCGTGCGCGAACTGGCACTTGGCTAGTGGATCAATGGCGAATGAGAGAGAGAGAAGAGCAGACGTGAGTACATGAACAAGAGAGCGAATGGGCGTGACGCCATCGCAGAGAACGGCGCGTATGTGCGTGAGAGACGCACCTCCGTAGCGGCAGTTGCCAAACTCCGAGAAGCGCTTGCAGAGCTCGGTCTTGTACAGCGACGACTTGGTGCCGTTCTTCGGGCTGTTCTCTTCGTTCAGGTACTGGTCATCTGGCGTGAGGTCGTAGCCGTCCGGTGCGCCGCTGTCGAGCTGCAAGAAGCTCTCTTTCGGCATCGAGTAGTAGTTGAGGTGGTCCATGGACGAGAGCAACATGGCGAACGATGGAGCAGGCGAGTGCGGCGCGCAGAGGTCGACGTCCCGCTGCTGCTGGTGGTGGTAGGTGGTGGCGAAGGAGTGGAGTGGAGTGGCGGCGCGGACGCGGACGCGAAGAGCTAGCTAACTAATGTCAGTACAGACAGACAGACTGGTCGCGTCGAGTCGTTCTGTGTGTGTGCGTGTGTGGGTAGTGTCGATGCGATCGATCGATGCGTGTACGGCTGTATGTGCGTGCGTGCGTGGGTGTGTACGACGACGACGAGCGCGACGACACCAACGACAGCGAGGAGCGGCGATGATCGGACGGACGGGAGCACACGCAGCGCCACGGAGCGAGCGAGATAAAAACTAAACCGCTCGAGCCCAATGCTCTCTCTCGGCCCCCTCACGCGCGCTCGGTTTCCCATACAAACGCGCTCACACAACGCACACTCACTCTTAGGCTCAAGCTCACACACACACACACAAAAGCACACACAAAAGCCGTGGTCACAACAAAAGCCACCCTTTGCAATACAAATCCAAAGCGCGCTCACCCGCTCTCATATTTGCCGTCCGTCCTGCAAACCCGAGCCCTTCCCCTCTCAATTGCGATGCACCTCACATTCAAGGTTTTTTTACTTGTATCCAATCGATTCATCGAGACAATGGAAACACCTCAAAGTGTAAGGTTTTTTTCACTCCCACTTGTTGCACAACATTCTCGATCGTCCAGAGCAGGGCCAGCCGTCTTCTCTGCTGGACGTATCCACGTCGTGCTTCTTCGTGTGTAAGCTAGCTAGTCTGTGAGCTGTCGGCTTTTGCCAGTGTGTCGAAGCACTATGCGCGCACGTTCATCGTCGAGTGTATGCGCACAGCGCACATATACACCGCTCACAACAACCACAAGAGCACAAAAGCTCGCAGAACAACAACAAAGTGACAAATCCAAAGAAAAAAGCGAGCCAAATAAAACAACAAAACAACAACAAAACAACGCACACCAAAGTGTCCGGTTTCGCGCCACACGAGCGCCACACCACACACATACCATAAAACCTTCCACCACACCATTTTCTCTCTGTATAGAGAGTGCATTCAAGCGTGCCACACAGTTTAGAGCAAGGTTTTTTACACACACAAACGAGGAAAGGGTTGTAACATGCGGATTTTTTGGCCGCTCGATGAAAAACCTCTTGCGTAAAGTATGTCGCTCAATAGAATCCTGTTTCTTCACGCGAGGTTTTATCGACCATAGAGTCCTCTATTGCGAGCGTAAACGCTTTACCTCGCAAACAGCATTTTCTTGACCGTGCGACGTGCGCGAGCGACAATCCGAGCCATATGCTGCTTTCAAACCAACCTCTCAAACAGCTTGCAGCGCAAGTCCTGCGCGTTGACTCGGAACAAAGCGAGCGTTCAACCTTTGCTGTCGTTGCATCACGTGTACTAGTATGTTGCTACTGCTGTCATCGTCCTGGTCACGAGGTGCGCGTGTACGCTCAAGGTTTGTCTTCATCATCATTCGTGCTGTTCGCGCTGTCACGCTACTTGATTGTCGAGTCAGGAGAACTTGATCCGTTGCCGTTGGTGTCGCGCTGAGATACACAGCCTTTGTGATACCGAGACGCTGGGATGCGCAGCAACTGCAGTCTTGTGACGAGGATGTAAGCTGTTCATGGCACATGGTGCTGCCATGCATGCATGGGCATGCAACCTCCTCGAGTCGAGGAGTGTAGCCATGTTGGTTCGACTGCCTTTTGAATTGCATTGTCAGTACCTTTTGAATTGCATGATCCACTGATCATGCAATTCGCAAGGCTTGACTTCGATTGATTTACGCCTCCTATATCCACATCTGAGTGTGGGTCGCGCGGCAACTATGCAATTACAAAGGCACACACATGGCTTCACCTAAGCAGTCGCGATCCGTTTCGACCGTGGCGGTGACTCAAGAGTCCTCAGTGCCACCGCGCCTTCAGTTTGCGAGTACAAGCGTGTGTGTGCGCACGTCCAAGACACAAGCCGACGCGCAGCGCTTAAGCGCAAGCCGCGAGAGCGTCTGCTTGCCAACCAACAACAATAACAACAACGACAGGGGCGACGAGACCTCGCCAAGCACTGCACCACTCGTCACGATGGATCCGGTGCGAGCAGCGACGACGCCGTCGCCTGGTCCGGACGCGAGCATGGTCCAAGCGCCACCACCGCCGCCTGAACTCCAGCACTTGCAGTCGCCCTGGGTCTTTCGCTGCTGCTGGCTCGCTGTGCTCGCGATGCACATTGTGATCGGGCTCGCGTACTTTGCCATGGTGCTGCTCTTTGGGTACATCAAAGCAAACGCGAACGTGCGCGAGGCGATGGCGTACCTCGGCGACTCGCCGCTTGACTACTTTCCTGCTGTCATCAGTGTCGGGAGCTTGATCGCTGTTGTCCATGCACTGGCGATCCTCTACGTGCTGTTCTGGAGCGTGCGGTACCAGACACTGCTGTTCTCCCGTCCAGAGTCTGACGCGCCAGCAGCGCAGCAGGAACAACAAGCGTCGACGCGGTTCTGGGCACGTCTCTGCTCGACACGGAGCACGCCAATGACAGCAGGAGGCGGTACCGCTGGCTCAGAGTCGCGCTCGTTTTCGATCCTCGGACTCAAGACGCACGACTTGGAGCTGCTCGTGGACATTGCGCTCCAGACGTTCCAAGCCGAGAAGATCAGCCGTCTCATTACGCGCGTGTGGATCAACCGACTCGTGGCGCTCGTGATCGTCGGCAATTGCTGGTTCGTGCCGCTCGTGCGCCTCGCGTTCCGGAAGCAGCACCGCGCCACGGTCGAGATCATCCAGCTCGTCGTCGACTCGATGTTTGACATCGTCTACGCGATCGCTGTGCCAGCGGCGATCTTCTTTCCGTACTACCACGAGTTTGACGTCGAGCACCAGACGTTTCCGTTCCTGAACTACTACATGGACGCGTGGTACATCAACGCCGTGGCTGAGAATCGCCAGTTCTTCATCACGTCGGCAGCCGACTTCATCTCCAAGATGCTCCCGGGTCTGAGTCTTCTCTTACGTCTACACCAGATCAAGTGCATCCTCATGGCACACAGGCAGTTTGGCGTGAAGAAGATCAAGCCGTCAGGCGCTGGCGGCGCCGCTGCTGCGACGACTGCATCGGCAGAGACGTCTGACAAGCGCCACACTGTTGCGCGGTGGCTTCACTCGCTCGTGCTCCTGGGCTGGGGCATTGCGGTCCTTACGCTGCACATCCACGCCACGACAGTCGCGCATCGCGGACACGACCCAGGCTGCTTGCTCGAGCTCCGGCCGTGGGCCGCGACCAAGTACGTCTGCGTCGTGCTCGAAGTGAGCTGCACGCAGAAGCACATCGACGGCACTCGCGCGCAAGTAGACGCAGTCTTTGCAGGAGTCGACGTCCCAATGATCCAAGGCCTCGTGCTCTCGCACTGCCCAGCTCTAGACGTCCCGCCGACGCTCCAGCACGCGGCGAAGCTCCAGGTGCTCAAGGTCCACAACACGACGATCGCGACCTGGAGCGCCGACGCAGCGCTCACGGCCGCGGCGCACCCGCACATGCAGCTGCTCTACATCACGCGCACCAAAATGTCGGGGACGATCCCGCTTGGACTGCGCTCGCCCGACTTTCCACCGACGCTGTACGACGTCGAGTTCTGCGACACCGACTTGACGGCTCTGCCGCTCGACGTCCACGAAGCGTGGAACAACGTCGAGTACTTGCTCCTGGAGCACAGTCCTGGCATCACTGAGGCGCCGCCAGTGCTCGCGCTCATGCCGAACTGCATCTGGCTCTCACTCAGTTCGAATGCGATCCGACGCATCCCGAATAACCTCTTCGAGGACGCGACGTTCTTCAACCTCATGCTCATGGGGAACCCGCTCGTTGCGATGCCAGCGACACTCGGCGACATCGAAGACACGAGCATTGTTGTGATTTCGAACACGAACGTCTCGGCACTGCCGCCGAGGCTCTTGGCGTCGCCTGGCAGCGCTGTGCCGCTGTATGCGAGCGAGACGCCACTCTGTGACAACTGGCTCACCACTCAGGGTGCAAGTGCGCCGATGCAGTTCGACGCCGGGCCATTTCGCGTCGACTGCGACTCGAGCAACGCGATCACGCACGTGTACCCGCTCGACTGGGAGGACTACTGGCGCAAGGCGAACCACCACTAGAGCGAGTAGGATGCCTCGTGTGTGAATAGACTCCGCCGGTGTGACGCATTCGATGAGTATGATGGCTGTTGGAAGAACAGCTAACGAGCGTTGTGATACGAGGTCATATCAACGACCTGGATGATGACTTATGATTCTCTCGTGATTTTCTTTGTGGTTTATTTGGCACTTCAACCAACCTCTTTGATTTTCCGTCCCAATATCGAGATGCTTCGACTTTGCGTAGTCTCTTGATGACAATCGTACTATGCTCACCAACATACTCCCAAGACGTCCAAGCTGATATGATGCGGCATTTGCCTGTCCAGTGCGAGCCGGACAACATGCGAACTGACGTTAACCAGTTCTTCCTAGCACACACACGCACGCACAACTCGCTGACTCGTGCACTCACACACTCGGCTCACTCGATCGGTCGCGACTCGATCGCTGTGATTTTCTCCCGTGGATGTGCGTCCGCACTGTCTATCGGCTCCGATGTCAAGGCGCAAAGCCGACGTTCGTCCAGTTCACTAACTCTCGTTTGATCTTATCCTGATTTTAAATGTAGCCATTACGTGGGCCACACACTTCAACGAGACTGAAATACCGCCACATGGCCAAGCCACTCGCACTGGCGTTGCTCTTCTCCACGTCTCACACGCCACTCCGTAGGCCGCTGGTACTGCAGGAGCATGAACGCGCGTCGCCCGGCGTCGCGCTCGCCTTCGCGCGCCGACCTCCAGCGCCAACCGTCTGGTCTCGTGGCGTCGATCCCGACGTTCCAGCGCACACGCTCGCGGTCCGTGCTCGAGCGCATGCCGACGACTCCAAAGTTCATTGTCCCAGTGCGCGCAGCGCACTCGGCACACGGCTCGAACAGCTCGTCTTCGCGCCGCGGTCGCAACTCGTCGCAGTCGCGCAAAGCGCATCCGAGCGAGTCGCGATACTCAAACCGGTCGTTCCGCGACAAGTCGAGTCGGCGCCATGATGTCGAGATCGAGGACCTGAACGTCGAAGCGCCGCCGCCACTGCTCCCGCGACAAGACTCGTCAGTCTACCCGAGCGCAATACTGCGCCACGCGTCGTCCCCGACGCCGATGAACGTCCCAGAACCAGTCTCTGCTACTCAGCCGGCGCTACGAGCCGCAGAGCCGCCGCGAGCAGTCATGGCACCAAGTCACACGAAATTAAGTGTACCAACTCGGCTCCAGCGCGTCGAGAGTGTCTCGAAAGCGCTGCTCCGTGCTGCGCTCGGTGCGTTCTACGTGCTCTCAGCGACGCCGCACGCCGTGTTTCCAGAGTACAAGCGCATCGTGACGCTGCGAAGGCAGCTCTTGCATGGCGCTGCTGCAGCAGACACTCTCACCACTTCGGCTCCAGACGTGCTCCACGTCGTCTCGTGCGTTGTGTTTGCGAGCGTGCACATCGGGTCGGTCGTGAAGACGCTGGTCGCAGCCGCTCGCTTGTCAAAGCGGATACGCGTCGCGCCTTTGCCGATCCTCGGGCTCGGGTCATCGGCGCCGAGCACTGACCAAGTGCGCTCGTTCGGCCGCAGCCCAAACGACTCGAGCGACAACGCGAGCAACATTGCTGCGAATGCGAACGGCGAGGGCTCACCGAAGAAACTCGTGCGTCCACCGCGACTGTCGCCAACGTCGCGCCTCGCACGCTCGATCGCAGTGCTCACAAAGGTCTTTGCGTGCTACAACACGCTGCTGCGTACCGAGTCGCTCGCGGCGTTCGACGCAAAGTACCTGAGTCTTCGCGTCGCGCAGCTCGCGCTCCAGACGTGCTTTGCAGTCTATGTGAGCAGCAGGACGCCTCACGTCGCGTGGGCACAGCTCGTGGTCGCAGCCATCGTCCTGAGCTGCTGGCTGCCAGCACTCGCGCCAGTGTGGACTCGCTCGGATTCCGTCGTGCAGCGACTCGGTTGCGTGGCTGCGGCACTCGCACTCGATATCGTTGCTGTCGTGCTCCTTCCGGTCGGACTCTTGAGTCTGTACGGAGCAAGCCCGGACGCAGCGTTTGACCCGAATGTGCCTCTGAGCGACCAGCGGAGCGACACGTGGATCGTGACGATGCTCCTGGACTTCCAGTTCCTCGATGGCCGAGCGCTCTGGCCCACGATCCTGTCCATTCTCTTTGGACTCCACATCGTCGTGTGCCTCGAGACGACCGCAGCGTCAGCAGTTGACGCACTCACAGCAACTCGAACAGCCACGAGCGAGCTCGTTCGTGACCGCAAGCCATCGACGACGACCTCGAAAGTCTCGCCTTCTGGACTTGCAGCGTCGAGTCTCAGTACGAACGCGTACACTCGACTCGGTCAGGTCTTCAAGACGCTCGGCTCGCAGCTCTCTCTACCTCAGCTCGTGCTCTTTGTGTGGGGACTCGCTGTGCTCGCGTGCCACGCTGCCTCGCTTTCGCAGAGCCAGCACCGCCCAGACGGCTGCCGCGTCCACACGCTTCCTTGGTTCCACGCCACGCCATCGTGCGCACTGCTCGAGCTCGACTGTGCGGTCTTGACAACAGATCCGTCAGTGCCTCAGACGCTCGCGCACTTGCTCGACGGACTCGCGCTAGATGCGACAGCGCTCCGGTACCTCACACTCTCGAACTGCGCGCGGCTGGAGCTCACGCCAGAGCTCCGCGACTTTGACTCGCTCGTTGGGCTCAAGCTCCGGCGCTCGACGATCACAGCGTGGCCAGCGGATGCCACGCTCACGAGCACGCATCACCCGCACTTGCGACTCCTCTCGTTTGTCCAGGCGAGCGCCGCGCCAGTCACAAGCTCGAGCGACGCGGTTGTTGGTCTCGACGCCAGTGACCCGCTCACCAAGCTGACACTACTCCGCGTGTGCGACTCGACGAACATGATTGCAGCGAACGCCTCGACAATTGCGCTCGACACGCGCTTGCCGCACCTCGCGTTCTTGTCTGTCGATCGCGTACAGTTGAGCGCGTTCCCGAGTGCAGTGACGCAGCTCGCGCTCGTTGAGCTCTCGCTCCGTGAGACGGCGATCGCTCACGTCCCAGCGGCGCTCTTTGACCCAAAACACACAATTGGGAGCTTGCAGCGGCTGTGGCTAGATCGGAATCCGCTCCTGGAGCTCTCTGATAGCGCGAGTATGAGCACAAGTTCGAGCTCGCGTGTCGGAGCCGCAGCGCCGCCGCTACTGACGCTGCTGTCGCTCGACTCGACGGGTCTTTCGACGCTGCCGGCGTGGCTCTCGACCGAGACAACGGTGCTCCTCGGCAACACCTCGCTCTGCGCAGGGCCGTACGCGGTTGCAAGCACGTCGTTGCACGTGAGTTGCGCGGCAGCAAAGCCTCTGTCCTGCGACGACAGCATTAGGTAGCCATTAGCTCAAGTCAAGGAACGTACTAGTACCAATGCCAATGAGAATCACGACGGAGTCACGGCGGCTCTCGAATCGATCACCTCTCTCACTCTCGTTACGCTTGTCGGTGCGTCCAACAGCATAGCAGCAGCAGCAGCACTCAACCAAAGCGCCGTTCGAGTGTGTTCAGCCCATTCAGCCCAAACGAACCAAGACATTCAAACCACAGGTCGTCGTCCACTTGATCTGGTGCGATCGTTCGTACTTCACACAGGACGTCGTCCAGCGTCATGTTAAGACGCAAAGCCATCTCGATTCGAGCACCGTCCAACCAACAAACCGCCCAACTATCGATCCGTTGGTCGGCGCGGAATGAATGAGTCCATGAGGTACATACAAGTCGACAGGCGACGAGCAACACGCGCGCGAGTTGGCGATCGAGAAGGCGTGTGGAATGTGCCTGAAGGCGAAGTGCTGCGACGACAGATGGACGGGCGAGTGAGTCGTTGCGTGTGCACTCACTCAGTCACTAACTCGCGCCCTCGCTCGAGTCTTTGAGGCTTGCAAAGCAAATCAACACAAAGCAAGGAGCGTCAGTCCACACATAGACAACAGCAACGAGCGCAAGCACAAGCACGAAGCGAAGCGCGCTGTGCATGTATCGCGAGCAACATGCACAAGGCAAGGAGACAAGGAAGGCAGTTCACTTGGCGAGTTCGAAGGCACATTTTCAATGTGACGATAGTCAGTGCGTTTCGCCAAGGATAGCTTGTAGTTGCATATGCACGCATACAGCATGTACCCTTTTCCATCCCTATGAAGAGCCAACTCAAACCGAGCAAGGTCATTTCTCGGCAGGCATACCTTGTGACTATCCCTATACCAAAGCACAACAGTAATGCATAGAGCGTCAATGATCCCGCTCGAGCGCTGGCTTCCAGGCGCATCCCTCTTCCACCACCTCTCAATCAACGAATGCCGAATGCCGAATGAACGCCTAAAGCCCAAAGCCCCAGGTCCTTCCTCTCCTCTCATCGAGCCGCATGGCCATGAGCACTTTGCCTTTCGTCTGCTCTGCGTCGGACGACACTCACTCCACTCTCACGATCGACCTAGCGCGCCAAAGTACTCGCAATGGTGCGCGTATGCTCGACGCTCGTCGCGCTCACGGCGCTCGCTGCGGCGGCGCCAGCGACCGCGTACACGGTCACGCTCCGGAACAAGTGCACGTACCCGATCCAGTTGTTCGACGCGAGTCGCATCGAGAGCATCTCGGTTGGCGGTAGCGTCTCGCGCACGATCGCGCCCAACTCGGGCGCGCACGTCTTTCGCCACACGAACAACGCGCAAGCCACGCGTACGTCTTCGTCCTCCAGCCTCTCTCTCTCTCTGTCGTACACATCTCTCTCGGTATGGGAGCTCTTGACTCACGCCACTGCGTCTCTGTGTGTGTATGTGAACGTACCATCGACAGTGGCCGAGTTCTCTGGCGATGGCGGCATGGCGTGGTACGACATCAGCATCATCCCGACCGGTCCCAAGAGCGGCGTACGTACTGCTTGTCTCCTCTAAGACTAAAGACCTGTGACACTCGCGGCAGTTCGACTCACAGCACTCGGGTCGCTTGGTATGTCTGACACCTCGTAGCCGGACTACTGCCCGAGCCTCGACGCGTGCAAAGCGTACACTGGCGGCGTGGGCTTCAACGTCCCGATGCAGATCGCCCCGAGCTCGCCGGACGGCAACCGCTGCCGCGTGCTCACGTGCATGGCCGACGGCTGCAGCGACGCGTACCAGTACCCGAAGGACGACACGAAGACGCACACGTGTCCGCTCAACACGAACTTTGACGTGACGTTCTGCCCTGGCGGCTCGGGCGGTGCGACCCAAGCGCCGCCGCAGACCCAGGCGCCGACACCGCCACCGACGACGCAGGCTCCGACGCCACCGCCGACGACGAAGGCGCCGCCAACGCCGCCGCCAACGACCCAAGCGCCGACGCCAGAGCCAACGACTGCGGCGCCGACGCCTGCGCCGACGCAGGACACGGTCGCGAACGAAGCCTCGAGCAGCTCGTCGTCGCTTTTGCGCAAGAGCAGCAGCGCGGGCGAAGACCGCAGCATCTCGGACAACGTTGAGACGATCGCGCCAGTTGCGACCGAGTCGACCGGTACGGTGACGGTGACTGCTGCGGCGCCAGCGACCGCGGCGCCAGACGCTGGCACTGCAACGATCGGCGACGCATCGGGGAACGTGAAGGAGACGACGACGAAGAGCGAAAGCGCGTCTGACGGCAACGGCGGCATGGTCATCGTTGCGATCCTCGGCGCCGTGGCGATGGTCGCTGGCACGGCGATCATCGCGGTGCGCCGCAAGAAGGCGCAGCTCGACGCGCTCGACGACAAGACGCCGGCGGCGAACGACCGCCGCATGATGATGACGACGCCGTCGGGCAGCTGCATCTTGTAGACAGCCGACGCTCGCTCGTGCGGTGCTGTCATGCGCCGTCACGAAGGCGACACCCACTGGCGCGCTTCCTTCATCATTTCTGTCTGTACACTCGGTTTTGAACGAGAGTCTATGCGTTTGCTACTACATCTGAGCAGCACTCGGTATCTGAATGCAGTTTTGAGCAAACGTAGTGGACTTGAAGCTCAACAAGATAGCACGAGCGTCGCGTGTGAACAGAAGGCGCTCGCTCCACTTCGCTCTCGGTGTCGCTGTTCACGACACTCGAACGCACACACACTCGAGGCAACGAACCGACTCACACGATCACACGAGTGTGTACAGAACGAGTTGATGTATCGAGTTACGATTCGATTGTCAGAGTACGTCGCGCGAGCGATAGAGGAGCAGACGCCGCACGAACGTTGGGTTGGGTTGGTGCCACCAAGGAACGTGGCAGCAGTGACGTTGTGTCTAAACACAACGCGGCTTGGTCGGCGTCGGCTTCATTGTCGTCGGCGATGGTACTGGCTTGGTCTGCGACGTCGTTGGGGCCTTCGTCGTTGGCGCCGTCGTAGGGGCAACGGTTGGAGCCTTTGTTGTTGGGGCCTTCGTCGTTGGCGCCGTCGTAGGGGCAACGGTTGGAGCCGTGGTTGGCGTCCGCGTGAAGACCGGCTCAGTCGTAGGAGCCGTCGTCGGTGCCGAGGTCGGTGCCGTAGATGGCGCAGTCGTTGGGGCGATGCTAGGTGCCGTGGTCGGAGCCGCAGTTGGCGCTGATGTAGGAGCCGTCGTCGGTGTCGTGGTTGACTTGTTGATGCACTCGAAGAATGGCGTGAGGAGATCGGCGTAGAGGAGCGGATAGAGGCCTCCGGGAATCGTGCACTCGCTTGGGTTGAGTTCGCGGGTTGAGGTGAGCAGCGTGAGGCACTCTGGCGTTGCGCACATTCTGCTGATCTCGTCTGCTGTGTACTTGTGATACGGCCTCAAGAAACACGACCTGTCATCGGCGATGCCCCTAAGTTTCTCCGGTGGGCAAAAGGCGAGCGATAGCTCAGACGCTGCAGCAGTCGAGGCGGTGAGCACGAGGAGAGCGGCGGAGACCTTCATCGCGAGGAGAATGCGGCGGTAGCGGCGGTGAGGATCAACTGCTGGTTGTACGGCGAATCGTCGAGTGGGCGCTCTTGTCGGCGCTCTGACGTCTCTCTCTCTCTCTCTGGGACACGAGAGCTCTCTCTAAAACGCAGGAGGTACTGGTGCTCGACTCGAAACGTGAGCTTTGGGTGTCGTTAGCAGATAGACTGCAGCGGCTTCAACGCCACGTACACATGCCGTGAGTATTGCCTTGCGGTTATCAAGCGTAAGGGTCATTCGCAGACTCACATACAATTCCAGAGGTGATCGTGCGAATAGACCCGCACTCCATCAGCACTTGGCGCCGGAGCAGTCCTAGTCTCGGATGTAGTTTGTCTTGCTACAGCTGAACCGCTCGCTGGTTGGTCGTCGCTTGATGCTCTTGCATTTGCTGCATTTGCTGCTCTCCGTCGTCCGAGTGCACTCACACTGGCGCTCGCTGCATATTGCGCGCGGCTACGTATCGTTCGATGTGGTGGTGTCAGCCCTCGTCGTACAGTGTCAAGAGACTCGGATACTGCTCTCTTGTATGATCTGCACGACCCGCGAGACCTGCGTAACCTGCACGACATCGCAGAGTGGCGTGTGACGCTCAGCGGCAGCGCAGCGTACGCGTTAACACTAGGAGCTATGGCTTTGACTGCGTCCTGAAGATGTTGTGATGCAGGCTTGCTCGCGCACGATTGCTTGCTTGCGTCTGCCCATCTATCTATTCGTCTATCTGTACATAGGATCTAAAGCGTGAGCATTGTGTACTAGCAGTGCTAATGATCTCATGGTAGTAGTTGCCCAACAGTCGAGCAAGTGGTCGTTGCCAGTGTTGATGTACATCAGACAAAGATGCACTGCAGCACATGGAGAGCTTCGACGTGCTGAATGCAAGGCGTCTTCATGTCCTGCTCCAGAGTTCACTCAGGTACATGTATGTACTGGATGATCTCCTAAAGCTGCTATCAACTGTATCCATTTTGGAAATGGCTACATTTTCGACTACAACCATGCGACGGACTCAAACTCATACTCAAGCGCATCGCATCGCAAACGAGCTGCAGGCGTTCGCTCGGCTCAGCTTACTCTCCACGTCTCCACGTCGTGTAAGCGCTGGTGCTTCTGGGAACCATGGCAGAAGCTGCTTCGTGCCATCATCTACAGCGGCTTCATTGTCGTCGGCGATGGCACTGGCTTGGCCGGTGTCATTTTCGGTGCCGTCTTCTTTGAAGCCTTTGCTGGTGTGGAAGTTGCGGTTGGAGTAGCTGTCGGGGTTTTGGCTGACGCTGCCGTAGGAGCCGTCGTAGGAGCAGTCGTTGGCGCTGCGGCTGGCGCTGTGGCTGACGCCGTTGGTGGTGCGGTCGTTGGAGCAGCCGTTGGCACCTCAGTTAGTTCCGTCGTTGGTGCTGTAGTTGGTGCCTCAGTTGGTGTCATTGTTGGCGTGGCGGCTTGCGGACTGACGCATGCGAAGAACGGCGTGAGGAGGTCGGTGTAGAGTAGCGGGTAGCTGCCAGCTGGAATCGCACATTCACTTGGGTTGAGGTCGCGAACTGACGTGAAGAGCGTGACGCACTGCGGCACCGCGCACAATCTGCCGATCTCCTCTGTTGTGTACTGGCGGTACGGCTTCCACGTAACACCGGAGGCACTGGAGCATGCTGTATCAAGAAGGAGATCGCGGAGCGGTGCTGTTGCGCAAAAGTCGACGGCGTACACGGTACCGACAGCGCTCGAGGCGGCGAGCGCGAGGAAAGTGGCGGCGGTCTTCATCGCGACGAGGATGCGGCAGCGGTGGCAGTGGTCTTCGGCGAGGATCGGCTGCGCAGTACACAGCAAATCGATGAGTGCGGCCCTCACCTGCACTCGACCTCTCTGAAGCTCTCGCTCCAGGGCTCGAAGCTCTGGCGCTCTGAAACTGCGAGCTCCAAAGCTCAAGAGGCTCTGGAGGTGCTCAACTCACGCTTCAGCTGTCTACAGCGAGGTCATTATCAGAGCGCTGTCCATTGTCTCATTGAGTTGACTGTACAATGTGGACGGATTCGATACGTAGCCGCGCGCAATATGCAGCGAGCGCCAGTGTGAGTGCACTCGGACGACGGAGAGCAGCAAATGCAGCAAATGCAAGAGCATCAAGCGACGACCAACCAGCGAGCGGTTCAGCTGTAGCAAGACAAACTACATCCGAGACTAGGACTGCTCCGGCGCCAAGTGCTGATGGAGTGCGGGTCTATTCGCACGATCACCTCTGGAATTGTATGTGAGTCTGCGAATGACCCTTACGCTTGATAACCGCAAGGCAATACTCACGGCATGTGTACGTGGCGTTGAAGCCGCTGCAGTCTATCTGCTAACGACACCCAAAGCTCACGTTTCGAGTCGAGCACCAGTACCTCCTGCGTTTTAGAGAGAGCTCTCGTGTCCCAGAGAGAGAGAGAGAGACGTCAGAGCGCCGACAAGAGCGCCCACTCGACGATTCGCCGTACAACCAGCAGTTGATCCTCACCGCCGCTACCGCCGCATTCTCCTCGCGATGAAGGTCTCCGCCGCTCTCCTCGTGCTCACCGCCTCGACTGCTGCAGCGTCTGAGCTATCGCTCGCCTTTTGCCCACCGGAGAAACTTAGGGGCATCGCCGATGACAGGTCGTGTTTCTTGAGGCCGTATCACAAGTACACAGCAGACGAGATCAGCAGAATGTGCGCAACGCCAGAGTGCCTCACGCTGCTCACCTCAACCCGCGAACTCAACCCAAGCGAGTGCACGATTCCCGGAGGCCTCTATCCGCTCCTCTACGCCGATCTCCTCACGCCATTCTTCGAGTGCATCAACAAGTCAACCACGACACCGACGACGGCTCCTACATCAGCGCCAACTGCGGCTCCGACCACGGCACCTAGCATCGCCCCAACGACTGCGCCATCTACGGCACCGACCTCGGCACCGACGACGGCTCCTACGACTGAGCCGGTCTTCACGCGGACGCCAACCACGGCTCCAACCGTTGCCCCTACGACGGCGCCAACGACGAAGGCCCCAACAACAAAGGCTCCAACCGTTGCCCCTACGACGGCGCCAACGACGAAGGCCCCAACGACGTCGCAGACCAAGCCAGTACCATCGCCGACGACAATGAAGCCGACGCCGACCAAGCCGCGTTGTGTTTAGACACAACGTCACTGCTGCCACGTTCCTTGGTGGCACCAACCCAACCCAACGTTCGTGCGGCGTCTGCTCCTCTATCGCTCGCGCGACGTACTCTGACAATCGAATCGTAACTCGATACATCAACTCGTTCTGTACACACTCGTGTGATCGTGTGAGTCGGTTCGTTGCCTCGAGTGTGTGTGCGTTCGAGTGTCGTGAACAGCGACACCGAGAGCGAAGTGGAGCGACTCCTGGCGCCGCTGTTGGTGAAATGGTTGAAGCGGTAGGTGATGCGGATCGAGCGTCTGTAGATCGATCGATGGATCGCCTCAATAGGCTGAATGCCGTTCGCTTGTGGTACGAGCCTAGTATGCTGGCGTCAGTGGCAGCGTCGGCTCCACTGTTGTTGGCGATGGAACTGGTTTGGTCGGTGTCGGTGTTGGCGCAGTCGACAGTGTAGGCATTGGAGCGCTTTGCGGTGCACTTGTTGGTGTCTCAGTTAGGTCAATGGTCGGTGCTGTAGTTGGCGCCACCGCTGGTGTCGTCGTAGGAACTGGAGCTGTTGTTGGCGCGCTGCAGCCGTGTCCGTACTCGCACGTCTAGCAGCTCCTGGCTCGAGCTCATGCCTTCTTCGACTGTTGCTGTTGCAAGACAGAGCAACGCTCGCTCACGCACAAAGCCACTCATCGTGGTGCCACGCACCACCTTCCGATGCACCAATGTCTCTCTCTCTCTGTGTTTGTGTCGTCATCACTTGGATCGAGACCACGAGTGCGGCCATGGGACTACTTAGTGGTACTACTACTGCTAACTACCCTACGAGCTGCTGGATGTCGGCGCGACTCTGGTCCTTTGGCGAGAGCTGCTGGAACGCGCGGTTGAGCTCGTCGTGGCGCTTGAGCACATTGAGCGCGTGCAGGAGCGGGAGCGGGTCGAGCGGCGCTGCAGGCGTTGTCAGCGCCTTGTGCGCGTCGTACAGCGCCACGAGTTTCGCGTACTGCTCGTGGTCCTGGAAGATCTGCACGACGTCGCGGCGCGTGCGGTCGCTCAGCGGCAGCGCAGCGTACGCAGCGATGGCCTCCGTGAAGCGTCCGCGCGAGCAGAACTCGATCACGAGCTCCGAGGCGATGAACGCCGTGTCTCTCGCGGTGCTCGCGCGGTGCGCTGGCAGCACAGACGCGTGGAGATCGAGGACATGGAGGAACGCGGCGAGCGGCGCGCGCGAGAGGAAGAACTGCCGCATGAAGTAGCTGCGCCAGATGCGGTCGCGCGCGATGTTGGTCCAGGGCGTGAGGAGCACAAAGAGCGTCGCAACGGCGTCGCGCGCGAGTGGAGGCACTGACGCTGCCGACTCGGACGCTGACTGCTGCTGCTGCTGCTTGTGTGGCGTCTGGGACGGCGGCAGTGGCGCGCGCTCCTGCTCCGGTGCAGCGCTCTGGCTGCTAGTGTTGACACTGGCGCTCGCATCTGGCGCTAATGGCGTCGGCAGGTGCTGGAACGCCCACTGCAGCAGCGGACCGAGCTTGTGCACGAACGCTGGCGAGTGCACGATCTGGTTCCGCAGCGCCGGCGACGCGGCGTTCAGGTCCTTTGCGGCAAAGTACTGCTGCAGTCGCAGCGCCACGCTCTCGGACGTCGCAGGCGCCGCAACGAGCGAGTCGAAAGCGAACGATTGCTGCGCGGCATCTTCACTGCCACTGCTACTGCTACTGCTGCTAGCAACAGCCTGTGCGGCGCTGCTGCTCTCGAAGCGCGTGTGGAGCGCAAGCGGCGGCGCGCGGCGCAGCGAGTGGCGCGTGCGCACTGCAGTAGTCGCGCACAGTCGCTGCATCGCGAGTCCTCGTGCGGTCAGCGAGTCACGCGTCACGCAGTCGACGTCGACACAATAGATCGGCTTGACGACCACTGATATCGCGCCAGCAGCAGTTTGAGCCAGGAAGAGCTCTGAATCAATGTTCCCTCGCTTTTGTCGCTATAGCGGTTCTCTATCAATGAGAGGCACCAGACGCCGCGGACCTGACGTCTCGCACGACTCGGTGCGTCATGCAGCAGCAGCAGCAGCGCGCATTCGGAGCTCGTCGTGGTCTTCGAGCTGCCGGTTTGTGTGCTTGCATTTGAGCATGGCGTGACCGTGTTGCTCGTTCGGGTCTTCACAGTCCAAGGCGCTAGGACTCAAGGCACTCAGACGTCCACGCACTCGAGAGACTCGAGGACAAGGACGGAAATGCTGGACGAGACCTACGAGAGACTCGCTGGACATCATCCTACTGCCACAGCGCGCATAGATCAAGGTCGACGACAAGACACGTTGACAAGACAAGGTGTTCTATGATCTCCATTGACTGGACCTGCGCTCGACAATGCGCGCGTACTTGGTGCGCTCGTCGGTTGTGAGCCGCACTTGTGGGAAGAAGTCGGCTTTGAGCGGCAGGTCCATCGCGTCGTGCAGCGTACGGAGCACTGCGTGAGTGCGTGCGTCCTCGTGTCTGTGTCTGCGTGCCAACCCTACGATCTCCCGTTTGATCGCTTACTCGCCTGTGTGCGCGATTGTCGTCTTGAGCGCCGCTAGTCGACACACACACGCGCGCGTACGTCCTTTGACGAGAGGCTCTCGCGTGGCGCGCGCAACTTCCAAAGTCCCGACGACACGAGCAAGTGAGTGATCGCTTCTCTCTTGAGAGAGAGAGACGAGGGTGCTGTGTGTTGTGCGTGTGTGAGAGGAGAGCACCGATCGCCAAGCGCCGATCGCCTCGAGTCGCGTCGTCTTCTTCGATTGTGGAACGCCGTCGGTGGTGGTTTTGCAGAAGAAAGGGGTCGCGTCCGCTCGTGTTCCAGCAGCGTGCGCGCGCTTCAGAGGCACCATACTCTCGCGATAGGACACTGCGGCATGGAGTAAAGCAAGCGCTCGTCGGTCGGGCGTCAGGTGCCGACGCGGTGGACGACGACGACGACGACGACAATGGTAGAGAGAGAGAGAGAGAGAGAGAGAGAGAGCGTTGTCGGTCGGACGCGATGATCGAGTCTTGCTGTCGAAAGACGAGCGAGCCGCGAGCGGAAGCTGCACCAGGCGCTGGTCGATCGCGACTGCGCAAGTCCTTGTGCCAGCACAAGGCTAGAGCAGCCACAGGCGGCAAGAGCAGGAGAGCAGGAGACACTCGCACGTCGCTTGCGGTGGCGTCGAAGGATAGAAACTGTGTGTGTGCCTGTGCGTGTCTTGTGCCTGTGTGTGTGTCTGTGTGTGTTCCCTACGTGTGTACTCGTGCAGAAGGAAGTGCTGAAGGACAGCGACTCATTCCCGCATGCGTCTCGAGCGCTGTAGCTTGGCTGGCTTGGTTACTTGGTCGGTTGCTTGGGCTGTTGTATCGAGTGAGTGCCTTCCCTCCTGTGCTTCTCGACTCGAGAGTGACTGACTGGCTGCTGGAGACGACTTGGACGCACAGCGCAGCACGACGAGCGAGTGGCGCGACACCGGACGCTCGAGCAAGTCGCGGCAACGCAGCGGTGACGTCAGTGTCACTGTGCGCGAGCTGACTCGTTCGCTTGGGCTTCGAGTGTCGAACGAGAGGCGATCGATCGACCCACCGAGTTAGTGCTGACCACCCTTAGACGGCAAGCATGTGAGCAACCAGCTACCTGTAGTGCGACTGCAAACACCCCGCATGCATGTCAGCGCATGTAGAGAAGCGAGAGGAGTCAGTCGCGGACGCTGCATTCCTTGTCGTCCGGTCTGCTGGGTCTACCGAGTTCGGCTCGGTTTGACATGCGGAAGTTGCCCAGATAGGCTCTTCTACCGTCGCCATTGCGAACGACGTCATGGCGTGGAGGCATTGAACACTGTTGACTAGTCCGACGCAACTGGTAGTGTAGAGGACTTCAGTGTAGCGGTGCGACGCAATGTTTGTCGGCTCGACCCTGGCAACGTGACGAAGTGGGCAAACGAGAGATAGATGAGAGCGTACACTGGACGAGCAACTTCGCCAAAGACTCGGATAGGACTCCACCATGTCGTTGATCCTCCTTCGATCTGCATCTCGCCACTTGGAGACAACTGAACAATGTCGAGTAGCAGTGAAGACTAGCGCAATAGTAAAGACTGGTGTCGATCGATCGCCTCTCGTTCGACACTCGAAGCCCAAGCGAACGAGTCAGCTCGCGCACAGTGACACTGACGTCACCGCTGCGTTGCCGCGACTTGCTCGAGCGTCCGGTGTCGCGCCACTCGCTCGTCGTGCTGCGCTGTGCGTCCAAGTCGTCTCCAGCAGCCAGTCAGTCACTCTCGAGTCGAGAAGCACAGGAGGGAAGGCACTCACTCGATACAACAGCCCAAGCAACCGACCAAGTAACCAAGCCAGCCAAGCTACAGCGCTCGAGACGCATGCGGGAATGAGTCGCTGTCCTTCAGCACTTCCTTCTGCACGAGTACACACGTAGGGAACACACACAGACACACACACAGGCACAAGACACGCACAGGCACACACACAGTTTCTATCCTTCGACGCCACCGCAAGCGACGTGCGAGTGTCTCCTGCTCTCCTGCTCTTGCCGCCTGTGGCTGCTCTAGCCTTGTGCTGGCACAAGGACTTGCGCAGTCGCGATCGACCAGCGCCTGGTGCAGCTTCCGCTCGCGGCTCGCTCGTCTTTCGACAGCAAGACTCGATCATCGCGTCCGACCGACAACGCTCTCTCTCTCTCTCTCTCTCTCTCTCTCTACCATTGTCGTCGTCGTCGTCGTCGTCCACCGCGTCGGCACCTGACGCCCGACCGACGAGCGCTTGCTTTACTCCATGCCGCAGTGTCCTATCGCGAGAGTATGGTGCCTCTGAAGCGCGCGCACGCTGCTGGAACACGAGCGGACGCGACCCCTTTCTTCTGCAAAACCACCACCGACGGCGTTCCACAATCGAAGAAGACGACGCGACTCGAGGCGATCGGCGCTTGGCGATCGGTGCTCTCCTCTCACACACGCACAACACACAGCACCCTCGTCTCTCTCTCTCAAGAGAGAAGCGATCACTCACTTGCTCGTGTCGTCGGGACTTTGGAAGTTGCGCGCGCCACGCGAGAGCCTCTCGTCAAAGGACGTACGCGCGCGTGTGTGTGTCGACTAGCGGCGCTCAAGACGACAATCGCGCACACAGGCGAGTAAGCGATCAAACGGGAGATCGTAGGGTTGGCACGCAGACACAGACACGAGGACGCACGCACTCACGCAGTGCTCCGTACGCTGCACGACGCGATGGACCTGCCGCTCAAAGCCGACTTCTTCCCACAAGTGCGGCTCACAACCGACGAGCGCACCAAGTACGCGCGCATTGTCGATGCGAGCGCCACGGCGCTGCGCCGGAGCCTCGACGTGGGCGACTGGGTGAAGCTCTACGACAAGGATGGCGTGGCGTTCTCCAAGATGCACTGCATCGACGACCAGCGGTCGCGCACGACCGCGGCGCCTACTGGCGCATCCGCGTGCCTCGCCGTCTGCGCGACGGTGTTCACGCCTGGGACGATCAGCGAAGTGCTCGAAGCGATCGCGTCACCCGTGACCGAGGACTACCGCAAAGCCATGGCGTTCGTCTACCGCGAGCGGTTCCTCGATGCCGTGGTGCTCCATACGCTCGCGCCGAGCGCGCCGCAGGCGTTCACGACGATCAAGTGGGCGGCGTTCGACGACGGGAAGGCGCACAACAGCGCCAAGTTCCCGCTCGGGTCGGACTACTGCTACCTCGAGCACTCGGGCATCCGGACGGCCGAGAGCGGCGACGCCTTTGGCTTTAGCCTCCAAGAGTCGATCGTGCGCGAGCGCGAGGTGCCGTCGCTCGCGGGCTTTGGGCTCCGGCGCGGCGAGTTCCACCGCACGGGCATCGTCGTGCTGCCGACGGAGCGCCGCGACATCGTCCAAGTCTCGTCGATCCTCCAGATGCGACTGCTCGGGAGCGACAGCGCGGCGAACAAAGCGGCGCTCGAGCGCCTCATGCTCAAGCGCGTCGCCGCTGTTGGTCGTATCGACGTCTTGCTCGAGCGCCGGCGCCTGAGCAAGATGCAGTTTGTCCACCGCGACGAGTGGGTCGCCGACGAAGACCGCAAAGCCTGCGCCGTGTGCGTCAAGCCGTTCTCGATCCGGCGGCGCCACCACTGCCGCAACTGTGGCGAAGTCGTGTGCTCGACCTGTGCGCCGCCGCGCGAAGTCGACGTCTCGAACTTTGGCTCGGCGCTCATCCGGATCTGCACGGCGTGCGTCGTGCAGGCGCGCTCCGAGCCGCAGCAAGCGGCGCACACGCCGAGCAGCGCCACCGCCACCACCACCAACGCCACTGATGTGTTTGTCTACCACGTCCGGAGCTCGTTCTCGTCGAGCGACGCGAGCGACGACGCGATCGCGACGGCGCCGCGCAACACGACGCGGCCGCGTGCGCTCTCCTCGGACAGCAACTTCTCGATCGCGAGCGAGTACCCACAGCCACCACTGCCGCTGTATCACCACCACCAGCATCACTATGAGCAGTACCAGTCCCAGTCGCAGCCGCAGTCCCACTATGGTCACCTCTACCAGCACGAACAGCTCGTGTATCCGCGCGACGCACCAGACGACGCCGAGGCGTACTACGCGCGCGCGTCGCAAGCGAGCTCCGAAGACAGCAGCTACTCGTTCAGCGACCTCAACACGTTCGACGACCGCTTTGGGTCGGTCGCACTCAAGCGCTTGGCGCCACAGTCGCTCCCTTCGTCGTCGCACGTGCGGCCGAGTCGCCACCAGCTCTACTACGAGCCGCAAGCGCCGCCAGAGCGTGTGACGTACACGCCATCGAAGGTCGTGACGCACTTGCTCACGCGCAGTACCAGCGACGAGGACGGCGATGGCGCCAATGGCGAACTCAGTCGGAGCTTCGTCAGCACCGGATCGCTCGATGAGGCCTTTGACGCGTGCATCCGCGGGCTCCAGGACGACATCTCGCGCGCCACGACCACGCGCGTGAGCGACTTGGCACCAGGCGAGAGCTTCTGCAGCGACATCACGAGCTTCTTCTGCGAAGACCGACTGCCAGTGATGACCACCACCGCCATTGCAGGTGGTCGCAGCGATGGCTCGGGCGCAAGTGTGGCGCCGCGCGTGAGTGCGAGCAGCTCGAGCCCGTCGACAGTCGACGCGGACCTTGAGCTCTTGCTCCTGCACGACGACTTCTCGCTCCTCTGTCCCGAGACGCTGCAGCGCCAGCAGCAGCGCGCGTCGTCCATGGCGTCCGTGCACCAGGACGCCGGCGAGCAGCACAGCGTGTCCGTACCCGCGCCATCTGCACCGGCGCCAGAACCGGTACCAGCTCCAGCAGTCCGACTACAAACGCCACCGCCGAACGCCTTCGTCGCCGACGATGAGATCAACAACGATCAGGCTGACGGTGCAATGCACCGCCTCGCGAGCCACGCCGACTTGCTCGCGCTGCGACGACAGGTCGAAGGACTCCACAAGTCGCTCGAGGACGCGACGAGCCAGCTCCAGTACTACCAGTCGCGCGCAGCTCAAGGTTCGCGAACGCAGCGGACGGCGTCGACTGAGAGCGATGCATCGACGTCGTCGATTACACCAGCGTCTGCGCCAGTGGCGCCGTTGCCAGTTGACGCTAGTCGCCGAATGCGGCGCCGCGGGTCTGGGACGACCGCTACGAACAAAGACACTCGAGCGACTGCAGCAGCAGCACTTGCGAGCACCAGTCGACGAGCGGTCGGACGCCAGGACCCAGCGGTCGCGAAGCGCACTGAGACGTACGACGCACTCGTGTCGGAGCTCCACGAGCTCATGGGTTTGCCGACGCTCTCGCCGCGCGCCGCGCCGTGTTCGTGAATGTGTCTCTCTGTTGTCCCAATGCCAGTCCATGTGTGAGCGAATAGCACCTGTCGAGTCTGAATGCAGTCGTGTGTGTCCATTCGGTTGGCTTGTGGAGCAAGCGGTCGACGCTCGAGTGTCCTCGTACCTCCTGAAGTTTAAGTGTGCGTGAGTGTGTCTTGGGCACGAGCAGCGCATCCATCGACCCATTCATACTGTCAGAAGGAGTTTTGCAACACACACACACAACAGGACGCACTCGCCAGGACAAGCATGACGAAGATGTGGTGTTGTGAAGAAGCTTGAAACGTTGGGTGGTGGTGTGTGGTATTGAAGTCATGAACTGAGAAAAAGGTAGCCATTGGCCATCTTGAGAAGAAGATATTCTGTAGTGGATTTATTTGGTGAAAATTTGGAACAGCCATTCCGACCTCTTTTATTGCGGTTAGGGCTGCGACATTAAGCATACATTTTAGTGTATAACTATCGAATTGTCCGCGTTGGAAGGGATCCGATACATTCACAGGAGTCTAGCGATCGACCGATCACTTTGAGTTCGTATAGTTCATTCGAAATGTCCGCTTTGTACGCTCAATCATGCGCAAAATATCGTACAAACTATTTGTCTGGGTGGACTGCAACTGACTGACTGAACTCGCTGGTGGTGGTGGTTGGCTCTCATGAAGCCTCGACGTCGACTTGAGAGAGAGAGAGAACGCAATGACCGCAGTCTTGACCTGCCTCTGCTTGCTGTGCGTGCGATCGAACGAGAAAACACAGCCGTCGTATTTGCAGACTGTCGACTGAGGGCGAGCGAGAGCACGAGTGAGAGACTCGGTTGAGCTGGTCAAGGTCAGGGGCGCAAGGACGACAGTGAAGACGCCACCCAGCCAGCCACCCTGACTGCGCGCTATGCTATGCTAACTGTCTGGGCCACACGTTTGTCCGCGCAGTGGCCCTGATTTGTTGGATTTGCTGCTCCGACTCAAGCGTAGAGGCGGGCTGTGCGCGCGCTTGTTGCTGCTGCCTAGCGTCTCGAAGACGTTGACATTGACCAACTCAAACAAACTCGCGCACTCGAGCGCTCATGCAGTCGTGATGCTACGATGCTGGATGCGGTGCATCCGTGCGAGTTGAGCAAGTCGCAAGGCATGCGGATCGACCAAGAACACAAAAGCCCCAAGACTCGGGGTTCAAATGCAGTGGAGGCTGGTGAACCACACCATCGACAGGCGACAGAAAATCAGCCCATCTTTGCGGCTCCCTAACCCACAAATGCACTTGCACTTTGTAAGGCTCGTATTCTGTTTTGATAGTGATATAATTGAGGGAACACAATAGAGAGTGTAGTTCGTCGCGCCAGACGCTCGCTGAAAAGCGACATAAAGCGCAAGAGCGAGTGCTTCGCATTGAGCAGCACGAGCAGCAAGTAGCACGAGCGCTTCGTAGCAACAACAGGAGCAGACGCACGAGCAGCAGCAGTGCACAAGCAGCAGCAGCAGCAGTCGCTGTGCGCATTGACACGCAGAGCGACAGCGAGTCGATACTCGCCACAGCACCACAGCGCATCGAGCAGTCGGTTTTCAACACGCGCGACGCCATTGCGAGCAGCAGCCAGCAGCAGTAGGAGCGCCACGACCGCACAGAGAGAGACATACACAGTCACCACGATGCGGTGTCCACGCGTCATTTGCACTATTGTGCTCGTTCTCCTGAGCAGCAGTGTCGTAGCGACTGACGCGCGCCGGTCCTCCTCCTCATCGTCCTCGTCTTCTTCGTCGTCGTCATCCGCAACAACAGCAGCAGCAGGAGCAGGCTCGAGCGCGGGCTCAGCATCAGCGTCCGTGTCGTCGCGCAAGCCGACGCTCGAGTCGTTTGACAACGAGACCATCACGCTCAACTGCGAAGACCAGGGATTCTTTAGCGTCGCGGTGCTCGGGAAGCAGGGCGTGTTTTGCGTCGCGCAGCCGCCGTGCGCCGGAACGAGCAGCGCGATCACGCGCTTTGCCTGTCCGCGCGCAGGGCAGCGCGACGTCACTGGCAGCAACGCGCTCGTGCTCGGCAGCTGCTGCGCCGTGCTCCCGAACGGCGCGATCGGGTGCGTGAGCCTTGACAGCGCAGCGCTGAGTTCGCAGTGCCTCCCGGACCCTGCGTGGTACGCGCCAGTCGCGACGCCGCGCGTCTCGCGCGTGCTCGAGCCGACGCCGACGCCTGCGCCAGTCTCGTCTGCCCCGAGGACGAACGAGTCATCGGCACCAGCACCACAGACGCAGGCGCCGACGTCATTTGCGCCTCGATCGCCAAACAGCGACCCGGATGCTGGCGACCCGTCGCCGCAGCCATCGACCAGTGTGCCAGCGACAACAGCGCCGCTTCCAGCCACGTCGTCGCCTTCGCCGTCTTCAGCGCCAGCACCAGTGCCGTCTCCAGTCCCAATCACGTCGACACCAGTGACGCTGACGCCAGGACCGACACCGACGCCGTCGGATGTACCCACGCCAGCGCCAACACAGAGCCCCCCGCCGCGTCCTACGCCCAACCAGGGCTCGCAGGCGTCCGGGTCATCAGTCAATGACGCTGGCCGTGGCTCGACAACTGGTTCCGGAGTTGGCGCACCAGTGAGCTCGGACGCAGACGCCGGTTTTGCGCCCGCACCTACGACAACACCTCCAAACACGGCGGCGCTCGAGCAGGCCGACGCCGCGAAGAACGACTTTGCGACGCTCCAGCCGATCGTCGAAGACAAGACGTCGTCGAGTCCGCAGCCGACGGTGCATCGGTTCTCCGACCCTGTCGCGACGAGCCAGCCAACGAGCAGCTCATCGAGCGACGCGCGCGGCTCAGGCGCTGACAACGGACTCGTGTTCCTCGTCGTCGGCGCGATCGCGACAGTCGCAGTCGTCGTCGGCGCGGTGATGCTCCGGCGCGGCGCGCCAGACCGCGCGACGGTGTCGATGCAAGAGCTTGAGACTGGGACGCCGCGCGTGGCGCCGGCCGCCGGTCCCTACGGCGCGTCGGCGACACCGCGCGACGGCGAGGCGCTCATGTAGCAAGTGTAAGTGTAGTGGACGTGCGTAGGACGATCAGAGTTTTGAGACAACGAGAGGGCGTAAGCGGCGGCGCTCGAGGCGTCGGGACCGCTACGCCAGACCGCCAGCGGCGGTACGTAGGAAGAAGGAGAGAGAGCAAGCGCTCGAGTAGCAACAGTAGGACACAGTCGAATGGACAGAGAGAGAGAGAGCAAAGACAGAGAGAGAGATGGTGTTGCTATTCGCATCAGAGACGCGCGCGCTCGGGACAGCGCGCGTAGACCACAAGCGGGTCCGCTGCTGCGCGCGCATAGCGCTGTTTGAGAAACGCCACGGCCGCGCGCGCGTCAAAGCCCGAGTGAGCGACGTCAAAGCTGCTGCGGTGCTGCGTCAAGTGCGCCTCGGAGCGCGCGAGCATCGCGAGGATGCGCTGCGCAAAGTCCGAGACGTCGTCGTCGTCGTCCGTCTCGTCATTGCGCTCGCTTGCTGATAGTTCTGTCGGTACGTTGGCGTTGCTAGCGAGCGGACACGCGACGTCGCCGACGACAATGAACGCGGCGGCGGCAGCTGCTTGGACGTCTTCGAGGTGCGCGAGGACCGCGCGACAGACGCCGGCGTCCGCCTCGGGGACGTGCGCGAGGTCCGGCGTTGGGTGGAACACCGTGACGTCGTCTGCCAGCTCGTCGACTGCGTCGCTCGCACTGGCCACTGGCTCGGGCTCTGGCGCAGTGGTGATCGCTCGCTTGGCGCGGCGCTTGGACGCGTTCGACTTTGTCGACTGCGGCGTTGGAGCGACTGGCGCTAACGCAGCGGCGCGGCGCTTTGCCGCGACGCTCGCACTGATCACGACCGAGCACTGCGCGTGGTAGACTGAACACACGACGTCGAGGCGCCCTGGCGCGTCAAAGCGCCAGCCAAACGCGCTCCCAGCATGCAGCGTCGGCGTCGCGGTCTTGCGCACTGGCGTCGCGCCGCTCTCGTCAAACAGCGTCGCTTCGAGAGCGTGCTCCACGAGCGCCGGCGTGTCCTCGCCCACGCGCCAGACGACGACGTCGCCCTTGACGATCGCGACCTCGGGCGGCGAGAACGCAAAGTTGTCGAGCGTGATCTCGTGGACTTGCGCGCGCGGCGCGAGCGAACTGGCGATGGCGTCGAGCGCTAGCGGCGTTGGAAAGCAGTTCGCAGTGGCAGCGATTGCTGGTGCGTCGGCGCTCGGGACAAGACTGAAAGGACTGAACGCCTCGTCGTCCGAGCCCGACTGTGTCTCTTGACTCGACGACGCAAGCGAGCAGCGCTGGAGCGACTTTGCCGCCGCAGTCTCGAGCGCCACGCGCTTGCGCGTCTCGCGCTCCGTCGCTGCGAACGCCAGCTCGTCGTCGCTGTCGTCGCTCTCGCTGCGGAGACTCGGTCGAAGCGCCGGCACGTCGCTCGGGAGCGGCAACGACGACGGCGGCGGCGACGCTTTCACTTTCCAGAGCAGTGTCTTCAACAGACTCGCGCGCTTGCAACTGCTGCTGCTGCTGTTCGTTGGCTGGACGGGAGGACTCGGACCTGGTGCTTGAGCTGTGTCGATCTCTGCTGGCTCTGGCGTTGACTGTGCAGGTGCCACGCGCTTTGGACGCTTGGAGCGCTTTGGCTTGAGCGCTGGCTCCGCTGCAGGCTCTTGAACCGGCGCTGGCAGCTCCGGACCTGGTGCTGGAGCCTTTGCCGGACGCAGACTCTTCGCCTTCGGCGGCGTTGTTGGACTGACGGACGGTGCGTCTGGATGCTCTGGCGCGTCTGCTACGGGCTTGTGCTTCTTCTTCTTGCGCGCAGACGCGTGTGCGTCCTTTGCTGTCGCTTCAGGTCTCGGATCCGGACCTGTCGCGTCGCTGCTCTCTGCTCGTGCTGCAGGCTCTGCGCTGCGATGCTCCAGTTGGTTGTCGCTCTCGTCAACAGCGCTGCGACTACTGCGCTCCGATGCGCTGCTCTGGTTTGTACGCTCGCGCGCTCGGCGCGGCGGCGACGGCCGCTGCTTGAGCAGCTTTGCTGGCGCGACGCTGCTCACTGTCGCTTGCTCTGGTGCATCGTTGCTGCTGCTGGTCTCGCTCGTCGCTGGCGCTTTGCGGCGATAGCGCAGCCCTGCAGCGAGCGCATGGCGCGACGATGCGTACGCTAGATGAAGCACATACACAGATACGGCAGTCAGAGTGTGAGCGATCAACCCAAGAGCGCGTGCCGAGTCGATTGGTGTCACTCGCGCACGCACGTTTCTCTGGTGTCTTGCCCATTGCGTCTCAGTCAGTCTCTTTCTTTCGCTCGACGTCTCTCGCGTGTGCGAGCGAGCGTTCTCGTAGATGCGCGTGCGTGTGCGCGCGCGAGTGGGTCGGTCGGTGGATCGGTCGATGGGGCGCGTCGCTTGACGACTCGGCGCGCGTGCTCTCGTGAGAGTGAGAGTGAGTGCGTCTCGGCGCGTATGTGCTTCTGCTTGTCGAAAAGCTCAATAACAGAGAAACACTATAGTGAAGTAATCAAGTGCAAAATATGAGATCTGGTATTTCATAATAGCAATTCAAGTTCGATTCATAATAGGGGTTTCAATACAACAAGTCGATATGAGATGGGTGGATTTCTGGCGTGGGCCACGCCCGTTTCTTTACTTCTGGAAAACCGAGCGACTTCATCAAGGACGGCAGGCGCATGCTCGCAATGACGTGCTCGAGCGTCGGCGGCGTTCGCGTCGTTGAGGACTCGCGGCTTTGATACCAGCGTGTGCATTAAGAGCAGGAGCAGCATGGCGTGCATCAGTGGTGGTGCTTGGAGCGCATTTGGCACGTGTCGAACACCTCAGCTACTCGTTGACTGAGATCGCTGCATTGTGTGTGTATCAGTCCACATGACGATCTGATGGCTGGTGTCCGGACCACAGATCTGTCTACCCAAGCATGGTGCAGAAGGATCGACTAGTTCCATGAACATGCACTGCTATCGCCTTGAGCGGATCGAGTCTCTCGAGTGCGTGGACGTCTGAGTGCCTTGAGTCCTAGCGCCTTGGACTGTGAAGACCCGAACGAGCAACACGGTCACGCCATGCTCAAATGCAAGCACACAAACCGGCAGCTCGAAGACCACGACGAGCTCCGAATGCGCGCTGCTGCTGCTGCTGCATGACGCACCGAGTCGTGCGAGACGTCAGGTCCGCGGCGTCTGGTGCCTCTCATTGATAGAGAACCGCTATAGCGACAAAAGCGAGGGAACATTGATTCAGAGCTCTTCCTGGCTCAAACTGCTGCTGGCGCGATATCAGTGGTCGTCAAGCCGATCTATTGTGTCGACGTCGACTGCGTGACGCGTGACTCGCTGACCGCACGAGGACTCGCGATGCAGCGACTGTGCGCGACTACTGCAGTGCGCACGCGCCACTCGCTGCGCCGCGCGCCGCCGCTTGCGCTCCACACGCGCTTCGAGAGCAGCAGCGCCGCACAGGCTGTTGCTAGCAGCAGTAGCAGTAGCAGTGGCAGTGAAGATGCCGCGCAGCAATCGTTCGCTTTCGACTCGCTCGTTGCGGCGCCTGCGACGTCCGAGAGCGTGGCGCTGCGACTGCAGCAGTACTTTGCCGCAAAGGACCTGAACGCCGCGTCGCCGGCGCTGCGGAACCAGATCGTGCACTCGCCAGCGTTCGTGCACAAGCTCGGTCCGCTGCTGCAGTGGGCGTTCCAGCACCTGCCGACGCCATTAGCGCCAGATGCGAGCGCCAGTGTCAACACTAGCAGCCAGAGCGCTGCACCGGAGCAGGAGCGCGCGCCACTGCCGCCGTCCCAGACGCCACACAAGCAGCAGCAGCAGCAGTCAGCGTCCGAGTCGGCAGCGTCAGTGCCTCCACTCGCGCGCGACGCCGTTGCGACGCTCTTTGTGCTCCTCACGCCCTGGACCAACATCGCGCGCGACCGCATCTGGCGCAGCTACTTCATGCGGCAGTTCTTCCTCTCGCGCGCGCCGCTCGCCGCGTTCCTCCATGTCCTCGATCTCCACGCGTCTGTGCTGCCAGCGCACCGCGCGAGCACCGCGAGAGACACGGCGTTCATCGCCTCGGAGCTCGTGATCGAGTTCTGCTCGCGCGGACGCTTCACGGAGGCCATCGCTGCGTACGCTGCGCTGCCGCTGAGCGACCGCACGCGCCGCGACGTCGTGCAGATCTTCCAGGACCACGAGCAGTACGCGAAACTCGTGGCGCTGTACGACGCGCACAAGGCGCTGACAACGCCTGCAGCGCCGCTCGACCCGCTCCCGCTCCTGCACGCGCTCAATGTGCTCAAGCGCCACGACGAGCTCAACCGCGCGTTCCAGCAGCTCTCGCCAAAGGACCAGAGTCGCGCCGACATCCAGCAGCTCGTAGGGTAGTTAGCAGTAGTAGTACCACTAAGTAGTCCCATGGCCGCACTCGTGGTCTCGATCCAAGTGATGACGACACAAACACAGAGAGAGAGAGACATTGGTGCATCGGAAGGTGGTGCGTGGCACCACGATGAGTGGCTTTGTGCGTGAGCGAGCGTTGCTCTGTCTTGCAACAGCAACAGTCGAAGAAGGCATGAGCTCGAGCCAGGAGCTGCTAGACGTGCGAGTACGGACACGGCTGCAGCGCGCCAACAACAGCTCCAGTTCCTACGACGACACCAGCGGTGGCGCCAACTACAGCACCGACCATTGACCTAACTGAGACACCAACAAGTGCACCGCAAAGCGCTCCAATGCCTACACTGTCGACTGCGCCAACACCGACACCGACCAAACCAGTTCCATCGCCAACAACAGTGGAGCCGACGCTGCCACTGACGCCAGCATACTAGGCTCGTACCACAAGCGAACGGCATTCAGCCTATTGAGGCGATCCATCGATCGATCTACAGACGCTCGATCCGCATCACCTACCGCTTCAACCATTTCACCAACAGCGGCGCCAGGAGTCGCTCCACTTCGCTCTCGGTGTCGCTGTTCACGACACTCGAACGCACACACACTCGAGGCAACGAACCGACTCACACGATCACACGAGTGTGTACAGAACGAGTTGATGTATCGAGTTACGATTCGATTGTCAGAGTACGTCGCGCGAGCGATAGAGGAGCAGACGCCGCACGAACGTTGGGTTGGGTTGGTGCCACCAAGGAACGTGGCAGCAGTGACGTTGTGTCTAAACACAACGCGGCTTGGTCGGCGTCGGCTTCATTGTCGTCGGCGATGGTACTGGCTTGGTCTGCGACGTCGTTGGGGCCTTCGTCGTTGGCGCCGTCGTAGGGGCAACGGTTGGAGCCTTTGTTGTTGGGGCCTTCGTCGTTGGCGCCGTCGTAGGGGCAACGGTTGGAGCCGTGGTTGGCGTCCGCGTGAAGACCGGGGACATGGTGCCGCAGAGGCTTGCAAGCATCGCGCAGTATCGCGATACTCTTTGGCGCGAGGTGCTCAATGACGAGACGATCAAGAAGGTCGAAACTGCAACGCGCAAGTTCGGCCACTGTGTGCGCACGGATGGCGTCTCTGCACACTTGCTTCTCAAGCGGCCGCGCAACCGCATCGACCAAAAGCTCGTGTACGAGTTCGACCGGCAGACCGACATGAGCAAGGTCGTCGCGATCGACCCCGGCGTGCGCGTACTTGCGACAGCAATCACGTACTCACATCGGCAGCAGCAGCCGTGCGCACGTGACAACAGCACTACGTCGCGCTCGAAAGCCTACAAGCAACAAACCAGTCGTGAGCGACGCCAGCGCAAGCGCGCGAAAGCTCGTGCTCGACCACAACATGTGCGGCAGCAAGCGAGACGACCACGCGAACGTCGGCGCCGCCAGAGCAAACGTCGCAAGCGACGCAGCAAGAGACACAAGCAACTGCGAGACTCGCAGCAGCAGCAGCAACAACACAACCCTCGCAAGTGGCGATCTCGAGGCAAAGGTCGGCGTTTGCGTCGTCGCAGCTCGGCTCGTCATCGAGCGCAGCACACATCCGAGCCATGCGACCAAAGAACACAGCCAGAAGGCCACCAGCGGCGGCGCATGCAGCACCGCATTGAGCAACAACAACCGCAGCCACTGCCCGAGTACCAAGTTCAGCGCGTCACCTCCCGACAAGTGCGACACGAAGCTAGACAGCACGAGCACCGCGACTGGCTCGTGCGTCAAGACGTACGCGAACCAGCGATTGCAGTGATGCACAGCACATTCCCGTCGTGGAAGACTGTGGACGTGACCGTGCTGCTCGCTGCACTGCCGGTCATGTTCACCAGTCTGCCTGTGCTGCTGCAGTTCGATCGCGAACGAGCGCATCGATCGCGCCGCTTCAAACGCGACCGCTTCCAGATGCGAGCGATCGACGCCGCTGCCGTTCAACTTGCGCCAGATCCAGACACGGCAATCGCGCTCGGCCATTGGCGCGCGCAGTCGATCGTCCGTGGGCACAAATCACCGCTGTCGCAGTTCACGCACGCTCTACGTCAACGAGCAGCGGTGGTCCTCGTCGACGAGTTCCGCACGAGCAAGACGTGCTCCTCCTGCTTCTGCGCGCTCGTCGACTCCAAGTACGTGAAAGTGCACAGTGACGGCAGCACGACGACGACCAAGACATCCAACGTGCTCGAGTGCACAGCGTGTAACCTGAGCGCTCTCGGTCCGTCGACTCACTCCGATATGAAAGTGCGCTGGCACCGCGACGACAACGCGGCACGGAACATGCACACGATCGCACTCGCAAACATACATGGTCAAGAACGCCCAGAGCCATTCCAGCGAGGTCAAGCACAGTCACGCGCAGCAACAAGAGCAGCACAAGCAGCAGCACAAGCAGAAGAAGAAGAAGGGCTAACGCTTCTCCAGCGTGTGCTTCATAGCGCACTCCAACGCGCACTCGAACGCGCGCAGCACAAGGCACGACGAGCTCTCGCAGCAGTTCGGCACGCACGCGTGAAAGCAAGACGAGTTCGACAACAAACAGCAGCAACAACAGCAACTTGACCGCGCCTTTTGTGTGCGGTCAGTGGGTCGCGGCAGATGAGAGTCACCGAGTGGTTCTAACCATGGCGTGGCTCAGTGAGTCTGACACGCATCCACGCCGAGCAGTGCGAGGACTAGGATGACTAGAACGCACTTGTAGGTACGTTTAGGATGAAGTTCACTGACTGAACGAGCGCTACTTGCAGCAGCACTGGTTCGTGGAGATTCACACGTGGGTCCACGCGCTGAGCGAGAGCTACATCGACTTTCAGTGCGCGCACCCGCAGCAGCTCGTCGTGCGTCCGCTCGACGCGGTGTTTCACGACCTCGTGTCGCTCAAGACGAACGTCCGCGCGACTGCCGTAGACGCTGACGCGAGTCTATCATCGGTCAGTGCGCCGGCGAGTCCGAGCAAGAGTAGCAGTGACAGTGACAGTGATAACAGCAGCAGCAGCAGCAACAGCAGCAGCAGCAGCAACAGCAGCAGCAGCAGCAACAGCAGCAGCAGCAGCGGAAGTGGTAGTGAACCACGAGCCACCGCTGCAGTCGCGCCAGCGCTCGCGCTCGCGCATATCCAGAAGCTCCAGGACGCGTTCACAGCGCTTCGTATCGCAGCACTTGCGCGAGGCGACTTGCCAGCGCAGGTCCTCGCGTCGGCGCAGGTAGACAAGGAGCAGTAGTAGTAGCAACAGCAAGGCGAGACGCGCATGTACCTAGCAGAGGAGTGCTAGGAGTGCAGACGCCTCGGAAGCATGCACGCGTGCAAGTCGTGTGCGACTGACACGGTGTGCGTGTGTGCTGGTGTTACTGCCCAAGCGCCTTGTCTACGGACGAACGGCTTGATGCGATGATGACGGAGCTCGCTCGCAGCATCTCGGTCGATCATCATCGCCTGCTCTCTGCACGACAAGCTCATGCCTATCCTCATGGGCTTGCTCGTTGTCGTGCACGCAGATGCGATAGCATGTGCATTGAGCGTCGAGCGCTTTGGTCGATGGCACCAGCACACGCAGCAAGCGCTTCATCTTGATCTCGCGACGCACTCAAGACGCGCGTGATCGATCGATTAGCGCGCACTTGCTTGCGACTCGAAGTGCCTCGCGATCAGGACTCAGTGTGTAAACAGTCAACTCTCTGGCGTTGATTGGGACACGCGCGTCCGTTCAATTCGCACAGTTTACTTGTATCATGTATGCGGTCGCACGAATGTCATCTCGGCGGTGATCGGCTGACTCTCGCTGTTGCCACCTCGCATTCGATTTCCAGGATCCAATGACCGATGATCAATGACCGATGACCGATGGCCGATGGTCGACTGGAGCTCTTGCTCTGCATCGAGAGAGAGCGCACACTCGACGATTCGCCGTTTACTCCGCAGTTGATCCTCGCCACCACCACCAGCTTCTCTTCGTCTCGCAATGAAGACCTCCGCCGCTCTCCTCGCGCTCGCCGCCTCGGCCACTGTTGCGTCCGTGCACGCCGTTGAGCCGTGCGCGACGACGCCGCTCCGCGGCCTCCTCCTCGACAAGGCATGTGCCACTGGCTCGGGCGTCACCTGGAAGCCGTTCCGCAAGTACACGGCCGAGGAGATCGGCAAGATGTGCGCCGTGCCAGAGTGCCTCAAGCTGCTCACGTCGATCCGCGACCTGAACCCGAACGAGTGCACGATCCCGGGCGGCACTACTCCGTTCCTCTACGCCGACCTCCTCACGCCGTTCTTCAAGTGTGCGAGCACACCTACCACGGCCCCGACGACGGCACCAACGACGGCACCAACGACGGCTCCGACAACGGCGCCAACGACCGCTCCTACGACGGCCCCGACGACGGCCCCGACCACGGCTCCGACCACGGCACCAACGACGGCCCCGACGACGGCCCCGACCACGGCTCCGACCACGGCACCAACCACGACCCCGACCACGGCCCCGACCACGGCACCAACGACGGCGCCGACTGTCACGCCGACGCCAACGAAGCCAGTGCCATCACCAACGACGGTCGAGCCGACGCTGCCACCAAAGCCAGCGTGCTAAGTGCGCACTGATACAAGCGAACGCCACTCGCTCGATCAACCAATTGATCGGTTGACCCTACGATTGAACGATTGATGCGCTCGCTACACGACGCCAGCGCTGCTACAGTAGTTCCTCACTCTCGTAGTCGCTCGTGCGTCGTACGTCCAAGTACATCGAATCTTTCCATGTAGTTTGTCTAGTGTGCTCTTGTGCATGATGGACAGACTAGAGTGAGTCGAATGGGGTGCACTCGACCTTGTCAAACTCCACGTACGCTTTGTGCCTGAGCTTGCTGGCATGCTTGACATGCTTGGACGACTCCATCCGAGCACAAGGTCGATCAGAGCATGAGCACACATCCATCAGCACACAATGGCCGACAAGAAGCAGCTCGATGAGACGGTTGTCGAGGTCGACGCGCACGACGGCCGCGGGTTCCAGCCGGTTGATGCCGCTGCGGCGCAGGTCGCGAACCTGAACGTGCACGACGACGACGAGGAGGACCTCGAGGACGACCTCGCGTCGCTCCCAGCGAACGTCCAGCTCCGTCTCGTGGCGCTCCGCAAGCTCCAGGAGCAGCAAGCCGAGCTCGAGGAGCAGTTCGAGAAGGAGCGCAAGCTCCTTGAGCTCAAGTACGAGAAGCTGTACCAGCCGTTCTACAGCGAGCGCGCGGCGATTGTCTCGGGCGCGAAGGAGGTCGAGGCGGTCGTGAACGGCGAGGGCAAGACTGAGGGCGAGACCGAGGAGGAGCGGAACGTCAAGGGCGTCCCGGGCTTCTGGCTCCGCGCGTTCATGAACCACTCGGCGCTCGCGGACTTGATCCACGAGCGCGACTTGCCGGCGTTCGAGTACTTGGTTGACGTGCGCTCGGCGTCGCACGAGGATGACAACGGCTTCAAGCTCGAGTTTGACTTTGCGGAGAACCCGTTCTTCACGAACAAGACGCTGTCGAAGGAGTACGAGATCGGCGACGCGTCGGACGCCGGCGAGGCCGTGCTGAGCAACGTCATTGGTACGGTGATCGAGTGGAAGGAGGGCAAGAGCCTGTGCGAAGTGACGAAGAAGGTGAAGCAGCGCGCGAAGGGCGGCAAGGGCGAGACGCGCGTCGTGAACCGCACGGAGCCGTGCGAGAGCTTCTTCCAGTTCTTCACGCCGGTCGACATGCCGTCGGACGAGGAGGACGAGGACAACGACCTGATCATGCGCCAGCTCACGGGCGACTTTGAGATCGGCTTCTTGATCCACGAGACGATCATTCCGCAGGCGCTGCTCTGGTTCACGGGCGAAGCGGTCGAGGACGAGGACTCGGAGTACGATCCAGAGGACGACTACGACGACGATGAGGAAGACTCGGACGAGTCGGACGACGACGCCCCGCGCGCGCCGAAGGGGAAGAAGAAGTTCCCGGCGCTCGAAGGCGCGGCGTCGACCGAGAAGCCGCCAGAGTGCAAAAACCAGTAAGTTAGCGATCTACATATCCCCTTGTGCGCACCGACAGTCGCAGCAGTGAGTCGAGTCAGCAGCGAATGCGCACTTGATGTGTTCAATACACACACACACATCTCCGCTTCATTCCTTTCAGAATCTCGTCATTCGTTGCATTTGTGTCGTTGACGGAGCGTCTTGAGTGTCTTGCTTGTCTACATAGACAACCGAGCGAACACGTAAGAGCTCGTGCACGTGTCGAGACGACTGGAGCGAATGCAAGTGCAAGAGTGTGATTGTGAAGCCATTGTACGTCGTGACCATCCGTTTTGAGACTGAAGCCAAACTGATTATCTGCGATTCGCACTTAATGAGATCTACTTGTGTTGAGTATGCTGCATTTCAATAACTGATGCGAGTAGATTTGATTGATTGATGGTTTCCTATTCTAGTCAAGTCGTTGCAAATAGGTTACTTGTTTTCGGACCTTGTTACTAATTAGTCACTCAAACTATTTCACGTTACTAAACGGTCGCTCCACGACTTGGCAACATTGAATTTTACCAAATCTCAAATGAGCGACCTAGAGCAGAATAGCAACATCAAGCCCAGAACAACTTCTACACCTTTTCAACTTCCGTCACAGAAACTCACAACTCCGTTGTAGAAATGGTCAACTATATTATAGACGCTGTGTAAAATACGACAATTCGAATCAGGACTTTTTGGGTATGATCACAAACGAATAATCCGGCAGTAATTGGAATATTCAAGAACATTGATGCAGAATGTGAATACAAACATTGTGTTTATTTTACTACAAACACATCCTCCATCACCACTGCTGGACTGTGAAAGCGACTACGTGTTGTGATATTGTGATGTAGGAAAACAACACTTTCAAAACCGGGTCGACCAAGAAGTAGGATCGACCCTGGGCGCTAACACACTCGTACTGAAATGCAAGCACTCAATATAGGCGTGGCACTGGCCAGTCGCTCACAATGTGTATTCCTTTTAACGAGTTGTTTTGATTTGAAGATAGGAGGAGCACCGCGAGAGTGAACCAACATATGCAAGCCGAGACTCAGACCGGGAGTTGAGATAAAGACCAATGAGCGTTCCACAAGCCGGGACTTCACTGGGATGGCACGCCCAGGACCGGTGACTATACAAAATACAAGAATACAAGAGTCACACAAACTCATACACACTGCAAACGGCAAGACAATTCAAGCAAAACAGTAGTAAACGCTGGATCCAGGTTCGCACTATGTAGATCCGTTCACACTTACACTTGCTCTACTATAAAAACGACGATCGTGAGAAGCAAGACTGGGGCAAGAATATACAAAATTGGTTCTCTGGCCTGGCCAGGTCCTCACTCAATCACTCGGAAGCACTTCACCACTAAACACACGGAGTTTCAGGCAAGCAAAGCGAGATTATGTGTAGGCACACCAACACACGGAGTCTGGCGTACCTGAGCCGGAAGAGGAGGGCGACTTAAGCGGAAGAGGGAAACGGCTACTAAATTGGCTCAAGGTGCGGTAGTTTTGGACGGGATTGCCTGCTTGGAGCCGGATCCGAGAAGACGGTCTGCGCTGGGCGTGCGAAACCGGGTTGAGAACGAATCTGCTTGGTGTAACTCTTTGGTCGGTTCTGCCAGTTGCCAGTATGAACGCGGCTGCGCGCCTCGAGAACGTACGCGCCCGGGTCGGGTTGGAGCGGAGGCGATTGGCCCGCGGTAGCAATACCACAGCGTGTTGTGCAGAGTCTGCACAACTCTTCAGCGATCGTCTCGTTCACATGCACATCCGCAGTGTAAGCGAGAACGCCACAGCTGGAGCTCTTGATCTACACCGTCGCTGGCCGAGGGAGTTTCTACTGTCTGCGAGTAGATAAATGTGGCTTGATGGCGGCCTTCAGAGTGGAGTAGACATTTTCTGTAATGTTCAGCATAGGTGAGAAAGGTCATAGACGCAGCACATGCATCACAGAACTCTTTCTCACCCAACACACCCATACTACGACTATGACAATGCGCAATATTCAGTACTACCACGGTTTCATTTAGCACGTAATACTACCAGCGCCGCGCTGGAGACGCCGCATGACCGCCTGACACGCCTTGTCAAGTTGCCAATCTGACACTCCCTGTGACTAATTACATCTTCTCCGATGTACGCGACGATGTGTACGTTGACGCCTTTCGAGTCGGCGACGAATTTGCGCGCTCTTATCCCCTTCGTGATACGGCAGACACTGCACGCACACCAATGCTGTAGTTCGTTTAGTTGAAGTAGAGGGCGTGCTTGACTTCCGAGAGTTGCTGCATGAGCGCAAGCATGTACTCTCTTATCTTGAGCTTATTGCTATCGTGTGTATGTGTTTGCTACCACAGTGAACTGACTTGACTGTGAAACTGTAACCGCTAATCGCCATATTCAAAGTACATGCTTGCGCTCATGCAGCAACTCTCGGAAGTCAAGCACGCCCTCTACTTCAACTAAACGAACTACAGCATTGGTGTGCGTGCAGTGTCTGCCGTATCACGAAGGGGATAAGAGCGCGCAAATTCGTCGCCGACTCGAAAGGCGTCAACGTACACATCGTCGCGTACATAGGAGAAGATGTAATTAGTCACAGGGAGTGTCAGATTGGCAACTTGACAAGGCGTGTCAGGCGGTCATGCGGCGTCTCCAGCGCGGCGCTGGTAGTATTACGTGCTAAATGAAACCGTGGTAGTACTGAATATTGCGCATTGTCATAGTCGTAGTATGGGTGTGTTGGGTGAGAAAGAGTTCTGTGATGCATGTGCTGCGTCTATGACCTTTCTCACCTATGCTGAACATTACAGAAAATGTCTACTCCACTCTGAAGGCCGCCATCAAGCCACATTTATCTACTCGCAGACAGTAGAAACTCCCTCGGCCAGCGACGGTGTAGATCAAGAGCTCCAGCTGTGGCGTTCTCGCTTACACTGCGGATGTGCATGTGAACGAGACGATCGCTGAAGAGTTGTGCAGACTCTGCACAACACGCTGTGGTATTGCTACCGCGGGCCAATCGCCTCCGCTCCAACCCGACCCGGGCGCGTACGTTCTCGAGGCGCGCAGCCGCGTTCATACTGGCAACTGGCAGAACCGACCAAAGAGTTACACCAAGCAGATTCGTTCTCAACCCGGTTTCGCACGCCCAGCGCAGACCGTCTTCTCGGATCCGGCTCCAAGCAGGCAATCCCGTCCAAAACTACCGCACCTTGAGCCAATTTAGTAGCCGTTTCCCTCTTCCGCTTAAGTCGCCCTCCTCTTCCGGCTCAGGTACGCCAGACTCCGTGTGTTGGTGTGCCTACACATAATCTCGCTTTGCTTGCCTGAAACTCCGTGTGTTTAGTGGTGAAGTGCTTCCGAGTGATTGAGTGAGGACCTGGCCAGGCCAGAGAACCAATTTTGTATATTCTTGCCCCAGTCTTGCTTCTCACGATCGTCGTTTTTATAGTAGAGCAAGTGTAAGTGTGAACGGATCTACATAGTGCGAACCTGGATCCAGCGTTTACTACTGTTTTGCTTGAATTGTCTTGCCGTTTGCAGTGTGTATGAGTTTGTGTGACTCTTGTATTCTTGTATTTTGTATAGTCACCGGTCCTGGGCGTGCCATCCCAGTGAAGTCCCGGCTTGTGGAACGCTCATTGGTCTTTATCTCAACTCCCGGTCTGAGTCTCGGCTTGCATATGTTGGTTCACTCTCGCGGTGCTCCTCCTATCTTCAAATCAAAACAACTCGTTAAAAGGAATACACATTGTGAGCGACTGGCCAGTGCCACGCCTATATTGAGTGCTTGCATTTCAGTACGAGTGTGTTAGCGCCCAGGGTCGATCCTACTTCTTGGTCGACCCGGTTTTGAAAGTGTTGTTTTCCTACATCACAATATCACAACACGTAGTCGCTTTCACAGTCCAGCAGTGGTGATGGAGGATGTGTTTGTAGTAAAATAAACACAATGTTTGTATTCACATTCTGCATCAATGTTCTTGAATATTCCAATTACTGCCGGATTATTCGTTTGTGATCATACCCAAAAAGTCCTGATTCGAATTGTCGTATTTTACACAGCGTCTATAATATAGTTGACCATTTCTACAACGGAGTTGTGAGTTTCTGTGACGGAAGTTGAAAAGGTGTAGAAGTTGTTCTGGGCTTGATGTTGCTATTCTGCTCTAGGTCGCTCATTTGAGATTTGGTAAAATTCAATGTTGCCAAGTCGTGGAGCGACCGTTTAGTAACGTGAAATAGTTTGAGTGACTAATTAGTAACAAGGTCCGAAAACAAGTAACCTATTTGCAACGACTTGACTAGAATAGGAAACCATCAATCAATCAAATCTACTCGCATCAGTTATTGAAATGCAGCATACTCAACACAAGTAGATCTCATTAAGTGCGAATCGCAGATAATCAGTTTGGCTTCAGTCTCAAAACGGATGGTCACGACGTACAATGGCTTCACAATCACACTCTTGCACTTGCATTCGCTCCAGTCGTCTCGACACGTGCACGAGCTCTTACGTGTTCGCTCGGTTGTCTATGTAGACAAGCAAGACACTCAAGACGCTCCGTCAACGACACAAATGCAACGAATGACGAGATTCTGAAAGGAATGAAGCGGAGATGTGTGTGTGTGTATTGAACACATCAAGTGCGCATTCGCTGCTGACTCGACTCACTGCTGCGACTGTCGGTGCGCACAAGGGGATATGTAGATCGCTAACTTACTGGTTTTTGCACTCTGGCGGCTTCTCGGTCGACGCCGCGCCTTCGAGCGCCGGGAACTTCTTCTTCCCCTTCGGCGCGCGCGGGGCGTCGTCGTCCGACTCGTCCGAGTCTTCCTCATCGTCGTCGTAGTCGTCCTCTGGATCGTACTCCGAGTCCTCGTCCTCGACCGCTTCGCCCGTGAACCAGAGCAGCGCCTGCGGAATGATCGTCTCGTGGATCAAGAAGCCGATCTCAAAGTCGCCCGTGAGCTGGCGCATGATCAGGTCGTTGTCCTCGTCCTCCTCGTCCGACGGCATGTCGACCGGCGTGAAGAACTGGAAGAAGCTCTCGCACGGCTCCGTGCGGTTCACGACGCGCGTCTCGCCCTTGCCGCCCTTCGCGCGCTGCTTCACCTTCTTCGTCACTTCGCACAGGCTCTTGCCCTCCTTCCACTCGATCACCGTACCAATGACGTTGCTCAGCACGGCCTCGCCGGCGTCCGACGCGTCGCCGATCTCGTACTCCTTCGACAGCGTCTTGTTCGTGAAGAACGGGTTCTCCGCAAAGTCAAACTCGAGCTTGAAGCCGTTGTCATCCTCGTGCGACGCCGAGCGCACGTCAACCAAGTACTCGAACGCCGGCAAGTCGCGCTCGTGGATCAAGTCCGCGAGCGCCGAGTGGTTCATGAACGCGCGGAGCCAGAAGCCCGGGACGCCCTTGACGTTCCGCTCCTCCTCGGTCTCGCCCTCAGTCTTGCCCTCGCCGTTCACGACCGCCTCGACCTCCTTCGCGCCCGAGACAATCGCCGCGCGCTCGCTGTAGAACGGCTGGTACAGCTTCTCGTACTTGAGCTCAAGGAGCTTGCGCTCCTTCTCGAACTGCTCCTCGAGCTCGGCTTGCTGCTCCTGGAGCTTGCGGAGCGCCACGAGACGGAGCTGGACGTTCGCTGGGAGCGACGCGAGGTCGTCCTCGAGGTCCTCCTCGTCGTCGTCGTGCACGTTCAGGTTCGCGACCTGCGCCGCAGCGGCATCAACCGGCTGGAACCCGCGGCCGTCGTGCGCGTCGACCTCGACAACCGTCTCATCGAGCTGCTTCTTGTCGGCCATTGTGTGCTGATGGATGTGTGTGTATGAGTGTGAGAGCGAGAGCGGGCGAGCGAACGAGTGCACGAGCTGCGGCCGGGGCGTCTAATGGCAATGTGCGCAGTGGCGAAGAAGAAGAAGAGCTCGCTCGCGCGGTCGAAGAAGACGACGACGAGGTGGGTGGCGCCAATCAATCGTCTGAGCCAAGTGGTGTGCGAGTCGCGGGAGATGCGCTGATGTTTTCTCTTGCTCTCCGTAAGTACGAATGTGTGTGTGTAAAAACCAACGAGTTTTTTACACTTGCTGTAAATACGTGTTGACGTTGATTCCTGGCACTGTGACCACAATGATGCGCTCATTTCCCTCGCAAAACGGCAATGATTGTGACCCACACACAAGACCCTCACTCGACACGACAGCAGTCAGATCAGGAGCCACAGAGACGACGACAACAACACCATCGACGATCGATCGACAGACGAGAGCCGACGCGAATGGCGATCCTCGACACGACCACGAGCAGCAGCGGCAACGCAAACGCGAGCAGCAGCAGTAGCAGCACGAAGCGCCGCGTCGCGTACTTTTACGACTGTACGTGCATGCATGCGTGTGTGTGTCTGCGTGCACTCTTATGTGTTGCACTCTTGCGCTGTCTGGCAGTGCTTCCGTGCGCATCCACGAGCAAACAAGCAGCTGACGTGACGGTGTCAATCTGAATGACTGAACGAACGATGAGCAGCGGAGATTGGCAACTATCACTATGGACAGAACCACCCGATGAAGGTACGTCCTGCGCGTGTATCCATCCATCCATCCACTTGTCAATGCGCGGCGCTCACTTGTTTGACACCATCAACATCACGACTACTGCTGCTCTAGCCACATCGTGTGCGTATGGCGCACAACCTCATTGCGAACTACGGCCTCACGAAGCACATGGAGATCTTTGTACGCCCTCTGTCCGTTGATCATCGTCGTCTCGTTCGACTCTCGATTGCCTCGTTCGCTGACACGTCCTGTCCGTACTGCTCGCTGCTGTATCTAGCGCCCGCGCCTTGTCGAGTGGAACGAGCTCACGCGCTTCCACTCGGACGACTACATCCACTTCTTGCGCCTCGTGACGCCCGACAACATGCACGACTACCTCCGACAGCTCCAGCGCTTCAACGTCGGCGAGGACTGTCCAGTCTTTGACGGCGTCTTTGAGTTCTGCCAACTCTACGCCTCGGCGTCGATCGGCGGCGCTGCGAAGCTCAACGACGCATCGGCCGACATTGTGATCAACTGGTCTGGCGGCTTGCACCACGCAAAGCGGTCGGAAGCGTCGGGCTTTTGCTACGTGAACGACTGCGTCTTGGGCATCTTGGAGCTCCTGAAGACGCACCAGCGCGTGCTGTACATCGACATTGACATCCACCACGGCGACGGCGTTGAAGAGGCGTTCTACACGACGAACCGCGTCATGACGTGCTCGTTCCACAAGTACGGCGAGTACTTCCCCGGCACGGGCGACATCAAAGACATTGGCTACGGCGACGGGAAGAACTACGCCGTGAACTTCCCATGCCGCGACGGCATGGACGACGAGAGCTTCACGATGATCTTCCGGAGCGTGATTGCGAAGATCATGGAGCACTTTGCCCCGGGTGCCGTCGTGCTGCAGTGCGGCACGGACTCGCTCTCGGGCGACCGCCTCGGGTGCTTCAACCTCTCGGTCAAAGGCCACGCAGACTGCGTCGCGTACGTCAAGAGCTTCAATGTCCCGACGCTCGTGCTCGGCGGCGGCGGCTACACGCTCCGGAACGTTGCGCGGTGTTGGTGCTACGAGACGTCGGTGCTCACGGGCGTGGACGTGCCGGACGCGATGCCGTACAACGACTACTTTGAGTACTACGGTCCCGAGTACCGCCTCCACATGCCCGTGAGCAACATGGAGAACCTCAACACACCCACGTACTTGAACGACATGAAGCGCATTCTCCACGAGCAGCTCCGTCAGATCGAACCCGTGCCGAACGTGCCGTTCCACGACGTCCCACCGCCAACGGGCGTCGACGCGAGCGCTGTGCGCGATCGCGAACAAGACGACGTCGAGATGATGGATGTCTCGGGCGAGAAGCTCGCGCAGCGCTCGATGCGTGAGAGCGCGCAGCACGGAGCCGAGTTCTACGACTGAGGATCGTGTGATGGATGACGATGACGAGGATGACGAGGAGGGCAGAGGCGTTGAGTGAGAGACTGTACGACGAAGAGAACGAGAGAACGACAGGGAGGGAGCCACTTACAGACACAAATGAATGAATGGCAGCTCCTGACGTGCGTGAGCGCTCTCCGTCGCACAAAGACGCATTAGAGCTTACGAAGAGCTCATGAGGAAGTAGGACACGAGCGTGATGTTGGTTGATGTGGATGCGTGATAGAGAGGTGTTGTCTACCTCTGTATTATAGCTTCTCGTTTGAAACAGGGTTTATGTGCGCCACGTGACGCAAGCGTCCTCCGTCGCATACAAAATCCAAGTGCTTTCATTTTACTTGGCATTTGTATGCTCTGGATAGTGTTCTCGACCCAAGAGGCAAGACAAGAGCCAGAAGCAAAGAAGCTCATCGTGCCCAAGAAGCTCGCGGTCGTTCGTCTCGACCTCTCTCTTCATCACCAGCACCTCTGCAAGCACCTCCATCATGTCGTCGCAAGCGTCGCTCAAGATCGCGTACAACGGCGAGATCCACCGCAGCCGCGTGGACCTGAACGTGTTCCACTTGCGCGACCTCGAGCGCCTCGTGGCACAGACGTTCCAGCTCGAGCCGTCGGCGTTTGTGATCCAGTACACGGACGCCGAGGGCGACCGCTTGAACGTGAGCTCGGACGCCGAGTACGCCGAGGCGTGCCGCGTCTTCCTCACGCAGAGCAACGACGCAGTCAAGAGCCTCAAGTTCGTCGCAGTGTCGCGCCACCAGGCGGCGTTCCAGGAGAAGGTCACGGACCCGATCGTGACGTCGATCGAGCAGCTCATTGCGGCGCTCAATGTGACGCTCGAGAAGGTCAAGAGCGAGCACTGGGCCGCGCACGCGCACACAACAGGCGACGCGCTCACGCACGCAGCGCTCGATGCGCGCGAGTCGCTCGATGCTGCGCGCCACGCCGTGGAGGCGTTCCCGCTCGAGCACAAGGCGCCAGCGCCGGCGGCCGGCAACAAGAGCGCCGCCGAGGGCTTCTCGTCGTTTGCGCAGGGCCTCGTGGGCCAGATCAAGCAGTTCATTCCCGAGAAGAAGGACGCCGCACCAGCAGCACCAGCAGCGGCTCCAAAGCCCGAGCCAGAGGTGAAGGCGCCAGTCGCAGTCCCAGCGCCAGCGCCGGCGCCGATCGCAGTGCCAGCCGCGCCAGTGCCGGCGGCCCCAGAGGCGCCAGTCGTGGCTGCAGGCGTGCCAGTGGCGTTCTCCGAGTCGGAGCTCAAGTGGGCGGACGAGCTCTCGCTCGTGCACAACATCTTCCCGAACGTCAGCTCAGCGCGCGTGATCGACATGCTCGAGCAGTGCGACGGCAACGTGAACGTCGTGCTCAACACGCTCATGGAGGACGCGTAGGCTCGCGTTTGCACGTGACGCACGCGACGTCCAGCGCTTCATCTATTCATCCATCCATCCATCCATTCATCTCTTTCTTCCTTCCTGTTGTTGCCCTCATCCTCGTTGTTGGTCTTGAGCTGTCGGAGCGAGCGTCCTGCCATCAGCCGAGGTCGTGTGCCATTGCGATCGTGTGCCATCATAGACAAAGATCGCATTGCAGACTTTCCGCTAGTGCTATAACCAAGGGATGCTCCCTTATTTATAGCACTATTGAATATCTCACTGACCGCTTGGCGCTCATAATCCATCCATCCGCTATCACGCGACGAGTGAGTGAGTGAGCGAGAGCTGCTCGTCGAGACGCCATGGCGCGCGACACCGGTGCGTCTCTCGCTATTCCTACGAACACAGGCGATAGACACTTCTGACCGCTCTCACGTACTGCTCGATAGAGGAAGCGCTGAATGCGCTCGATGCGTGGGACGCAACGATCGACGACCCGCAGTGCGACGAAGACGACGCGCTCGAGGCGTACGAAGAGGTCATTGGCGTCGCGAGCGCGCCGACGCAGAGCGCGGATGCAGTCCGAAGCCTCGCTGTGCGGGTCCTCACGGCGCACTTTGCCAAGTTCCCGCACGTGCACATGAACGTCATTGACGTGCTGTTGACACTCAGCACGACAGTGCAGTCGCAGTCGGTGCGCGTGCACACGATCCGGTCGCTCACGCAGATCACGAACGCGTCTACACCGCTCGCGCCCGAGTGCGTCGAGCGCATCCACTCGGCCGTGACGTCGCTCGCGGAGACGGAGACGTCGGGCGTCGTCATGCGCCACCTCACAGCGCTCGGGAAGGCGCTGAACGAGCGCCGCGCCACGTCGAGTGCCGCTGCTACGACTGCACCACCGCAGTCAGCGAGTGACCGCCCAGCGACACCAACGTCTGCGTCTGTAGAAAAGCCAACGCCCGCAGCGCCAGCAGCAAAGACGCCGGCAAAGCGACCGAGCGAGCGCGAGGCACCGGCCAAGGCAAAGACTGAGCAGCCGACCGCTTCATCAACGCATCCAGCGCCGCAACAGACGACTCCAGTCGTACAAAGTCGCGAACGTGAGCGCCACGGCGACAGCGAGCGCGCGAGTCACCGCTCGGAGCGTTCTGGTCGGAGCCGGAGCTCAGAGCGTCGTGGTCGGAGCCCCGAACGTCCTGTTCGCAGCCCTGAACGTCCTGCTCGTACACCAGAGCGACCGGTCCGGAGCCGCAGTTCGGAGCGCACGCCGAGTGGGTCTGCGCATAACGAGTCGCAGCAGCGCCAGGGTCGCGACCGACTGCTCTCGGAGGAGAGCGAGCGCCGCAAGCGCATCGAGGAGCGGCCGTTCGGGATGCCAGCGAACGCGCTCTACTGCCCGCCGTGCCCGTACTTGTTCATTGGGAACGTCCCGATCAACGCGCGCCAGGCGGAGCTCGCTGCGTACTTTACGGCGGTCGACCCAACGCTCTTGACGTCGCACGTGCAAGTGAAGTTCCCGACGCGCGTGCCACCGTCGACGCTCCAGGCCACGGGCCCGCGCGCGCCGTACGGCTACGCGTTCGTCGGCATGGCGTCGACCGAGCTCGCGATGGACGCGATCCGGTACGTGCGCACGCACCCGTTTGAGGGCCGGACGCTCACTGCGTACTTTGCGCGCGGTCCGGCGTGCCCGACGCTCGCGTTCGTCGAGCGCAGCAAAGCGTGCGCGAGCATGGAAGAGGACGGCGCCGTGCGCGCGATCGACTTTGCGCGCGACCAGCGCCTCTGGCGCCGCTTGTGCGAGACGCTGCGGTCGTTTGGCGCGTTTGACGACGTCGGCGCTGGCAAAGTGCGCTTCCGCAACCTCGACAGCGCAAAGGACGTGATCCGGAAGCACTACTTGGTTGTCAACGGCTTGGAGATCATCCCGATCTACGAGCCCGAGGAGCAGCTCCGATTCGACAAGACGCGCACCGGCGACGCGGAACCGCACTTTGCGCTCAAGTCTGGCCGCATTGGTACGTTTGCGACACGTTGCTTTTGTGATATGTGACGTTGGCGTTGCAATTTATCTGACACATTTGCTACTCTTGTGTGCGACGTTCTAAATGAAACAGTCGGCGACCGAGAAAGTGCGCACCAAAGCGGCCGTCCGCGTACATCGAGCGACGCGAATCGCCCGAGTCGCCGTGGTCGATCGCCGAGTCCAGCAGCGCGCCAAGGAGGTCGCGGTCGCTCGCCATCGCGCTCGCCGCCGCGTGGCCGTCGTTCGCCGTCCAAGTCGCCCGAGCCTGCGCGCGGTCGCTACGGCGCGCGTGACATGAGCATGTACGGACCTGGACCAGGACAACGTGGCGCCGATGCGCGCAGATCGCCTGAGCGCCCGCGTCCAGGGCCGTCGAGTGGCGGTGGCGGCGCAATGTCGCGGTACGGTCCGGCGCAATCAGAGCGTTCGAGTGCCGGTGACGGAGCTCGTGACGAGCGCCGTCCAAGCGACCGATCCGGTGCAACGCGCGAGAGCCGCGTGTCGCCGCCCCGTCGGCGCTACTCGACAGTCACGAGCACGAGTCGCAGCCGCAGTCCGCCAGTTGCACGCCGTCGGAGTCCGAGTCCGTACCAGCGTCGCCGCAGTCCGCCAGTTGCGCGTCGTCGGAGTCCGAGTCCGTACCAGCGCCGCCGCAGCCGCAGTCCTGGTCGCCGAGTGCACTCGAGCCGCGATGACGACCGCTCGCTCGCAGACATCGCCCGTGAAGAAGCCGAGCGTGTTGGTGGCGATGACCGCTCGCTCGCTGACATTGCTCGGGAGGAAGCGGAGCGTGTTGGCGGCGACGAGCGCTTGTTCGCTGATATTGCCCGTGAAGAAGCCGAGCGTGTTGGTGGCGATGACCGCTCGCTCGCTGACATTGCGAAAGAGAAAGCGGGGCGCCTTGGGAGTGACCGCTCGCTCGCTGACATTGCGCGCGAAGAAGCCGAGCGACTCGAGCCACCGACGCCGTCGCGCCGTGATGGACCGCCACCACCGCCGCCTGGCCACTTTTCGCGCTACAGCGACGGGCGGCGACCAGAACACCCACCGCCGCCGCCACCGCGCGGTATGAACGCCCGTGCGCCGCGCAGTCGGAGCCGCAGTCCACTTCCGCGTCCAGCGCGTGAGCGCTCGCCCGTGCGCAGTCGCCCTGACCGCGAGGCAAACAGCGCCTCCCGCCACCACGAACGCCGCGAGTCAGACGTCGATCACCGCGGTCGCTCGCCGCCTCGATCGGCTGCGACGGCGCGCTACGGTCCAGCGCCAGTCGAGCGCCGTCGTAGCCGCAGCAACTCGCGTGGCCGCGCCGATGACCGTGAGCTCCAGCGCGACCGTCGCCATGACCGCAGCCGCGACGCCAACGACACCGGTGAGGACCAAAACCGACGCGACCGCGAGAACCGCCAAGAGCGTGCGCGTTCGCCGCCAGCCAAGCGCGGCCGGTCGCGTTCGCCGTCGCTTGTGCGTCGCGACGCTCGGAGCTCGAGCCGTGACGCGAGCCGCAGCCGCCGCGCGCGCAGTCCTGGTTCCAAGCGCTCAGGTCCGAGTCGCCGGAGCAACAGCATCGACCGCGTGAACGAGAAGAGACGTCGCGTCGAGAGCGACGACGCTGTGGTGCTGCGCGACTCGACTGGCGCTGCGGCGCTCGACGACATGGACGAGATGATGGTCGACTACGAAGAGGACGACTGAGTGTGCGACAACGACGAGAGGCTCTTTGCTCCGAGTGGTTTAAGACGCCGAGCGACGCGCGTGCGCTTGGCTGTGCGTTTGGACTTGAGAAGCGACCGCGTGGCGCCACGCGAAGGCGCGCGAGCAGCAGCAGTACGAGCACCAGCCGCCGCTGCTCGCGCGCGTGTATGAAGCATTTGCATTCGACTCGTTTGTGTTCATGCGCTCTGCTCGCTCGATCGCCTCGCCACGTTCCGTGGAGCTGCAGACGCAGTGGCGCCGACGCCGCTCTTTGAACCACAAGCGCCGCTATCATCAGGATTGTCACCACTGCGTCTGCTGCGCGTGGCGTCTCTGGACGCCGCAAGCTACTCGACTGTTTAGCGTCTTTGCGTCGTCTCGCTCGCCGCTCGCGTGCCTTGCTCTCTTGCTCTTGCTCGTCGCCACGCGCTCGCCGTCTTTTCGCACGCTCTTGTTTGGCGCCGGTGCTCCGCCGCAGTGCCTGTCTCGACCATGTCCTCTCACTCTGACTTTGTCACTGACGCCGCCGCACTGTGCGATGCGCCGACATGTCGCCATTGCGGCGCTCGCGCACTCGCTCGTGCGGCTTATAGCCGACGGCAGCATCGTCCCGGACTTCATCACGGACAACATCCTCGACGTCCGCATCGTGTGTCCGCCCGATGCGTTTGTGTGTCCACACGGAGGCCGCGCGTTCCGCGACAAGCGCCACGACTGCGCGTTCACGCCGTGTGAGTTTGTCACGCCTGCGACGCCAGCGCATGTGACGCTCACGATTGGTGAGCTCCGGCGTGGGACTCCGCGCGAGTGGTTCCGGTACGAAGAGTTTGTCGTCCCGCGCGTCCGCGGCCGCGACCTCGTGCGCGGCAAGCGCGTCGAGGCGCGCGTGACGGCGTCGCTGCGGCTCATGTCTCGACGTGCACTGCACTGGCGCGCGTCGTACGCGTTTGCAACGACAGTCGACGTTGTCGTCCTCGCGCCGCCAGGAACCGAGAGCAACACAACTGCTGTACACACGAGCATCCTCGCAGACGCGCTCTCGAGCGGCACGAACGCGCCACTCGCGCCGCGCGACCCGCTCCGTCTCGTCGCAAGACTAGCGCCGTGGTCGCGCTATGCGTTCTTTGGCTGGCTCGCGCGCCAGTGGTCGGAAGCGAGCGTCCGCGCGATGCTCGAGGTCGTGCAGCACGCCAACTCGCTCGAGGCGTTTGTGCGTTCCAAGCCGTCAAGCTGGGGCCTCGACGAGTTCTTCACGCGCGTGAAGCCGCAAGTGATCGTCCCGGTCCCGACGCTCGTCGTCACTGCATCGGACGGCAGCGAGCGATTGCGTCGTGCTTCTCGCGATGGCGACCGCCAAAGCAGTTTGGACAGCGCGCCACTCGTCTACAACGCCACTGGCGACTGGTTTGCGAGTCAATCCGAGCCGCTGCAGCACCACGTTCTGGCGTTCTTGGAGGACCAGCTGTGGACGCTCGGGCACCTCGAGCTCGCGCCAGTCGGAGCCAACAGCTCGGTCGGTAGTGCCTCAGGCGCTCCGGACTCGGATCGGCTGAACGTCAGCGCGAGCATCCGGTTCACAGCGCAGTACAGCGGCTCGAGCGCGTCGGTTGCAGTGTTCCTCACGCCGTTCGATGCGCTCGTGGGTCGAGACGAGGACTCGGATATGACGAGCAGCGCACAGACCGAGGAGACGTACGCTGGCGACTTTGGGAGTGCCGGTGCCGCGACGCCACGCAACACGAGTCGGTCAACGACCGCTGACGCTGCGAGTGTGTGGAACTTCACGCTGCTAACGTGCGACGAGCTGTGCGCCAAGCGTCTGCATGAGCTGCACGCGCGCATTCCGCTCACAGTGCTCCGTGCTGATCGCAGCGCCACCAGCCGCAACAACACGAGAGACAACGGCAGCGTCTACAGCAGCAGCAGCAGTGCGTCAGCTGTGCTTAGCAACGACAGCAGCAGCAACAACGACAGTGCGGTCGTGTCGTGCTGGGTCTACCAGCCGATCGAGCACGCGCTGCCAGTCGGAGCCGTGCAGTACGTCCATCATCGCTGACAAAGCGTCTCAGTATCTGTTGTCCTGCATCCGTCTCGTACGTGCAGAGAGAGAGAGAGAACGAGCGTCGAGCGAGTGACGAAGAGCGAGCACTGTGTCATTGTCTCGTTGCCCACTCCCAGCAACGAAGATTGGGCATCAGTCTGTTGTTAGTACAGGACCCAGTGATATGCGAATCTACGTCTGTGCTCGCTCCTGCTTCTGCTCCTGCTCTTGCGCTTGCACTTGCGCCTGGAGCGCCACGCGTACGTCTGTGAGCATGTGTGCGACTGCTGCGCTGCTTGGACGGCGCGCTGGGTCGAGCTCGAGACACGCTTGTGCGATCGTGCGAATGGCGTCTGGGCAGTCGAGTGCAAACGCCGGTCGAGGGATCACAAAGTACGGCTTCGTCACCTTTGTCGAGCCTCCGTGGCTGTTGTCGGCTGCTTGTGTGTTGTTGTTGCTGTCAGTGCTGCGACTGTGTGTCTGACTGTCCTCACTGTGCGGACTGCCGCGCGTGTCGAGGTCTGCGAGGACGACGCCGAACGAGTACACATCGGCTCGCTCGCTGTAGCACTCGCCCATCAAGATCTCTGGCGCAGTCCAGCGCATGCTGTCAACCCTCATCATGATGGTCAAACTGGCCAAGCATCTCTCGAAACGTCCAATGTCCGAGAGCTTGGCGACCATGTCGGAGCTCAGGAGCACGTTGCGCGCTCGGGGCTCGTGGCAGACGACCTTCGGATGCTGCGCGTGGAGGTACGCGAGGCCGCTGGCAATGTCGATCGCGATCCCGATCTTCTCGCGTCGCCAACTCAAGTCGGCGGTGCGAGTCTTCAAGAACGTGAGCAGGTCGCCGCTGTCCATGTACTCGGTCACAAGGCTCAAGTCGTTGTGTGGTGTCCACGTGCAGCTGATGAAGCGCACGATGCGCGGATGCACGAGGCGCGACATCATCAGGATCTCGTCCGAGAGAGCCTCGGGATGTCGAACGCGTCGGTAGCAATGCGCTTCACTACGACGGACTCACCGAGGTAGGAGCCGAGCCACATTGAGCTGAGCTCACTGCGTGCGATCTCGCGCGTGACGGTCACGTCCAACGCGTTGAGACGGAGAGACTCGAGGTTAGGAAAGGACCTGGCAGGAGTGCGTAGTTGCGGAGGCGCTGGTAGCGCCTCATTCCTCTTGGAGCAGTGGTGCCCCATGTGCCGAGTAGTCGGTCTTCGCGTAGAGAGACAGAGAGGTCGCGAATGTGGTCATCGGCATTGGCACGAGCGAGTGTCGTGCAAGGAGATCGAGTGTCGAGCCACACAAAGTCAACCCACAGCACCTTCATCATCGACTATGGATGTCGTTGTGCGTGGCTTCATTGTCGACACTCGCGTCGCGCTACATCTTGTGTGTGTGGCGATTCCATGGAGCGGTCAAACGCACACACACACACGAACACATGCAAGCTCATGCGGTGCTGCCATTGCCATGATAAACACACACACAGATGCAAGTAGTTCAGGTTGACGCTTGGTGATATGATGTGGATACACTTGAGGATGTTTGGTTGGATAGTGAAATATATCAGGATCTAATCATCTTTGCATTAGTACTGTAAACGTCACAATAAAGCACTTGCAGAATATCTTGGTTTTTGTATCGTGGTGGTGTTCACAGTACGCCATGGGACAGTGCGCGCGACACGCTGTTCGTACCCTTTGTTTTGTCACTATCACATGCTCGTCCTCGAGTGAACCGCAAGCAGCCATTCGCTGATTTCTCGCAAGGCTCGACGACCGACGCATCGAGGCACCGACGACGACCTACGCGCTCGCGCTGCCTGCCCGCATCTCACGCACACACGAGAGCGTACACACGACACGCCTGGACGCACACATATATACGCGCATTGGCTACGATGGAGTGCGACATGGGTCTCTTTGACTTCTTTCGCTCGCGCTCGAGCTCGCTCCGCGGCCGCAACAGCAAGAGCGCGACGTCGACTGCGACAGCCGATGTGCCGCCACCGCCTGCGAGCGCACACACTGCGCCGCCACCTGCGCCAGTAAAGATCACAGCAGCTCACAATGTTTCACTGCCGCCTGCGTCTGCGCCTGCTGCGCTCGACTCGATGGCGACGACCGTGTCGGTGGCGTCGTCGACGACGAACAACAATGACGACGACGAGAGCGACAGCGACGACGACAGCAAGCCGCCTGTGGCGCCTGCGAGCCTCGGGAGCATCCAGAACTACGAGATCGTGAAGGAGCTCGGACGCGGCGCGACTGCGGTCGTGCAGCTCGGGAAGCAGAAGGACGGCGAGCAGCTCGTGGCGCTCAAGGTCTTCAAGACGTCGCTGCTCAAGAAGATGCGCGAGGTGAAGCGCGTGGGGCGGCGCATGGTCGTCTCAACGGCGCTCGACAAGGTGCAGATCGAGATCGCGATCATGAAGAAGCTGCAGCACCCGCACTTGCTCAACCTGCTCGAGGTCTTTGACGACGACTCGGACACGCTCGTGCTCATGCTCGAGTACGCGCCACATGGCCAAGTCATGTACTGGGACGCGACTGCGCGCGTGTACGCGCCAGCTGCGACGTCTGCACCAGCGCTCGCTGGCAAGCGTGTGTTTGACGAAGATGAGCTGCGCACGTGCGCGCGGCAGCTCCTGCTCGGGCTCGAGTACCTCCACGCGAACAACATCTGCCACCGCGACCTCAAGCCCGAGAACATCCTCATTGGCGCCGACAGCGTGTACAAGATCGCAGACTTTGGCGTCGCGCACTTGTTTGACGAGACGACTGCGTCGTCGTCAACAGCGTCGGCCGACGGAGCTGCGAAGAAAGGATTCGTGTCGTCGACTGCTGGGACGTACGCGTTCATGGCGCCCGAGACGCTCAAGGGCGGCGCCTACGACGCGTACGCCGCCGACGTCTGGGCGCTCGGCATCACGCTCTACGCGCTCGCGCTCGGGACGATCCCGTTCTACGACCCGGACGTCGTCACGCTCTTTGAGCAGATTGAGCACGCGCCGATCGCGCTGCCGGTCCGCGAGAGCAACAACAGCAGCAGCGACGTCGGCGTCTCGAGCGACTTGGCCGCGTTCCTGCGCGGGCTCCTGGCAAAAGAGCCCGAGAAGCGCTGGAGCCTCGAGCAGTGCAAGCAGCACGCGTGGGTGCTCGACGGTCTCGACGAGACGGCTGCGTGCGCGTTCCTCGACCCGCGCAACGAGGCCGTGACAGTCGACTCGAACGACGTCGCGAACGCCGTGACCAAGGTCTCGTCGTTCAACGTGCTCCTGCGCGTGAAGCTCGGCGCGAACCGCTGGCTCCGCAAAGCGCAGCAGTCGTCGGACGAGCGCAAGCGCGCGTCGCTCACGTCCAGCGACTTTGCCACGAGCTCGCTCGGCAGCAGCGGCTCCATGAGCTTGGCCGACGAGCCTGCGAGCAGTGGCGCGCTCGAGCAGAAAGCGCCAGTGGCAGCAAGCAGCAGCAGTGGTTCAGAGCAGCTCGCAGACAACCAGGCCGAGATCTGACGCAAGCGGCCGCGCCACGCGTCGTCCAGCGCTGCGTAGTCGCTCGATTCGCTTGCGTGTCTGCAAGTGCCATCGCGCGTCCTGTCGAACGTCTTGGAGGCGCCAGCGAGCGCGTCGAGACTGCGCGCACTCGTCTGTGCGTGCGACCGATGGCCGTTCCTATCAACATGCGTCCCCTCTGTTCCGCCGTCGCCTCTCGCTCGCTCTCTCTCTTGTTCTCTCAAGCGATGGCTCGCAGCTCCTCATAACGAACTGACGGACTGAGTGACGGACGGAAGGCAAAGAGCGAGCGAGACTCGTGTGTGTTGCGTCGTGCGTCCTATCGACTGCTCTAGTGTCTCTTGTCCTGCGGCGCTAGGACCGGTTGTTGTAGCTGCTCTTCTTCTTGCTCGCGCCGCGCGTCGGGAGCATCGTGACGGTGCTTGCTGCGCCGCCGCCGCCCATGCCGGCGCTCGCGAGCACAAACGCACTGCCGGTTTGCACCGCGTGCTCCTGGAGCTTGCTCCGGACCATGACGAGGAGCGTCGTGCTCACGCCCACGAGCGCGAGCGCGAGGATGAACGTCATGTAGCTGACGGCGACCGAGCCGTAGAGCTGCCCGCTCTGGCCGCTCATGAAGAAGCCCATGAGCACGGGGATGAAGATCTCGCCCATGCCGCAGCCAAAGACAATGAGCGACGACACGCGCCGGATGAGCAGCTCGTTGATGACGCGCGTGAGGCAGTGGATGCTGAGCGTGAAGAGCGGCGCGAGCGCAGCGCCGAGGAGCACAAGACAGACTGTGAACGTCGCAAAGCCGCTCGAGGACGTCTCGGCGCCAAAGAGCAGGCCGAACGCGCTGATGGCGCACGCGAGTGAGAGGTAGAAGATCGAGAAGAGGTTGAGCGCGTGGAACATGTACGTGCTAAAGAAGCAGTACGAGAGCCAGAGTGCGGCCCAGAACAGGAGCATGAGGACGCAGCCCCAGACGTAGATCTGCTCGGGCGTGAGCGCCGGCGACGTCGCCGCGACCTTGAGCACGTGGCCAATGTAGTCGAACAGGAACGCGCCGAGGCCGAGCTGGATGCCAAAGAGCAGCGTCGCAAAGATCGTGACCATGAGGATGATCAAGTTGTTCTGCGGGTCGTACGTGTCTGGGTTGTAGTTGGCCGACCCGGCGTAGTGCTTGACGTGCAGGAAGACGCCGCCGACGATCGGGCTCGGGACCGTCGGGACGCGCCGCGTCGGGTCTTCAAAGCCCAATAGCGTCTGGTGCTCGTCGCGCCCAAAGATCGGACGCGGACTCGCAGTCGCCAAGACGATCGCGATCGGCACGACCGTCGCAGCTGCGAGGCCGTAGAACGCGTACTCGAGCTCGAGCGCAAGCGCGTGGAGCGACAGCGCGATGGTCGGACCGAGGACTGTGCCAAAGCCGTAGGCGTAGTTGAGCGACGTCACGAGGCTCCGGCCGCGCTCGATCTTCTCGCCTGCGACCCAGAGCACGCAGCGATTGAGTCTGAGAGATAGATCGAGCGAGTGGCCGCGTCCGTCCGTCAGTCGTGCGCTATCGAGTCCCAGTCATTGCGAGCGAGAGAGAGAGAGAGACGTACGAGATGTTGAGCAGCGCTGACCAGACGCCCTTTGCGATGAAGTAGATGCACACGCCGAGGCTCCCAGACGCCGCAGCGACTGGCGGGAGACACGCGTACCAGCCGCCGCTCGCGAGCAAGAGCCCGACCATGAGGTACTTCATGAGGCTCATCTCAATCGCGACGTTCAGCACAAGCTCGCTCACGAACGACATGAGCAGCGCCGCGCCGCCGTGCGCTGCAAAGATCGGACCGAACGACGACACGGGACTCGTGAGACCGGACGACGTCGCCGTGCGCTGCGAAAAGTACTGGAGCGACGGACCGAGGAGGCCCATGAACGCGCCTTGGAGCACGTAGATGAAGCGGTAGGCGAAGAGCTGGAGCTCAAAGCTCTGCTCGTCGCCAGGGTAGTCGTCCATGTCCATGGACGGAATGCTGCTCAGCGTCGACTCCAAGTGGAGCATCGACGACGGATCGCGCTGGTACTGCCGGTAGCTCTCGCTGCTGCTTGCGCCGAGGCTGCGGCGGTCCGAGTCGCCATTGCCGTTGCCATTGCCGCCACCGAGCAAGAGCTCGTCGCTGTCGCCGCCAAAGAGCGGTGCAGGGCGGTGCTGGAAGCCGTTCGAGCCGCGGAAGCTACTGCCGCTGTCGTTGTAGCTGCTGCCAGTCGAGAGTGAGCTCTGGTTCGACGACCGCCGTCCAGACTGTGACGCGCGGTACGCGTTCTTGCTCGGCATGATGTGTATGGCAGGTGTGGGGCAAAAGCACCGCGATGGTTGGTTCGTGCGCGCGTGGAGCTCGTGGAGCGCTTGGACACACGTAGGCAGGTGTACGCGCAGCTCTTCTCGCTCACTCGCTCACTTGCTTGGTGTCTTGGTTTCGCGTTGACAGGCAGAGAGAGAACTCAGGCGCAGAACGTTTCGTTCGCGTCACTTGTTGATTGTATGGATGTGTGGTATTCCGACTACATTCTCACGCGAGCATACCTATTGACCAATGCGAGCGAGAATGTGAGTGAGCGCGGCAGAGAACTGATGTGAAAGCAAGCCATTCTCATGCCGATCGAGTCTCGATGCTCGAGTCGTTCGAGTCGCTGTTGTTGTTGTGTGCGCATGCTTGGCGACTCGCAACGATCCGAGGTTGCTGGTGCGTGCTCCTTGACAGCTCGTAGCGAACAGAGGCTGCACACGAAGCAGCAGCAACAACAGCAGCAAGTGCAAAGGCGCGTCGCGAAAGAGGCACGCGATCGCAAGCCGACAGCGCCAGGTGCAGACAGATGTGTGTGTGCGCGCGTGCGGATGAGTGGCGGAGCGCGACGGCGCGCCGTGGATTGAGCGCGCCATTCGACTAAGCTGGCCTGCGAGAGTCGGAGTCTGTCGCATGCTGGCTGACCGACCCGCGGTGCGTGCTGGAGGCGGGGCAGGCAGGTGTCGTGGCGCGCCTCACGCCATTGCCTTGAGCTGCTCGTAGTTGTGGTCGCGGCGGTGGTGTTCAAGCGAGAGTAGAATATTGTGTTGCTGCCAAGAGGGCTTGATCGAGCTTGTGCTGGCGCCAGGAGTGCAGTCAATGCGAGCACGATGAAGCGTGCGGTGGCGCCTGTGCACATGCGCTGGCAGCGCTCGTGAGGACTCGCAAGCGTGCGTCGAGAGTTGAGGCGCGCCACGCATGATGCGCGTGCTGGCGTGCTGGCGTCCGCTCGGTGTTGAGTGTAGCGATGATGTGACAGGGCCAATCCGATGTTGCAGACTATCTCAATTAACGAGGGCATTTTAAATGTCCTGTGTATGTTGCGATCCTGTTTGTTTGACGAATGCTATTGCAAAGCATACAAGATCGACCTGTGTGTGTGTTGAAAAGCCTTTGCGAACTTGTTGCACACACACTCTTGCACTGAGCGTCATTCCATTGATACGAAAAGCAGAGCTTTGCTCAAACACTATGCCATTCGTTTCATCAGCAATTTCATCCGCAACGCACATCAACTAGTCCATCAAAGCATACAACAACGCTGCCATATCTAAATACAAATATTGCTATGCAAGATATCTATTGCAAATCGAGACCTTTTCACATACTTGCAGAACACTGTGGCAACATGCACTTGGATGCTTGCCAGTGCCTGTCTTGTCTTGTCTTGTGGCACCGGTTGAGTGGATTTGCGTGGTGTTGAGTGTAGCGCTGTGCCGCCACGCCGCAGCTTCAGCGCGCGTGCCCGTTGGGTGATGGCGCCACACACAACACACATCCACTTGCACCAGCATTCTCGGCCGTCACGTGCGCTGTGCTCGCAACTTGCTCAGTCCTGAACTTTCGAGCTCGCGCACAAGCAGCAAGCACCAACCGTGCATCACAACTTCGCAACACACTCAACACACACACACGCGAGCAACCATGATGACCTCGATTCCAGGCGGATATGTCACGCGCCACCACCAGGTCGCGCCGACAAAAGTGCCGTGCACGTGCGGCGCCAAGGACACAGGCGCTGCGCTCGCAGACGAGCGGAATCGCCGGCAGACCAAGATCCAGCCCGTCTCGAAAGCACATACAAGTCCTGCGAGCTCCGATGCAACGACGACGACGACGACACTCGCAGCACCAGCGCCACTCAAGCGCTCGCTCTGGCGCAAGATGCTCGGAAAAGGACCCAAGTGCGTCTGCCGCAAGCGCGCGCTCTCACTACCGTCACCAGAATCGGAGCCCGAGCTGCTCAAGATCCCGAGTGAATACGTCGGCTGCAAGCACGTGCTCGTCGCTGGCAAGCGCGTCGCGTTCACGCGCGAGATGCAGCAGAAGCTGCGCAAGTCGTGGGATCCGCTCGAAGCCATCGACGAGGACTAGGAAAACTAAGAAGACCGAGTGCTCCAAGCAGCAGCTGCAAGAGCAGCACGAGGAGGAGCACGAGGAGCCGTAGCGTTGACATCACTGTGACTTAATTATTCGGACCTGCTCAGACGAACGAGCAACGCGTCCACTACCACACACAAACACAGGCACAAGCACAAAGCTTTGCGTCTCTGTCTGTGCCGATGGTGTCAATGGTGACTGCGCTGTGGACTGATGCACTTCTGTTAGAGCGAGAGTGAGCGCTCCATGTATTCGAACAATGAGTTGTCAGCGGCGACCTCGAAGCACGGACTGTGAGATGATCACTTGACGGTGGCGCACACGGCGCGCGTACTCGGCGTCAGATGCATCTGCGTCCGGGACAGCAGCACAGTTGTCTCGCTCGCTGTCGATGTCGAGGCTCTTCGTCATCGCGCTCGCAATAGAAGCAGTCATTGCGTCGATCTTCTTTGCGAGCGACATCGAGGATGCAGTGCCGACAGTGTCGATTGTGCTGTGACGGCAGCCCATGCTCGTCAGTCAGTCGAGTCAGTCGAGTCGCGTTGTGTTGTGTTGTGTTGTATCGCTTGAGAGTGTGCTGCAATGAGATGTGTGCGTGTGTGTGTGTGTGTGGTAGTGATCCTTGCGAGACTGCGAGTGTGCGAATGGCGTTGGGTGCTCGGATCGATCAGTAGCTCGCGAGATCGCCACCAGAAGCGAAAGATAGTCGCCAAGGGCAAGAGTCGTTCGCAATGGTCGAGATCGGCAGAAGTCGCGGTGCGTAGGCTTCAACTTGCATGTCAATGGCGAAAGCAGGAGGAGCTCGCTTACTTGTGCTTGCGCGAGTCACTCACTTGCTCTGCATGGGCGATCTGCGGTGCAGAGCGAACACCATTGACACCAACACAACACAGCACGTTGAGAGTGTCTGTTGTGCAGGCTAGGCGTTGATCCACACACGTGTGTGAGACTACGAGCATAAGAGCAGCAAGACAAAGAGCGAGAGTGGGCGAGGTCGTGAGTCTGTTCGTGAGCAGCCGAGGCTGCGCTCGTCGAGTCAAAAGTCGCGTGTAGCACTGGTTTGTTCTCGTCTAGATGTGTTGCAGACCAAAGACGACCCTCTCTCTGACGCTCGCACACAGTCACACACGTTCATGAAGAGCAAACGAGCAAGGCAGTAGTTTGCCAAGCATGCGGAGCATCAGGGCACAAAGCAGCAGAGCATTGCAGCATTGGACACCAGACTAGCAAAGCATCGGAGCAACACTTGAGCCTTGACAAGCAACTGACAGCTTGCGCGATCCTTGCAGCTGCCATCGTCGCCAAACAACACATCAACGTTGCTAGCGACTTCATCCCGAACGACAGGCTGGAAGAAGACGTACGATAGATAAAGCGTGCGAGAGAAGAGAGAGAGAGTGAGAGAGAGAGTGAGAGAGAGAGAGAGAGCGATCAACCGAGGAGACAGAAGACGCAGCCACACACGCATGACAGATGAACAAGGGATCGATCAACCAATCGGTCTCACGCTCGAGTGTGTACATGCGAATGAAGGTCGCGCTGTTTGGCTGCTTGGGTTTTAGCTCGCTCGCTCGATCTCGCTCAAGCAACAAGACACAAGGACTTCTGCGCACGGACAAGAGTATGAGCACGAAAACGAGCACGAGTACGAACGCGCATGCCTCTCGCAATGAGACAGCGGAAGGAGGTTGAGTTAGTGGTGCGAGTCAAGGTGCCGCCATCGAGCACGGAGCAACAATAACAACAAGAATTCTAACGATGTAAACTCACACAGGCTCGAGCTCAGATGATGAGAGAAGACACCAAGCTTTCGCAAAAATCATGCGCGTTTGCTCATGCTTGCAATCTTTCTCAAACACATGGAAGCTTTGCAAGCTTGATCAAGCAAATGCAAACTTTCGCGAACTCACGCAAGCGTTCTCGAGCAATGCAAGGTTACACAAATGTACGAGCTCACACAAATATTCTCGAGCCGAGCAGTCGCTCGTACCTTTGTGAAAGCTACGTCTGAATGTGACCAAGCCAAACAAAGCGTTTTAGGTGCCAAGAACTACAATGTCGTCGCGATCGATCGACTCGTTCGAATGCTGCATTGCAACGACATGGCATTGTGTTTGTTTTGAACAGGAACGAATAGCACGCTGTCGCGCAGTAGCGAGTATCTCCAGTAAGCTCTGTGTCAACAACGAGTAAGCTGTTGTCAAGTGCCTACGAAAGCACTTTGTAGCGATGACAAAAGAGATGTGTTGTTGGACTTTGCACTAAGCAACTACGAAGTACTAGTATCACCCACAGCAAGCAGCAAGACAACAGGACTGTACTAGTAAGTTGAAGCGAGTGAGCGATGCTTGTGTCTGAAAGCGATCAATCAATCGACTTGCATTTGAGTGGTCACTAAAACTAGTACTTCTTTCATTGCCACTCAAACGAACGCAACGTGATCAATCGAGCGCTGACTGACTGACTCGTTGCGTCGTTTTTTGAAAACTGACCTTGACTTGCACAAAGCAAGAAGCAAGAAGCACGAAGCGAGGATGGTATCTATTGTGCAAACGAATCGAGCTTCGATTCTCGCAACAGCCAGATGATATGATTTGTTTTGCTTGGTTGGTTTGTTTGGTGTGCTGTGTTGACTTGCTCGCTCGAAAGACCAAATTCATCCAAAGCGCCGCGAGTTGCAAGTGAGTTGCTTGTTGTTGTCTTGCCACGCAGTGTGTGTGTGTGTGTGTGTGTCTGCGCAGCGCTTTCGAGCAGGCAAGTCAACGAGCCTCGCCGCGCTCGTATCTCTCTCTCAGCCGTGGAGTCCTTTTGCTCCGTTGATTTTGTTGTTGCGTTCGAGATGGTAAGGACCGCTCGACTTGGACTTTGGACTTGGGTGAGGGCGTGCGAGCGAAATGGGTCAAACGTCACGCTTTCGCACACTTGCTTTGCGCGTTGTATCCAAGCCTGCGAATCACAACACCTTTCGAAGCAACACACTCTCTCACTCTCACTCACAAAAAGCAAGTGTGACCACTCTCTCGTGCTCGCTGCGTGATGCGCCTGCCGACGAAAAGACCGAAACGCGACCGCGACCGCATCAGAATCGTGCGTCGAGTGTGTGTCAACGCAGCACTCAAACACACGAGCAAACAAACAGCACTCAACTCAAAGCTCAACACAGCCAGTACACGATGCTCGCTCGCTCGATCGATCGTGGGCATCGCGCGCATCGCCGATTGGCAGCGGCAAGCACGTCGTGACTCTCATTGCGAGTGAGACCGCGAGTGTGAGTTGTGGTGCTTGAGTTGCGACCTTCGTGGCATGCTAACTCGTTCGCAGTATTGACGATGGACTCGGATGTGAGCTGTCGTGATTGAACGTGTTGCAATCGAATCGACAAGTGCAAGCGCGATGGTGCTTGGCAAAGTTGGATCACAGGTAGAAGACCGACGTGCTCTCGACGCCATGCATGATGAGGATGGTACTGCGACGCTGAGACACTGAGACGCCTACGCGGTCTTGTAGAACTTGCACACGTCGTTAACGCGGTCGAGCAGGTCCGCGCGGTAGGCGATCGGGTCGCCGCCGATGGTCACGGTGCAGTCCTTCGGGTTGAGTGCGAGCGCGGTCGAGAAGACCTGCTTGCACGCGTCGCTCGCGCAAATCTTGGCCACGGCGCTGTCGCTCGGACGCGACGCCGGCACGAACCAGTAGCCCGACTCGTACGTGCACACCGTGCGGTTCGCCGAGATTGAGTAGATTGGCGCAATCGCGGTCGCCACGCACGGTGGTGGTGGCGTCGGCTTGGGCGTCGGCGTCGGTGCCACGGTCGGCGCTGGCGTCGGCGGCAGCACGAACTTGCACGCGGTGTTCACGCGGTCGAGCAGGTCCTTGCGGTACAAGATCGGCGTCGTGCCAAGGTTCACCGTGCACTCGGTTGGGTTCGCGTTGATCGCAGCCGTGAACACGCGCTTGCACGCCGGACTGGCGCAGATCTTCGGCAAGTCCTTGTCCGTCGGACTCGATGGCGGCACAAACCAGTAGCCCGACTCGCTCGTGCATGCCGTGCGGTCAGCCGAGATCTTGTAGATCGGCGAGATCGCGCTCGAGACGCACGTCGGTGGCGGCGTTGGCTTTGGAGTCGGCGTCGGGGTCGGCTTCGGCGTCGGCGTAAAGAACTTGCACACGCCGTTCACACGGTCGAGCAGGTCCTTGCGGTACAGAATTGGCGCGCTGCCGAGGTTCACGGTGCACTCGCCTGGGTACTGCTCGAGCGCCGCCTTGAACACGGTCTTGCATGCCTCGCTCGCGCAGATCTTGGGCAGGTACTTGTCCGATGGACTCGACGGCGGCACGAACCAAAAGCCCGACTCGAACGTGCACAGCGTGCGCGCGGCCGAGATGTTGTAGATCGGCGCGATCACAGACGCGTTGCACGTCGGCGGCGCCGGAGCAGGCGTCGCAGTCGCGGACACGTCCTTGGCATTCGCATGCGAAGCAAGCGCGGCAGTGGCGGTGAGCAGCACCGCGACGAACTTCATCATCGTCGTGAGTGGTCTGGCTGGTTTGTCGAGCTTGTCTGTCGGTCGGAGCTGGCGCGTGTGAGTGCTAGCGAGCGAATTCGAAACTGGTCATTGAAGGCGAAGCAGAGGTCGAGCACGTTGTAGTCAACCTCGTGTCACACAAGTCGAGTGTGGGTGGCGCGGTCTCACTCGCAATGAGAGTCACGACGTGCTTGCCGCTGCCAATCGGCGATGCGCGCGATGCCCACGATCGATCGAGCGAGCGAGCATCGTGTACTGGCTGTGTTGAGCTTTGAGTTGAGTGCTGTTTGTTTGCTCGTGTGTTTGAGTGCTGCGTTGACACACACTCGACGCACGATTCTGATGCGGTCGCGGTCGCGTTTCGGTCTTTTCGTCGGCAGGCGCATCACGCAGCGAGCACGAGAGAGTGGTCACACTTGCTTTTTGTGAGTGAGAGTGAGAGAGTGTGTTGCTTCGAAAGGTGTTGTGATTCGCAGGCTTGGATACAACGCGCAAAGCAAGTGTGCGAAAGCGTGACGTTTGACCCATTTCGCTCGCACGCCCTCACCCAAGTCCAAAGTCCAAGTCGAGCGGTCCTTACCATCTCGAACGCAACAACAAAATCAACGGAGCAAAAGGACTCCACGGCTGAGAGAGAGATACGAGCGCGGCGAGGCTCGTTGACTTGCCTGCTCGAAAGCGCTGCGCAGACACACACACACACACACACACTGCGTGGCAAGACAACAACAAGCAACTCACTTGCAACTCGCGGCGCTTTGGATGAATTTGGTCTTTCGAGCGAGCAAGTCAACACAGCACACCAAACAAACCAACCAAGCAAAACAAATCATATCATCTGGCTGTTGCGAGAATCGAAGCTCGATTCGTTTGCACAATAGATACCATCCTCGCTTCGTGCTTCTTGCTTCTTGCTTTGTGCAAGTCAAGGTCAGTTTTCAAAAAACGACGCAACGAGTCAGTCAGTCAGCGCTCGATTGATCACGTTGCGTTCGTTTGAGTGGCAATGAAAGAAGTACTAGTTTTAGTGACCACTCAAATGCAAGTCGATTGATTGATCGCTTTCAGACACAAGCATCGCTCACTCGCTTCAACTTACTAGTACAGTCCTGTTGTCTTGCTGCTTGCTGTGGGTGATACTAGTACTTCGTAGTTGCTTAGTGCAAAGTCCAACAACACATCTCTTTTGTCATCGCTACAAAGTGCTTTCGTAGGCACTTGACAACAGCTTACTCGTTGTTGACACAGAGCTTACTGGAGATACTCGCTACTGCGCGACAGCGTGCTATTCGTTCCTGTTCAAAACAAACACAATGCCATGTCGTTGCAATGCAGCATTCGAACGAGTCGATCGATCGCGACGACATTGTAGTTCTTGGCACCTAAAACGCTTTGTTTGGCTTGGTCACATTCAGACGTAGCTTTCACAAAGGTACGAGCGACTGCTCGGCTCGAGAATATTTGTGTGAGCTCGTACATTTGTGTAACCTTGCATTGCTCGAGAACGCTTGCGTGAGTTCGCGAAAGTTTGCATTTGCTTGATCAAGCTTGCAAAGCTTCCATGTGTTTGAGAAAGATTGCAAGCATGAGCAAACGCGCATGATTTTTGCGAAAGCTTGGTGTCTTCTCTCATCATCTGAGCTCGAGCCTGTGTGAGTTTACATCGTTAGAATTCTTGTTGTTATTGTTGCTCCGTGCTCGATGGCGGCACCTTGACTCGCACCACTAACTCAACCTCCTTCCGCTGTCTCATTGCGAGAGGCATGCGCGTTCGTACTCGTGCTCGTTTTCGTGCTCATACTCTTGTCCGTGCGCAGAAGTCCTTGTGTCTTGTTGCTTGAGCGAGATCGAGCGAGCGAGCTAAAACCCAAGCAGCCAAACAGCGCGACCTTCATTCGCATGTACACACTCGAGCGTGAGACCGATTGGTTGATCGATCCCTTGTTCATCTGTCATGCGTGTGTGGCTGCGTCTTCTGTCTCCTCGGTTGATCGCTCTCTCTCTCTCTCTCACTCTCTCTCTCACTCTCTCTCTCTTCTCTCGCACGCTTTATCTATCGTACGTCTTCTTCCAGCCTGTCGTTCGGGATGAAGTCGCTAGCAACGTTGATGTGTTGTTTGGCGACGATGGCAGCTGCAAGGATCGCGCAAGCTGTCAGTTGCTTGTCAAGGCTCAAGTGTTGCTCCGATGCTTTGCTAGTCTGGTGTCCAATGCTGCAATGCTCTGCTGCTTTGTGCCCTGATGCTCCGCATGCTTGGCAAACTACTGCCTTGCTCGTTTGCTCTTCATGAACGTGTGTGACTGTGTGCGAGCGTCAGAGAGAGGGTCGTCTTTGGTCTGCAACACATCTAGACGAGAACAAACCAGTGCTACACGCGACTTTTGACTCGACGAGCGCAGCCTCGGCTGCTCACGAACAGACTCACGACCTCGCCCACTCTCGCTCTTTGTCTTGCTGCTCTTATGCTCGTAGTCTCACACACGTGTGTGGATCAACGCCTAGCCTGCACAACAGACACTCTCAACGTGCTGTGTTGTGTTGGTGTCAATGGTGTTCGCTCTGCACCGCAGATCGCCCATGCAGAGCAAGTGAGTGACTCGCGCAAGCACAAGTAAGCGAGCTCCTCCTGCTTTCGCCATTGACATGCAAGTTGAAGCCTACGCACCGCGACTTCTGCCGATCTCGACCATTGCGAACGACTCTTGCCCTTGGCGACTATCTTTCGCTTCTGGTGGCGATCTCGCGAGCTACTGATCGATCCGAGCACCCAACGCCATTCGCACACTCGCAGTCTCGCAAGGATCACTACCACACACACACACACACGCACACATCTCATTGCAGCACACTCTCAAGCGATACAACACAACACAACACAACGCGACTCGACTGACTCGACTGACTGACGAGCATGGGCTGCCGTCACAGCACAATCGACACTGTCGGCACTGCATCCTCGATGTCGCTCGCAAAGAAGATCGACGCAATGACTGCTTCTATTGCGAGCGCGATGACGAAGAGCCTCGACATCGACAGCGAGCGAGACAACTGTGCTGCTGTCCCGGACGCAGATGCATCTGACGCCGAGTACGCGCGCCGTGTGCGCCACCGTCAAGTGATCATCTCACAGTCCGTGCTTCGAGGTCGCCGCTGACAACTCATTGTTCGAATACATGGAGCGCTCACTCTCGCTCTAACAGAAGTGCATCAGTCCACAGCGCAGTCACCATTGACACCATCGGCACAGACAGAGACGCAAAGCTTTGTGCTTGTGCCTGTGTTTGTGTGTGGTAGTGGACGCGTTGCTCGTTCGTCTGAGCAGGTCCGAATAATTAAGTCACAGTGATGTCAACGCTACGGCTCCTCGTGCTCCTCCTCGTGCTGCTCTTGCAGCTGCTGCTTGGAGCACTCGGTCTTCTTAGTTTTCCTAGTCCTCGTCGATGGCTTCGAGCGGATCCCACGACTTGCGCAGCTTCTGCTGCATCTCGCGCGTGAACGCGACGCGCTTGCCAGCGACGAGCACGTGCTTGCAGCCGACGTATTCACTCGGGATCTTGAGCAGCTCGGGCTCCGATTCTGGTGACGGTAGTGAGAGCGCGCGCTTGCGGCAGACGCACTTGGGTCCTTTTCCGAGCATCTTGCGCCAGAGCGAGCGCTTGAGTGGCGCTGGTGCTGCGAGTGTCGTCGTCGTCGTCGTTGCATCGGAGCTCGCAGGACTTGTATGTGCTTTCGAGACGGGCTGGATCTTGGTCTGCCGGCGATTCCGCTCGTCTGCGAGCGCAGCGCCTGTGTCCTTGGCGCCGCACGTGCACGGCACTTTTGTCGGCGCGACCTGGTGGTGGCGCGTGACATATCCGCCTGGAATCGAGGTCATCATGGTTGCTCGCGTGTGTGTGTGTTGAGTGTGTTGCGAAGTTGTGATGCACGGTTGGTGCTTGCTGCTTGTGCGCGAGCTCGAAAGTTCAGGACTGAGCAAGTTGCGAGCACAGCGCACGTGACGGCCGAGAATGCTGGTGCAAGTGGATGTGTGTTGTGTGTGGCGCCATCACCCAACGGGCACGCGCGCTGAAGCTGCGGCGTGGCGGCACAGCGCTACACTCAACACCACGCAAATCCACTCAACCGGTGCCACAAGACAAGACAAGACAGGCACTGGCAAGCATCCAAGTGCATGTTGCCACAGTGTTCTGCAAGTATGTGAAAAGGTCTCGATTTGCAATAGATATCTTGCATAGCAATATTTGTATTTAGATATGGCAGCGTTGTTGTATGCTTTGATGGACTAGTTGATGTGCGTTGCGGATGAAATTGCTGATGAAACGAATGGCATAGTGTTTGAGCAAAGCTCTGCTTTTCGTATCAATGGAATGACGCTCAGTGCAAGAGTGTGTGTGCAACAAGTTCGCAAAGGCTTTTCAACACACACACAGGTCGATCTTGTATGCTTTGCAATAGCATTCGTCAAACAAACAGGATCGCAACATACACAGGACATTTAAAATGCCCTCGTTAATTGAGATAGTCTGCAACATCGGATTGGCCCTGTCACATCATCGCTACACTCAACACCGAGCGGACGCCAGCACGCCAGCACGCGCATCATGCGTGGCGCGCCTCAACTCTCGACGCACGCTTGCGAGTCCTCACGAGCGCTGCCAGCGCATGTGCACAGGCGCCACCGCACGCTTCATCGTGCTCGCATTGACTGCACTCCTGGCGCCAGCACAAGCTCGATCAAGCCCTCTTGGCAGCAACACAATATTCTACTCTCGCTTGAACACCACCGCCGCGACCACAACTACGAGCAGCTCAAGGCAATGGCGTGAGGCGCGCCACGACACCTGCCTGCCCCGCCTCCAGCACGCACCGCGGGTCGGTCAGCCAGCATGCGACAGACTCCGACTCTCGCAGGCCAGCTTAGTCGAATGGCGCGCTCAATCCACGGCGCGCCGTCGCGCTCCGCCACTCATCCGCACGCGCGCACACACACATCTGTCTGCACCTGGCGCTGTCGGCTTGCGATCGCGTGCCTCTTTCGCGACGCGCCTTTGCACTTGCTGCTGTTGTTGCTGCTGCTTCGTGTGCAGCCTCTGTTCGCTACGAGCTGTCAAGGAGCACGCACCAGCAACCTCGGATCGTTGCGAGTCGCCAAGCATGCGCACACAACAACAACAGCGACTCGAACGACTCGAGCATCGAGACTCGATCGGCATGAGAATGGCTTGCTTTCACATCAGTTCTCCGGCGAGTTTGTGCACGTGGTGAGTCGTGCAAGCGCTCAATTGAGCTCTCACGACAAACATGGAGCAGACTCTGTCCGGCACGAGCACACACACACACACCATCCCAGAACATCTCACACACACGAGAGCTCGAGCGAACAAGACACCGTGTGCATATCCAGAGTTTCTTCAGTCAAAACTCGATACGAACGCATGCACGAGCGCTCAAGTGATGCTAGAAGCTCGCTATCGTTTGCACGATCAAAGACTTCGTGTCCTTGTCGTCGAACACGCGCGCAACGAACATGTGTGCGAGCGCGTGAGATAGAGAGGGAGGGAGAGGCGTCTAGTTGACGATGCCCGAGACGGCGCCCGTGAGCTTCGTCTGGCTGCCCGTGCCGTACTTGAGGTAGCACACCGGTCGGCCGTCCGCGTTGTAGTTGACAAACGTGTACGCCTTGCAGCCGGCGGTCTGCGAGCACTTGTCGCAGCACTCGGCAGGCGTGATGCTGGCGACCGCGAAGAGGTCGTTGCCGTAGAAGTCGACGTTCGTGAGCTGCTGCGCGCACTTGGCCGGCTTCTGCATGCACTGGTAGTACCACGGGTTCCACGGCTGGCAGTAGAAGCCCGACGGACAGCACGTCGTGCCCTTGCTGTCGCCGCACGACTGCCACTCGCCAGTCGAGCACGCAGGCTTAGGCGATGTGACCTCCGCCGAGACGGCGCCGACCAAAGCGCGCTTGGCGCCTGTGCCCGACTTGAGGTAGCACGCCGTCTTGCCGTGCGAGTTGTAGTTCACGAACGTGTACGCCTTGCAGCCCGCGAGGTCCGCGCACTTGGCGCAGCACTCTGCCGGCTGGATGTCGAGCACAGTCGCCAGGTCGTCGCCGTAGAAGTCGACGCCGACGTGCTGCTTGCCGCACTGCGCTGGCTCTGGGACGCACTGGTAGTACCACGGGTTCCATGGCTGGCAGTACGAGCCAGACTGGCAGCACTGCACACCACTCGCATCGTTGCCACAGTTACCACCAACTGCAACACACGAAGGCGGAGCCGGCGTCGGAGCAGGCGTCGGCGCGACAGTCGTCGGAGCGGGCGATGGCGCTGGCACGTCCTGGGTCGGAGTTGGCGTCGGCGCGACAGTCGTTGCAATTGGGGTCGGTGTTGGCGTGCCTGGTGCTGGCGTCGGTGTACCTGGAGCTGGCGTCGGCGTGCCCGGTGCCGAGGTCGGCAGCTGCGAACCGTTGCACGCATTGCTCACAAGGTCCAACAAGTCGGCGCGGTACTGGATGCGTGAGCCGAGGTTGATCGTGCACTCGGCCGGGTTCAGCGCCAGCGCCGCAGCAAACACGCGCGAACACGCCGCGCTCGCACAGATCTTCGGCAGCTGCGCCGCTGTCGGACGCGACGGAGGAATGAACGCGTAGCCAGACTCCACCGAACACGTCGTCAGGTCACGCGTGATCGTCACGATCGGTGCGATCACCGTCTGCGAGCACGTCGGGCTGAGCGTCGGCGCAGGCGTCGGCGCAGGCGTAGGAGCCGTCGATGGAGCAGGTGTCGGAACCGGCGTCGGCGTCGGTGCCGCGGTTGGAGCAGCAGTCGTCGGCGCAGGCGTCGGCGCCACGCCCGTCGCGCAGTACTTCGTCACGCGGTCAAGCAGACCGGCGCGCAGCAGGATGCGGCCGCCCAGCGGAATCACGCACTCGCTCGGGTTCGTCGCCAGCGCGTCCGCGAACGCCTTCGTGCAGCCCGCGTTCGCGCACATCTTGTCCATCTGCGCCACCGATGGCTCCGACGGAGGCGCGATGAAGCCGTACCCAGAGTCGCCCGCGCACTTGATGAACGCAGGGTTCGTCAGCACGAGCTTGCTCACAGCTGTGGCGTCGCACACAGGGGTCGTCGGCGCCGGCGTCGGCGTGACTGGAGCTGGGGTTGGCGTGCCTGGTGCTGGCGTCGGTGTACCTGGAGCTGGCGTCGGCGTGCCCGGTGCCGAGGTCGGCAGCTGCGAACCGTTGCACGCATTGCTCACAAGGTCCAACAAGTCGGCGCGGTACTGGATGCGTGAGCCGAGGTTGATCGTGCACTCGGCCGGGTTCAGCGCCAGCGCCGCAGCAAACACGCGCGAACACGCCGCGCTCGCACAGATCTTCGGCAGCTGCGCCGCTGTCGGACGCGACGGAGGAATGAACGCGTAGCCAGACTCCACCGAACACGTCGTCAGGTCACGCGTGATCGTCACGATCGGTGCGATCACCGTCTGCGAGCACGTCGGGCTGAGCGTCGGCGCAGGCGTCGGCGCAGGCGTAGGAGCCGTCGATGGAGCAGGTGTCGGAACCGGCGTCGGCGTCGGTGCCGCGGTTGGAGCAGCAGTCGTCGGCGCAGGCGTCGGCGCCACGCCCGTCGCGCAGTACTTCGTCACGCGGTCAAGCAGACCGGCGCGCAGCAGGATGCGGCCGCCCAGCGGAATCACGCACTCGCTCGGGTTCGTCGCCAGCGCGTCCGCGAACGCCTTCGTGCAGCCCGCGTTCGCGCACATCTTGTCCATCTGCGCCACCGATGGCTCCGACGGAGGCGCGATGAAGCCGTACCCAGAGTCGCCCGCGCACTTGATGAACGCAGGGTTCGTCAGCACGAGCTTGCTCACAGCTGTGGCGTCGCACACAGGGGTCGTCGGCGCCGGCGTCGGCGTGACTGGAGCTGGGGTTGGTGTAGGGGTTGGCTCGAGAGTGGGGATAGGCGTTGGCGTGGGCGTCGGTGTAGGAGTTGGCGCTTGCGTTTGCGTCGGAGTTGGCATCGGAGCCTGCGTTGGCGTCGGCGTTGGAGCCGGTGTTGGGGTCGGCGTAGGCGTCGGAGCCTGCGTAGGTGGCGACGTTGGTGCTGGCGTCACTGGCGCAGGGGTTGGAGCGACGACGAACTTGCACACGTCGTTGACGCGGTCGAGCAAGTCGGCGCGGTACTCGATCGGCGCGCTGCCCATGTTCACTGTGCACTCGGTCGGGTTCAGCGCGAGCGCAGCGGTGAAGATGCGCTTACACGCGTCGCTGGCGCAGATCTTGGCCACATCCTTGTCGGTCGGGCGAGACGGCGGCGTGAACCAGTATCCTGACTCGGTCGTACACTTTGTGCGGTCAGCCGAGATCCTGTAGATCGGCGCGGTCGTGGCGGAGACGCAGTTTGGGCTGCTGGTCGCGGCGCTTGCGCTGCTCGCGAGCACCGCGGCGGCAACGAGCACTGCGACGCTCTTCATGCCTGCAGTTGCGGTTCGTTCGGATCGACAACGACAGCGACGACAGGAGCTCGTCGGTCTCGACTCGATGGAGAAGGCGCGAAATCGCAAGTGAGCACAGCGATCGCGATCGCAACGGCAAGGAGGCGACAACGAGCAGCAATCGCGATGTGTGTGCATTGCACATGCATGTCATGCAAGAAACGAGGCGCGAGGTGATGGATGGGCGTGACAACAGGTTGAACATGTCAAGAGTCAGACAAATGTCAAGATTCAGCCTGGACGATCTAAAGAGGGATACAGTTTGGAGACTCGGTACATAAAATGTTCATCGTAAGTGTTTTTCAAATGCATGAAGGCAAAATATGTCAAATTTATACACTCAATTGTAGCCCTTTTAGCTACGCCCCGATTCAGACATGTTGTCGACACGTCGCGGTTCGAAAAACTCGTCAGCCTGTCAACCAGGCATTCGTCTCCACTCGTCACGATCGATATCTCCACCACACGCACCACGACGTCTCCGCTCGCGAGGACACCGCAACCAATACTAAGACGTGCTAGTCAAGCACGTCCTTTGCCTGCTTCTGCTCAGCGCTCATGATCATGCTCGTATACATGCCATGCTCGTCGTCGCGTAAAAGCTGAAAAGAAGAACTCAGTTGTCTCCATTGCTTTGCGCTGCTTGCGACCACGACCGCGCACGACAAGCAGATCTGCTGAATGCGCGTTGCACAGGTGGACGAGGTGAATGTGCGTCCGGCTACGCTCACGACTCGACCTCTACCTCTACCTCGATGTGTTGAGGCATCACGTCGCGCTCGCTTTCGTACTATCGACTGCAAGAGATCTGGCCATTGGAATCGATCGCTATGCTCGCCGCCGCGCTGGAGAGCAACAGCAACAGCTCCATCACATGGAGCTCGAGGTGCTCTGCAGCTCTGTATTGGCGTCGTTTGGACTCCAGCAGCAACAGGCGTGGACTTGCGTCAGCGACGCGGTCGACGTGAGCTCGCGCGTTCACATCACGTTGCCATCTGGTCGCATGGCGCGGACGTAGCAAGGCGTGGCGACTCAACCGAGTTGCCGCGGCGGCGTCCTGCGCATGACTCATGGTCTCTGCTGCAGTCGAGTGGCGAGTGGCACTCAATGGCAGCGCACGGCACTCCAGCACCATCGCCTCGAGTAGACTCGTGAGGTCGTCGATCGGTTCACGCCAAGTCTCAAGGACAGCTACGACATCCACACATCCACACACACACACAGAGACGTCGTACTAGTACTACCACACAATGTCGTGCACGTCCTGCTTGGTCACGACCTTGATCGCGTGCATGAGGTACCGCACGCGGAAGTACGCGAACGAGTCGATCGGACTGTCGCCCCACGTCGCGTTCCGGAGCATGCACTCGACGAAGAGCAGCGCGAGCACGCCGCTGTCGTGCGCGACCGCTAACGCCGGCGGACTCAGCGCTTTCTCAAACGTCGCGGCGACGTGGACGCTGTCGAGGAGCTCGTCGACTGTCGCTTGGAGCTCGTCGTACTCGAGCGCCGTGGGTGCGCAGAGGTAGCACGTCTGCTTGGCCGCGTCGAGGACAAAGGCGCCCCAGCGACTCGACTGGAGCTGGCTCAAGCCCGCGACAAAGTCCTTTGGCTGCTGGAACGCGCCGTACGCGCTCGCTCGCGTCTGCCGCGTCCGCGCGTCCGGCTCGAACGCAAAGCTCGGACTCACAAAGCTCGCAGTCGCGTGGAAGCGCGCGTGCATGTGCAGCAGCACGGCTTTCACGCAGTCGGCGTCGATGTTGGCGTCCGAGCAGAGCTTGAGGAGCTTCGGGCCGTAGATCGTGTCGGTGAACCCCACCGGCGCACTCGCACTGCCGCAGCTCCCGCGCACGACCACGCGCGTGAGCGGCATGAGCTCGAGCGCGTGCACAAAGAGGTCCTACGAGAACACGCATAGTCAGTCAGACAAGGCAAAGTGAAGAGGTGTGAGCTACACGGCGATGCAGGCGAGATCACGCACAGCCAGCCTACAATATATGGTTACCAATTTATGGTTGGTATTGTAAATCTAATTGACCATAATCATTCGTAATTATGAAACTATCAGGTTTATTTTGATGACTTTAAACAAGTCGATTTTATGGTTTTAAATTTTGTATTAATTCCGACATGTGACGATAGCAAAGAGCGCGTGGACATTTGAACAGCGAGGTCACGCCGTCGACGACCACCACCTACCAGCAACCGACTCAGGCAGCAGTAGCTGAACACGCTGCGCATGATGCAAACTCGCCGAGCTTTGACCAGCTCCTATATCCGCTTCCACCAAAGACAGAAAACGCAAGCCAGATTTGATCGAGATCTGGCGTGACGTGTCGTCCGCTGCGACTGCTGCAGAAAATGATCTAGTCCAAATCCAGTCAAAGCGACTCAAGCTAGAAGAACAACGGGCGGAGCTAGAGACTCTCAAGCTCAGAGCCGAGATTGAGCACATGCGCATTGAGAACGCGCGCAAGAAAGATATTTCTTGGCAAGAACTAAGGAACGCTGGCGTGAGCGAACATGTGATTGAAGCGATTCTACCACGGAACTAGATGCGAATCACACGTGACCAGCGCTAATCATATACCGCAACAACTAACCTCTCCTTGCACTTCCCTCGCTGTCGGATCTGTCGATGCTGCTCTGCAAGTCGCTAGTTTCAGCAAAATCGTCGATGTCCAAGCTGTGCATGAGCTCGTCTCCGAAGAAGATGTAGTGCAGTCTGACGCAGCACTGCACTAGTGTGACGACGAGTCTTGCTTTATCTGGCTAGCACAAGTGCGCGCAAATGCACTTCTAGAATTGAAAGCGCGGTTTCAGTATCTCGATCCTGTGCTCAATGCAGACGCGCATGAGCGAGAGACGGTAGTTGAATTTGTCGCGAGTGGCGTCGAGCGACCGCCCAGGCGGCTTCTTCCACCTGTAACATTTCGGCAATGTTTTGAGCGAGTTGCGAGTTGGCAAACAAGCATTGATCGTGCGCACTGCCTGGTCATCCAGCAAGCACGTAACGAAATCGGCGGTTGCAATCGCAAATGAGCAGCATGTTGATCGAGTAGCTGCACTTACTGAAGTAGTAGACTTCTCCATACTACTGGGCTTCGTTGCCAACGGTATGAGCGAGGTGTCGATGATCCCAATGCACCCGGGAAAACGAAATTGCTCTCAAACGATGGAGCAATCGCGACCTGCTCGCCCTTTTGCGGCGAACAAATGAACTCGTTCTTGAGGGATAGCAACGCTGTAGTGCAGCGCAGTACGTAGTTGTTGACCAATAGATCAATGAGCGAACCACTACGTGCATTTGTACGACGCGCCGTTGTCACTGAAGTCGACAAACTGCATGAACACGAAACTGGAGAGCTGTCGATTGCTGCCGCGCGCAAAGAAGGCGTGATCTTTGATGCGGTTGTGCACGAGCCAGGAGCACTGTTTGTTCACTCTGTACTCCGTCTGGAACCTGTCGTCCACCATTCGCTGCAGCTCGATCTCGAGCGAAGTCATTGGTGTGCGAATGTTTGTCCGCGCAGCTAAGTATCGCGAGCTCATCAGTGCGAGTCGTAGAGCGACAAGAGAGCTGATGCGAGAGTCGCGCGGAGAGCGAGCAAGAGGAAAGCGAAGAGCGCCATCTTCTGCGCGTTGTGCTGATCAAAAGTGACGGCAAGTGATCTGACAGATGCAGACCTCGTGGGTACACATACCTTCCATAAATCAGCTCAATCAATCACCGTGACTCCCCCTAATGCTTAGCAATATTTTGAAAAAGATTGAGAGGGTGACTATTTTACAATAAAGGTCGTAGGAGTTGGGGCCGATGTAAATGTTTGGAGCTGTGATGTCAGTGCCGCGTCCACCGCGCAATACCTCGTTTAAGACAACGGAGGGTCGTCCTGTGCCACGCGGGTCTGGTGGGACCTGGCACTATCGTTACTTATGTGGCAGTGCCGTGTTAACGATTGGTGTGGAGAGCGTACAGTTGAGCTACGCATGTGTAGGGGCAGTAGGAACAGTAGCAGTCATTCGTGCACTCTCCGCGAGGTACGTAAACCAATCTACGCCGAGCGACTGTTGCAGTCGGGATGGAGCGCCTTGCTGCAGGTGTAACAGGGCTGCTGTGCTAAGTACGAAGACGCACAGCAGACTCCCATTTAGTGGCCTAACCTGATTTCTGACGACCATGGTCGTCCCATCAGTGGGCTCACTAATTAGGTTAGCTCCCTCACTTCCATCACTATTCATGATCTCAATACAAAAACCTCAGAGTTGAAAATACCGAGTTCAGCGCAGTTCCCCCTGCGCTTCACCACATCGCTTCCTCGTAAGACCACGTGTAAGCTACGTCACGGAGAACACTCCCGTGACAGCAGGGTTATAAGCCCACGCTCGAACCTGACCAAGACAAATAACATGTCAAGTTTCATTAGTGGTAGCGTCCAGCTACAGTGTTTCAGACGAGTCGAATGAGCGCAACTGGATATACTTCAAGCCGCCAAGATAGATGTCTCCGGCAATCACGAGCTCAAAGGCGCAGCGAAAAGACAAGACGAAGCTAGGTGCGACCTAGAGCGTCGAGCAGAAATCGAAGTGCGCAGCGTAGCAGGTGAACGTGTACTGACCCATATTCGAAATCCTGAGTCGTCATCATCACGTTGGCGCCCCGCAAGGACGTCTACATCGAGCTCCTGCGGTGCAATATACTTAAGAAGCGACTTATCGAGCTGGTCGAGGGAGCGGTCATAATGTTGCTCATTGGCGTGTTCAAACCACTGACTTCGACGTGGCAAACACGATTCTAACAGCGCTGCGCAAGCCATGAAGCACGTTCCACGCCCGGATCCTGCTGCACCAAGACCACATCAGTGTACCACGAGCACATCAGCGCCACCGACACGGGCAACGCGACGTACTTGATATCGGACCACGAGCGCGTGTCCGATTCTCAACCGATTTTCACGACAAGGTAATCGTGATCGACAACTGCTTCTACTTGTCTGGATCCGCGAATATATATGCCAACGCCCTCACGAGAAACAAAGTGATCATGCATTTGTATGGCGCGTGCGGTCTGTTCTTTGACGGAACGATGAACCGGATCAGCCTTTGGGCAATGGTCAAGTACTTTAGCGAGGAAGCAATGCATCAAAATGAAGCCCGCCGCACGCTTACGCCGAAAGAGCGCTGCCCCGCCTGTCAGACCGGTACGCCGTTCGCATGTGAGAGGCGACAGTGCTGGCAGGATGCAAGCAAATGGCCTCTAGAGATGGCGCTAAAGCATGGGAGCTGGTTATGTCGTCGACGCGCGCTATCGACGATCCGTGTGCAATGCACACATCCAGTGCTAGGTAAATATCATTGTATTGTTTGTGAAAGCTAATGTGCACAGGTAGAAAAAGCGACTAAACAGAATGCTCAGGGGCTGAGTCGCTTATGACCTGCAATGGTAACCACAGCTGCAGGATAGGCGCCGCATCGATCTTGACATCGACTACACCTCTTCGATACCACAAACTTGGTTCGTGTAGCCATTCGTTCGCACAACTGAACGCCACAATATACTTGCTATCACAACGTATTGGTGCTCGCTGCGAGTCCCAAGCGAGTGTGTAAAGCGCCGGGCTGCAACTAAATCGTCCGCTCTCGCAGGTTGTGTGCTCGACGTGGTGGCGGCCGAGCATGCAGTGTCGACGGCTGCACGAAGCGAAGCCGATACTCTGGTCTGCGCCACGACCACTACAAAGCTACTAGCGCTTGCTGACGACTGTCAGCTTGTACGTGCTCGCGGTGTTTGTGAAGAATGAAGAGGTCCGTCATCGCTGTGCTCTGTGCTTCATGCTTTGCTTGTTTTCTTACTCGTCTCGATGTCTCCACTGCACCACGACGTCTCCGTTCACGAGGACACCTCGGCCAAGACGTGCTAGCCCAGCACTTTGCCTGCTTCTGCTTCTGCTCAGCGCTCGTGTTTGTGCTCATACTCATGCTCGTCGTGGAGAGCTCTGGCGCGACTTTAACGTCGTCCACACGGCGTTCGAGCCGTTCCCAGCGTGTCCAGCGACTCTCGCTCCAGCGCAAGTAGCAGCAGGCGACACGGGCGTCTTGGCGCTTCTCGCTGTCGAGCTCTTGCTGTACGCCAAGACGTGGGTGGATGTCGCGATCGAGAGCCTCGAGTACGTGCGGAGTCGGTGCCTCCTGCAAGCGGTGCAGGTCGTGAACAAGCAGGACGTGCACGCGCTGTCGTGGCTATGAGCTCGTGGCGAGGACAGTGATGAACAAACGCGTGTGTGTGAACGTACGAGAGAGAGAGAGACAGTAAGCGCGCGCATGTCGATGGCGTCAAAGCACAAGATCATGCGGCTACAAGAGAGAGAGAGAGAGAGAGAGAGAGAGAGAGGCAATCGATAGGAGGAGGCTGCGATTGCGTCGGTGTCTACATGTGCGCTCCGCTGTGTGGGACGGCGGACTCGGCCTAGCGAATGCGCATGTGCGCCATCGACTGCTTCGAGATGTACGTCGTCTTGACGGTCGACTTGGACTTGCTGCTGCTATCCATCACTGCTGCTGCTGCTGCCGTTGATGCAGAATCTGCTGCTGCTGTTGTGGTGATGTGGTGTGTGCTTCCGCTGGCGCTCGTGCTAGAATGAGCGGCGCACTGCTTCGGCAGCGTCTTCGTGGCGGCGTGTGTCTGCGCTTTGGTGTTGACAGAATCTCGCGACGAGAAGAGCGACATGAGCGATAGCGATAGCGATGGTGTCGGTGCGGCTGTGTCCGAAGCGGATCCTTTCACGACCGTGACGCGAGCGTTCGAGTTCATCGCTCGCGTGTTGGCACTGGTGTTGGTGCTGGTGTTGGTGTTGGTGTTGGTTGTTGGTGATGACGACGGCTTGTTGCGACTTGATGTGCAGCAAGCAAAACGAGGAGTGAGGCAACGAAAGCCGCGAGGTGTGAGTTGTGAGCAGTGAGCTGTGAACGAGTGAACGGAGCGCTGCAAGGTGCCAGCGCTTTGAGTCGAAAGCACGTCGAGACGGCTGGAGCGCGCGGTCACTCAAGCGAGGCATAGACGCATTGGATCGGTATGTCGCTAGTCATTCTGCTCGACTGACAAGAGTCAAACCACATGGGCATCACGTGGCAGTCGTTCTGCTTGACACTGTGTGAAGCGACCTTCACTTGCGCTCGTGTTCGGTCGAACTCAACACGAGTGCATCGCGCGACGTGCACGTCTGCTCCACGTGCTGCTCGCTCTCATCCAAGCAACGCTCAGGCTCATCGAAACCGAGCATGCACTCATCCAAACCAAGTGCGTTCTCATCACAACCGCGTCTCACGGATGTGTGAGTGCGTGAGTGATCAACACATGGCGGAGGTCGTGGTGGGTCGACAGGTAGGAAGATGGATACGAGCCAAGCTCGTTGGTTCTCGTGGTGCTGCTCTCCTGGGTATTCGTCGTCGTCTCCGTCGTCGTCGGTGTCGTCACAGAGACGACCCATACGATCGTGCTGGCGAAGCGCAGCAACTCATCCACCGCAGCTACGATTTCGGGAGCAGTGGGCATGTCAAAGCACAATCTTGTGGTGAGTCTTGCGCTGCCGAGCTCGCACGTTAGAGCACCATGATCCGACGTCACATGTGCAGTGGAGAGTCATCGAGTACTCGCGGTCCTTCTTCATCAGTCTCGAACAGACGTTGCGCTACGACCTCAGAGGTGTGTACGACGACCACATATTGCTGCCGAAGAAACAGCAGTAGTGTGAACTGAAGATACTCATCTCATCAAGGCGCTGGTGCCACCCACTGCATCGAAACACTCTTCTCAGCACACCGCGCTGCTCGCTTGACAACTCGTGCGGATGATGCAAACCTTGCACTGCTCGCTCGCTGTCAAGTGGCGTGATGCCGTCTCGCCTGATGCCTCGAGCCAACACAACTCGCCGATGTGAAGGTGTACCCACATCAACGTGAGCCCGACGCAGACACTCGCATGCACACCAATGGCTCCACTCGCAACTCCTTCAGCGACAGATGGGCATGTTGTGCAATCGCCGCTCAGTGTCGAGCAGCGAAGGAGACTCCAGCTCATGCCACAAGAACCGAGACGCACATACGACTCCATCACCTGCGCTTTCGCACTCGACTATGGGAGTCTTAGCTCGATTGGACGAGGCGGTGCAAGTGTTGGTCCGATCGCTTCAGATCGCTTGAACAACGAGAAGCAGCTCGACTCTTGTCAGTCGAGCAGAATGACTAGCGACATACCGATCCAATGCGTCTATGCCTCGCTTGAGTGACCGCGCGCTCCAGCCGTCTCGACGTGCTTTCGACTCAAAGCGCTGGCACCTTGCAGCGCTCCGTTCACTCGTTCACAGCTCACTGCTCACAACTCACACCTCGCGGCTTTCGTTGCCTCACTCCTCGTTTTGCTTGCTGCACATCAAGTCGCAACAAGCCGTCGTCATCACCAACAACCAACACCAACACCAACACCAGCACCAACACCAGTGCCAACACGCGAGCGATGAACTCGAACGCTCGCGTCACGGTCGTGAAAGGATCCGCTTCGGACACAGCCGCACCGACACCATCGCTATCGCTATCGCTCATGTCGCTCTTCTCGTCGCGAGATTCTGTCAACACCAAAGCGCAGACACACGCCGCCACGAAGACGCTGCCGAAGCAGTGCGCCGCTCATTCTAGCACGAGCGCCAGCGGAAGCACACACCACATCACCACAACAGCAGCAGCAGATTCTGCATCAACGGCAGCAGCAGCAGCAGTGATGGATAGCAGCAGCAAGTCCAAGTCGACCGTCAAGACGACGTACATCTCGAAGCAGTCGATGGCGCACATGCGCATTCGCTAGGCCGAGTCCGCCGTCCCACACAGCGGAGCGCACATGTAGACACCGACGCAATCGCAGCCTCCTCCTATCGATTGCCTCTCTCTCTCTCTCTCTCTCTCTCTCTCTCTCTTGTAGCCGCATGATCTTGTGCTTTGACGCCATCGACATGCGCGCGCTTACTGTCTCTCTCTCTCTCGTACGTTCACACACACGCGTTTGTTCATCACTGTCCTCGCCACGAGCTCATAGCCACGACAGCGCGTGCACGTCCTGCTTGTTCACGACCTGCACCGCTTGCAGGAGGCACCGACTCCGCACGTACTCGAGGCTCTCGATCGCGACATCCACCCACGTCTTGGCGTACAGCAAGAGCTCGACAGCGAGAAGCGCCAAGACGCCCGTGTCGCCTGCTGCTACTTGCGCTGGAGCGAGAGTCGCTGGACACGCTGGGAACGGCTCGAACGCCGTGTGGACGACGTTAAAGTCGCGCCAGAGCTCGCTCACGACTGACTCGAGCTCGCTGTAGTCGCTCGCATCCGCAGCAAACACGTGCGAGACCTTGGTCGCGTGGTTGTAGACGTAGCCGCCCCAGTGCTGCGTCGCTGGGAGCTGTACGACACCAGCGATGAACTGCTTCGGCGCCAAGAATGCGCCGTAGAGCGTCGCGACGCGGCGGCGCTCGAGCGACTGGCGCGCCGCGGTGATGAACGCCGGACTCACAAAGCAGCCGCTCGTGTGGAAGCGCGCGTGCATGTGGAGCAGCACAGCTTTCGCGCAGTCAGCGTCAATGTTCACGAGCGCCGCCGGTGTGCTCGAGCCCGCGGCGCCTGCGAGCTTGAGGACGCTCGGTGCGTAGATCGCGTCGGCGAACCGGATCGGACCGCTCACGGACGTGCTCACGCCTGAGACCGTGACGGTCGAGAGCGTCATCGTGCTGAGCGGGTACGTGAAGAAGTCCTAGCGTAAGGAGTACGACAGACAGCGAGAGGCAGGCGGTCAGCCAATCGTGCGAGTCGACGGCGCCACTCCGCGAGTCTTCAGACCCCAAGGAGCGACAGCAGTAGGCAATAGACGCAGTCGGCACCTTGGGGCGATCGACGCAGTCGTCAAACGGCGCACACGCTGGCCGCGACGTTGTGTGGACGGACTGGAGCCAGTCGACGACGCGCTCGACGTGGCGCATCGCATCGCGCGCGGCGTAATAGCGCTTCATGACTTTGACTTGGTCCGCAGTGAGCGCGACGGCGACAAATGACGACGCCGGTGCGCCAGAGACAGCAGCAGCAGATGCCAGTGCGCGCGATTGAATGGTGAGCGCGACGCCGACAGTCGAAGGGAAGCGCTCAAAGCGCCGACACGTCTCGATCACGCGCGTCTCGCAGCTGTCGACTGCGAACTTGGGGAGCACAAACGCCACGTCCGTGCACGCGAACGCCGGCGGGAGCGCGACGACGCGGAGCCGGAACTTGGTGATCCCGCGCGGCAGCGGCTCGACTACAGCGACGTCCATGCGGTCGACCTGGCGCCGTCCAGCGATCGCTTGTTAGAGTCTGTCAGTGAGAGAGAGCTCCTGCGCATGGACGTACGTAGTGATGCGAGAGTGCGTAGCAATAGCCCGAGTCCAGGAGCATCTCGAGGCGCGCGAGCGTGAGCGGCTCATGCAGCGGCACGAGCGCGCGCGAGAGGACGTGAGGCGCCGTCACGTGGAACGGCCGCTTGCGCGCGCTGTGCGGCTGCGCTGCGTCGCCGTCGTCGTCGTTGTCCGACGCATCTGCCGGCACTGATTCGCTGTCGTCGAGCGCCGCTGCCGTGCGCTTCCTGCGCTCGTCGCCTTGAGTCCGCAGGACGTTGCGCACGTCCTGAAGCTGGAACGGACACGCCATTCCTGCGTTCGCATCGCCACCGGCGCTCGCGTCAGTGCACAGCGCTAGACAAGCAAGTCAAGAGGTCGCCGGTGCGCACCTGTGGTCTGCTGGACGTGCTGCGCAACAGCGGCGAAGATCGCCTTTGGGCGCTCGCCGTGGGCTTCGAGGCGCGTGATGAGCGTGACGAGCGCCGGGTCGACGATCCGTCGGTTCTCTGCCAGCGCGTAGTACTGCGCGCGCGTCACGGCGTGGTTGTGCCACCCGCGCACGACGGCGCGGACGTAGTACGCGTGCGTGGCCTTGTCGAGCGTCACGCTCGCGTTGATGCGCGCTGTGCAGCCGCTCACTTGCTCGAGCACAGCCGACGACGAGGAGGTCGCAGCTACTGCTGCAGCCAGCAGCTGCTGCCGCCGCGCACTCAGCGCGTGCCGCTGCCCATATGCGCACGTGTACGTCTTGGAGTAGAACTCCCACGCGTCTGGGAACAGCGGCGCTTTCGGCACTGCGAGCTTCTCGAGGTTCGCATTGCGCGCGCGCACTGACACGGTCGAGCGAATGCGAAAGACCTGATACGTCTGTGCACTGAACTCGCGGATGTACGTCTCGAGGTGCTCCCAACTCGCAAAGCGCTCAGGGAAGCACTCATCCGGGTCGTCCGCGTCGTCTGCAGCCGTCGCTGTTGCGCTGTTGCTGCTGGTAGTGCCGTTGAGTGATGCAAGCGCTGTCGACGCTGCTGCAGTTGTGTCGTCGACGTTGCTGTCTGCTGCGTCGGATGCGAGCGGAAAGAGCACTTCGAGGTCTGCGAGTGGCTGCTGCGCATCGTGAACTAGCGATACGGACGCTGCTGCTGCGTCAGTATCAGCGCTGCGACTCGTAGAGGACGACGCCGCGAGCATCGTCGTGTGCCATCGACCGCTCATCGTCGTTGTGATTCTTTCGCGACTTCCTCTGCGAATCGCTATAGTGATACAAACGAGGGAATGTATATCCTTGCTTTTATCACTATCATTATATTCACACTGTCGCCTTTCAAACACAGACGACGACGACTGATAGACAAGCATGAGCGAGCCGTTCAGTGACCTGCTCGATGCGCGCGACGCCGAGGCGTTCGACACCAGCAGCAGCAGCAGTCTCAGCGGCGCAAAGCGCAAGCGCGACGAGCACGCAGCGTGGCTCGCAGCAGCAGCGTCGCTCCATGGTGGCGACAGTAGCACCAGCGACGCAATCAGCGCAGCAGGTGATGTCAACGACATTGCGGTCGTCGGCTACGACGACGTGGAGGACGACGTGGACGACGACGTGGACGACGATCATGACAACGACGACGTGGATGAACCAAGCGAGAGCGCTGGCGCTGTGAGTGGTAGTCACAGCGCAGACGCGGGTGAGAGCAGTGGCGAGAGCAGCACGAGCACGACAGCTACGAGTGCGTTCGCTGGCGCTGAGAGCTTCCCGTCGATGTTCTTTAGCTGGGACGAGCTCGACCAATACATCCACGAGTTCGGCGCGCATACGTACCAGGTCTTCCGGAAGCGCACGAGCGTGACCGCAGCGATGCGCAACAGCGCGATCCGCAAGCGCATCGACGCGCGCAAGAGCACACGGACGTTCCGGTCGCGACCAGAGCTCATTCCCGAGACGTGGCGGTTCTACGCCAAGACGTACGTCTGCACGCACGGGCTCAAGAGCAACCCGCGTGGCGAGGGTCTCCGGACGCACGCGTCGATCCGCGACACGGGCTGCACGGCGAAGATCCACGCGACGCTCAAGTTCCAGCCGACGGAGCGGTTCTTCTACGTGCGCGCGCGCGTCACGGGCGCGCACAACCACCCGATCGGCAAGGACCAGTACTACTCGTACGCCGAGAACCGGCGGATCACGGACCCTGCTGTGCTGCGCGACATCCACGACATGAGCGCGCGCGGCGAGTTCCCAAAGGTCATCCTCGCGCACATCGCCAAGCGCATGCGCGAGACCACAGGTGCGTCTGCGCATGCGTATGGAGTGACTGGCGCTAGGACTGACACTGCGCTGCTGCTGTAGGCGAAGAGTGCGTGTACAAGCTCAAGGACATTCGCAATATCATCATGCGCCTCAAGACCGAGCGCAAGGACATGGGCGACGGAGGCGCCAGCGCACGAGCGAGCGACGCTGCGCTGCCCTCTGCGGAAGGAGCAGTAGCAGCAGGTGGAGACAGATCGGTCGAACAGCTCGCGCAGTCTGCTGGACTCACGAGCACGCCGTTCACTGCGCTCTCGCCGGACCCCGTTCCTGCGCCGTCCAGTGCGACAGCAACGCATCTCAACAGCAGCAGCAGTACCGCAGTGACGAGCGACGCGCCGCCGGGCGTGAGTCTCGCGCGCCTCGAGATCCTCCTCGACGCGTCCTACACGTACAGTCAAGCGCACCACGTGGTGCGTCGCCGCTCTCGCTCTCTCTGACTAGAGCCACTTCTAAGCGGACAGCACCTCACACTCATCGCCTCTCTTGCTCTGACACTCCTATAGCTCGAGCGCGTCGTGATTGGCGCGACGGAGATGGTGCCCAAGACGATCTCGGGCTTCAAGTTCGAGGTCGTGCCGCTCGCGTCGCCTGCGTGTCCGGACGTCGCGTTCGTGCTCCCAAAGCACGCAGTCGCCGGGTGCGAAGCCGGCGTTGTCGAGTACTGCCGCTTGAATGGGTTCCTGCCGCACGCCGTTGGTGTGGCGCTCCCAGTCAAGACACCCGAGTCGTCGTCCGAGTTTGCGCGCGCGACGCTGTCGTCGCGGCAGCTCCTGGTCATGAAGAAGTTCTACTTTGCGCGCCACTACGTGTCGGAGGCGGCAAAGAGCCTCGCGTGGCTCCGCGCCGCGCACTTCTCCGCGTATCCGTCCGCGCCGTTCGACGAGTTTGCAAACTACACAAAGGTACGAGTAGCTATCCGCCGGCGGTGCTCGCCTGCATCGCCGTGTAGCTCACACCTCTTCACTTTGCCTTGTCTGACTGACTATGCGTGTTCTCGTAGGACCTCTTTGTGCACGCGCTCGAGCTCATGCCGCTCACGCGCGTGGTCGTGCGCGGGAGCTGCGGCAGTGCGAGTGCGCCGGTGGGGTTCACCGACACGATCTACGGCCCGAAGCTCCTCAAGCTCTGCTCGGACGCCAACATCGACGCCGACTGCGTGAAAGCCGTGCTGCTGCACATGCACGCGCGCTTCCACGCGACTGCGAGCTTTGTGAGTCCGAGCTTTGCGTTCGAGCCGGACGCGCGGACGCGGCAGACGCGAGCGAGCGCGTACGGCGCGTTCCAGCAGCCAAAGGACTTTGTCGCGGGCTTGAGCCAGCTCCAGTCGAGTCGCTGGGGCGCCTTTGTCCTCGACGCGGCCAAGCAGACGTGCTACCTCTGCGCACCCACGGCGCTCGAGTACGACGAGCTCCAAGCGACAGTCGACGAGCTCCTCGACAGCGTCCACGTCGCCGCGACGTTTGAGAAAGCGCTGAGTCCGCCGGCGTTAGCGGTCGCGCACGACAGCGGCGTGCTCGCGCTGCTCTTCGTCGAGTGCATGCTCCGGAACGCGACGTGGGGCGACAGTCCGATCGACTCGTTCGCGTACTTCCGCGTGCGGTACCTCATGCACGCGATCAAGGTCGTGACCAAGCAGGACGTGCACGACATTGTGTGGTAGTACTAGTACGACGTCTCTGTGTGTGTGTGTGGATGTGTGGATGTCGTAGCTGTCCTTGAGACTTGGCGTGAACCGATCGACGACCTCACGAGTCTACTCGAGGCGATGGTGCTGGAGTGCCGTGCGCTGCCATTGAGTGCCACTCGCCACTCGACTGCAGCAGAGACCATGAGTCATGCGCAGGACGCCGCCGCGGCAACTCGGTTGAGTCGCCACGCCTTGCTACGTCCGCGCCATGCGACCAGATGGCAACGTGATGTGAACGCGCGAGCTCACGTCGACCGCGTCGCTGACGCAAGTCCACGCCTGTTGCTGCTGGAGTCCAAACGACGCCAATACAGAGCTGCAGAGCACCTCGAGCTCCATGTGATGGAGCTGTTGCTGTTGCTCTCCAGCGCGGCGGCGAGCATAGCGATCGATTCCAATGGCCAGATCTCTTGCAGTCGATAGTACGAAAGCGAGCGCGACGTGATGCCTCAACACATCGAGGTAGAGGTAGAGGTCGAGTCGTGAGCGTGCTTGGCTTGCACGTCTTGGTCGCGGTGTCCTCGCACGAAGAGCCTTAGCTTTACTGCTATGTGTCTCCATCGTAGTCGTGTGTAGTTCAGATGAGCGCGACAGCTAGGCTGTTTGAATGAACAGTGACTCTAGAGTGTCATTAGCAGAGCTCTATCCTCTTGGTTCTCGCTTGCTCTCCACGTGTGCTGCTTGTCAGCTTGTGAGCGCGCTGTAGCCCTTGAACGAGAGCGAGACGACAGAGAAGACGACGCCTGTGACTGCCATGACAAGCGCGACGCGGCGGCGGACGAGCACTGCATTGTCGCTCATGTAGCTGCGCGTCGCACCGTAGAGGAAGAGACCTGGCACTGTGATCGTCATGAAGCTGCCTGCCAGCGCACCACTGAACGACAAGACTGTGCCCATGTCGCGCGCGTAGACGGCGAGCAAGTGCGCCGTGACCATGAAGGCTGTCGTAATGATCAGGCGAAACAGCAGGCTCTCGCGGTCGTGGCCGAGGAGCGCGAGTTCGACTGCCTGCCGCAGCGGCTGGAACGTCATTGGCGTCTTGAGCACCATGCTCGCGCCGAGACACAAGCGCGCAGTGTTAATGAGCCCGTCGTCAGCGCGAAAGCCCGTGAGGATGTCGCTTGGCGGGCGACCTTGGAAGCACACGTAGCCGAGGACCGCGAACGCAATGTACACAACCAAGCCGACGCCGACGAGCATCTGGTGCACGCGCTTCATCGCTCGTTTGTCCCGGATCTCTTCGTACGCACGCGGGACGTTGAGCTGACACGCAAAGCTGAGCGAGATGATCGGCAGCGCGAACGCGATCGCAGCCACTTCGGACGTGACGCCTTGTGCTGCGTGGTCCGCTTGCACCGGATCTGCAGCAAGCGGTGAGTTGCTCTCGAGTGTGCGTACTGCGAGTGCGGCGAGGATGTACAGGATGCACAAGATCACGAGCACGTTCATGTACCGCAGTTCGTGGATCGTCTCGGGTAAGCAGAGCGGGATCGCGACGACAGCAAAGACAGCGCCGATCGCGCTGCGCGAGAGCGTCCCGACGAGGAACGGCTCAAAGAGGTCCATTGCGATCACGTTGTACGTTACGATCGAGCCGAAGAGCAAGACGAGCGTGAACGCCCGCACGGTCCAGACGCCGGTCTTCCCAAAGAGCTCGGCGCTCAGCGCTTCGTACGAGAACGCGCCAGTCGCGTCGCACGCTGCAGTGATGCACTCGAACGACACGTACGTGATGCCTGACGCGACTAGGAAGAGCAAAATGCCGGGCACGAGACCGACTGCAGCAACTGTGCCAGGCAGCGTCAAGATGCACCCGCCCATCATGGTCGTCGCGAGTCCGAGGAACGACGACAGCGTCGAGCCCTGTTGATTGTTGTGCTGGGAGTGTGCGAGCTTGTCTTGGACATCTTGCTGCAGCAATGGCGACGTCTCGTTTCGTGCCATTGTCGCTAGCTCGCGTGCGCTCCGTGTCGTGTTCGCGAGTGCGCGTGTTCAAGTCGACAACGATCCGAGTGCAGCATCAGTAGCCGCGCACGCACTGGATGAACAGCCCAATGCAGCAAGCGCGTTTGCAATCACCATACCGTGACTTGACTCGTTCAGACCGACTGCGACTGCCAAGAGTGCTGGTCTGCATGACGACGGCGCTCATGATCGCGCACTTCTTGCACTTCGCACGAACATCGTCTCTGCACAACACTTGTTCTCGTTTGAACCAACCCCATCGTCAGTCACCAAGACCTCCCATGCTTAACAGCATCGCAGCGTCTCGCTTGCACACAAGGGCGTGAGTCTCTCAATCGTCAGTCAGTCATACAATGTACTACTGAGATACTACCGACGACATCGACACATCCGACTAGTGCTACACAGCGCTGCGCAACGCAACCTCGACTGACAACGTCGTGCTCCGAGGCAACCTCATCCGTGTCGCTTCCGTCTTTGCCTTTGCCTTTGCCTTTGCCTTTGCCTTTGCCTTTGCCTTTGCCTTTGCCTTTGCCTTTGCCTTTGCCTTTGCCTTTGCCTTTGCCTTTGCCTTTGCCTTTGCCTTTGCCTTTGCCTTTGCCTTTGCCTTTGCCTTTGCCTTTGCCTTTGCCTTTGCCTTTGCCTTTGCCTTTGCCTTTGCCTTTGCCTTTGCCTTTGCCTTTGCCTTTGCCTTTGCCTTTGCCACCTCGCCACGTCAGGGATCTGCTCCAACATCCAATTGCAGACGATCACGATCACAAGCGCCGGAGTCCTCTCCAATACTGACTGACTGACTGACTGACTGACTGACTGACTGACTGACTGACTGACTGACTGACTAGAGAAGTGATACAGCGTTGTCGCGACAACGCGAAGGCTCTTCGCGCTGCGACCATGGCACTAGTACTAATAGTACTACTTCGTAGAAGTAGAAAGTAAAGTCCTAGAGCGATCCAAACAGCAGTGCCGACATATACCAGTAGACGCGCTCCTCGCTCCGCCGCAAGCTCAAGACTCGGTACGTGTTCCCACATACTACTTTGTACTTTGGTACAACAAATGTCATCCATCCATCCATCCATCAACGGTCGATCAATGCTCGCTGCTGTGGTGGGTCCACACGATATACGTCGCGCACCACGACACGGTCAGCGCGTTGAAGCGCACGGTGCAAGCGCTCGAAGGCGGCTTACTCTGTCAGATGCAGCTTGTCTTCGCCGGCAAGCGTCTCGAAGACGACAAGACACTCGCTGACTACGACGTTCAAACCGGCACAACGCTATACCTTTCGATCAGTCTTCGCGGATGCTAAGAGTTTGACACGCAAGAGCAAACACAGTGCGGCGTCCGTCATAATCCGATCCAGATCCAGTCGTCAAACCCAGCGTGACTGTCATTCAGCACATCTGCTTGATCGTGCGCAGTACTACTCGATCGAGTGTGTGCCGCAGCGAGCAGTGTTTCTGGCGCTGGCGCTGGTCTTGCCAACATCAGTGTCATCAAGACGCCGATCGGTTGCTTCAAATGATAGAATGCCGAGATTTTGCGATGCCATGTATCTAGCTTGGTAGTTGTAGCCAAATCCATAGTTGTAGTCAAATCCATTTACTAGTATAGTACACATGTGCGTCCGTGCTGAAATCATGATAAAGTGGTTTTGCAGAAGGCTCTCTCTGCATCCACAGATTTTTATGCCTGATCTGCATCTTTTATGCACGAGCAGCTCAGAATTATCAGTTTTGAACTGTACTCGCATACGGACCAAAATCAGTCGGGAGGGAGAGTAAGTGAGAGAAAGCGCAGCTCGCACAGCGCAGACACTAGCAGCTGTACAGACTACAGGAAGGTGCAAGAAAGAGAAGTAAATTCAGACTCTGCCTACAAGACGATGTTCTCGTTCGCTATGTAGAGATTGGCGGGCGTTGCCTAACGAATGAACTCGATTGTATCTGGCGCAAGCGTCCCTGGCATCCTATCAGCCAAGTCGTCCACGTCGTCATGAACGACTAGGTAGATCTCGAGAAAGAGAGCGACGTACATACCACAGTTGTAGCTATCGCGCTGGCGCATGCGACTTGCGCACGCTGAGCTTGAAGTCACACCGAAGCAAGTCAAGCGCAGTCTTGATCGTCATGCGCGTGATCTCGATTTTATCCTCGACGTGAAGAGAATCGTAAAGAAGGGCCTGCCGTCGCTTGTAGTCGAAAAGCGCTACAGACTAGAGCTGTGTGTTGGTGGACACGTTCAGAGGGCAGAACACGACCATGCCTTCTCCTGGTTGGCTGAACACTTTGTCGTCGCTGTCGATGGTAATCATCCGTCTCGAGAGCGGAGCCACCGTGAAGCGCGGCAGGTCCACTACGTGGAAGCGCACCTTGAACGAGGCCGGACTTGATCCTGCAAGGCGGCACGCAGCGTAGACCGCAGAGTTGCTGAGATATTCTGTGCCCACAAAGCAGAAGAGCTCTCTGAATGGCATCTCGACGCCCGCAATGCATGCGTTGCTGCGCAGGTTCTGAGCCGCTATGGTCGACTGCATCTGCTCGTGCGCCGTCATCTAGCTGTCGTTGTCGCGGTCAGGGATCCGTGATGTGTAGTAGTCGTCAAACCAGCGACAGAACGCGCGAGCTTCCTCGACGACCTTGGAGCAAATGTCCACCAGCGCATGGTCGGGATCGCTGCGAAGTCGAAGTTCCCGATACCCATGATCTTCCCGACGATGTTTTCGTCTGCAAGCCGTCGTGGCGTCTGTGCCTTCAGGTTCTCGGCTGCCGTGGAGCACTTGAGCAGCAGAGCCTCTGATCATGAATCACAAATGTAAATCACAGATGACCACAGATTCAGGTCGCACTTCGAGTAGGTCTACGCACCTGGTAGCACGAACTGGATCTCGCCTTCGCTGAGCTTGGTTGTACTAGACCGCGCGACGTCACACTTTGGGCGCTTGTTCGTCGCGGACGTATAAGCTGACTGGATTGCATCTACTCAGCTTGCTGCTGAAGCCAGTGTAAGCTGGGTCTCGACCCAGTCGCGCGCAGAACTCGAGAAGAGACAACGATCTTTCGCCCATGGCAACGCGCGTAGCCACGTCACGCGTCCTCTGTATGCTCGCTTGCTTAATGGCTTTCTTCTTGGTGTTGCCGAGTCTTGCACGGCCTTTGATGTTGCGAGCGTGAAGTGCAGCACGCAGCTGGGTGAGTGGTGCGGCAGTTAAAGACAACGGAAGCGCGCTCATGGTGATGCCATGCTCGTCGATATGGTGGAACTCGAGACTGCCTATTCCGTCCAGCTCAGAATCGCTGCCGTCTCGATCGCCTGAAGAGTTGTTGTTGCTAGCGGAGCTTGCAGAGTAACTATCGCTGCTGGTCGCACTCGTGCGTTTGCGATTGTCGAAGTAGGGGTTGGTGCGTGTGCCGAGCTACCGTCGTCGTTATCGCGGTCGTCGTCATGTTTGTTGCCGACGGCTCGATTCGCAACGGAGCCATCACCGATTATACCTTTGAACTCCAACTTGTCACTCTTTCCGATCTTGCATCGCTGCGGCACCGGCTCGGACTCGCGTACTTGCCGTTTGATCTCGCGGATGTACGCCACTCACCCCTTGTATGAACGAATTCCGAGAGTCAACAAATCCTTGGCGAGGTGGAGACATACCTCACGAGCACCAAGTTCTTCTCACGTTCGTCTTGAACTCGCGCTGTATCTCGGACTGCTGTGACCTGTTGGTACGACTGCAATGAGATCGTTGTCACTGTCGCTCTCGAGGTTCGCGCCGATACACCACCAATCGAGAAGGTCGGAGACCGGAACGACGCTGCATCTGAACGGTAGAGTCTTGCGGAGGAACATGATGTGACGGCACGGTAGCAGCAACGTCTGGTACGTCTGACAGCTGCATGTTCCGCGCCCGAGGTTGACCTTGAACACGATCAACACCTGTCAGTTTTGCTTGTACAGACATGCTGCTCATAGATTTCCATAGCAACATGTCCACGTACCACATACTGCTCAGTCGTCGAAAAGCTCTGGACGTCGTACTGATTGTTGTCGGTGTCGCTACGTGTGTACGAGTACGACGTCGACAGCGCCACGGCGAAGCTTTACTTGGGCTCGACGAGTTCACACGCAAACTTTCTGCAGATGTGAGAGAGTGCCTGCATCGCCGCGTCGTAGCGCGGGTTGTACCAATAGCCAACCTTGAGCGACTTGGACAGGACGACGTCGTCAGACGTCTGTTGGAGGACGAGCAAAATCTCGATGCACTCGTTCATCGGCATGAACCGGTCAAGAACGTCCTTGGCGGTGTCCCAGCTGGCTTCGAGCCTGTTGTTCGTGTTGTTGTCAAGATGCAGAATGCTTCCACGTAGAAACGTCGCCCAGAGCGACTTGCAGCTGACCCAGTTCCTGTCAAAGTACATCGTGAACTCCTGGGACCTCGCGACGCTTGTCATTGCGCTGAGGTGCAAGTTGAACTGGTCCTCCGTCGACGCGTACACGAGAAGCGGGACAAGGTTGCGCAGAACCGTCACCTGAAAGTCCGAGAATTTGTACACTTGCTTCGAGATCTCGCGCGACAGTTAGTCGATGACGTGGAACTGGCATAAGATAACCAACGCGCTCGGGAACAACTCGCTTAGAGTCGAGAGCTCAGCAACGTCCTTGTCGACCACGAGGACCTTGGTGCGCGTCCAATATGGGTTGTTCTTCTGAAGCGAATGCACTGCCGAGCGCATGGTCTCCACGGTCTCGCTGTCGATCAGAACGTGTAGGACAAAGAGACCACAGCCAAACGTGTCGGTCGCGAGGAAACTGAACAATCGGTACCTGTTGGAACGGATCGACGACATTAGAAGGCAACCCGTACGCTCGAGCATGCCAATGTACACCTTCACTGATGCTCACAGATACTTGCACAACCACTCCAACACACTCGAACGATTGCAAGCACACTCCAAACAAACGCACACTAGTCCAACACACAACAGCACCTCATGCTCACTCGTCACGAATTCTCACTTGTTTATATTCGTGACATGCGTCGTGTCAACACAGAGCACCTCAGAGAACATGTGGTACATTCGTATCATGTGCTTGGTCTGGAAAGTGATGCAGCTGTGCCTTGGTGGCTGTCGTACGTAGTCGCTACGTGGCCGCTGTCTGCGCAGCGTTCTTGGAGCATGTCTCGCAGTCGCTCGTTCACATCGTCTGACGTGTACGCTGTTTTGCGCATCTCCTGGATCAGGTTCTGCACGTCCTTCGGCAAGATGACTTTCCTGGACACTTCACGAAGGTACTTCAGGATGTTGTTTGAGGGTGCTCCACCTGTCGAAGACACACACTTGTCAAACACAGTCGCCTGTGTGAATGGTCGCACCAATCGCATGTGCACGCGTACCTTTCCACAGCGTGTGAGCGACGCCGAGCGTATCTGGACAGGTGACATTTGCGCGACTCCGGATAGTACTGTGCTGTTCTCTTGCCGACACGATTGTTGTGCGTTGCGAGATGAGAGTCGTTCTGGACGAAGTAGTAGTCGTTGTCATCTCGCTTGAGTGTATGGCGCACAGACTTGCATCTCCAAGCGCTCGTGAAAAGTGTCTCAAGTCGGGAAAGCTCCGGACAGCGTAGGGCACTCAACTGTGATTCTCGCTGCGCCAATATTGCTTGACCCGCGCTTGCTGGTTCCGCCCGCATCAACTCCGCTCCGTTTTTGCTCACTATCATCGTTCGTCGGGCGATCGCGCCGATAGCGTTTCGTCGCGGGCAGCGCATGAGCGTCGTCTGTTCTGGTTCTTGGGGGAGCCATTCAAAGGGTCTGACGTCACACACGGCACACGTTGCGATCGAATCCGTCAGAATGACATGCCACTCAAGCCAGCGCAACACAGATCGATAAGCACTCAGGCACACACCTCGCCGCGTCGCTTGCACGTACACACACACGCACCAGCCCTCTTGCTCTCGTCGTCGCAGATTCCGAAATGAATGACGATTGTGCGCCGCGCGCAAAACGCGCTCGAACTTTTAAAAATATTCTAACCGCCGAAGTGTGAAAAAATCTGATTTGATCCCGGGCGTTGGGATCAGCTTAATATCTGTGGATGTAGACAGTTCGTTTGCATAATTGTAAATTTAGTATACTACGTCGACGAATGGTAACGTACATAAAGTTTTCCTTACCAGACCACAATACATTTGAAACCTTGAAAACGTAGCAAGACCAAGAAATTATTTCAGTAACCTTCTAGGTGTGGTAAGATACCGAGAAGGTATTGAAAATGGCCGGCTGAGTATTTTTCAATACAAAACATAAGTGAAAATGAACAGTAGTCAGCTTCAGTAACCTTCTAGGTGTGGTAAGATTTCAAGGTTTCAACTTGATGAGAGGTACCCTGATGGAAACAACAGCATTCGATAATACAGCCTTTATCCCGAGTATAATACACATGTTCAACATGACGACGAGATAAATTTTCAAAGGTTGTAGTTTAAATAAGGGAACAACGTCTCAAAGGATCAGGTCAAAATGCTCTGTAGAGTTGGAGCGCTTATTCTGTGTCGGCTTAATTGCTCAATGAGCTCATACAAGTCCTCATCTAGCACTTGAGTGTGCCGCCAGCAATGTGCGATGGTTGCACAAGTCACTTGCGACCATGAACCTTGTGCCCATCGCATCGCTGCGAGCACGTCAACACGAAACAGCGAGTCAATCGCTTTCTGTCTGTGCTCTACGTCTATCTGATCAATGCGTTCTAGCAGTGAGTCGAACTGGTCAACGACGTGTCGTTGCTGGAGGCGAGCAATCTGCGCTTTGAACGCACAGATTATTCCCGCGTCCTGCGGCTGAAGCCGTGAGGTTGTGTTGGGTGGCAGCATGCGCATGGCGACATTCGTGTGCTGGATCGTGTGTCTGTGTGAGCTGACATTGTCGAGTAGCAGCACGACGCTGCGCTTTTCGAGTGACATGCGCTCGTCGAAGAGACGCAGCCACCGCTCGAATGCAACGGTCGTCATCCACCCCTTTGCTGTACACGCATAGTCAACATCGAGGTCTTCTGCGCTCTGGCCTTTGAAGCATCGAGGCTGCTTGACGGCCCCGAGGAACAGAAGAGGGATTTTGGTGTTGCTGCTGGCATTGCAGCAAACTGCGACCGTGATGCGCTTCTTGATTGCCTTTCGCCCTGCAATGCGCTGCTGGCTGATTGTTCGTGTCGGTGCGGCACAGTAAAAGAAAGAAGTTTCGTCAAGTTTAAACACGTCATCGCATTCATAGCCTTTGGTCACTTCTTGCAGATCTGCTCGCCCTTGCTGCACTGCTTTCTCGCTCACCGACGCTGCTTCGCCGTGTGCAGCGCGCGACGCTAGACTGTTTTGCTTCTGGAATTTCACAAGCCATCCGGCGGAGAACACGAGCGCGGCGAGCCGTGATGATGCGGCGTCATGCTGTGCGAGTAGTTCGTCTCTATGAGTTTGGAGAAGGTAAAACGGAAAGTGTATTGGTTGTCATGATGCTACTGCGCACGTGCTGCTCTGTCTGCTGGCACGTGGAGCACTTTGGACGTGTGTGGACGTCAGGATATTTACTTGAAGTTCGTATAAGATACTTTTCACCATATGAGTGGTCTTTAGTGTGGGTTTACACCATATACGTAGGTGCACACAATATTTGTGTAGTACACATCAGAATTGACGATTATCACTTTCAGGAGGAGTATGCGTGTGGTCCACATCTCAACAGTCTCGAATCTTGGCCGCCTTGGCGCGAATGGTTGCGCCTGTGACAATAGGCAGCTGATACAGTTCGCATGTCTTGACCCACTCACACAGTCGCTTCTCGAGCTCAGGCGACGTCACGTTCCTCGACGTCTTGCGGTCTGGATGCGTGGGTGCGTCAGCTGACCCGCCGCGCAGGATTCGGTACACTGTCATGCGGCCAGGCAACGTCGACAGCGCAAACTCGGCCTTCGCCCACAGCGCAAGCTCGGTCTGGAACTTGTCAGGATAGTGGAGGTGGTGCGTGCGTAGGTCGTGCTTTTGCTGCTCGCTCATTCGAGCGCGACGAAGCGGTGCAGAGCTCATGCTGTAATTGGCGAGTGGGAAAATGTCAGTCTGTTCGCATCGATATGAATCAACTGCGCTCGTCTTGCGTGAATGAGTGATGTGAGTGCGTTCGCATGCGAATGAGTGGTATGCGCGAGATCGAGCGCGTTTGGTTTGAGTGCGGTCCAGCTGGTGTGCAATTTTCAAGCGCTCGATCTGTTTCAACGGGATTCAAATTGACAGTGGTGTATCATATTGGGAGTAGAGGCTGTAAGCGTTTATGCGTTTGCGACACCCGGCGACAGTTCCCATTTCATTCATTCATTCATTTGATAGGTGTGTCTTAAAGCATTTACAACGCCACTTATATTCAAACGTTTGTGACAACATGACAGTTCAGCAACGTCAGAAACAGTGAGAAAACAACTCTACACAAGAACGACACGACACAGCGCATCGTTGAACAAGAGCAGAAGAACGATCACGACGTACAAGTACGTCCACATGTTCACATATGCTAGCACACACCAGCGCACACCTTCCAGCACCGAGACTCGGAGCTCCAGACTGACTGAACGAGCGAGCGAGCAAGCAATCGATCGCAGAGTCCCAGTGTCGTGCATTTGATAGAGTACATCATCACCGTTCATACAGTCACGACGACTACTGGATAGTGTCTACGGTCGCTCTGCTGCTCGCACTACCTGTCCGTATGGTGTGTGTGTGTGGCGCTAGTCGCTCGCTTTCTCGTCGAGGACGACGCAGATGAGCGTCATGAGCGCGACGTCGACGTTCGGTGCGATCTCGAGGTAGTAGTCCTGCGTGCCGAGGAGGAGGTTCCCGCCTGTCGAGAGCGGCCGGAAGACCTTCCCGACCGGCATGCGCACGCCGGTCTTGCCGCGGTCGAGCCAAATGAGCGCTTTGCGGCTCATCCAGTCGCCTTCGAGCCCCATCATGCAGCGCTCGCCAGTCACGACGTCGACGAACGAGACGCGGAGGAAGGTCTCAAAGAGCGAGAGCCTGCACTCGATGTCAAAGAGCGGCGTGCGCGAGTCGCTCCCGGCGTAGACGTTGTAGCTCGGCGTGAACGAGAAGAACTCTTCCTTCATGTTGGCGATCGCGACGTTGTTCACGTCCACGAGCGTCTTCTTCTCGCGGAGCGAGAACACGCTGCCGTTGATGCGGAACCAGACGACGCCCGTGTGCGCGTCTCGGATCGTGAAGTCGTCGCCCGAGAGCGACCAGAACTTCTCGTGCAAGTGGAGCGTGACGAAGTTCGGGTTGCAGAACACCGCGTTGATCGCCGCGACGGGCTGGAGCTGCGGCAGCAATTGCAAGTTGAGCACTTCGACCGACGTCTCGCAGCCCATGGTGTGTTTGTGTTGTGCGTGCGTGTGTGTGATGGCTAGAGGAGAGAGAGAGAGAGAGCGGTAGAGCGGTAGAGCTGTAGAGAGAGCACGCGGTTGTGGTGCTTGTTGAGAAGCTGGCAGATGTGAGAGTGAGCAACTCGAGCTTGAGAGCACGAACTCGAACTCGAACGCGAGCAAGTGCGTGGTGGTGGTGCCGCAGCCGTCGTCTGGATACTGAGCGTAAGACACTCGCTGGAGCCATTCCACACACGTGTACCCAGTCTGGTGAATGGCCGAGGTACTGCCTGCGACAACCACAGACCGCACCGCACCCGCAACGCGTACTTGCAAACAGCGACGCTCCGACTACTCGTCTCGCAGACACTGAGTGCTAGTGCGTCTGGAGCGCGTTCGTTGCGAGTCACGAGGCATGAGCACAGGCATCCATCCGAGTCAGGACGACTGAACGAGCGCGTCACTGTCGAAAAATCGATGAGATCGTTGTTGTTCGATCGCTTGTTTTTCACAGTCGAAAATATATTGACACGTCATGGTGGCGTTTTTGAGCTGAAGTTTGTATGTGTCGAGGCATTCATTATCCCAATAGCGCACTACTGTAACCCAGGTCGTGCGGCTTTTCACGTGTGTTTAGCGTACATGTCGTCGTCGTCGGGTGTTGCTTCGGGCGAGCTATATAGTGGTGTGTCTTTGGCGTTTGAGAGTGAAGAAAGCATGAAGCGCCATTTTTGCAATCAAACAAACAGACTTGGTGTTTGTTTTTGTTTGGTCACACAATATGTTTACATTTTCAAATTTGTATGTGGATGGTTGTAAGAGTGGCTTGCGGTAAAACCACCATCTATTCATCTCACAAGAGTAAAACCACGAACGTCACCAATCTGTCGATATGAAGAACACACAATATGATAGTAACCAATTGACGTCTTTATTCGACAAGAGTGTCTAGAAATCGCTGTGTTGGAAATCGAACGAGACCTGCTTGCTCTCTCTCTCTCTCTCTCTCTCGCCCTCACACTCGACTCGACTCGAGAGTCTCAACACAAACCGAACGAGCGGATGCACTCGCAGCCCACTCAAGGGCGTGCAGCTCATACAATGCAGCATTCGTGCTGCGGACAGCTTCGTGCCGAGCCGACGCCACATTTGCGCATGCTCGAGGACACACACTATGTAGCAGCACGCACTACACACTCGTAGTATCACAAGCTGCAGAACTATCTCCTCCCGCGATCATCAACGACTCAGTCAGTCAGTCCATCAATGCAATCAACGATTGACTCTGCAGAGTGAACGCGCAGTTCGTGTCGAGGTCTCGCATGAACACTCTCAAACACACACACACACACACACACACACACACGACGACGACATAAGTGCGCGTGTACTGGATCAGCGCGCCGCGTCGCGGTGTAACGAGCAGTATACCACACCACACATACATGGTCAAAAGAGAGCTCGAGACTCACGGCTCCAGAGTGGGGACTCTTGATTCAGGACCCGAGACTCGGAGGAGGTCTTACTCACATCATCTCAAGCACGACACAGGTTGAGACTCGGTCGAAGCGACGGCACAAACATCGTTTAGAGTCAAGGTCCGGAGTCGTTGTGATCGAGCACACCTCGGTCATCACTCGGTCGAGATCGAGTCCCAATCGGTCACTACGTGTGGCGCAAGAGCTGATCTGACGTAGTTGAGATGGTAGAGTTCAAGAGCAAGGAGAAAGACAAGAAGTGAAAGGACAGAGAAGCGGTGTGCATGTGGATGTCTAAGTATTTGTAAGAGAAGAGCAAAAGAGCACACGTACTCGTAGCAAACAAGAAGAGCGAGCTGTATTGCTATGCGCCATGCTCCACTCGCAAGGCAGCGTCTCCTACCAACCTACCGACTGACTGCCTGCCTGTGCGCGTCCACGCGACGCTCCTCCTACTCACACAAACACACGCAACATACGTCTTCGAGACGTTCGTCGACAGCCAGCAGCCTCCACGTAGCCGACCGACGTGCCGAGCGCGCAAAAGCAGCAGGCAACGCCGCTCAGTGGCTGGTTGACCGGTCGGTTGCCTGGTTGACTACACGAGTCTACTTCTTGCAGCCGCGGCCACCGGCGATGCGGAGGCACTTGGTGTTCGGGTAGATCGAGAGGATGTTGGTCATGAGCGACCAGCCGAGCGCAAAGAGGACGTAGCAGATCGTGAAGATACCCATGGCCTTGCTCGAGCCGCCCTTGCGACGCAGCTCCTGCGTCTGCGCCTTCTGCGCCGGCAGCAGCGGCAGCAGCGTGAGCGACAGCAGCTTCGCGCCGTACGCGATCAAGATCGTGTACGTGATGTCCCAGCGCACGTGCGTCGTGTCCTTCTGCACGTCGACGTTCGTGACGTCGAAGAGCGAGTTGACGTTCTTCGAGATCGTGCTCGCGAATGGCGACGACAGGTTCGAGACCGTCGTGACGAGACCGTACACGGCGCCTTCGTTGCCCATGCCCGCGAGCTCCACCACGACGTACGTGCCGATGATAAAGTTGATACCCGACGGCAGCGTCTCGACGAGCGGCACACCGAGCCAGAACCACTGGCTGCGCACGACGTCCCAGACCGTGAGCATCGTCACGACGGCGTCGATCGCGACGATCGTGACCATCGTGATGATCGACATCCAGCGCCAGTTCCAGTGGAGGCCGTACTTGCCCGTGAGGAAGAGCGTGATCGCGAAGATGCCGTTCGAGATGATGCCCGAGAGCTTGTCGTTGAAGTTCGTGACGCCAGCGAGGTAGTTCGCGATCGGGTCGCTCGCGACGAAGATGAAATTGTCGAGCACGCCGGACGCGAACTTGTAGCCGATGATCTGGTACATCGCGCGCGACTGCAGGAGCTCCCAGAAGCTGCGCACGTAGTCCTTCAGGTTCACACCCGGACACTTCTCCTCCGCGATGAAGAACCACGTGATCGGAATCACCGGCAGGAGCGAGAACGCGAGAATGAGCATGAGCTGCGGGAACGTGATCGCAAAGTCAAAGTCGCCGCCGTAGTCCTCGCCGTTGAACGCGAACGCCGTGATGAGCTGCGAAATGATCACAAAGACCGTGCGCGTCGTGTAGATCGCCGTCTGCGTCGTGCCACGCACGGCCTCCGGCTCGCGCTGTGCAAACTCGACCACGACTGCGTCGGCTGCCACGTCGGCGCCGACGTACCCCACGGCCGCGAACATCATGAGGATAATGAACTTGGCGCCGCCGTCGCGCGCGTCTTCGTTGAACTGGTCCGTGATCTCCTTCGTGTAGTTGAGCGGGTTGATCGACGCCAGCGAGCGCTCCGGGAAGTACGGGTCCGACGCCTTCATGCAGCCCATGATGAGGAGCATGAGGAAGCAAAGGCTCCAGCCGAGAATCATGTACGGACGACGGCGGTAGCCGAAGATCGGGAAGCAGTCCGAGATCACGCCGTACACGACCTTGAACGACCACGGCAGGAGCATGAGCACACGCGCCGACGCCGTCTGCGTGCCTTCCATGTTCAGGAACACCGTCAGGAACGGGTACACCGTGCCCGGGAGCGTGCCGTACACGAGACCCACGGCCGCGTACTGCACAAGGAGACCGACGTGGTCCTTGCTGAAGAGGCGAGGCGCGCCACCCTCACGCAGCGCGCCGCCCTCGATGTCCGGCGTCTTCACGCCGTGGTAGTCGCCGCCGACTTCGCCCTTGGCATGTGCGGCCGACGAGATGTACGACACGCGCTCGACGAGGTCGAGCTGGGGGTTGTTCGCGGACGCCATGATCGCTTGCCGAAAAGAGCTGCCGGAGTGCTGGAAGGTACTTGGTGACTCGGAGGCGAAATGGAAAGTGAGCCGAGCGAACAAGAGTCTTCCTTGGCTTGGGTTTGCGCGCCTGGGTCGGCGACGACAGCGGCGACGAAAGCAGGTCATGTTCTAGTACATATCGGCTGAGACGTCAAGAAAGTCGAGCCAGCTGCTGTGCGTTGCTTTGCTCGACAGCGTCGTTGCCGTTGTTGTCGTTAGAGATGCGCTCGCTCTTGGGTGGGATCGCATCGCAGTCGAGTCTGAGCTCTGCACTGGCGCTGCACTGGTCTGTGAACGAGCGACAGCCGCGCATCGATCCCTAGGTCACCTCGTTGGCTCAAGCTCGAAGCTTCAAGTCCAGATGTAAGCAAAGCAAGCTCCGAGCGCAGAGCGAGCGAGAGCTCAAGCGCCAAGTGTGTGCGAAAGCGAGCTGCAATCGAGTCTGTAAACGAGCGCGCGAGCTGGGAGCAAGAGGGCTCGATTCCGATTCTGATGCTGTGTGCAGCACTCGAACAGCTGTGTACGCGTGTGCACGAGCTGAGCGGCGACAGCGACGGCGGTGGTGACTGGGCGAGATGACTCGGCCGCAGCGAGGTGCGTTTAACGACAGCTTCACGCACGCGCACGATTGCGGCGACGGGAGGGCCGACGTGCGCAGGCATCGAGCGAGCTGCATACGAGCGAGCAACACGCGCGCGTGAGTTCAACGGAGATGCGCGGCGGTCGCTGATGGCGCGGTGCCACACGTTGGTTGGTTCGCTCGTTGATTCGTTGGTTCGCTCACTGCGGTGCTCGCTCGCCCGCTCGTCCACACACGAGGCGACGAGGCGACGAACCGACAAGCCAACAAAAGCCAAATCGATCGATCAATCGACACAGACGACATACCTTGACACAGACAGTCTGGGAGGGAAAGGAAGGAAGGACCCACCGCAGCGGCGTTTAGTCTCGATTTTAATCCTGTGCCACTGTTGTGGACGCGCAGCGACGCACTAGCCAACCAAGCGACCGACCTGCTTGTGCAAAACCATCCACAGGCATAGCACGCACTCATCGCTCGCGCATTTTGCTTCGCTCTGTTGGCTGGCGCGCGACGCTGCACAGCCCTCGCTACTGACTACAGTACTGACGGCGGCAATCGCACATATACACACACATGGCACTGATGGACTATCGATCGAGAATAGCCTACCGCATGAGCACACAAAACAGTCGAGGCTTTGGATCGCTTGACATTAGAGATCGTTGCTGCTATTGCGCGGTGGTGCTTACCGTCGCCCTTGCTTACTGGCGCGGCGGTACTCACACGACGCTGTCTCTGATCTTGACCTTACGAGTGGGACTTGTACCACCCAACACACGCCCACACCAGAGTGTCTAAAACAACTTCATTTTGGGTAGAAAAGGTACCGGTAAGGTTGCTTGAGCAACTTTATTTATATATATTTCAAACGAGCAACATGCTCTTTTAGTGGGTAAGTGCAACGCTCTTGACAGAACTGTGCAACTCTCCGAACTTCTCGCTCGATTGAGTACGAAACACGCCCGCCGCCCGAATCAACCGCTCATTTTCAGATTCGCCAGACGCTCGACGCATCGATTGTACGTTGGCCGAGACGATGTGTGCGTGCGTGCACGAATGCATGCAATTCCTGTCGCTGTGTGCACGCAGTTCCTGACGCTGCCGTATGTGCCCGTTTGTGATTCGATGAGCAGGTCGATCTCTGCATTCGGGTCTGTTTGGCGCAAGGAGTGGCGTAACCAAGTACAAGACTCGCCCCGTACGTCGCCCGCACGTACGCCACTGTCGCCAATTGTCACGTGGTGTGTGCGGCTGCGTGCTCACTCAATCGTGTCTCTGTGTGTTCGTGTGTTAGAATGACGCAAGCTCGCAAGCGCGCTGTCGAGTGGATCGACTCAAGCGACGGTGCGTTCGTGACGAGTTGCCACGAGCCTACGCGAGTGAATGCACGCGGAACTCACGTCGACTCGCTTGTGCGCGTATGATCTCAGATGACGGCAATGCCGCGAGTGTCGAGACCCGCGCTGCGAACGACGATGCCGCTCGTTTCGCGGTCCCGTACGAGCCGAACAGCGCGATCTGTACGTGCTCGCCGTGTGTGCGTTTGTGCTGCCAGCGTGTGCACTTGGGCTTGAAGCTCACGCTGACCTCTTTGTGATACGCTTTCCATGGACAGCAAAAGAACCCCGACGTCGCGAGAACGGGAAGGCTGCGATCCGCGAATGTATGGCGCGTGGACGCGACATCGTCGACGAGAAGCCACTCCTGACGCCGGTATTTTTTGACTCGTGGGCTACATTCGATGCGGCACTTGCGCCGTACTGCGCCGAGCATCGCGCGAACCTTCGGCGCAGAAGTTCCATGTCTGCACTCTCATGGAACAAGCAGACGAAGAACAGGAGGTACGCATCTCAATACAAGTGTGTTGTGTCGTCGTGCAACTTAACTTTGTTGTACTCATGTATCTTGCTGGTTCTGCTTGCGCCACCTTTGCTCGTGCTGATGTGCCTGTGTTCATGGAGACTGCGGAGGTGCAGTATCGCTGTACTCATGGCTGCGTCCAAGATGCACGTGGCGGCGGCAAGCGCGTTCGCACGAACGTGCGTTTTACGGGATGCGAAGCGCGATTGACCGCTCAGGCTGTGCCTGTAGTCATCGACGGCGAGGTTCAGTGGAAGGTGTTCGTCCGGAACCAGGTTTGTTCTGCATGCGTGACGATCCATCGCCAATCGTGGTGATGTCGTTGCGCTCTGACATTGTGGCTGTGACGCCTGTGACCCTAGTACGCCTCGCACAACCACCCTCATAAAATGGAGTTGTGGACAACCCAGCTCGCTCGCGTCGCACTAAGTGACGCAGATCTCTTGACAAAGATCGATGCCATGGTCGACGCGGAGGCGCCCTCGCGAGACATAGCGCGCGTGGTCGGACGCCAGCTCGGTACGCTCGGTGTGATGGCGTCGCACGCAGGGCTTGCGAGCGTTCGTCTGATGTACTCTTCGTGCGTGCGTACTAGGCATACACTTGACCAGCAAGCAAATCACCAATCTCGTTGCAGGTCGTCTCGGATCAGGGACGAGCGAAGAGCGACTACGTGATCTCCTGTTCAAGTTTGCCGCCGTCTCCGGCAACGAGTGCGCGCTGGTCGAGGACGAGCGCGGGATGACTTGCGCCATTCTATGGCAGTCCGAGGCGCAGCGCCGGGTGTTTGACGAGTGGGGGGAATGCCTACTGTTAGACTTCACTCACAACACTAGCAACCTTGGCTACTACCTCGGTGAGTGCGTCGTGTGTCTTGTGCTTCATGCGATCAACTCAATAATTGCTAGGTGCGCATGGAGATCGCTCGACGAGCGCCTAGGCTGCGAACACCAAGCCTTCAAGCAACCTTACTCACAGCAACCTTATCTCGATGTGTGCATGTGCTCGTGTGCAGGATCGCTCGTCGCGACAGCATCGACGGGCAGAGGCGTCTCCGTCGCGGACTTTTTGTGTTTAAACCAACGCGAGGACACCGTGCACGCTGTGCTGAAGCACGTCAAAGACCAAAACGCGCGCGAGGTCGAAATATTCGTGATCGACAAAGACTTTGTCGAATGGCGAGTACTGCAGCGCGTGTTTCCCAGCTCAAAGGCACGACGGTGACACAGTCTGTTTCAGTTCATGCGTGTGTGCTCGCTAGCGTGTTCTTACATGAGCGCTCTATGCTAGGTCGTGCTGTGCCAATTCCACGCACTCAAGTACATCAAACATGTGCTGAGCGCGGGCAAGCTCCGAGTCTCGCTCGACATCCAGGAGCAGATCGAGTCCGGCTTTCGCGCTTTGATGTACGCGCGTCGTCAAGCCGATTACGAGCTCGTGCTCGAGCGGCTGACGTACTACGCGACGCAGCATGCGCCAGCAGCGCTCGCGTATCTGCGCAAGAATTGGTTCCCGTGCTACGATATGTGGCCGGGAAGCTATCCTGACTTCCTCCGCGACGTTGAACAGCGCCTGAGCGACTTTGCACTCGCTCGCGTCACAGCTGAGTACGACGAGTTCATGGCAAACCCGAAAGACGGAGACGAGAGCGGGCTGAGTCGCTGGCGTGCCGCGCATGGCGTCGCTGGCAGCGAGTACCGTCTGAAGACCGAGACAGACATCTACAGCGTCGACGCCGCGCAATGGACTTGCACGTGCCTCCGCTTCCAGACGTGGCGCCTGCCGTGTCGGCACATTATGACGGTCGCTACTGACTTCGTGAAGCTCGACGCACTGCCATCGACCAGCATCCATGCGCGCTGAAACTCGTTCCGCAGCATGGCACTCAACAGCTCCATCTTGCGCACTACCGCATTCCTACGTGACCTCGACGGCGGATTCTTGGCCGCAATGCTGGCGTGTTTGCCGCAGCCGCAGGCAGTTGCGCTCATAGAGCGCATGGACCGCGTCAAGTACGTGAGACTGAAGCGCGGCGATCGGCACGACGTCCCAGTTCTGTCCGAGTGCGAGAAGTACAACATTGTACAACACAACCTCGAGCCACTTGTTGTAGCACTCAAGCAGACATCGTCGGAGAAGTTCCTCTCTCGCCTCTCGGAGCTGCATGACGTCGTCAAGACTGTTCTGTCCAAGTGGCAAGTTGATGACGGAGGTCAGGTCGCCGATCCAGATCTCACTGATGACGACGCTGTCGACTACGACGACATCGACGTCGACGGCGGGCTAGTGTTCGCGGCGAACAAGAACGTACGGTCCAGCAAACGATCTCCGGCGCGCGTGCTAGACCTCAGTCCGGACGAGACGCATGATCAAACCGAGCTGATGTTCGGTCAAGTTGCGCGACGTAGTATGGTTGCTCAAACTACAGGCGCTACGAGCGAGATCCAGGACGCAGCTCCTCGTGTGATTGAGCGTCGCGACAACATTGCCAACACGGCCGAGGTCAGCGACGAGCGCGAAGCCCGGGCGCCGTCGATCATCAAGCTGCCGCCGTCTGGTCGAGGCAACACGCGCAAAAAGGTAGCGCAGCGAGTGCGACTCGGCGTCCAAATCCCAAGAGCTTCGACATGCGCGGCGAGTATCAAAGAGCTGATCTACTGGATGCAGCACACTCCAGACATCGCCCGCGTCCGTTCTACCAGCGAGCGCTACCCTCTCTCGTTTAACGACATCAAGACGCGCACGTCCGCTATCGCGGTGACTCGCGAGACGCACCTGCAGACCGGCAGCGATGACTTCAACTTCATCGTTCCGATTGCGTTGTGCACGCGTCTGAAAAGCGCGTTCGAGCAAGCTTGTCGCGAGGCAAGCTCTTACGAGAACACGATCACCATCGGTGAGACGCACAACTCGACCGCGTTCAGCTACAACGCTGTCGTGGCTGGTTCAGACTCACGCGCGTTGCCCGAGTACGTGCATCTCCAACACTGTGTGTCATTATTCTAGCACTGACCTTACTGGGCGATGTTCTCTGTCGTTTAGGAGCTACGTCGAGGACTGCAACACGTTCTACCACTTGCAAACAATGGCGCGCAAGTACGAAGCGGACGTCAGGTGGCTGGAGCGCGACTGGCAGCACCACGGCTGCGACTGGCAGCACCACGGCTACGACACGTCGTTCCTGCTGTTCAAGACCATCGACCCGAGCGCACAAGCAATGGCTCGCGAAGTTCTGCAAGTATTCAAGTCATCAGCGTTGAGCCGCAACTTCGTCATGACAACGTGGTTCAGCACACAGAGCAACCACCATTTCGAAGTCTCGCTCGAGCAGGTAATCAGCCGTCTTGCAGGCGACACCTTCGTCAGCGACGCGACATGGCGTTTGCATAGCACAAGATGTGCATTGGCGTCGAGTCGTGCTTCATTCTCGACCCGATCCTCGTCGGCTCTAGCTCGCACTTTGTCCCCGAAGCCGACCTCAGCGACACCAGCCTCGTCGTCGTCCCGGTGAACATCGGCAACGTGCACTGGACCATCGCGATCGTCGACGTGAGCAGCGACACAGGCATCCACGCGTCGCACTAATATCCGCTCGTCTCGCTCGACTACCAATCGACGTTAGTTGCGACTTGAGAGTCGTACGTTCTCCCAATGATGACGAGCTGGTGGCGTCGGGATCTCGCCGCTGCGCTACCGAGCGACGTGAAGACTACTGTGATCGAGACACCGCGCCAGCGTGACGGGTTTAACTGCGGTGTGCTGTGTATCGCACAAGCAAACTGCTTCGTCAACGCCAAAGCGCTTGGTGCTGCTCGCTTGAGCAGCGAGAAGCACTTGCGCAAAGAGACGCTGCAGACGCTATGCCTTCGTATACTCTGGGAGATCGTGTGCCTGTCAACGCAGAGGAAGAAGACGCACCGCGAGCTGAGCTTGAGAGCGAACAAGTAGCAGTCAATACACATCAAGATGAGAGAGATGAAGTAACCAAAGTAAAGTTGCATTGACTACTTGTTCTTGCCATTCTCAACAAGCTTGCTCATGTAGTAAGAGAAGCACAGCGTTGCCGGCGGGTAGTAAACACCGTTGTGCTTCGCGATGTCCGAAGCGTGAATGAGTTCATTCGTCACGTGCGTTGAGAGCTCGCCGTGGATCTCCGCTGCTGCTGACAGCATCTGCTCCATCTCTCTCAACAAGTCCGCGACCTTCTCGAGCGCTTGGATGCGCGTCCAGACAAGACTTTTGGACAGCTCGCCGCAAGCATACTTAGATTCGTCCTTGGCGCTAGCACCTTGAGCATGCACACCATGCGACGAACTGGGCAAGGTGAATGACAACGTGCGTGGCACAGTCGTGCTGCTACGCTCGGCGTCGTCCATGACTCGAGATCGCTTGATCTGACACAGGCAGACGAGAGTACCAGCAACATGAGATGTCAGCGAGTCACGAAACACAGTGACACCGCACTAGGAGGAAACACACACAACGTACGAGCTCAACGTGCTAAGGCTTTTAAGCGATCTCGACAGCGAATGGCAGCGATAGCGAGCTGCAGCAACAAAGGAGAGCGCGTACTGGAGTGGCAGAAGCACAAGACAGTCAGTTCCTAGTGCGCACACGAGATCGGCATGCGGAAGCGCGCGGCGTACAAGTTTGCGACGGCAATGCGCGTCCGTGGCAGAGATCTCGAGCGGCAGCGAACTGCAATCAAGTGCGAGCTAAAGTTGTTTTTACACGACACTGCGATGGTGTCAGTCCATGCAATGCCCAAGTCTCGCAGACCTACGACGAGCGCGCGTGCGCCACGACGTACATGCCGACGATAGTGTGCTTCGCCTCAATAGTTGCTCGCTTTCGCCAAATGCAGAGAACAGGAAATGCTTGTCCAAGTCAAGCGCGTTGATCCGCGACTTTGTGTGGTCTCACAATTCTCATGTTCGACACGTAAATTGAAGGTGGTCCACGTACTTTTATGTGGTTTACATAAAAGAGCTTATGGCTCTCGTGAGTGTAAACACCTGATGAGTGCCCAGAAGTACCGTTTATGGTCGGTATTATTTCACATCCGCACTCAGTCGTAAGAATATTTCACATTTCAGTACTTTCATGTCTGTCGTTCAAGTTGGTAAAATACATGCGCGTGTGTGTGACCCACACAACTTATTAACCTTGAATGTCGCTCGAATGTTATCTCAGTCAGACGAGACGTGCAAAAATGTTGTCCGTGCGCATCCATATATCAGGAGTAAAGTGGACGTAGAGAACGCCCACACAGACACACAAACACAGCGTCGAATAGCGACACCATGAGAATGATCTGTGTGTTTGGACGGCTGCGAGAGCTTCGCTTTGCTTACACGCTTGGAAAACGTACTTGTGTTGCATCGCAGACATAGCGCTCTTTGTTTGCGGTCGCTTTGAGAGGAAAGGAGCAAACACAAGTGCCTCCGAGAGATGTCGTGCGCGCACAGGGTCGCAAACATGGATGGTTGGATAGCGAAGGAGGTGAGCTAGCGATGCGAGATCCGAGGCAAGCGACGCACGCAGCACTAGCTCGCTCTTTCCTCGTCGTTGACACGCTGGCGCTTCGACATGAACATCCGCGTGAATCGAACCTGCGCCACGTTTCACCACATGCTGGCTCGATCGATTGGCACTGTGCGAGAAAGCTCCCACCCACTCATCAGCTGTGAGCATACTTTGCCCGTGTCGTTTTGGACCTGATTCGGAGATTAAAGACAGGATACACATCTCTGTACAAGAACATTGCTGTACAAGAACAGCGACATATGGAGAAGATCCGTCGCGACCTTTGAGCTCTGGTGAACTCAAGCTTTCAAGCTTTCAAGCTCTCGACTCGAGAGTCTTGAACCAACCAACCAAACGAACGCACTCGCAGCTCAACCAAATGTGTGCAGCCCATGCAATACAGCGGTCACGCCTCAGACATCTTGGTGTCGAGCTGATTCACGATCCATGCATACACATGTACATGATCAGCTCTAAGACACGCACTACGTAGAAGTACATATCATGAGACGCAGAAACATCTCGCAGATCAATCAGTGAGTCCGCCATCAATTGCCATGCAGAACGAATACGCAGCTCGTGCCATAGTCACTCATCAACACTCACGTTGACACGTGTGTACTCTGACAAGCAGATGCGACAAAATACTCGAGCGTCGCGTCGTGGAGCAGAGCGCTGTCGTGTCTTCGCCGACGGCCAGACACCAGACACAAGACGACAAAGAACGCCGGCTATGTTAAGCGGGTGCAGCGTTTACGGTGGAGATACCAAAGCACAGTACTAGTACAAACTAACTCATTCGTGTCGCACTTGGCATCGCGCGCGACGTCAACACTTGGCAACCAAGTTCATAGTTCATGCATGACCAAGAGAGCTCGGGACTTGGGACTTGAGACTTGAGATTCGAGTCTCAGATGCCTCGCATTGTGTCCAGGCAAGTATCGAGGTTGTTCACTACTGTACGACGATGTTTGCTCAAGATCAACGTCCCCGAGATGGTGCTGCTGAGCACGACTTGTTCGAGCTTGACCCGACCATGGCTCAACCATGGCTCGATCAATCGGCGGAAGCGAACAAGAAAGCGAGCGCGAAGTGTGAACGAGACTAGACCCGGTGTGCATGAGTGGAGAAGTACAGACGAAAGGTCAAAGACCAAAGGGACCACAGAGCAAAGACCAAATACCACCGAGACCACAAACAAACATAAAAAACCACATTGGAAAGACCACACACAGAACTTAGAGTGATAGAGAGAATACGACAAAACAGGGAAGAGAGAGAGATGCACCACAGAAGTACTAGCAGCAAACAAGAAGAGCGAGCTGTATTGCTATGCGCCATGCTCCACTCGCAAGGCAGCGTCTCCTACCAACCTACCGACTGACTGCCTGCCTGTGCGCGTCCACGCGACGCTCCTCCTACTCACACAAACACACGCAACATACGTCTTCGAGACGTTCGTCGACAGCCAGCAGCCTCCACGTAGCCGACCGACGTGCCGAGCGCGCAAAAGCAGCAGGCAACGCCGCTCAGTGGCTGGTTGACCGGTCGGTTGCCTGGTTGACTACACGAGTCTACTTCTTGCAGCCGCGGCCACCGGCGATGCGGAGGCACTTGGTGTTCGGGTAGATCGAGAGGATGTTGGTCATGAGCGACCAGCCGAGCGCAAAGAGGACGTAGCAGATCGTGAAGATACCCATGGCCTTGCTCGAGCCGCCCTTGCGACGCAGCTCCTGCGTCTGCGCCTTCTGCGCCGGCAGCAGCGGCAGCAGCGTGAGCGACAGCAGCTTCGCGCCGTACGCGATCAAGATCGTGTACGTGATGTCCCAGCGCACGTGCGTCGTGTCCTTCTGCACGTCGACGTTCGTGACGTCGAAGAGCGAGTTGACGTTCTTCGAGATCGTGCTCGCGAATGGCGACGACAGGTTCGAGACCGTCGTGACGAGACCGTACACGGCGCCTTCGTTGCCCATGCCCGCGAGCTCCACCACGACGTACGTGCCGATGATAAAGTTGATACCCGACGGCAGCGTCTCGACGAGCGGCACACCGAGCCAGAACCACTGGCTGCGCACGACGTCCCAGACCGTGAGCATCGTCACGACGGCGTCGATCGCGACGATCGTGACCATCGTGATGATCGACATCCAGCGCCAGTTCCAGTGGAGGCCGTACTTGCCCGTGAGGAAGAGCGTGATCGCGAAGATGCCGTTCGAGATGATGCCCGAGAGCTTGTCGTTGAAGTTCGTGACGCCAGCGAGGTAGTTCGCGATCGGGTCGCTCGCGACGAAGATGAAATTGTCGAGCACGCCGGACGCGAACTTGTAGCCGATGATCTGGTACATCGCGCGCGACTGCAGGAGCTCCCAGAAGCTGCGCACGTAGTCCTTCAGGTTCACACCCGGACACTTCTCCTCCGCGATGAAGAACCACGTGATCGGAATCACCGGCAGGAGCGAGAACGCGAGAATGAGCATGAGCTGCGGGAACGTGATCGCAAGTCAAAGTCGCCGCCGTAGTCCTCGCCGTTGAACGCGAACGCCGTGATGAGCTGCGAAATGATCACAAAGACCGTGCGCGTCGTGTAGATCGCCGTCTGCGTCGTGCCACGCACGGCCTCCGGCTCGCGCTGTGCAAACTCGACCACGACTGCGTCGGCTGCCACGTCGGCGCCGACGTACCCCACGGCCGCGAACATCATGAGGATAATGAACTTGGCGCCGCCGTCGCGCGCGTCTTCGTTGAACTGGTCCGTGATCTCCTTCGTGTAGTTGAGCGGGTTGATCGACGCCAGCGAGCGCTCCGGGAAGTACGGGTCCGACGCCTTCATGCAGCCCATGATGAGGAGCATGAGGAAGCAAAGGCTCCAGCCGAGAATCATGTACGGACGACGGCGGTAGCCGAAGATCGGGAAGCAGTCCGAGATCACGCCGTACACGACCTTGAACGACCACGGCAGGAGCATGAGCACACGCGCCGACGCCGTCTGCGTGCCTTCCATGTTCAGGAACACCGTCAGGAACGGGTACACCGTGCCCGGGAGCGTGCCGTACACGAGACCCACGGCCGCGTACTGCACAAGGAGACCGACGTGGTCCTTGCTGAAGAGGCGAGGCGCGCCACCCTCACGCAGCGCGCCGCCCTCGATGTCCGGCGTCTTCACGCCGTGGTAGTCGCCGCCGACTTCGCCCTTGGCATGTGCGGCCGACGAGATGTACGACACGCGCTCGACGAGGTCGAGCTGGGGGTTGTTCGCGGACGCCATGATCGCTTGCCGAAAAGAGCTGCCGGAGTGCTGGAAGGTACTTGGTGACTCGGAGGCGAAATGGAAAGTGAGCCGAGCGAACAAGAGTCTTCCTTGGCTTGGTTTGCGCTCCGGCTGGCTGTCTTGAGCGAACTTTAGAAGGCGTGAGTGCTCGAGCTCTTTCGAGCGAGCAAAGACAAAGACAGCTGGCTGGCCGTCTCAGTCGAGCGTGTGAGCGAGCAAGCTTGTGATGGTGAACGTGAACGTGCGAGCGACTTGGCGGGAAGAACCGAGTCGGTCGGCGGCGGCGACGTCAGCGACGAAAGCAGTGCATGTATCGGTTGGCTGAGACGTCTGGGCCTAGAAAGGCAGCCAGCTGCTTCGCAGTCTCGACAGCGTCGTTTGTATCGTGGTCGATTGATAGAGATGCGCTTGCCTGTGGTCGCGGTCGCGGTCGCGGTCGCGGTCGAGACTGAGCTCTGCACTGGCGCTGCGCTGGTCTGTGGACGAGTGACAGCCGCGCAAACGGACGGCCTATTGATCGGTCCCTCGGTCAACTTGTTGGCTCAAGCTCAAGTTCCACAAGCTCCCCAAACTCAAAGCTCCAACGTGTGCGCGTGCAAGCGAGCCTGCAAACGAGCGAGCGAGCGAGTCGCGAGGGTTCGATTCCGATTCAGATGCTGTGTAGCGCTCGAACAGCTGCCTGTGTGAGCGTGTGTGCGGCGTTGTGGGGTGGCGACGGCATGAGTGACTCACTGATGCCGCCTGCAGTGAGTGACCGGGCGAGATGACGTGTCCGCAGTGTTTCGCGGCAGCCTCACACCACGCCCACGCCCGCGCGACTGCGTCGTCGGCGACAGGAGGGCCGACATGTGCGGGACATCGAGCGAGCTGCATACTACAGTGTAGTACGAGCGAGCGCGGCGTGCACGAGTTCAACGGAGATGCGCGGCGTGGCACGGATGTCCCTGATGGCGCGGTGCCACACGTTGGTTGGTGCGTTGTTCGGTGGTGGTCGGTTTGCCCATTTGCTCGCTCGTCCACACACGCGCACAACACGCGTGCACACGAGGCGACGAAACAACACAGACGACGACAAAAAGTCGACATAGCCGGTCTGTGAGGAGGAAAGAGAAGCCTGTGCACGCACGTACCGCAGGGTTTAGTCCCGATTTTAATCTCAGTGCCACTATAGGCGACTCATTGCGTTGCTCCAAAGAAGCCGCCAAGCAACTCGCTTGCGCAAAGCAACTTGCAACTTGCAAAAGCAAGCGCACATGCATTGCGCTCGTCCATCGCACAACTCGTTCATGTGCTTGCTTGGTTTGCCTTGTTGACTGCGCGACGCTTGCTCTGATCGCGCGCGCTCGCGGCACCACGTCGCGAGTCGGAGTGAAAACATCAGCGATCGTGACTGAAAACGACACAATGGTATGCAGTGCTTGAAACTAACGACGCTTTTTGCGTGTGTGGTGGTTTTGCGTTTGTCTTTACTCGCGGTACTGATGCCTTTTTTGCTTGAGCTTACCCGTGTCACTTGGACCACCTCACACTGTGTCTACCGACCATGCACAACGACTTCGATTTGCATGGCGTAATCGACTTGTGAATCGCGCTGTTTGGACGACTGCTGCGGCTCTGCTTTATGCATGGATTGCACTACAGAGTTCTGCAGTTCGCTTGTTGGCACTTGAGCAGAAGTACATGCACGTGAGTACATAGTGCACGAGAAACGTCGTGTGGTGTGTGCGCTCAGTGAGCTGGCAGTACAAGATCCCAGCGCTCGTAGTATGCATGTGCCAAGGTCCTCTGACCTCGCCTTCGGTCGAGGGCCTTAGCCAATACGCTTCACGATCAGCGCCACGTGAAACGGGCCGGATGTGAACTTGTCATCATTGTTCAAGTGGTGTCTAGAGCTTTGGTTCGAGAGGCTCGATGCAAACGAATGAAAGCTGTCTTTCTTGATCCAGGGCTCGAGGTGCGGTTCGTTGCGAGCTTGTAAGCTTGTAAGCTTGGTTTAACATCATGACCTGCGCACGATCTACGTTGTGAGGCTAGAAGTGCTGCGCCACACCAGTCACCTCGCCAGTTTGCACGTGCTGCATGGCAGTGTCTGTCATGCCTTGCCCAAACATCTTCTCGCACTGCCGCTCACTCTTTTTACATAAACTAGTATCACCCAAATCGCCTCAACGATTGGTCCGTGGTTCTCGTCTTGTGCCCGCTCGATTCGTCGTGGACGTCGCCTCCAGCGCGGATCGTCCTGGTTGGCGCCCTTGTCTGATCAACAGAAGCACTCGCCATCACGCCCCGCGTTTGCCGACTTGGCGATGTCAAGCGCACTAGTGTTCTAAAACGTATCCACTACACCTGGTTCGCCTCAAATCAACCGCGCTTTGAGTCGTCTTGCTTCGTGACTTCTACCACACGTTTCAAAGCTCTTTGCAAGTCGACTCGACATATCGTACTAGTGCGTGCTCAAGCACTTGTCGATACGATTCTGCGCATGCTCGCCAAAGGTGAGACTCGGGATACTGCATGACATACCATTGTGTCGTTTTCAGTCACGATCGCTGATGTTTTCACTCCGACTCGCGACGTGGTGCCGCGAGCGCGCGCGATCAGAGCAAGCGTCGCGCAGTCAACAAGGCAAACCAAGCAAGCACATGAACGAGTTGTGCGATGGACGAGCGCAATGCATGTGCGCTTGCTTTTGCAAGTTGCAAGTTGCTTTGCGCAAGCGAGTTGCTTGGCGGCTTCTTTGGAGCAACGCAATGAGTCGCCTATAGTGGCACTGAGATTAAAATCGGGACTAAACCCTGCGGTACGTGCGTGCACAGGCTTCTCTTTCCTCCTCACAGACCGGCTATGTCGACTTTTTGTCGTCGTCTGTGTTGTTTCGTCGCCTCGTGTGCACGCGTGTTGTGCGCGTGTGTGGACGAGCGAGCAAATGGGCAAACCGACCACCACCGAACAACGCACCAACCAACGTGTGGCACCGCGCCATCAGGGACATCCGTGCCACGCCGCGCATCTCCGTTGAACTCGTGCACGCCGCGCTCGCTCGTACTACACTGTAGTATGCAGCTCGCTCGATGTCCCGCACATGTCGGCCCTCCTGTCGCCGACGACGCAGTCGCGCGGGCGTGGGCGTGGTGTGAGGCTGCCGCGAAACACTGCGGACACGTCATCTCGCCCGGTCACTCACTGCAGGCGGCATCAGTGAGTCACTCATGCCGTCGCCACCCCACAACGCCGCACACACGCTCACACAGGCAGCTGTTCGAGCGCTACACAGCATCTGAATCGGAATCGAACCCTCGCGACTCGCTCGCTCGCTCGTTTGCAGGCTCGCTTGCACGCGCACACGTTGGAGCTTTGAGTTTGGGGAGCTTGTGGAACTTGAGCTTGAGCCAACAAGTTGACCGAGGGACCGATCAATAGGCCGTCCGTTTGCGCGGCTGTCACTCGTCCACAGACCAGCGCAGCGCCAGTGCAGAGCTCAGTCTCGACCGCGACCGCGACCGCGACCGCGACCACAGGCAAGCGCATCTCTATCAATCGACCACGATACAAACGACGCTGTCGAGACTGCGAAGCAGCTGGCTGCCTTTCTAGGCCCAGACGTCTCAGCCAACCGATACATGCACTGCTTTCGTCGCTGACGTCGCCGCCGCCGACCGACTCGGTTCTTCCCGCCAAGTCGCTCGCACGTTCACGTTCACCATCACAAGCTTGCTCGCTCACACGCTCGACTGAGACGGCCAGCCAGCTGTCTTTGTCTTTGCTCGCTCGAAAGAGCTCGAGCACTCACGCCTTCTAAAGTTCGCTCAAGACAGCCAGCCGGAGCGCAAACCAAGCCAAGGAAGACTCTTGTTCGCTCGGCTCACTTTCCATTTCGCCTCCGAGTCACCAAGTACCTTCCAGCACTCCGGCAGCTCTTTTCGGCAAGCGATCATGGCGTCCGCGAACAACCCCCAGCTCGACCTCGTCGAGCGCGTGTCGTACATCTCGTCGGCCGCACATGCCAAGGGCGAAGTCGGCGGCGACTACCACGGCGTGAAGACGCCGGACATCGAGGGCGGCGCGCTGCGTGAGGGTGGCGCGCCTCGCCTCTTCAGCAAGGACCACGTCGGTCTCCTTGTGCAGTACGCGGCCGTGGGTCTCGTGTACGGCACGCTCCCGGGCACGGTGTGTACCCGTTCCTGACGGTGTTCCTGAACATGGAAGGCACGCAGACGGCGTCGGCGCGTGTGCTCATGCTCCTGCCGTGGTCGTTCAAGGTCGTGTACGGCGTGATCTCGGACTGCTTCCCGATCTTCGGCTACCGCCGTCGTCCGTACATGATTCTCGGCTGGAGCCTTTGCTTCCTCATGCTCCTCATCATGGGCTGCATGAAGGCGTCGGACCCGTACTTCCCGGAGCGCTCGCTGGCGTCGATCAACCCGCTCAACTACACGAAGGAGATCACGGACCAGTTCAACGAAGACGCGCGCGACGGCGGCGCCAAGTTCATTATCCTCATGATGTTCGCGGCCGTGGGGTACGTCGGCGCCGACGTGGCAGCCGACGCAGTCGTGGTCGAGTTTGCACAGCGCGAGCCGGAGGCCGTGCGTGGCACGACGCAGACGGCGATCTACACGACGCGCACGGTCTTTGTGATCATTTCGCAGCTCATCACGGCGTTCGCGTTCAACGGCGAGGACTACGGCGGCGACTTTGACTTTGCGATCACGTTCCCGCAGCTCATGCTCATTCTCGCGTTCTCGCTCCTGCCGGTGATTCCGATCACGTGGTTCTTCATCGCGGAGGAGAAGTGTCCGGGTGTGAACCTGAAGGACTACGTGCGCAGCTTCTGGGAGCTCCTGCAGTCGCGCGCGATGTACCAGATCATCGGCTACAAGTTCGCGTCCGGCGTGCTCGACAATTTCATCTTCGTCGCGAGCGACCCGATCGCGAACTACCTCGCTGGCGTCACGAACTTCAACGACAAGCTCTCGGGCATCATCTCGAACGGCATCTTCGCGATCACGCTCTTCCTCACGGGCAAGTACGGCCTCCACTGGAACTGGCGCTGGATGTCGATCATCACGATGGTCACGATCGTCGCGATCGACGCCGTCGTGACGATGCTCACGGTCTGGGACGTCGTGCGCAGCCAGTGGTTCTGGCTCGGTGTGCCGCTCGTCGAGACGCTGCCGTCGGGTATCAACTTTATCATCGGCACGTACGTCGTGGTGGAGCTCGCGGGCATGGGCAACGAAGGCGCCGTGTACGGTCTCGTCACGACGGTCTCGAACCTGTCGTCGCCATTCGCGAGCACGATCTCGAAGAACGTCAACTCGCTCTTCGACGTCACGAACGTCGACGTGCAGAAGGACACGACGCACGTGCGCTGGGACATCACGTACACGATCTTGATCGCGTACGGCGCGAAGCTGCTGTCGCTCACGCTGCTGCCGCTGCTGCCGGCGCAGAAGGCGCAGACGCAGGAGCTGCGTCGCAAGGGCGGCTCGAGCAAGGCCATGGGTATCTTCACGATCTGCTACGTCCTCTTTGCGCTCGGCTGGTCGCTCATGACCAACATCCTCTCGATCTACCCGAACACCAAGTGCCTCCGCATCGCCGGTGGCCGCGGCTGCAAGAAGTAGACTCGTGTAGTCAACCAGGCAACCGACCGGTCAACCAGCCACTGAGCGGCGTTGCCTGCTGCTTTTGCGCGCTCGGCACGTCGGTCGGCTACGTGGAGGCTGCTGGCTGTCGACGAACGTCTCGAAGACGTATGTTGCGTGTGTTTGTGTGAGTAGGAGGAGCGTCGCGTGGACGCGCACAGGCAGGCAGTCAGTCGGTAGGTTGGTAGGAGACGCTGCCTTGCGAGTGGAGCATGGCGCATAGCAATACAGCTCGCTCTTCTTGTTTGCTACGAGTACGTGTGCTCTTTTGCTCTTCTCTTACAAATACTTAGACATCCACATGCACACCGCTTCTCTGTCCTTTCACTTCTTGTCTTTCTCCTTGCTCTTGAACTCTACCATCTCAACTACGTCAGATCAGCTCTTGCGCCACACGTAGTGACCGATTGGGACTCGATCTCGACCGAGTGATGACCGAGGTGTGCTCGATCACAACGACTCCGGACCTTGACTCTAAACGATGTTTGTGCCGTCGCTTCGACCGAGTCTCAACCTGTGTCGTGCTTGAGATGATGTGAGTAAGACCTCCTCCGAGTCTCGGGTCCTGAATCAAGAGTCCCCACTCTGGAGCCGTGAGTCTCGAGCTCTCTTTTGACCATGTATGTGTGGTGTGGTATACTGCTCGTTACACCGCGACGCGGCGCGCTGATCCAGTACACGCGCACTTATGTCGTCGTCGTGTGTGTGTGTGTGTGTGTGTGTGTGTTTGAGAGTGTTCATGCGAGACCTCGACACGAACTGCGCGTTCACTCTGCAGAGTCAATCGTTGATTGCATTGATGGACTGACTGACTGAGTCGTTGATGATCGCGGGAGGAGATAGTTCTGCAGCTTGTGATACTACGAGTGTGTAGTGCGTGCTGCTACATAGTGTGTGTCCTCGAGCATGCGCAAATGTGGCGTCGGCTCGGCACGAAGCTGTCCGCAGCACGAATGCTGCATTGTATGAGCTGCACGCCCTTGAGTGGGCTGCGAGTGCATCCGCTCGTTCGGTTTGTGTTGAGACTCTCGAGTCGAGTCGAGTGTGAGGGCGAGAGAGAGAGAGAGAGAGAGAGAGCAAGCAGGTCTCGTTCGATTTCCAACACAGCGATTTCTAGACACTCTTGTCGAATAAAGACGTCAATTGGTTACTATCATATTGTGTGTTCTTCATATCGACAGATTGGTGACGTTCGTGGTTTTACTCTTGTGAGATGAATAGATGGTGGTTTTACCGCAAGCCACTCTTACAACCATCCACATACAAATTTGAAAATGTAAACATATTGTGTGACCAAACAAAAACAAACACCAAGTCTGTTTGTTTGATTGCAAAAATGGCGCTTCATGCTTTCTTCACTCTCAAACGCCAAAGACACACCACTATATAGCTCGCCCGAAGCAACACCCGACGACGACGACATGTACGCTAAACACACGTGAAAAGCCGCACGACCTGGGTTACAGTAGTGCGCTATTGGGATAATGAATGCCTCGACACATACAAACTTCAGCTCAAAAACGCCACCATGACGTGTCAATATATTTTCGACTGTGAAAAACAAGCGATCGAACAACAACGATCTCATCGATTTTTCGACAGTGACGCGCTCGTTCAGTCGTCCTGACTCGGATGGATGCCTGTGCTCATGCCTCGTGACTCGCAACGAACGCGCTCCAGACGCACTAGCACTCAGTGTCTGCGAGACGAGTAGTCGGAGCGTCGCTGTTTGCAAGTACGCGTTGCGGGTGCGGTGCGGTCTGTGGTTGTCGCAGGCAGTACCTCGGCCATTCACCAGACTGGGTACACGTGTGTGGAATGGCTCCAGCGAGTGTCTTACGCTCAGTATCCAGACGACGGCTGCGGCACCACCACCACGCACTTGCTCGCGTTCGAGTTCGAGTTCGTGCTCTCAAGCTCGAGTTGCTCACTCTCACATCTGCCAGCTTCTCAACAAGCACCACAACCGCGTGCTCTCTCTACAGCTCTACCGCTCTACCGCTCTCTCTCTCTCTCTCCTCTAGCCATCACACACACGCACGCACAACACAAACACACCATGGGCTGCGAGACGTCGGTCGAAGTGCTCAACTTGCAATTGCTGCCGCAGCTCCAGCCCGTCGCGGCGATCAACGCGGTGTTCTGCAACCCGAACTTCGTCACGCTCCACTTGCACGAGAAGTTCTGGTCGCTCTCGGGCGACGACTTCACGATCCGAGACGCGCACACGGGCGTCGTCTGGTTCCGCATCAACGGCAGCGTGTTCTCGCTCCGCGAGAAGAAGACGCTCGTGGACGTGAACAACGTCGCGATCGCCAACATGAAGGAAGAGTTCTTCTCGTTCACGCCGAGCTACAACGTCTACGCCGGGAGCGACTCGCGCACGCCGCTCTTTGACATCGAGTGCAGGCTCTCGCTCTTTGAGACCTTCCTCCGCGTCTCGTTCGTCGACGTCGTGACTGGCGAGCGCTGCATGATGGGGCTCGAAGGCGACTGGATGAGCCGCAAAGCGCTCATTTGGCTCGACCGCGGCAAGACCGGCGTGCGCATGCCGGTCGGGAAGGTCTTCCGGCCGCTCTCGACAGGCGGGAACCTCCTCCTCGGCACGCAGGACTACTACCTCGAGATCGCACCGAACGTCGACGTCGCGCTCATGACGCTCATCTGCGTCGTCCTCGACGAGAAAGCGAGCGACTAGCGCCACACACACACACCATACGGACAGGTAGTGCGAGCAGCAGAGCGATCTAGACGACGACACGCGCGAGTCGGTCGCTCCCGCGTGTGTGCAATAGTAACCTAAGCAGTAACCTTACAGTAACCCGCTGTAACCTGAATACCTGAGCTATCTAATGAGATGTGAAATTGATCTCTTTCAAATGTGATCAAAAGGATTCCCAAACCTCATTTTTATCTCTATCGATAATTTATATAGAAAGTGTCGTTTCGGTTGAGAAAACGACGCTCAAATACAAGCTTCAAGATGTCGTGTCGCGAACCGCACTTTTGGCACTATCTAAATGATAAACACTAACTAATCAGCATACTGAAATCAAGCATATCCTAACCAAGCCCGGATTCTTCACTATCAAAAAATATCCTCACCAATCGACTTTAGTACACTCAAGTAGTTCTTTGCCAATACCAGCAACGTTGGATTCTATTTCTAAATTCTGATGGAGGTTATGTTCAGTGTTATATTATGAATACAAACATTAAACCGAACCGGCTGTATATGTAAATAATGATAGATCTTTCCGACTGCTGCGCTCGCACTACTGTTGCTGCTCCTTGTGCTCGCTCCGCATGCAGCACACAGTCGATGTCAGCCTCTTGCGTCGCTGCATCCGCACGTGCGGTCACAGCACGCCTTGTCTGCTCCGTTAGCGCTCGCTGTCGTGTCAAGAGACACCACGATGGAGTCTCGACAAGCAGCAGCGCTGCTGCCGGTGTTCTACTTCCATGGCGTGCTCATGGACGCCACGTCAGGTGCGAGCTTTACGGCCAAGCTGGCAGCCGAGGGGCGGCATCTCGAGGCGCTCTCGTTCTGCAGCGGCGCCGACTCGACGCGACCACTGCGCGAGCAAGTGCAGCTCGCGATCGCGCAGATCCGCGCAGTCGTGCAGCGCGACGCGCGCTTTGCAAATGGCTACTCGTTCATTGCGTACTCGCAAGGCGGTGCGATCGCACGCGCTGTTGTCGAAGAGATGGACGACCACAACGTCAAGACGCTGGTCGTGCTTGCAGGCGCGACGAACGGCATCTTCTTTGGTCCGCAGCCTGAAGACCAGCGCGCGCTGCACGGGTTCCTGCGCGAGCTCGGCCCCGAGCTCTTCCCATCGTCTGTGTTTGACTTGAGCAAGTACGTGTGCGAACAGCAGCAGTCGAACTGTCATGGTGGCGACAGCAGCAGCACCACCACTGCTCATGTGGATGACAGCGTCCTGCGTGGACGCTTCCAGCGCGACTTTGATCAGTTCATCCTCGCGCATCCCGAGCTCCAGGAGCAGTACTCGTACTTCAGCATGGCGCGACCGGTCGTGCAGCAGCAGTGGAAAGCGAGCAACACGTTCCACGCCGAGCTCAACAACGTCAACGAGAGCAGTGGCAGCAGTGAGATGAGCGACGCCGACGCGGTCTCGCGCGACCAAGCGCGGCGCCGCGCCAACTTCCTTCGCCTCCACGCCGCGCACTTCTTCGCGTCACCAGACGACGGCGTCATCGCGCCGTGGCAGAGCTCGATCTTGGGTCAGTACAGCGAGCTGCCGTCCGTCGATGACATCCCAAGCGCGTTTGCGTCACTCCACGTGCTCGCGATGACTGACACGGTCGAGTACGAGCGCGACACGTACGGCTTGCGCACGCTAGATGCGCGCGGCGGGCTGCACTTGCACGTCCTATCGGGCGTCGCGCACGATAGCTGGGTCACTGACGACGACACGTTTGGCACTGCAGGGCCGCTTCGGTTCTCCGAGATCTACGACACGCACCTCCGTCCTCTGCTGTGACCTTGGTAGGCAGTGTCTAGTGCTGCAGCAGCGGATCGTAGACCGCGCCATGCAATAGAGACGCTTGATCACCCGCCGTCGCGGTGCGTGTTGTCGTGCTGTCTGCGCGATCGTCTGCCTCAGTGTCGAGCTGTCAGTGACATGACGCGTAGCGATGCCATGCAGAGCAGGATGGGACGCACCGCTGCGCCAGGTGCGTCGAGCAGATGTGTGCATGCGATTGGCTGCGAGCGAGCGAGGGAACGCGCGTCTGCGCCATTCTGCAATCTGCGCGCTCCTGATCAGACGCGCGACCATCAAGCGGACACCAGCACACACACGCGAGCGAGCATGGCGACGACGACGACGTTGAAAGCGCGCGACGAAGAGATCAAGGAGTGGCACTTTCACGTGTACTGGCTCGAGAACCGCAGCGAGCGCGGCTTCGCACATGCCGAGGCGCTGCGGCGCAAGCTCCTCGAGCGCGTCGAGACCGACCCGGCGTTCATCGCAGTCTTCCACGGCGTCTCAAGCGCGCAGTACCCGGCGCTGCGCGGCACGCCGCCGCCGATGAACCGCTCGCCAGTGGGACCGCACCCAAGCGGCTCGTTCGAGGTGTGGGTGCCAACGGAGTCGTTCGTGCGCGTGCTGTCGTTCTTCACGCTCCACCGCGGCGACCTCTCGATCTTCCTCCACCCGCTCACGAAAGACCAGCGCCTGGACCACTCGTCCGCGCGCGCAGTCTGGCTCGGCCCGAGCTGGTGCATCGACGCCGAGGAGCTGCCGCTCGACCCGACAGACGAAGACGCAGACCCGCCATTCCAGTACCCAGAGCTCGGTCTCGGCTACAGCGCACCTGTGTAGGCGTCGCGCGTGTGCGCAAGTAGCGTGTGGCGGATTGAAGCGCGTCGTGCGCATGTGCGCTGCTGTCCTGCGAACGCGCGAGCGTCGCGGATGCCGTCTGCGCCAGTTCGTCATGTGGTGGTGGCTCGTCATGTCGCGCTCTGTCTCTGTATCGTGATGCACATCACTAAATGCGATGACATGCATCGCCACTATCTTGATTTTTGTATACTGCTCCCTCCACTGATCAATATCCTCGCGCACTTGCGGCTCAAACTCGATCCAAACAACGACTGTGTATTAGTACTCGTCAACGACGCGTTCATGCTCCTTGTGCTCGTCGTCTACGTGCTGCTGATGCTGTAGATGCCGAGTGTGCTGGCGTCCATGCGCCGCGTCTCAAACGCATACGACTGACCCGCGAGGATGTTGTCGACTGCTTGGCCAGCGTCCGAGACGATGCGGCACAAGCCCTGTGTCTCGCCATCGAGCTCAACGACAATGTCAAACAGCGGAGCGCGAGTGCGACGCATGCCGCCAGTGCGTGCGTGCACTCTGCCAAGCACGCCAGTCAATCCGCTGAAGTGAATGAGCGAGCGTAGATCGCCTTGCGCGCCGGCGATCACGCGACAGCCGCGCTGCCGCAGCAAACCGATCGCAGCCACATCATCGGCGCTTTGGATCTCGTCAACAACGATGGCGCTGTTGACGCGGTGGTGCTGCTGCACGTAGTCTTTGATCGCTCGTGCTTGTGCGTCGTGCGTATGGACCAGGATGCGTCGCGCGCGTCCGATGCTCGAATGCGGCAGCGTGCAGTCGCCACTGAGCTCGTTCGCAGTGTCGACGACGCAGACGCTCTCGTTGCTGTCGTTGAGACTGAGGCACCGCGCAATGTCGCGCACGAGCGTCGTCTTGCCAGACGCAGGGGGTCCGAGCACCAAGACGGACTCGCGCTTGTGCTCGGCGCTCTCGAGCACGTCGAGCAGCACGGCGGCGGCGTTCCAGACAGCTCGACCCACGCGCAGCGTCACGCCGACGACGTCATCTGCTGTTGCTGTTGTTGACCGGAGCACTGCGACGCGGTGCTGGCCGAGACCGACGTGGTTCGTTTGGCAGAAGCGCTCTTCGCCACCGAGCTGCTCGACAATCGAGTCAACGAGCGCTGCCGACACGACGTCAGCACTGAGCGTCACGATGCGCTGCGTCAACGCTGTCGTGTACGCGCGTGGCGCATAGCCAACGTCGAGAGCGATCGACACGAGCGAGTCGGCGGCGTTTGGAATGGCCATGGCACGAGTCTGGAGCTGCGACGGCAAGAGTGCGAGCAGCGGCGTCAGTGCGCACTCCACGCGGATCTGCGGCGTGATTGTCTGCGCAGACGCAACGCTCGTGGACGGACAGAGCAGCTCAAGACTCGTCGGGCGCAACACGCCGGCGTCGTCGACGCTGAACCAGATCGACCGGTGTCCTTTGGTCTCGACCGCAAGGTCCCACCGGAGCGCCGTCGCCTTGATCGCAAGCGCAGTCACAGCGCGCGTCTTTGCGAGTGCAGCCATCGACGCCGGCAGCAGGTGCGCAGCAGCAGCGAGCAAGCGCACGAGCGCCATCGAGACGCCGGGTCGGTGCCACGCCAGCTGATCTAAGTCCATCTCTGTCTGTAGCACAGTGCCGAACCCAATGACGCCAGAGAGCGTACTGGTTGATACGCCGAGCATCGAGTGCGTTGGAGGCCCAAACGAAGCGCCGCTCGTGTCGGCCGCAGCAGGAGATCGGTGCGCAAACAGAGACGGCGTTGGCAGTGGCGCCATCGCTGCTGCAGTCGGGCGGCGGACGGCGTCCCCTGGCGCCTCAATGTCTCGACTGTCGTCAACGGTAGAAGGAGTCTCGCGGCTTGGAAGCTCCTGAGCGCTAGGGTCGAGCGCTGGTGCAGCGCATTGACCACTGAGGCGGCGCTGGTACTCGTCGTAGCGATGCTCTTCGGGCGATTTATGGACAAACGACGGCAAGGCGCAGATCGAGACGTAGCGCTCTCCTGGTAGGAGCGCTCCGACTGCGTGCTGCTGGTAGCGAACGTCTCGAGACGGCGTGGCTCTGCTCGATGATGCTGCGAGACCGCAGGAGCTGACGATTGTGTTCATGTCTGCGCAGTGGCAATATCCATCGGTAGAGAGCTCGTAGAGGAGCTGGAGATCGACGCACTTGCGCAGGTGCAGATCGCGCAAGCCGAACGTATGGAGCCACGCCGCTGCTTGGTGGACGTCGCACAGCACTTTGGTCTTGCGCGGGTCTTCCAGCAGCGTCCGTAGCACGCTACAGAGCAGCGCTGTGCTCAGTGTGCGCGTGTGGATCACGTACGTGCCGACAGCTGGGATTGCCACTGCGACGGCTGCGAGTTGCCATGGCAGAACTCCAAGTGGGTTGTTGCGTGCTGCAGTGGTGCTCGCATCAGACGACGAGTCACTGCGCGCAACCATTTGCAGGTGCACTCCGACGAGCGCCACGTGCACAGGGACGAGCTCGTGCTGCGCCGCGTCGCCACAGAGCACGGCGCACAGGTCCGCGTCAGAGTAGATCTCTTCGATGCGCAGCGTCGCCATCGTGCTCGCTCTCTCTCTTGGTCTTGCTTGATCTCTTTGCGAGTGGGTTCAAAAGAGTTCAAAACTCGGACATATTCCATTGCTCGGACAAGCTGTGCGCTCCATGATGACAAGCAAGACATGCGCACGGAGCTTCGTTGACGCCGTGAGCACGACCTGAGCGCTCGAGATCAAGACCGGACTGGACCTGGAGGTGGCTAGCCCCACAGTCGATCAACACACATGCGTAGATGACAGCAAGAATACGCCCGATCAGGACACAGATGCGCCGAGATCTCCTCGCACAACTCCGCCATTACAACGACAACGACAACATCGTCGTTGCCACCGTTGATAGCAGAGATGACGGCTGCGGACGCGGAGTTCACGACACGCTTAGCGCGAGACGCTGCAGAGGCTGCGCTTGCTGCTCGACAGAAGCGGCTAGGCAGCAGTAGACCGCGTCGCTCTCGCAGTGCGTTGCATGGACGCGATGGCGACAAGCATCCTCGACCGCAGAGAGCGTGTGTCGACAAGACCAAGACTCTTCTTAAAGGCAGCAACACCGAGACCGCTGCCATCGTTGATCATAACGATGGCGCGAACATGGACGTCATGGGGATGATCGACGACGAAGCTGGTGCTGACGGCGATGGGAACGACAACAAACACTGTGAGCCGACGCACTCGGACGCAAGCAACGTGTTTGTTGTGAAGACACCTGCTCTAGCAGCGCCAGTACCAGCAGCAGATGCGCCGGCGGATCTGAACACGACGACGACGCGTGCGTGTGAGCCATTGGGGTGAAGATGGAAGCTGATTCAGGACTCATGTTGACAAGACTCATGGGCTCACTTGCTATTGCCATAGCAGGCGAAGAGAACGGCATGGAGGACCGAGACGTGCGTGACCTCATCATGACGCTCTGGAGAGACTCGGTGAGCGCATCGCGTGCTGGTCAAGTTGGTGGAGTCGAGACATCGCCGCATCATGAGACTGGAAATGGCCAGGACACCCACCGAGATGGTGGAGGTAAGGGCGATCGTGGTGGTGATGGCGGTGGCAGCAATGGACAGCGAGACCGAGATGAAGACGACAGTGAGGACGACGGCGAGCGAGATCGAGACGGCTGGACAGAGCACCACGCAGTTGCAAGAGCAGGACCACCATCAGCAGCTGCACCAAGACGTCTCGAGTCAGAGCGAGTGAGGCGTTCACAGAAGAAGCGACGGCGCCAGGACGCGAGTCTCTCGGACTCGGACGGCGCTGTGAACGACAGCAACCGGCTTCGTGATGGTGCCCATCGCAACGGCAACGACGACGATCGCACTGGCAACGACACGGACGACGACATTGCGGAGCTCGGACTGCAGCACCAGAAGCCGCGTCGTGGCGTGAAGCTCACTCGCTTGCAGGCGCTTCTGGACGCGCCGTACTGCTACAGCCAAGCGCATCGAGACGTACGTCTGTCTGAGTGTCTGCAGGAGCTCTACCAACTGGACAGATCGCCTGACTTGCTGACTGACTGCCTGTTTGTCGTGTGCCGCTCGTACTTCTCTCAACCACTCACTCTCTCTCTCACTCTCACACGCATGACGCCTTCTCCAGATGAACCACGTCGTGACGGCGCACACGGAGAACGTGCAGGAGACGATCACGGGCTTCCAGCACGAGATCGTCGCGGTCTCGCGCGCCCCAGCGTCGCACGACCTCGCGTTCGTGCTGCCGCAGTACGTCGTCGCGGGCTGCGAGGCGCGCATTGTGCACCACTGCCGCGCGCACGGCGTCGTGCCGCCGGTCGTGGGCGTGTCGCTGCCCGTGAGCATGAGCGCGTCGCTCGCGGCGCCGGTGCAGGTCGTGACCGTCGCGTCGCACCAGCTGCGCACGATGAAGCAGTTCTACTTTGCGCGGGACCACGTTGCGACGGCGGCGCGCGCGCTCGCGTGGGTCCAGGCGCTCGCGCCATTTCGCGACGACCTGCTGCTGCTGCCAGCACCGCTCTACGACTGCGTCTACTACGACAAGGTCTGTGGTCGTGGGTGTCGTCGTGTCTATGAAGGCAGTGAGAGAGACACACACACATGGCCACGTGAGGACTCACGCAGCGCTCTCTCTCTGTCTCTCTGTCTCTATCTCTCTATACGTACATCCCCAACAGATCATGATCGCTGACCGCGTGGCGCTCCTGCCGCTGACCAAGGTCGTCGTGCGAGGCACGTACGCTGCGCCAGTCGGTCGCGTCAGTGTCAGGAGCGCAGGTGCGTCTGCTGCTGCTCCGACCGTGCGCACGAGCTTCACAGACGCGCTCTACGGCGTGAACGTGCTCAAGCTCGCGTCGGACGCGCCGCTCGACGTGGACTGCGTGAAGGCCGGCGTGCTGAGTCTCCACGCGCGCTACCACGCCATCGCGAGCTTTGTGTGTCCGACGTTCGTCTTTGAGCGCACCGCGCCGGACATGCGCGCGTGCGCGAGTCTGTACGGCGCGTTCGTGGCGCCGCAGCGCGTGATCGCTGGCGCCGTGCAGCTCGTGTCGCGGCGCTGGAGCAGCTTCGTGCTTAGGCTCGCGGCGCGCGAGTGCAGTGTGTATGCGCCGTCGAGCGCCGAGTTTGACGAAGTGCGCGCGCTGCTGGCGCCGCTCGTGCAGATGCAGATGGAGAGCGTGGCGTTCGTGCTCGCGCTGGGTCCGTCAGTAGTGTCGTCGCCTTCATCGCAGTCGCAGTCGCAGTCGCAATCCGAGCCACCACGATCGCCGCTATCACCGTCAGCAACAGCATCAGCTCAGACAACCACACCACCAGCACCGCCCGATGCACCACCGGCAGCAGCAACAACAACGACAGCAAGCGCCACGACTGACACGACCAGTTCATTCGCGACTGCAGCCAACACAGACGCTCCATGCGACGACAGCGGCGTGCTCGCACTGCTCTTCATCGAGCTCGCGCTGCTCGACAAGACGTGGCGCGACGTCTCCGAGGCGCTGGTGCACTCACCCGCGTACTTTCGCGCGCGGCTGCTGCTCCAAGCGATCCAGGTCGTGAACAAGCAAGACGTGCACGACATCCAGTGGCTGTAGAGCTACAAGTGTTAGTGTTAGTGCTAATGCGACAGCGTGAGTGCGAGTACAGTGCTAGTTCGAGTGCTCAAACAAAGGCATCCAGTCACACACACACACACACCAAAGGCAGAGCGCGTGACGCAAGAGCGCAGTAACACGCCATGGCGCATATCGTTTGCTAGAGCGCACCCAAGCGAGCGAGCGACGCACAGCAAGCACGCGGTGTCGAGGCGTTGTGCGTCACATCCACCCACTCTAGCATCTCATGTCACGTTGTCGTTGTTGTCGTATGATGTTGTTGTTGTTGTGCTGGTTGTGTGTCGGTGCGACCGAGTACAAGTAGTGCCATGAGCAGTTGAGCAAGAGAGCGAAGGTGAAGGAGTGTCGTTGCTGTTGTGGCTCACCCACAGCAAGCAAGACTGCAATCCAACAAACAAACACAAACGAGCAAGACTGTGGTATGCACTCGCTGTCAAACAGCGCGCCACGTGGACAATGCGCGCTCATTGTTGTAGCAGTCAGCACCAGAGGCATGGACATGAGCATGAACACGAACATGAACACGAACATGAGCATGAACATGAGCAGTATCAATGATCGATCGCATCGGCTTGATGAGAGAGTGTATTGTTTGTGTGTTGCTTGGGTCGCGCATATGGACAAGCACGGACAGATAAGTGAGCACATGATAGACGCTGAAAGGACACAACAACAGCAACCACGAGCAGCATCGCGAGCATGTGCAGCGCTTAGTGCTCGTGTGAAGAGGAAGAGGAAGAGGAAGAGGATGAGGAAAGCGAAGGCGGTGCTCGCTCGTGTATCCCTGACACACACACGTACGTCGCCAGCTTCAACCAGTTCGATTTTTTCGATCGATTTTTTCTAGCTGGACGGACACTTGCTTGGTGTTGCTTGTTGCCTCTTTGCTTGTTGCCTCTTGCTTGTTGGAACAAGCAAGGAAGCACTTGCTCGTTCGTGCTGCTGCTGACGAGTTGAAGCGGCAACGTAGCGCACTTTGCTTGCTCGTTGCTGCTTCGTGTGGTCTTTGGCCTTTGGTTCGTTGTTGTTGTTGTTGGCACCTGCTTGACTCGACTTGACTTGGAGCGAATGGATCAACCAAGCGAGTCGACAACAACAACAACAACTACAACCACAGCGACAACAATGCCATCTAGGAGTTCGTTCTTCCATCAATCGTGTGTAGTGTGCGTCAGGCCACAGCGTCATGCTACTCGAGCAAGCCGAGATGTCGGACAGGTGCATGCTTGCGCTTGCATTGTGTGTGAGCAAGTGAGTTGTTGTTGATGGTGCTGAAGTGTGATGCATCGACCATGACGCAATGCCGCGAGACAACAACAAACAGTGAGCGCAGGCGAAGACGCGGAGCGTCTGCTCGAGGCGTGTCTCGCACTCGTGCTTGCCGTGCGCTCTTCCACTCGCGCTCGGCGCACGACAGCCAGCGACGCGACGCTCGGTGCTGCGTCAGAGTCTTGAGTCTTGAGCCTTGAGAGAGTCTTGAGCCTTGAGAGGCTGTAGTGGTTCAAGACGGAGCGATTGTGTGGTCGTGAAAGAGCGAGCGCTGGCACACACGCTTGGTCGAGTTGCTGCTTTGTTGTTCAAAAGGTCGGACCAAAGGCACTGCGCAACGTGGATCGCAGCGATACAGTACACTGCACCTGGCGCAATTGCTGCTGCTGCGTCCAGAGGCTCGCCCATCGATCGGGTTCACTCGCTTGCTCCATTGCGTCGGCGTCGCTTTGCTCTGCGCAAGGGCATGCATGTGCCCATACAAGTGTGTGCGAGCAAGCGTGCACCGTGCGCTCGCTTGTTCTCGCTCTTGCTTGCGCTCGCTAGTTGCCGGCCAAATCCAGTCAGCACACTTGCGCGCACCTAACTGAAGGATTTGTGTGAATATTTGCTCGAAATGTCGGCTTTCACTCGCTTAAGTGTGCACCTTCCGAAGTCCAAAGTGTGCGAGAGACGAGCCAGCGACACGTTGACAAGCAGACGACCAGCGCGCGTTCATCGTTCAGCGCCAGTTTCTCGATCGGTACGCGCTCGCCCGACGCTGGTGCTGCGCTGGTGCTGCGCCGGTGCTCCCGACGTTCGAGCGTTCTGTGTGTGTGTCGTGTGGGCGGAAGCGACGGAAGCGGCAAACGGGTCACATCCGAAAGTGCGCTCGCTCGCTCACACACGCCGCACGACGCGTACACCTCGAGACCACCACCCGACAGCGCGGGTATCTACACAACTCGCACATCGCACTCCCGCATTTGCTCCTTGATGGCATGCTGAGCAACAACAGCTCGCAGAGTGGAGGCAGCCCCGTGACTGAAGACGAAGAGGAGGACGCGCTGTTGCACCAGAGCCACCACCACCCACAAAAGCCCAGCGGCGCGCGGCGCAGCAGCGGCCACCATGCAGCGCGCAAGACGTACACGATCGACGGTCTCTCGAAGCTGCTCCACCGCGCGGCGCAGAGCGGCGATGCCAAGAAGATCGCCAAGATTGTGAAGAAGGCCGGCGCGCAGCTCGACCTCGACCGCATCGACGTCGACGGCTTCACGGCGCTCCACCTCGCGTGCGTCGGCGGCCACGAAGACGCCGTGCACGAGCTCGTCGCTGCTGGCGCCAAGATCGAAGCGACCACGCCCGAGGGCTTCACGGCGCTCATGTTCGCGGCCTGGAAGGGCGCGCTCTTCATCGCGTCGTACCTCGTCGCGCACGGCGCGAACCTCAAAGCCATGGACGTCGACGGCAACGACGCTGCGTACATTGCGCAGATGAACCACCACACGCACGTGGTCGAGTACTTGCGCACGGCCGCGAGCACGTCTGGGACGCACACGAGCGCGTCGATCAAGATGCTCGACAAGAGCTTTGGCGAGCTCTCGGCCGACGAAATGAAGGAGCAGGACTGGAAGAAGTCGTCGGCCTCGAGCAGTCCGAGCCCCGTGAAGCGCGCGCAGCCGAGCCGCCACAGCGACGCGTTCCTCGTACTCGACTCGTCGCTCAGCGGCAGCAGCGTCGACACTGGCCGCGACGACGACGACGACCACAGCAGCAGCGCGAGCGTCCACGCAGAAGCTGACAACGACGTTGGCGACGCCGGGTCCGATGAGGTCGCAGACCCCGACGGCGCGACGCCGCTGCTCGTCGCTGCGATGCACGGACAGCTCGAGACCGTCGCGTGTCTGCTCGAGCGCGGCGCGAACCTCCACGCGAGCATCCCCGGCGGCGTCACGAGCCTCCACCTCGCGGCTGGCGGCGGGTACCTCGCGCTCGTGACGTACTTGCACACGCAAGGGATGGACGTGAACGTCGCAACGACGAACGGCATGACGCCGCTGCACGAAGCGGCGCTCCACGGCCACGTCGACGTCGCGCGATTCCTGCTCGAGCACAATGCAAACGTGAACGCTGCGATGGACTGCGGCACAACGCCGCTGCATAAAGCCGCTGAGAACGGCCACGTCCTCGTGGCAGAGCTCCTCATCGCCTCTGGCGCTCACGTTGAAGCCGTGACGCGTGATTACTTGGCAGTCGCTCGTGGCGCTCGCCGCAAGAGTCTGCGCCGCGGGAGCGTGACGTTCGTGGCGCCGCCTGATGACCACGACGACGACGAGAGCGTGTCGAGTGCAGCTGCTGCACTCTCGGCGTCGGCTCTGACAAGCGACAGTGGCTCGTCGTCACCCACGCAAGTGGCACTCGCACTCGCGGCGAAGAGCGGTCAGCTCGACGCAGTCGAAGACTTGGTCCGCGACGGCACGACGCCGACGCCACGGAGCGCGCGTGACGCAGCAAAGCACCCGCTCCTGCTCGCGGCAGCGAACGGTCACGTCGAAGTCGTGCGGTTCCTGCTCGCACACTGTGGCTCGACGCTCCCAGACGCCGCGTCGCGCGTGCTGTGCGCCGCTTCAGAGCACGGTCACCTCCAGGTCGCCGAGCACGCGCTGGCGAACGGCGCGGTGATCGACACTGCGCTCGGTCGCCGCCAAGCGACGCCGCTGATCCTCGCTGCGCGCGAAGGCCACCTTGCGCTCGTGCTCCATCTTCTCTGGTCCGGTGCGCAGTTGGAAGCAACGAACGCGAGCGGCTACACTGCGCTGCACTACGCCGCGCGCCACGGCCACTTGAACGTCGTGAACAGCCTGCTGCTCAACGGCGCGAACGTCGACGCAGTGTGCACTGCCAAGCGCTCGTCGCCACTGCACTTGGCTGCGCAGTCGGGTCACGACGACGTCGTGCGCTGTCTCCTGTCGTTCGACGCATCTGTCGACGCCATGACAGGCACGATCACGGCGCTCCACATCGCTGCTGAGCGCGGCCATGCCGGCGTTGTGCGCGAGCTGCTCGCCCACGGCGCAAACATCGAAGCTGCGGCGCAGAACGCGATCCGGCCGCTGTACATCGCAGCGTACAACGGCCACGACGAGGTCGTCGCGCTCCTCATTGCTGCAGGCGCAGACCTCGAAGCCACGTCGACGCAGAGCAGTGCGACGCCGCTGCGCGCAGCAGTGACGCGCGGGTTCGCCTCTGTCGCAGAGGCGCTGCTCGCTCACGGCGCGGATGCAAACGCGCAAGACGCAAGTGGCTCGACGTGCCTCCACAGTGCCGCGTCGAACGGCAGCAGCGAGATGATCCGATTACTGCTGAGCGCAGGCGCGAACCCGGACATTGCGAACCACGAGGGCCACAACGCGCTCGACTTTGCGGCGTCGGACGCGATCCAGCTCCAGCTCCGACTCGCACTGCTCAAGACGCATTGGCTCAGCCAGAACGCGTGACCTGAACGAAAGGCCACCACTACCACTACCACGTGCGAGTTGTCGATAGAGACCGATAGCAACGACGCGGACCGAGCTGGCGTGCACCACGTTCCAAGAGCGCACTCGCCTGCCGACCCGCAAGTACAACTAACTACCGCTATAGAGAAATGTAATGTATTTAGCAGAGACCTCGCCATCGTACAGTTCTTCCTAGTCCTTGTTCGTGTAGTTCAAGGCCGATGCACTACAGCGCACTGAAGCACGAGTGCGAGACACGCCTCGAGCAGACGCTCCGCGTCTTCGCCTGCGCTCACTGTTTGTTGTTGTCTCGCGGCATTGCGTCATGGTCGATGCATCACACTTCAGCACCATCAACAACAACTCACTTGCTCACACACAATGCAAGCGCAAGCATGCACCTGTCCGACATCTCGGCTTGCTCGAGTAGCATGACGCTGTGGCCTGACGCACACTACACACGATTGATGGAAGAACGAACTCCTAGATGGCATTGTTGTCGCTGTGGTTGTAGTTGTTGTTGTTGTTGTCGACTCGCTTGGTTGATCCATTCGCTCCAAGTCAAGTCGAGTCAAGCAGGTGCCAACAACAACAACAACGAACCAAAGGCCAAAGACCACACGAAGCAGCAACGAGCAAGCAAAGTGCGCTACGTTGCCGCTTCAACTCGTCAGCAGCAGCACGAACGAGCAAGTGCTTCCTTGCTTGTTCCAACAAGCAAGAGGCAACAAGCAAAGAGGCAACAAGCAACACCAAGCAAGTGTCCGTCCAGCTAGAAAAAATCGATCGAAAAAATCGAACTGGTTGAAGCTGGCGACGTACGTGTGTGTGTCAGGGATACACGAGCGAGCACCGCCTTCGCTTTCCTCATCCTCTTCCTCTTCCTCTTCCTCTTCACACGAGCACTAAGCGCTGCACATGCTCGCGATGCTGCTCGTGGTTGCTGTTGTTGTGTCCTTTCAGCGTCTATCATGTGCTCACTTATCTGTCCGTGCTTGTCCATATGCGCGACCCAAGCAACACACAAACAATACACTCTCTCATCAAGCCGATGCGATCGATCATTGATACTGCTCATGTTCATGCTCATGTTCGTGTTCATGTTCGTGTTCATGCTCATGTCCATGCCTCTGGTGCTGACTGCTACAACAATGAGCGCGCATTGTCCACGTGGCGCGCTGTTTGACAGCGAGTGCATACCACAGTCTTGCTCGTTTGTGTTTGTTTGTTGGATTGCAGTCTTGCTTGCTGTGGGTGAGCCACAACAGCAACGACACTCCTTCACCTTCGCTCTCTTGCTCAACTGCTCATGGCACTACTTGTACTCGGTCGCACCGACACACAACCAGCACAACAACAACAACATCATACGACAACAACGACAACGTGACATGAGATGCTAGAGTGGGTGGATGTGACGCACAACGCCTCGACACCGCGTGCTTGCTGTGCGTCGCTCGCTCGCTTGGGTGCGCTCTAGCAAACGATATGCGCCATGGCGTGTTACTGCGCTCTTGCGTCACGCGCTCTGCCTTTGGTGTGTGTGTGTGTGTGACTGGATGCCTTTGTTTGAGCACTCGAACTAGCACTGTACTCGCACTCACGCTGTCGCATTAGCACTAACACTAACACTTGTAGCTCTACAGCCACTGGATGTCGTGCACGTCTTGCTTGTTCACGACCTGGATCGCTTGGAGCAGCAGCCGCGCGCGAAAGTACGCGGGTGAGTGCACCAGCGCCTCGGAGACGTCGCGCCACGTCTTGTCGAGCAGCGCGAGCTCGATGAAGAGCAGTGCGAGCACGCCGCTGTCGTCGCATGGAGCGTCTGTGTTGGCTGCAGTCGCGAATGAACTGGTCGTGTCAGTCGTGGCGCTTGCTGTCGTTGTTGTTGCTGCTGCCGGTGGTGCATCGGGCGGTGCTGGTGGTGTGGTTGTCTGAGCTGATGCTGTTGCTGACGGTGATAGCGGCGATCGTGGTGGCTCGGATTGCGACTGCGACTGCGACTGCGATGAAGGCGACGACACTACTGACGGACCCAGCGCGAGCACGAACGCCACGCTCTCCATCTGCATCTGCACGAGCGGCGCCAGCAGCGCGCGCACTTCGTCAAACTCGGCGCTCGACGGCGCATACACACTGCACTCGCGCGCCGCGAGCCTAAGCACGAAGCTGCTCCAGCGCCGCGACACGAGCTGCACGGCGCCAGCGATCACGCGCTGCGGCGCCACGAACGCGCCGTACAGACTCGCGCACGCGCGCATGTCCGGCGCGGTGCGCTCAAAGACGAACGTCGGACACACAAAGCTCGCGATGGCGTGGTAGCGCGCGTGGAGACTCAGCACGCCGGCCTTCACGCAGTCCACGTCGAGCGGCGCGTCCGACGCGAGCTTGAGCACGTTCACGCCGTAGAGCGCGTCTGTGAAGCTCGTGCGCACGGTCGGAGCAGCAGCAGACGCACCTGCGCTCCTGACACTGACGCGACCGACTGGCGCAGCGTACGTGCCTCGCACGACGACCTTGGTCAGCGGCAGGAGCGCCACGCGGTCAGCGATCATGATCTGTTGGGGATGTACGTATAGAGAGATAGAGACAGAGAGACAGAGAGAGAGCGCTGCGTGAGTCCTCACGTGGCCATGTGTGTGTGTCTCTCTCACTGCCTTCATAGACACGACGACACCCACGACCACAGACCTTGTCGTAGTAGACGCAGTCGTAGAGCGGTGCTGGCAGCAGCAGCAGGTCGTCGCGAAATGGCGCGAGCGCCTGGACCCACGCGAGCGCGCGCGCCGCCGTCGCAACGTGGTCCCGCGCAAAGTAGAACTGCTTCATCGTGCGCAGCTGGTGCGACGCGACGGTCACGACCTGCACCGGCGCCGCGAGCGACGCGCTCATGCTCACGGGCAGCGACACGCCCACGACCGGCGGCACGACGCCGTGCGCGCGGCAGTGGTGCACAATGCGCGCCTCGCAGCCCGCGACGACGTACTGCGGCAGCACGAACGCGAGGTCGTGCGACGCTGGGGCGCGCGAGACCGCGACGATCTCGTGCTGGAAGCCCGTGATCGTCTCCTGCACGTTCTCCGTGTGCGCCGTCACGACGTGGTTCATCTGGAGAAGGCGTCATGCGTGTGAGAGTGAGAGAGAGAGTGAGTGGTTGAGAGAAGTACGAGCGGCACACGACAAACAGGCAGTCAGTCAGCAAGTCAGGCGATCTGTCCAGTTGGTAGAGCTCCTGCAGACACTCAGACAGACGTACGTCTCGATGCGCTTGGCTGTAGCAGTACGGCGCGTCCAGAAGCGCCTGCAAGCGAGTGAGCTTCACGCCACGACGCGGCTTCTGGTGCTGCAGTCCGAGCTCCGCAATGTCGTCGTCCGTGTCGTTGCCAGTGCGATCGTCGTCGTTGCCGTTGCGATGGGCACCATCACGAAGCCGGTTGCTGTCGTTCACAGCGCCGTCCGAGTCCGAGAGACTCGCGTCCTGGCGCCGTCGCTTCTTCTGTGAACGCCTCACTCGCTCTGACTCGAGACGTCTTGGTGCAGCTGCTGATGGTGGTCCTGCTCTTGCAACTGCGTGGTGCTCTGTCCAGCCGTCTCGATCTCGCTCGCCGTCGTCCTCACTGTCGTCTTCATCGTCACAAAGTCCGCCATCACCTCCGTCGTCACCTACACCATCGCCATTGTCACCATTCGTGTCCTGGCCACTGCCACTATCATTCTGCGACGCTGTCTCGACTCCACCATGGACTCGGTCGCCATGCGATGCGCTCGCTGCGTCCTTTCGGAGCTTGATGATCAGGTTGCGCACGTCTCGGTTCTTTGGGACGTACTCTTTGCCTGTGATTACATCCACGAGGCGAGCGCCACGAGTACATGAGTCCGTCAGTCGTTGCCATTCCGTCAGTCCTTGTGTGGACGTGTGGCTAGTCCACGTGGCCACTGTGGCCGTCAGTCGCACTCGTAGCCGCACGCACCTTTCGTCGCCGTGATGATCCGCGTGACCCACGCGTGGATCTCTGCCACGCTCCAGCCGCGCGCGTCAAGCGCCAGCACTTTGCGCAAGATCGCTGGCTCTGTGATGCGCCGCGTCTCGGGGTACGCAAAGTACTGCGTGCGGTCGCACGGGTGGTTGTGGTGGCCCGAGAGCGTCACGCTGACGTAGTGGTACCGCAGCACCGGGTCGTACTGCACGAGACCGACGATCCGCGCCGTGCAGCCGACGTCGCGCTTCGCCGCGCGGTGGCGCAGTCCTTTCGGCGGCGGCTTCTTCCCCTTGTTCCGCGGCGCGTGCGTGCAGCCGTAGATGCGCCGGTAGAACTTGAACGCCGTCTCCGGGATGAGCTCGCGCTCGTACTTGGCGCTGCTGCGCTTGAGGCGCCGGATCTGCTGGTTGCGGCTGCTCACGGGACTCGACGCGCGGACGTAGAAGATCTGGAACGACTCGCGCGTGAACTCGCGCATGTACTCGTCGAGCGCTTCCCACGACGCGAACCGCGTCGGGAACGTCTCGAGCGGGGCTGCCTTCACACTCGCACTTGGATCTGGATCTGGGTGTGCTGCTGCTGCCGTTGTTGGTTGCGGAGCAGGTACCGACTGCACAGCGATGCGGTTCTCGTCGTTGCTATTGTCCTCGTCGCTGTCGTCCACTTCGATGATCTCAATGACGCCGCTGTTCGCGCCTTCGTTGCGGTCGCCATTGCTATCGCCCTCGATGTCGTTGCCGATGGCATTGCCATGGCTGTTGTTGTTGTTGCTGTCGTTCAGCGTCTCGATCTCACTACTGTGGCGTCCTCGTGGCTGGCGACGCGCGTCGTCTGGAGTGTCATATTGTATACTTACTGCATCCGTGGTTGCAGTAGCACCAAGTGGTGCATAAGCAGAAGTAGAAGCAGACCGAGTCGATGACTCTGGCGCTGCGAGAGCAGATGCAGGTGGTCGCGCGTCCGCCATCGCTGCGGCAGCCGTTGTCGTCACGCACGAAATGTGTCGTCGTGAGTGGCAAAGTAACTTGATTAAAGTATGTGAGTACCTGCTGATTGTCCAATAGTGAAACCAGTATAAAAACGGATGCGATGACCTTGATTTTTTCACTATCACATTTATCATTTGATCACGAACAGCTCACTTTGCCCAACAACAACAACAACGAGATCCACAGATCGAGACGAACGACGATGTGGCGCGTGCACGCACGAGTCGCGAGGACGATCTCCACTACGCATGCTTCGCGCGAGCTGCTCGCGCGGTGTACGACTGTCACCACCACTGCCAGCAGCAGCATTCAAAGAAACATCTTCACGCAGCACTCGTCTCTTTAGTACCGGCAGTGGCAATGGCAACAGCAGCAATGGTCGCAGCGACGACGACCCAAAGACGCAACAACCGCATGCGGCGAACGGAACGGCGAAAGAGCTCGAATGCTATGCTCCACATCGTTTGGAAATGCTGCGCCTCTTCCACGAGCTCGAGCACCTCTGACGCCTCTCGTACTCACCCGAGTCGTCGACTGGAGGAGTACACCTGGAAGCAGCTACGATGCGCGCGTTGAAGACGTTCAAAGCGCTGCACGGGCATGTCCGAGTGCCATTCAAGTTTGACTCCAACGCGGTGATCCAGCATAATAGCAACTAATGTGGGGCTTCCGACACAGTTGTCACGTGGCTCAGTTGCGCTACTACCGCGGGCGACTCGAAGACTACCAAGTCGACGCTCTCGACGACCTCGGCTTTGTCTGGAGCGTGAACGACTCCAAGTGGAACGAACGCATTCTGCTGTCGCCCCGCGCCTTTCGCGACGTCAACGGTCGATGCAACAGCGTTGACGCAGCGCATCGTGACGCTCAGTGCTGACGTCGTGTCGGCAGCGCTCGTTGACTCGATTGTCGAGCAGCTCGGTGGCGAAGAGCGCTTCTGCCAAACGAACCACGTCGGTCTCGGCCAGCACCGCGTCGCAGTGCTCCGGTCAACAACAGCAACAGCAGATGACGTCGTCGGCGTGACGCTGCGCGTGGGTCGAGCTGTCTGGAACGCCGCCGCCGTGCTGCTCGACGTGCTCGAGAGCGCCGAGCACAAGCGCGAGTCCGTCTTGGTGCTCGGACCCCCTGCGTCTGGCAAGACGACGCTCGTGCGCGACATTGCGCGGTGCCTCAGTCTCAACGACAGCAACGAGAGCGTCTGCGTCGTCGACACTGCGAACGAGCTCAGTGGCGACTGCACGCTGCCGCATTCGAGCATCGGACGCGCGCGACGCATCCTGGTCCATACGCACGACGTACAAGCACGGGCGATCAAAGACTACGTGCAGCAGCACCACCGCGTCAACAGCGCCGTCGTTGTTGACGAGATCCAAAGCGCTGACGACGTGGACTAGCAAAGCTTAGGTAGATGCACACGCTCTCTATTGCCACATGCTCGATCAGTGATGGTGCTGTACGAAGTAGAATGACAGTGGAGGTCAGTCGGACAGACGCATGCAAAGGTGGTGGTGGCGATCTACTGCGATCGCCTGTGTCGCGCACACTGTCGTCGTGTAAGCTCTACAAGGCACTCGCTGCCGCCTTTGTGCGCGCGCAGCTCAGTGGGTCGCGCAGCACGGGGTACAGGTGCGCGTCGTACACGGGCTGGAACTTGCAGTCGAGGCGCTTGTCAGCAGTGACGTAGTCGCGCACCCAGCACGAGTGGCCGACGTTCGGCACCGCGTGCAGGAAGAGCCCGCCGCGCTTGTCGAGCGCCTGGAGACCGTACGAGTCCTGCTTGTACGCCTTCGTCTGCTTGGCGTCGAGGACGCGGAACTGCGAGAAGAGCGTCTCGATCTGCTCGGTCGAGCCCACTTCCGTGTACTCGCCCAGGATCGCCGACTGCCACGGCGAGATGAAGTCGTCTTGCGGCGACCCGAAGAAGTGTGCGGTGCGGAGCTTGAGGAAGTTGGCGCGCCGGCGCTTCTGCTCGCGGCGGCATGTCGCGTCCATCACGCCACAGACGTTCACGTTGTTCGCCGTTGCGAGGTACGGGTTCGTCGCGAGCCACTGCTTCGCCACTGGCATGCGCAGCATGTCGACGAGCGCCAGCTCGTTCTGCATGAACGGGAACAGCACGGTCTCGGCGATCGCACGCTGCATCTTGCCGCTGTAGTCCGCCGGCGTGAACTTGGTGAAGTCAAAGAGCCGTGGGTCCACGGCTTTCGGGCCGTAGACCGAGAGCACGGCGAGCGCGAGGAAGTCGGTCGGCTGCGGGCCGTAGAACAGTCCGGCCTGCGGTCCGGCCAAGCTGATCAGCGACTTGACGTTGTGGCCGTCCCACTCCTCGACGACTGCTCGCGCAATGAGCGCGCCTTGCGAGAGACCCATGAAGATGTAGCCGTCCTTGTACGTCGCTGGGTCGTTGCTCACGATCGTCTTCACGGCCACGATTGCGTCTTTCACTTGGCTCACGAGCGCTTTGCCAGAGCAGAGGCTCTGGCAGAACGTCAGCGCCGTGAACACGCGTCCTTCGGCCGTGAGGTTCGCGTGGAAGTTGTCGCCCGAGTGCGCGTCCGAGCCGAGGCCGTGGAAGAAGAACACTGGGAGGCTCGCACCGTTGTTGCCATTGCTGCTCTCCATGACCTGCGTCTCGGCTGCGCGCAGACTCCGGTGCCCAAGCGCGAGCGCAGCGGCCGAGAGCAGCAGGAGCGCCACGACAGCGAACGAGTGGCGCGCCATCGCGAGGTTCGTGCTTTGTGTCGATGCGGCGAGAGAGCGAAGTCGCGCGGCGCTTGGGGACTCGTCGTCAAGTTGGAGACTGGCGACGACGAGTCAGCAATTGCTAGCGCCACACACGCACACCTGTGGATGAACCGCCGCCGCCATACACACCCACGAGCAAGCACCAGACGTCACACGAGCGGCTGTGACTCGGCGCTCGAGACCTCTCAAGGACCTCGCGGAGAAAACCGACCGCACCATGTGTGATGAGGTGTGCGATGGAGCAAACTCCGCCGCACTTCGACTCCGACTCCAGTGCTAGTCAAAAGCCAGCTCCGGCGCTAATTCGAGGCCGCTGTGTTCTCAGCGCCGTCGCACACGAGCGCGAGACTGGCTCGCGTGGAGATCTCCGCACGATGCACGACACACAACACACTTAGCCTTGCGCGACGCCAGCGTCGCAAGCTCGCGGGAGACCGTCTCGCGTTGAGGCGACTGCGATGGCGAACAGCACCGAGAGCGAGACGCGCACTCCGATCGCCACTGCAGCAAGAACGCCGACACTAGCTCCAGCGCCGGTAGTGATTGGTTCTCTGTCGCCAGCCACTGCACTGGTGCCGTCGTCGCTGCCAGCAACAACCACAGACCCGTCGGCGCGTCCACCGCCGACACCGACGCTATCAGCGACCCCAAAGACCGACAAGCCGACCCCAAGTCCGCCTCCCACGGCGCCTGCGACTCCATCGTCGCCGCCTCCAGTTGCAAAGCCCTCAGTGGCGCCAGTACCTTTGACGTCAGTTGCACCAGAGCTGACTCTGTCACCAACACCAGTGCTCGTGCGGATACCAGCGGCGACTCCAACGACGGTATCGCCTGCTCCGCTGCCAGACGCAAGCAATGACGCGACGGCTGTGACAACTTTCAACTCGACAACGCTCCCACCCGGTCTTGACGCTACTGTCCTCGACGGCGGTGAGCTCGTGAGCGTCGAGACCCGAGCCACGACGCACCGCGACGGCCAAACAAGTGTCAGCTACACGATCGTCGTGAAGAAGGGCGACGTGATCGAGACCATGGAGCAGCCAGTGTTCAACACGACAGACATTGCGTCTGTGCTGCGGACGAACGCGCCATCAACGACGTCGAACGCGACGACCGGTGCGCGGATGCTTCTTTGCTTGACTCGTATCGAGACAACTCGACTGCTCACCATCGCTCTATCGACTGCTTCTGCTTGAACAGACCTCGACGCGCTTCCGCAGCGGAGCGAGGCGTCGATGAGCGCAATGACGCTCGGCACTGCCGTCGGTCTCGTCGTCGCTGCGCTAGTCCTTGGATTTCTCCTCGCTGGCGCGTTCATGAAGCGCCGCAGCAAGCACGAGCGCATGCACAAGACCACAAAGCTCGCAGCAGACGAAGGCTACGCCGCACTCGAGAGTGTCTGCACTGACCCTCGCGCGTCCATGAACCGCACGCGCCACTCATCGTATGCGTCCGAGTACCTCACCAGTGGGGCTTCGACACCACGTGCGCGGCGCAGCAGCAGCATGTGGGAGGACGCAGTGATCGTCGCAGCGCGGATCCCGTTCGACAAGGTCGAGCTCGGAGCACTACTGAGTCGCGGCGCGTTCGGCGAAGTCTACCGCGGGACGTACCGCGAGCAAGCCGTTGCGATCAAGAAGCTCTTGCCGGAGACGCGACGCGACCTGAACCACATCGAGCGCTTCTTGAGCGAGATCAAGCTCCAGGCGGCGCTCGAGCACCCACACATCGTCGCGTTCGTCGGCGTGGCGTGGGAGTCGCTAAGCGAGCTCTACGCAATCTCGGAGTTCATGGACCGCGGCGACTTGCGGTCGTACCTCTTGGCGACCAAGCAGCCGCGTGCTCAGAGCTTCGGCGCCGACAAAGTCAAGATCGCGCTGCACATCGCGCACGCGCTCACGTACCTCCACTCGCTCCAGCCGCAGCTCCTCCATCGAGACCTCAAGTCGCGCAACGTCCTGCTCTCGAACAAGCTCGACGCCAAGCTCACGGACTTTGGGTCGTCGCGGAGCCGCGACTCGGACGTTGCGACCATGACGGCAGGCGTTGGCTCGTCGCTCTGGATGGCGCCGGAAGTCATGGTCGGCCAGCGCTACGACGACAAGAGCGACGTCTTCTCGCTCGGCGTCGTGCTCTCGGAGCTCGACACGCACGAGCTGCCGTACGCACACGCGAAAGCAGCGCGGCACAGTGTCGTGAGTGGCGAAGACCTCGGTCATGCGCTGCCCGAGACTGCGCTGTTGCAGCTCGTGTCGACTGGTCGCCTCCAAGTCCAGTTCTCCCAGCAGTGTCCACTTGAGCTGGTCGCACTCGCGCGCCAGTGCATGCGCATCGAGCCAACGGAGCGGCCATCGGCTGCTGAATTGCTCTACCAGCTCCACGTCATCCTGCGCACGTTCGAGACGAGATAGAGCGACCGACAGTGACGAGCGAGTGTGTGTGTGTGGCTGAAGCGAATGCATCGACAAGAGCTTGGTTGTGTGAGTCGCTATTGCCCTGCTGCGCTGTGCTGCCTCCTGGCAAGTTGACTACAAGGAACGGCTTGGTGGCTACTACGCTCGCTGTCATGATCAACGATGCGATCAACCTGTGCTCACGCTGCGCGCCGGACGGATCTCAGCCTCAGCGCTTGAGCAGACAGGTGCTGGCAGTGCCTCGTGTAGGGCGTCTGCTGTGCTTGTTGCCGCAGCATTGGCACTGCTATCCTCGCTAGGTCGCAGCACTGTCGACGGCGCTGAGCTCTCTCTCGTGGCGGTTCTTGAGACGCTGCACTCGCGTTCGTGATCGCACACGACTTCGTCGCTGTCGTCAGCTGCAGCGTGGACCACAGCGCCGCTCTTGCTCGAGACGACGGGGCTGACAGTATGACCGTCAGTCGCTAGAGCGCCACCGCTCTTGTCGATCATACTGGTCGCGATCTCGAGCGACGCGCGGCGCAGGATCTCTTTGACGTTGCCTGGCGGCATGCGCTGGAGGTCCAGGAACACTGACAGTCGCTGCGTGTGGTGCTCGCCGATCGTCATCCACACACATGGCGTGAGCGCGAGGCGCATGAAGATTGCTTGGAGGTACTCCCACGACACGTGCGTAGCGCGCTCGAGCAGAATGAACGGGTACTCGTGGAGCATGAACACGACGTGGAACGCGAGCTCCCACTTATCGTCGCGCACCATCTTGCGCCAGCCTTTCGCGCGCCCGAGCTCGCCGAAGCGGTAGATGAACGTGAACGCGAGCGTGAGGTTCTCGGCGACGTTGTTGATCGCCGCAGTGCCGCCAAAGTCCGTCGCAACGTGCGGACGAAAGACGCACACGAGCCCGAGCACGACGACCGCGCAGTCAAACACAATGAGCGCGTCCGCAAAGAGCTGCAGCGGCTTGGAGACGCGCAGCGATGGCTGCTCCTTGGAGCTCCGTGAGCCCACGAGCGCCGTCTGGACGAGTAGAATGAGCGCGAGGCACGACTCGGAGACGTCGTTGAGGTTTGCGATCGTCTCGTCCGTTTGCGTCGCGAACGGCACGAGCACAACGACAGACGTCGCGGACACGAGGAGCAGGAGCTGGACGCGCTTCTGGCGCCAGCGCGCGTGGAAGAGCAGGACGAGGTACTGGAAGAACGAGAAGTTGAGCATGAGCATGAGTGGGAAGAAGACCGAGCGCGTGTACCTACCGAGCTCTTCCCCCGACACGAGCGCTGTCATGCTTTCTCAAGTGCGCGAGTGTGCAAGTGGCAGCAGTAGGAGGAGCTCGAGCACTCTGACAGCACCTCGTCGACTCGACGAAAGGGTCCACTAAGCTCCGATAAGATGCCATTCAGCTAATCTAAGGCCAACGCACCGAGCCGCGTCCGAGACACCGAGGCGTGTGCGCCAGTGCGTATGGCGTTTGACAGGAATCGCTTCCTGTGATCAACGCGTGAGTCCCATCCAGACAAGACATGTGTGTGTCTGATGCGAGGTCGCCCCGAGTCACTCGGCAACGCCTTGGGCGACCACATGTAGCGCCACGAAGGACCACGACCGTCAGCACCAGCGACTCTCGTTTCACAAACGCCACGCCATCCACGCAACGCTCCGTCACCATTGCATGGCGTCACTGCTTCGTCTCGCTCGCTCTCTCTCTCACTCTTGCTCGCTTGTTCGTATCGCTAGGTCCTACAGTGGCATCTGCACAAACACTGCGCTCTCTCTTTCATGCAAGAGCCGTGGCGTCCGTCCGAGCGCCGTCGCGCGCCTAGTACCCGCCCTCGCGTCGGCGCGGCGCACACTTAATAATGTCATCTACTCGGAGGATCATCTCGGCCGCCTCGGCCGCCGAGAACAGCACTTGCTTCTTGCTCTTGAACGCCTCGCGGATCCCGAGCTGCTCCATGTCGCCGACCGTGCCCGTGCGCATGTCGAGCCCCGCAGTCGTCTGGCCGTTGTGGTGCGCCGCGCGGAGCTGCGTCACGAGCTCCGAGCTGTCATAGCCGCCGTTGTCCGCGATGATGCTCGGGAGCTGGCGCAGCGCGCGCGCAAACGCCTCCATCGCGAGCGCCTTCTTGCCCGGGATCGACGGCGCCTTGGCGTCGATCGCCTGCGCCATGAGCACCTCGGTGCACCCGCCGCCCATGATCGTCTGCGAGTGCTTGACCGTCTGCGTGAGCACTGCGAGCGCGTCGTGGAGCGACCGCTCGGCTTCGTCGAGCAAGTGCGTGCTCGCGCCGCGGAGGATGACCGAGCACGCGTTGCCGGTCTTGACGCCCGAGAACCGGATCAGCCGGTCCTCGCCGATGATCACCTCTTCGATCAAGTCGCACTCGCCAATGCGCACGTCGTCTGGGCGATCAAACGTCGACGCAATGTCGCCGCCCGTGACTGCTGCGAGGCGCTCAATGCCGTCAAAGTCTGCGTGCTCGATCGCCATGATGCCCTTCTCCGTGAAGATCTGCTCCGGGTAGTTGTAGATCAGCTGCCGGTTCACAAAGCAGTTGATCCCGAACGCCGCGATCTTCTCGCACTTGGCCTTCATCTTGGCTTTCTCTGCGTCTTCGATCGCCGAGACCTTCTCCATTGAGTCGACTTTGACCTTGGCGCCGTAGATCTTGATCTTGTCCGTGTCCATGCCGGTGTTTGCGATCAAGATCTTGGCGTTCTCAATGCGCTTTGGCTGGCCGACACCGATCTTCTTGTCGAGCAAGAAGCCGTCGTCGAGGTACGAGTCTTTCAGCGACCCACCTGGCTTCTTCAGGATCTGGATGTGGTCGAGGTTGTTCGAGCCCTTGAGACGCAGCACCGCGTTCACCGCGAGCTCAGCTGTACGTAGCGATGGCAATACCAATACCAATAATAATGGAGTGCGTGAGTATTTGTAACACATGCGCATGGGAATTGTGACAGGTCACATATCGTGCAACAAACGCACCAAAGTAGTTCTTCTCGTGCGTGAGGAGCTTCGAGCTGAGCGTCGTGCGCGCGATGTTGAGCAGGTCTTCGCGGAACTTGGCTGGGTCGGCCGAGTGGTCGCGCGCACTCGCCACGAGCGCGTCGTGCGCAGTCGTGAGCGCGATGCGCCAGCCGTCGATGATCGTCTGCGGGTGGATGCGCTGGTCAATGAGCTTCTCGGCTTCGCGCAAGAGCTCACCGCAGAGCACAGCGACGCTCGTCGTGCCGTCGCCGACTTCTTCGTCCTGCGTCTTCGCAATGTCCACGAGCACCTTCGCCGCCGCGTTGTCGACGTACACCGAGCGCAGGATCGTCGCGCCGTCGTTTGTGACCGAGATGCTCTTGTCAGGGCCGCCCATCTGTGTGTATGTATGTGTTTGTGTATGTGAGTGCTTGTGTACTCGTACGTGAGTGTATCAATAGGGAGAGAGAGAAGACGCACCGACTGGAGGATCTTGTCCATTCCTTTTGGGCCGAGCGTCGTCTTGACCATGTCGGCGATCGCGATCGCGCCGACGAACGACGCCATGCGCGCATTCTCGCCCTGTTGTTACGAGCACACGAAGAGACAGGAGCGGCGGCGTTAGCTACGATGCGCGCACAGACGCGTCCCCTGCTTCGGGAGGAGTGTACAGGGACGGATGCGCGTGCATGGGCGACGAGGTCTAAGCGACGAACGAACCTTTTCCACCTGGGACTCTGGGTCCAACACTGCCTGTGAGGGTCAACGCACACAAGAGGAGAGGTGTCAGTACACACAGATGCACACAGACGCACACATCCAACGAGAAGAGCGCGCGCGTCGCCGCACCTGCTGCATCGTGCGTCTCTAGTGCCTCCTCTTGCTGCTCGTCGCTCGTCGCTCGCTTCTCTCGGAAGATACCAGCCAAAAAAGCGGTGACCACACAAAAAGGCGCGTACCGTGCGTCTCGTTTAATGTCGCGCATTACTCTGATCTTTCGATACCATACAGTATAGTAGTGTATCGCTTCCGCAAAGTGCGAATCGAGCACCACACCAAGCAACACTTGCGCTTGCTCTAGGTCGCTTCACTTGCGTCGCCACCTCTTGTGCCTCATGAACTAGCAAGTGCTCATGTCTCTCTTGTGCGTGTATACAAGAGCAACAGTCTTGCTCGCTCGCTCTGCTCAACAACGTCTGTTATCACAAACTGAGAAGCACGGATCAAGGATGTAGCCATGTTGGTGGGACTGCTATTCTACAGGACACAACCGCTCGACGCGCTCACTCACACACAGTGTGCGACGGATCTGCCAAGACGCAACAGTGCTACCAGCCAATCTTCTACTGATCCACCTGTCACTCTGCGTGACAAGAGCGCGTTGCGGTCGCGTGTGTTGCTGCGACTGCCGCTCAGCTCACGGTTCGTCGCTTTATTGTGTCGACGAGGATCGCATCAACGACGCGGCGCGCGAGCTCGAGCTCCTGCGCACGTGCTGCTGCGCTCTCGAGCACGCTGGGCAAGAACACGTCCTGGACGTCCTTCAGCAGCGGGTCGTAGAAGTGGCCGGTCTCCACGAGCGAGTCAAACACCTGCGCGTGCAAGTCCGAGAGGTACCGCTTCGCGTACGCGCGCGCAGCGACTTTCTCTTCGAGCTCAGCTTGCGCTGCGAGGCGCTTCTGCTCTTCGTCGATCCGGCGCTGCTTCTCGGCGAATTTGCGCTTCGCTTCGGCTTCGAGGCGTTGGACCTCAGCGAGCTCGGCGTTGCGCGCTTGCTCAAAGAGCTCCTGGCGCTGCCGGATCTCCCGGAGCTCGTTCTCTTCGAGCACTTCGAGCATCCCGATCTCGAGCGTCTTGCCCACGAGGACCTCGAGAATCGGCTCGACCTCCAAGTCAAAGTCAAACAGGTCACCGTTCTCGATCTGCGTCGAGACGTCCACGCCCGAGGCTTTCGGGACAAACGAGATCGGCGGATGGAGGTCCAGGAGCGCATCGGTCTGTGTGTCGACGTCGACCTCTGGGTTCCGATCTGTGAGTTCTTCGAGATAGTTGTCTGTCTGGATGTCCATGTGCGAGCGACCGTCGAGCGGCGGCGGCGTCACTGGCCGCTGCTGCTGCTGTTGGAATGCACTTGCGCCGTTTGCTGCACGCGTGGCTTTGGCTTTTCGCGCGTCGGATGCAGGAGACATCGTGCTCTCGGGCGTCTCCTGCAGTCATTGTCGACCAAGTGGCCGCGTTCAGTCGACTGCAAGGAATGCAAGTTTTGACGAACAGAGAGAAGCTGCGACGCACCTCGCGCGTGACGTATGCACTGCCGCGATGCACGCGCTTGTCGTACATGATATTCTGAGGTCGCTCGCCGCTGTTTGCATGCGATCGCATCCCGTGGCAAGTTCATCAGTCAGTCAGTCAGTCAGTCAGTCCATCAGTCGAGGTGCTTGCTTGCAAGTGTGTGTGTGTGTGCCATGTGCGTCGTGACGCGATCGAGCGTGCAAAGCAAGACGATAGCCACGACGCACCCATTCTCGCGCTGCGGCTTGACGCGCTTTGTCGAGACTGACCGCGGCGCGGCCGAGAACTCGTAGCCGCCAGTGGACGACTGCATATCTGTCGAGGTCGCACCGCACTCGTGCGCGCGCGCGTGTTCGCCGTGGTGGCGCGAGAGCAGACGCGCTGAGGTGGTCCTGCTGTTGCAGCAGCAGCGGCGGCGCTTCGTGCGTCTCGCCACGCACCAAGTACAACTCAAGCAAGCCAAGCCAAGCTAGCAAAGTTGGCTGAGCTAAGACAACGAGGACTATTGTTGGGTGTTACAGGATTTATAGTTCTTGCGCGTCTGTTCAAAAACCTTGCTGAAAAAACACAAAACTGATTTCTTGTACTGGAATTTGTATTGAGCTGTTGTTGTTGTTGTCACCTGTCCTGTTCTTGTATCGTCGCGATGGAGATGCGCACAAGCCGAGCTTCAACTTCTTTGTGTAAGTGGCTTCACATGCAACATGCAAGGAGACCACTCCTTGCTCCCCTGCTTGGTCCTTGCTTGCTTTTGTTTGCTCAGGTATCGCGGCATTGCTTATACCGAGTAGCAGTAGTATTGCCGTAGCACTACAACAGCAGCAGTAGAGTGCGCAAGGCTTGCTCTATTGTGTATGCAGGTTTGTTTGTATGCGTTCCTTATCGCCTCCTTTAGGGGACCAAGTCGAGGAAATCAGGACCTCTAAGCACTCTGAGCACTCTCTCTCATCTCACATCATCTCGAGGCGATACTGGATGCATTGCAAGGAGCAAACACACGCAGCGTTAGGACAAAGCTCTTTGAACAAGGCAAGAGTAACTCGCTCGCTCGACTCGCTGTCGTAATGCCAAGCGCGCACCATGTGCTGCAGAGCGATCTTCGTCGTCGCCAACATGGCTACGCTCGGGTGTCTGCCGTGGGACTCGCTCTCGAATTCGAAGCCATCCGTTTGACAAGCATTTCGGTAGCAAGTTTGCCTTGTTGTTGTTGTTGTTGTTTGCCTCGTTTGTTTTTTGAGACACAAAATAGTGTGTTGTTCATGTGGACTTTCATTTCGCTGCTCAGGGCGGACGATGTCTCGGATCGAGTCGAGTGCTGCATGACGGCGACAGCGCTCGCTCGAGCAGTGCAGTACACGACTTGCACACGTACTCTTGTGTTGCTTTGTTCGTCGTTCAGCACCAGCTCTCGCGGTTGCGCACCGATCGTTCTCCGTCCTTCGCCGCGCTGGCGCCTCTTGCATAGAGACGAGCCTTCAAGTGTGCGCGGTCCCGAGGAGCGCGCTCAAGTTTGTCAGCGCAAGTCCGCTTGCTTGCTCTTGCTTTGTGTGCGAGTGTGGTCAGATGAGTTTCGCTGGGCTGCTGGCACGGTGCATTCGGAGCGGAGCGCTGGACTCGCTCGCTCGCGTGTCCCTCGACAGCGCTCACTCGCTCGCTTCACCAAAAGCAACCCCAAGCCAATGTACGACACTGCTGCGTGAACACGAAGACTTGGACGCTTTTTGAGCACTCAAGGACTTGCACAGACCGATCGATTGAGCGCGCGATGATCATGAACACAGCGGCAAGCACACCAAGATGAGCGAAGTTGTTGTTGTCCACAGGGGTCCACGAAATATCTGTGAAGTAACACATCGATATAGGCTCTTTTATGAACAGTAAAGGCTAACTCGAGCGTATTTCTGTGTCGCGACGAGTGTGGAGCAAAAGATTAGAGCAAGCAGAGCCTGTGGTGATAGCGCTATAGCTTAGCTGCTGTTGCTACAGATAGGTAAGTGTGTCGTGACGGCAACGACACCGATGCCGAGGCAATGTGTACGTCGATCTGGACGACGGCATGGTGTGTTTGCAGCGAGTTTGTGTGAGCGCTTGTGTTCTTTTTGCTGCCCAACAACGAACGCATACAATTGCAAAGTGAGAGAGATCCAGCTTGAGGATTCTGTTGTTGTACCAGACTACGTCGCAAAGACTAAGCTATTGTGCGTATATTCGGATAGCTTTGTGTGTGGTGTGTTGACTGCATTGCAGGTTTGTGTACACATTCCAACCGGATAATTAGACACAAACAAATTAGTCACACAAACAATTTCACACGCTTTCTGGGTTGGATCGTGTTACTTTTGACGCTGCCTTTGCGAGCAAACGCAGCTGCCTCTCCCTCAGTCATTCTCGGATTCTCGCGCTATTGATTTTCTCGGATACCCGAGACACACACACACACAGGCGACCGTCGACCACCACCACAAGAGCAGCAGCACTTGCGACTGCTGTCGTCGTCGTCGTTGTCGTTGTCGTCTTGGGATCACGCACAAGCGCGTCTCGACGAACAAGGGAGAGAGAGAGAGAGAGAGAGAGCTGCTCGACACGCACGCACGCACGCACACTCGGCTGCTACGTACAACAGTCTGCTGCTTCGCGCTCACGACACGCCACTCACACACACAAGTCACACACACATGGCGACCATGCCGAACGCGTCGGCTGCGCGCCAGACGCTCGTGCTGGAAGCGCCGCCGCAGAGCCGCCGCGCTGCAAACACACTGCTGCAGCACCAGATCTACCAACAACAGCAACAACAACAACAGCATGGCGGCAACAGCAGCTCGCGGAGTACGAGCAGCAACAGCAACAGCACAGGCAGCGGCGGCGGCGGTCCAGACGGCCCTAGCAGCAACGGAACGTCGCCGCTCGAGATCGCGTACAGCACGATCTCGCCAAAAGTCGACGCGCAGCCGCCGTACCCGATGCACATCAAGCTGAGTCTGATCGACCAGAACGTCAGCGCGCATGGGTACGTCCGCATTCACCGCTGAATGCGACACTGTCGTGCATCGGCTGTGGCTCACCGGAGGCTCGCTCGCTAACTTCTTGTAGGGACTCGTCGTCGTGCGAGAGTCCGTTCCCAATGACGCCGATGACACCGGGCGGATCGGTTGACCTGAGCAAGAAGCAGCGGCACAATCTGCGCGAGCAGCGGCGCATCCTGCGCATCAGCAACCAGTTCGACATCCTGCGCAACAAGCTCGAAGGCGCGGGCTACTCGTCGTCCAAGAAAGACAAGTTCACGGTGCTGCAAGCCACGCTCGACTACATCGCGTACCTCGAGCGGAACCAGCAGCAGCAGTCGGGTCCAAGCAATCGCCCGCACGCGTCAGCGTCGTCACCGCACGTCAGCAGTCTCCACCACGCACAACACCATCCTCACCACATTGCGTCCCACATTTCACAGTCCACACCGCCGGCACCACTGTCGCACCGGCTGCCATCGCCTGCAGCAGGAGGTGCGTCGCGCCTCTCAATCACAGCGCCGTCGCCGTCGCACCAGCTCGATGCAAAAGCAGCCGGCGCGCCGTTCATCATTGACAGCATGCCGTCGCCCGTGCCAGCGCTGTCGATGCCCGGCGGCATCCAGTCGTTCCCGATCGACCTCGACGCGTCGCTCTTTGGCGCTGGCAACAGCACCGCCGCGCTCGACGCCATCGAAGGCTCGAGCGCGACGTACAAGGACGTGTTTAGCAACAGCAGCATGCCGAGCTTGCTCGCCAAGCTCGACGGCACGATCGTCGAAGCGAACGCACTCTTTCTCGAGCTCTGCTGCAAGAACATTGACGAGCTGCGGCTCCACAGCCTGTACACAATGTGCACGGCCATGGACGCGCCGAAGATGTACTCGCTTGTGGCGAAGATCCTCTCGTGCGAAATGGCGTCGGCGCAGAGCAAGATGATGTGGCACTTTAGTGCAAACACTGGCGACCGCAAGGTACGTGCACATGCGTGTTGTTGTATGCAAGCGGAGAGTTCTCGATGTTGGTGAGACTGACGCAACTGGTGACATTGTGCAGGTGTTTGTGTCCGTGTCGATGATCCACGACAGTCTCCACCGGCCAGCGAACCTCCACTGCAGCTTGCTCCCGCTGTCGTAGCGCTCGCGAGAGCGCGCACGCCCATGAGCATTTTGAAAGCAAGACGACACGTACCGACGCACACTTGCGTCTGCACAAGCGACCGACCGGCAGCACGAGCCAGCGAGACTTGCTCCAGCCCCACAGCGTCAGGAAAGAGTCGGAGACAACGCGCGCGCATCGACCGCGTCGCGCTTCCACTGGCTCTCTCTCGCACACACGCACTTGCTCGCAGACGCGCTCGGCGTCGTGCTCAAGCCAACAGCCAGTGTGTTTGTCGCTCGCAGCGACAGTTGCTGTTGCAAGTGCGAGTGCATCGTTGTTGTTGTTTGTTGCAAGTGCAAGTGCAAGTTGTTGTTTGTCTTGTCCGCGACTTGCGTGAGTTGTTTTGTTTGTTTGTTGATGTGTGGTGGTGATGCAAGGTTGAGTGTCAATGGACTCGACAACGCGTTGTCTTGTGAGGCGCTCGCTGCAATGCATTCGTTGCGCTATGCTTGCTCTGTCGTTGCTGATGCTGTTGATGCTTGTGACGGCGCTTGTTGAGTGGAGCTGCTGAAGGCGCCAGTCGTCGCGCGCCAGAGCCCAGCAGCAGCGAATGCGCCCGTGCAAGCGAGCAGCCAGCGGCGCTCGCCGACTTTGCTCGATGCGACCTTGCTGCGCTGCAGTGCATGCACGTGCACCGACACAGCGAGAGCGTCAGTCGCTGTCAATGCACGACACTCGTGCAGCACGAGCAAGCGAATGCGAGGACGTACAGCGTGGAAAAAGTAGGCGGAGAGACCGAGGAGCGTCGCGGTGCCTGTGATGCGGCAGCTGTGTCATCCGCAGCGCACGTGCACGAGCGCTGTCAGTACACAGAGCGGTCGGATGCGCTTGCAGCGATGCGTCGTCGTACCCGAGGCAGTCGCCATTGTCGCCTGCGTTGTTGTCAGCGCTCTCCATTGCGCAAGTTGTTTTTCGCTGCCAATTGTTGTCTCGAGCAGATACACATGACGAGTCGTTGCGTGTGAACAAGCCGCATGGACCATTGTCATGCACGCAGCGGTCTTGACAATCGATGCTCGCATCTCCGGCAACGAACAGCTACGACCAATCACGTGTGCGTGTGGCAATGGCGCTCAAAGCCTCGCGATGCACGTTTGCTGCCGGTCGTTGGTCTTGTCGGCGCACTCAATGATGGGCCGAACTACGCCTTGAAGCACACTCACGTCTTGTCGTGGCAAGACCGAGTGAACCTCGCGCGGAGGGGAGAGACCTCCGCTGAAGCTGCTGGCGACGTCTGAGGAGTGCGCTCGACGATGTCATGGCGCCCATTGTCCTTACGTCCACGCCGCTATTCGTAGCGCCACGGGCGTATTTCCAGCAACCTCATGCGCGATGGCTCTCGTCGTCTGTCATCTGTGCGTCCTTGGCCGCTGATGGTGGAGCTGCTGAGCAGGATAGCAGTGAGCGATCGACGCGACGCGGATCAGACTCGAGACGAACGCTTGAGACCATCCAGCAGCTCTGCGCGTTGGTCAGTCCGTCAAACAAGAACGAGAGCACACGAGCGCGACTTCATTCGAGCACTGGCAACGATGTGGACGACGTTCACTGAGGCTTCGATGGACCCGTGGGCGCACCAGCTCTTCATACCGCTCGTGCTCATTGTGAACTACACGCTATGCGAGTACTTGCTCACGATCTACTGGAGCCGCCGCAAGGAGCGCCGCATTCGCCTCCTTTTTGCTATCAGCCTCCTCGGCGTCGTCTGCCTCGTGCCGTTTGCGAACGAAGACGAGGACCTCGTGCGCGGACTGAACGACGTCTCCGAGTCGTGCGTCGTCGTGACGTTCCTCATCCAGATCACGGTCATCGGCTACGACGTGAGCGCTAAGTTCAAGATCCGCTCCGTCATGTACCTCACGTACGTCGCTGAGTTGCTCATCATCGTGGACCTCGCGGCGATCCTGCTCTCTGCAGTGTTCACGTTCGTACCGTCACACGTCAACCGCCGCCTTGCTGAAGACGTACCGAACGTGTGCGAGAACATCACGCTCGCGTTCATCTTTGGCTTCCGGTTCTACTTCATCGGCATCTCGCGCGGCTGGCACAGCATCTGGAGACACCAGAAGCTCGAGTTCGCGTGCTACTTGCTCTTCTCGCTCCACGAAGTGCCGTTCGCGATCCTCGAAGACGTGAGCGGACTCTCGTGGGAGCACCCGCAGGCGCTCTGGAATCGCATCACGATCGCAGCGTGCCTCGTGCTCACTGCGCGCGGGAAGCTCGGCGGCGCGAGCTCTCGCGGCTCGCATGAACCGACGAGCGGCCGCGTCACGAAGACGTCGCGACGCGAAAGCGCGCGCTCGTCGGTCTACGCGTCAGCCGGACAACTCACGAAGAAGCGCCTGAGCACAACGTCGTCTGCAATCAGCATCACGAAAGTCGCGATCCAGCAGCACTCGACGCGGAGCGGCCGTATCACAACGGACGACAGCGGCGTGTGGAGCAAAGGGCAGTCGTTCATGGGTCAGAGTCCGATCGTCGTCGTCGCTGACGCGCCGTTAGAAGTGCAGCCGTAGCTCCATCGCAATGATGGATTGCCTGCTGATGATCCAAGCACGCGGTGTACTCTACACACACTGTCGGCTAGCCTTCGCACCGAGCGAGCGAGCGAGTGGTAGCCCCAGTTCCTATGTCCTATGCAAGGACTCGAGACCGATCGGTCCTATCAATACCGTGGTATTAGAGCCTCGTTCAGTATTGACGTCACGGTCTTGACCGAGCGAGGTCAGTGCCGCCACGCAGCGTCGTGGTCTCTGACGCACACGGCTCCGACGGAGCGCACGCGCGCTTGGTACTCGCTGCAGTCGCAACCTCGCACGGTTTGCAACACCGCGACCTTGCTAGTCAGCGATGTGGACAATCTTCACCGAAGCGCAGATCAACGCGGCGGCGCGGCAGCTCTTCTTGCCGCTCATCTTGCTCATCAACTACACGCTCCTGCAGTACCTCCTGTTCTTCTACTGGAAGCGCCGTCGCGAAGCTCGCATGCAGCTGCTCTTCGCCGTTGGCTTTGTCGGCGTCGCGTGCTTGGTGCCGTTCGCAAACCCGGACACAGAGCTCGTCCACGGCTTGAACGACGCGTCCGAGTCGTGCTGCGTCGTGACGTTCTTGATCCAGATCACAGTCATCGGTCACGACTTGAACGCGCGCTTTCGGCTGCCGTCGGTCATGTACCTCACGCGCGCCGCCGAAGTGCTCATCTTTGCAGACATCGCCATGATCGGCGTGTCGTTCGCCGCGACGTTCGCACCAGGTCTGATCAACGACCAACTCAAAGAGGAGATCCCAAACGCCTTTGAGAACGCGACGCTCGTCTTCATCTTCTTCTTCCGGTTCTACTACATCGCCATGTCGCGCGGCTGGCGCGTGATCGTGCGCACGCGCAAGGCCGAGCTCGTCTGGTACATCCTCTTCATGACGCACGAAGTTCCGTTCGAGCTCCTGTCGTCTGCGAGCGGCTTGCCGTGGGAGTTTGTCCAAGCGCTGTACATGCGCATGACGATCGCCGGCTGTCTCTTCCTCACCGCGAACGGCAAGATCAAGAGTGCGTCCAAGTACAACACATCGGTCGTGAGCGTCGGTGGTGATGACGACAGGACGTTCGTTAAGCGCGGGTCACTCACGTATCGCATGACGCAGCAACCATCGACACGGCGGCTGAGTGTTGCTGCAACAGAGCCAAAGATCATCGACTAACACCAAGGACATCGGCGCCAGCGCAGTGGCCAACCCAGCACGCCCTTTGAGGCGAAAAGATCCGCACGTCCACAACAACAGCACTCGTGCACCCGTTGCACACGCGAACGGCGAGCTGTGACAGCTTTGTCTGTAGGTCGCCCAAACCAATCGAGTTGGCTGCAGCTCCGTGAGTAGTCCGTCACAGCAGCACGTGCGATCGTTGTTGCCCGATAAGATCGATACCCAGGCTTCACGTGTCAATGACTTGAGCTGCGAGGCAGCTGATGTGCGCGTTTGCTCGGCTGTCTTGTCTCTCAAACGAGCGCAGCGAGTGCTCGAGATCGACTCGCGGTTCGAGTCAGCAGCGACCACCTCGCGTGGTGGTAGCATCACACAAGACAAGTCGTTGCAGAGTTACGAGGTGAGCATCTCAAAGTCAAGGCAGCAGAGCGGATACGCAGCTGTCATGCCACTGATGCATTGGTTACGATCGCACAAGCAGGTCGTCTTGCGTGGTGACGCTTCTAGAGCATAGCGTAGCCACACACACACTTGAGCTGGTGGTGCCGAGTGTAGCCATTCACTCACCTGAGTGTAGCCATTTGCACCACACCCATGATTGAAGGCATACCATCGACATCACCGCATCACCTCTTGCCACTCGTGGAGCTCCGATACGTTGTTGTACAATCGCCGTCAGTCGCCTTTATGCATTGGGTTGTAGCAGAGGCGACCCGCACACGCAAGCACCATCGAAGTAGCTCCTTCTCTTCGTTCTCTGATGTCCAGTGTGTGTGCTTCGAAGCGCAGTAGCAGCGGCAACAGCTGAGTGAGTATAGATTCGCTCACTTCGTCGAGACGAGTGAGACCGGAGTGCTTCGACCGATTATGAAGGCTGGGCTGCGCTAGGCCGGCTAGTTCCAGCCAGGCCAGGCTGAAGGCTTGACAGCGCTGAGGGTCTAGCTGAAGACTAGCTGAGGGATAGACCGCGAGCTTCGCTACGCTAGGTTGTGTAAGCTGAAGCCTGAGCTGCGTAAGGCTGGCTGATGCAGGTCAGGTTCTCCGCTTGATGGGCTGAGAGAGGGCGAGGTGGTAAGTTTAGCTTGTGTATCCGTTTCGCAAGATGAAGGTTCGCTAGTCTCAAGGACAAGCTGAAGTATTGACCTAAAGTAATGTCCTGACCTTGTCGTCGACTTGCCAGACAAAGCAGCAGGAGGACGGTCTCACCGCTGCAAGCAGGGTCAGCAGCAACAGCCGCAAGAGCAGCCTCGACTGCTGTGCACAGCCAGCAACAAGACCGCCCAGCGCAACGCTAGCTCCGAGCAACCCACCGCCGCTCACTTTCGTCATTCCTTGCAACCACACGCGCGCGATCTGCTACTGTCTCGCTGGCTCCGACTGAGAGAGCGAGCGCGCGCACATGACCATGGTGCTGCCAACACAAGAGCGCATCGACTTTTACGGCCGCGTCGTGTGTCTCCCGCTCTCGCTCTTGATCAACTTCTCGCTCTTCCAGTACCTCTTCACGATGTACTACAAGCGTCGGCGCGAGTTCCACGGCATGCTCCTGCTCGGCTGCGGCTTTGGCGCGTTTGCTTGTTTGGTGCCGTTCGCTCACAGCGACGACTTTGTCGTGAACGACCTCAACAACGTGTCCGAGACGCTCACGACCATGACGTTCCTCGTGCAGATCACGATGATCGGCCGCGACATCAACAAGAAGATGCGCATCCGTTCGCTCCGGTACATGACGCGCGTGTCTGAGGTGTTGATTCTCTTTGGCGTCGCCGTCTCGATCAAAGGCATCATCGAGCTCGCCGTGCCAAGGAGCGACGTCGCGGAGCGCATCAACGGCTGGGACAACGTCGTTGAAGAGGTCTCGCTCTGGTTCATCTTCTGCTTCCGGTTCTTCTTCATCGGCATGTCCAGGGGCTACCGCTCGATCCTCGAGACAAAGAAGTTTGAGCTCGCGATGTACCTCCTCTTCGTCACGCACGAGTACCCGTTCCAGGTCCTGAACGCCACAACAGAGCTCGAGTGGGAGGAAGTCCAAGCGCTCTGGAACCGCGTGACCATGGCGCTGTGCTTGCTCCACACGATCCACACGAAGATCCGGAACAGCAGCAACACGAGCAGGATGCAGCGCGGTACAACCGGCCACTTCACGCACAACAAGCATGCGTCGTCGGCCAAGAGCACGGGCGCGGACATGTCGGGCGCAGACAAGCTCGCAGCGCTCGGACCGTCCATGCAAACGCTCAAGAAGAGCACGCGCACGAGTGCCGCTGTCTCGCCGCTCGCGGCGCCAGTTAAGAGCTGATGACGACAAAGGCGCGATTGATCACACGAGCAACAACTTCGGTCATCTTGGTGTGCTTGCCGCTGTGTTCATGAGCATCGCGCCGCTCAATCGATCGGTCTGTGCAAGTCCTCGAGTGCTCGAAAGCGTCCAAGTGTTCATGCACATAGTGTCTTCAAGAGTAGCGAGGCATGCACCGTGTTTTTGAGGTCGCACCCTCACATCTGTGCTCAGGACACACACACGTAGTGTTGGATAGTATCCCAGAGGCAGCAGTCCATAAAGGCTCCGCTGCCTGCGCGGCACTTGCTGTGCCAGGAGAAGACCCTGGATTAGACCCGACGGTCTTGTCGGTCAACCTCGTGCTTGTCCTCACCACGTGGTCTTATCCGTCCTGGTGCCTCTGTTGCTACGGCACCGACTCACACGTGCGGCGTCAATTGATCTCTTTACCGCCGCACAAGAGGAACTGTCGCGCTTGCAAGGCACCGCTCGTCTCGCGCACGCTCAGCGCTCGTCATGGTGCTGCCGGACGCACGGAAAGCGTCGCTCACGCAAGCCGACCTTGACTACTACGGCCGGGTCGTGTGCATGCCGCTCACGCTCTTGATCAACTTCTCGCTCTTCCAGTACCTCCTCACGATCTACTTCCGGCGCCGACGCGAGCCGCACTGCATGGTGTTGCTCTTCAGCGGGCTCTTTGCGTTCGTGTGCCTGATCCCGTACGCCCATGACGACAACGCGGTTGTGAACGACCTCAACGACGTATCTGAGATCCTGTCGGTCACGACGTTCCTCGTGCAGATCACGATGATCGGCCGCGACATCAACAAGAAGATGCGCATCCGCGCGCTCCGGTACATGACGCGCGTGTCCGAAGCGCTCATTCTCCTCTCGCTTGCCGTGTCAGTCAAAGACCTCGTGGCGCTCGCACTGCCGCACGGGTCGCTCGAGGTGCTCAAGCCGCTGAGCAACGCCTTGGAAGAGGTCTCGCTCTGGTTCATCTTCTGCTTCCGGTTCTACTTCATCGCAATGTCGAAAGGCGTCAAGGCGCTCGTGGCGACCAAGAAGAGCGAGATCGCGATGTACCTCCTCTTCGTCACGCACGAGTACCCGTTCCAGATCCTGAACGCCACGACAGATCTTGACTGGGAAGAGCAGCAAGCGCTGTGGCATCGCCTCACAATGGCGCTCTGTCTCTTCAACACAGTTCGAGAGAAGCTCCGGAGCACAACGAGCAGGGTGACGACGCGCGGTGCGAGTCATGGCCACTCGACAGCGGACGTGTCGCGCAAGTCGTTCGCGACGAAGGAGTCAGGGGCGAGGATGCCGACGCTCACGAACCTCACGAAGCGCGTCATCACGCTCGGACCGAGTCTAAGCGCTGTTGCGCCGACCAAGTAGTAGATAAGCCGGCTACCACGGTCACGCATGCATGCATCCATCCATACACACCGTCATGTCGGTTCTTGCGTCCTCGACAGTGTTGCTCGCTTGCACTATGTACAAGGATCCAACTCACCACCATGCTCAAGGCGTAGAGCTGATCCGAGTTGGTCCAATAGCGCCGTTCTCGTCCGGCTAGGACTCGGTGGCGCTCGTCCACAGCGCACTCACGAACGTAGTAAGATAGGCGGATGAGACGGATGTGAATCGCTCCGTGTGAGTGATAAGATCGGCATCGTCGTGGGGCTTGGAATAGTAAGGCGCTACTGCTGGTCTCTGACGGACAGCGCGTTCGCGTTGCTGATCTCCTCGCGCGCTCACGCACACTCGACCGCGATCCACTCGTGAATCACCTCCGACACATACCTTAACGCCCCAGATCGACCGACAGCAGACGACTCGACAACCACCTGTTATCGCACGCGTCGATCAGCGATGGTGTGGATCACAGAGGAAGAGCTCGCTACGTTTGTGCACTCGTTCTGCATGCCTGTGGCGCTCATCATCAACTTCTCTCTCTTCCAGTACCTCGTGACGATCTACTACAAGCGTCGGCGTGAGCTCCGTGGCGCTCTACTGCTCCTCAGCGCCTTCTGCGGCTTTGCGACGCTCGTGCCGTTCGCCTACCCCGACCACGCCAAGGTCGGCCACTTGAACGACATCTCCGAGACGTGCTCGACACTCACGTTCGTGATCCAGATCACGATCATCGGCCGCGACATCAACAAGAAAGTCAAGATCCCGACGATCAAGTACATGACGTACGCCGCCGAGGCGCTCGTGCTCTTTGGCGTCTTTGTCGTCATCCAGAACGCCATCGAAGTCATGTTCCCAAGCGTCAAAGCCATTGATGGTCTCGACAACATCATGGAAGACGTCGGCCTCTGGTTCATCTTTGTGTTCCGGTTCGTGATGCTCGTGATGGCGCGCGGCTATCGCTTCGTCCTTCAGCACAAGAAGCTCGAGATGGCCATGTACTTGCTCTTTGTCACGCACGAGTACCCATTCACGATCCTCGAGAACAACACTGGGCTACCATGGGAAGACGTCCAAGCGCTCTGGAACCGCCTCACGATCGCGCTCTGCGTCGCACTCACGATCCAAGAGAAGATCCGGAGCAACTCGAGCAAGCTGTCCAAGATGACGACGAGCGCAAGCAAAGCGCCGTCGATGGGTGCTGGCACGCAGGAGCGACCAGTCGTGCGCATGTCGTCGGCGATCTACAAATCGGCAAAGAGCGCCTTGACGCTCCAAGCGACGGTCAAGCCGACGGCAGCGTCGGTCCTAGTCGGCCCTCGCCAGCCGACGAACGCTATGGTCAAGGGCTGATTGACTCTCAGACACGTCGTAGCGAAGCAGCTCGAGTAGGACTCAACTGGAAGCGGAGACGCATTACACTTGCATTAAGTATGCGCTGCGACAATCCGTTGAACTCTTGCTCGAGCCGTATCTTGACGAACTCTGTCACCACGACCTTGCGATCGAGCAAACCAGACATGTGCTCGCCGTCCTCGGTCTTAGACACTGCGAGTATCAAAGGCGTTCGTTCTTATGCACTAGCGCGATCGATCGATCGATCGATCAGGTGCCTCTGGTCGCGCAGCCAGCTGGTCGCTTGAGATAGCGAGTGGTACTAAATCGGCGTCACGCACGGACATCGCAGACCACACGGTCTCGCTACGCATCCACTTTCACACGCAGTCGACCGAGCGCCACGACCAGCAACCCAGCGACGAACAACAAGACACGAAAGCGAGCATCAGCGCACGTCGCGCCGTCGCTGCATGTCGTCGTCAGTCATGATGAACCTCTCGGAGCACGACATGGAGATCGTGTCGCACTCGTTCTGCATGCCTGTGACGCTCATTGTCAACTTCTCGCTCTTCCAGTACCTCGTCACGATGTACTACAAGCGCCGGCGCGAGATCCGCGGCGCGTTGCTCCTCGCCTGCGCGTTTGGCGGCTTCGTCACGCTCATTCCGTTTGCCTATCCAGACGAAGTCGCAGTCGGGCATCTCAACGACATCTCGGAGACGTGCTCGACGCTCACGTTCTTGATCCAGATCACGATCATCGGTCGCGACATCAACAAGAAAGTCAAGATCCCGGCGCTCAAGTACATGACGTACGCGTCGGAGCTCCTGATCCTCTTTGGGCTCTTTGTCGTCCTGCAGAACGCCTTTGAAGTGTGCTTCCCGCACGTCGACATCGAGGCGCTCGACGGTCTCGACAACATCATGGAAGACGTCGGGCTCTGGTTCATCTTCTTCTTTCGCTTCGCGATCCTCATCATGGCCAAGGGCTATCGCTTCGTGCTCACGAACAAGAAGCTCGAAGTCGTGCTCTACTTGCTCTTTGTCACGCACGAGTATCCGTTCAAGATCCTCGAAGCGAACTCGAACGTGCCGTGGGAAGACGTCCAAGCGCTCTGGAATCGTCTCACGATCGCGTTCTGCGTGGGCGTGACGATCCAAGAGAAGATCCGGAGCAACTCGAGCAAACTCGGCGGCACGAAGATGACGACGAACGCGAGCAGGAGCGGACCGCAGGAGCTCGCGGTCGTCCCAGCGACGCACCACATGCGCTCGGCGCTCCAGAAGATGACGTCCCGAGCACAAGTGCGACCTACAAGCACTGGGACCAAGATCGTGTCAGTCGCGCAGCAGAAGAAGCGCTAGCACGCGTAGGCGTGTGACTGTGCTGAGAATCAGGAACTAATTTCATTGGAGACAATTTGTTGAGAATCAGAACGCTCCAGTTGTTCTGGTCTGAAGTCAAGATTGGCGACCGCAGCTCGCACAGGACGAGGACGCATCCATCTTGCCGCCTCACGCGCGCAGTCCGAGGCGCTTGCACGCAATTCGCCTTCCCAGATCGCCTCGCTCACTCTTCGACGCACGCCACTTCACACACGAACGCGCACATGATGGCGATATCTGCGAGGACAATGGACACAATCGGCCACTCGCTGTGCATGCCCGTGGCGCTGATCATCAACTTTGCGCTCTTCCAGTACCTCGTCACGATGTACTACAAGCGCCGGCGCGAGATCCGCGGCGCGTTGCTCCTCGCCTGCGCGTTTGGCGGCTTCGTCGCACTCATTCCGTTCTCGTACCCAGACGAAGTCGCAGTCGGGCATCTCAACGACATCTCGGAGACGTGCTCGACGCTCACGTTCTTGATCCAGATCACGATCATCGGCCGCGACATCAACAAGAAAGTCAAGATCCCGATGCTCAGACTCATCACGTACGCGTCGGAGCTCCTGATCCTCTTTGGGCTCCTCGTCGTGCTGCTCAGCTTTGTCCAAGTCTGCTTCCCACACGTAAGCGTCGAGGCGCTTGGCGGGATCGACAACGTCTTTGAAGTGCTCTCGCTCGCGTTCATCTTTGTCTTTCGGTTCCTCATCCTCGTGATGTCGCGCGGTGTGCGCCACATCCTGGGGAGCAAGAAGCTCGAGATGGGCATGTACTTGCTCTTTATCACGCACGAGTACCCGTTCATGGCGCTTGAGAGCTCCTCAGGTGTGAGCTGGGAGCGCGTCCAGGCGCTGTGGCACCGCTTCACGCTCGCGCTCTGCATTGGACTCACGATCCGTGACAAGTACCGCAAGACCTCGAGCAATCCGTCCAAGATGAACACGACGCACGCGAGTCGCGGTCCAGAGCTCGAGTCGTCGACAGCGACGCACGGGCGCGTGGCGTTCCGAACCGCTGCAGTCGCAGCAGCCAAAGTCCCGTCGCTCCACTTTATGGTGCGTCCAACGAGCGTGTCAGTCCTACCAGCGCCAGGCAAGCGGCCGTAGCCTACTCGCATCAAAGCTCAGAGCAGTCGTAGGGACCGAGACAACAAAGCAACGCTTCTTTGCCGTGCTTGGCGTAGTCTTTTGATGATGCGAGGACGCTGGCACCAAGCCAAAAGGTGTGCACACTCGGCCGTGGCGCCACTGGATCACCATGGCTGTCAGGCATCAAGGGCACCGAGCAAACATACGCGGCCACTCGCTTGCTCGAAGGTATTGGACCAACAACCGCGTGCCTTATCAAGCGTCAAGCGTCCTGCCCTGACTACCGCCGGATCTGCGCAGTCGGTTCGCGCGGCGCCGCTGGAGCCACGGACGCTGTTGCCTGGAACATCGACGGCCCTCGCTTCGCGATTGCTTTGGCATCTGGACCAGCAGACGACTCGGACGGAGCCTTGCGCCGCCCTTGACTCGTCTGCGAGATGTGCTGCGAGATGTGCTGCGAGAGCTTCGTGCTCGTGAGGACGCCGAGCGCGCCGCCGTGCTTGAGCTTGTCTATGACCGTGAGCCAGATGCAGGCGGTAACGAGCAGGCGGTGATACACGCCTTGGACAAACTCCCACGTCACGTCGGTCGATGCTTCGAGCCCCAGGAACGGGTACTCGTGCGTGAGGAAGAGGACGTAGATCGCGATCTCCATCTTCCGCGTCTTGAGAAGGGTCTTGTAGCCCTTGATGAGCGCGAGGTAGTAGAACCGGAAGACGACGATGAAGATGAGCGTCACGTCTTCGACGATCTGGTTGATCTCCTTTGAGACCGAGTCGCCTAAGCTCGGACGGGCGACTTCGATGAGGTCGAGTAAGATGGTGCCGATCTCAATCGCCACGAGGAGCTCTGCGACCAGCGTCAAGTAGTAGACCGACCGGATCTTGACCTTTCGGTTGCTCTCGTGGCCGATGATCGTGATCTGGATCAAGAACGTCAGCGTCGAGCACGCCTCCGAGATGTCGTTCAAGTGGTGCACGAGCTCTTCGCTCGGGTGTGCGAGCGGCACCAAGACAGCAAAGCCGAGGAATGCGCTGCCGAGCAGGAGCATGCCGCGCGGTTCTTTGCGGCGGTTGTAGTACATAATGAAGAGGTATTGACAGAGACCAAAGCTCAGCAGCAGCGTGAGCGGCAGGAAGACGAGCTGCGCTGCCTTGTACATCGACGCTTTCGTGATCGTCATGAGCATCGTGCAGCGGCGTCGGTGCTGCCGGTCGTTGGGTCGCGTTTCGACGTTCTTGACGGAAGCCGCAAGCGTGTGTGCGTCAGCGACTGAGCTGTGGCTGAGACAGACTGAGTGTGTTCGTCTGTGCGTGTCAAACAGACTGAAGCGCCGCTGCTTCGATCGACGCTTGTGCGTGTGTCCTAAGACCTCGTTGCGGCGTCTGAGCGATATATCGGGACGTCCAGGTGTCAGTGCTCGTCGTCTAGTAGCTCTTAGTTAGCGTGGTAGATGTCCTTGCACTGATCGTACCGCTACTAGTGAGTACGCTCGCTTCTCTTGGTGAGCTCATGTCATCACCACCGCCTCTCAGTAGTTCGTACCTAGCGCTCGAAGAGAGCAAAAGCACAACATGGGAGGCTGTGAGATGGCTATGGTGTCCTAGTTACATTCACGACTCGCACTCCGCTGTGTCTTGTAGCAGCGAGTCGTCACGGGAGCGCCGGGCCACGCTGCACTGCAGGAGCGACGGCGGCAGCCGAGAGCGCTACAGACGGTCCTCGCATCGCAGCAGGAGCTTTGGCACCATCTTGCGTTGGTGGTCTGCGACTTCCAGGCGCTTGGCTCCCCTGTGACGTGCGCTGCGAGTGGAACGTCGTATGCTGCAGCACGCCGTTCTTGAGCTTGTTCTTGAGCGTCATCCAGATGCACGCGACGATCGTTAGACGGTGGTACACGCCTTGGACGTACTCCCACGTCACGTGAGTGGACGCCTCGAGCGCCAGGAACGGGTACTCGTGCGTGAGGAAGAGCGCGTAGACGACAATCTCCACCTTCTTGGTCGCAAGGACGTTCCGGAAGCCCTTGAGGAGCGCGAGGTAGTAGAACCGGAACGCAAAGATGAAGACGAGCGAGACGTCTTCGACAATCTGGTTGGCTTCTTTCGAGATCGACCGACCGATGCTCGGGTCAAATACCTCGACGAGGTCGAGCAGGATTACTGCCAGCTCCACTATAATCAGGAGCTCGGCGACGAGCGTTAGGTAGTGCAGCGCTTTGATCTTGACTTTCTTGTTCGTGTCGCGGCCGATGATCGTGATCTGGATCAAGAACGTCAGCGTCGAGCACGCCTCCGAGATGTCGTTCAAGTGGTGCACGAGCTCTTCGCTCGGGTGTGCGAGCGGCACCAAGACAGCAAAGCCGAGGAATGCGCTGCCGAGCAGGAGCATGCCGCGCGGTTCTTTGCGGCGGTTGTAGTACATAATGAAGAGGTATTGACAGAGACCAAAGCTCAGCAGCAGCGTGAGCGGCAGGAAGACGAGCTGCGCCGCCTTGTACATCTTTGCGTCTGTGAGTGCGACCATCGCTGTTGAATCGCGCTGCTGCTGATACTGCAGGAGTGGATGCTTGGCGTGGTCTTGGCGCGTACAGAAGCGGGTGACGTGTGCGCGCGCCGACACAAGAACGACTGTCATGCACGCGCGCAGGGGCGAGAGTCTGGAGTCTCTATCCTTGGTCCTGACTGCTGGTCGAACGAGACAAGACGTCTCGTTACATGTAGTTGCTAAACTTAATCACCGCTTAAACTCGACGCAACAATATCGCCCGTCCTCATTGAATACAAATGTCAAGATATTCTAGGCATGTCGTTCGCCGACAATGTTGTTAACGAAACGTCAAGCGACATGTCCAGTGACTGACTATGAGCCTTGATCGATCGATACATCAAACTCGTCGTCGTAGCGACGTACAGCAATTGTGATGGTGCGTGGTGTCCAAAGCACAAGGAGTGTGAATGATATGCAAGTGCGCATTGGTCGAAAGGCACGATCTTCGCATCCTACTTGTCTCGCTTCTTCTTTGCCACGGCTTGTGGAACCACCGAAGCAAGTGAGAGCGCTGAAGGACCTTTTGATGGGCCACCATCTGTGTTGTGACGGCTCTCGCTCGTGCCGCCATTGCTCTTCTTCGAACTCGGCGCGCCGCTTGTGTTGCGCGACGTGAGACTCCAGCGCACGCCTTTCTTGAGCTTCTCCTTGATCGTTAGGCCGATGCACCAGACAATGAGAAGTCGGTGGTACACGCCTTGGACGTACTCCCAGGACACGTGCGTCGCTTCTTCAAGCGCCAAGAACGGGTACTCGTGCGTGAGAAAGAGCAAGTAGACCATGAGCTCGAACTTCTTGGTCCGGAGAATCGCGTGAAAGCCATGGATCTGACTGAGGTAGTAGAACCGAAAGACGACGATGCACACGAGCGTCACGTCTTCGACAATCTGGTTAACTTCTTTCGAGATCGACCGGCCGATGCTCGGGTCGAAGACTTCGATGATGTCGAGAAGGATCACGCCTAGCTCGGCCGCAATGAGCACTTCAGCTGCGAGCGTGAGGTAATAGAGCGCCTTGAGCTTCACCTTCCGGGTGCTCTCACGGCCGATGATCGTGATCTGGATCAAGAACGTCAGCGTCGAGCACGCCTCCGAGATGTCGTTCAAGTGGTGCACGAGCTCTTCGCTCGGGTGTGCGAGCGGCACCAAGACAGCAAAGCCGAGGAATGCGCTGCCGAGCAGGAGCATGCCGCGCGGTTCTTTGCGGCGACTGTAGTACATGAACGAAAGGTACTGGAAGAGCGCAAAGCTGATGATGAGGATGATCGGGAGGAACACAAGCTGCGCCGCCTTGTACATCTTTGCGTCTGTGAATGTCGCCATCGCGCTTTCCGGTGTGGGTGGTGGAGGTGCCACCAACGCAGCAAGTGACGGTGTCGACGCACTGGAGACTGGAGCCGATAGGTGCGTGTGCAGCGCGAGGCGAGAGCACAAGTGAACGGATCGCCCACCTGTGGCACGTGCTCGTGATTAATTAGTAGATCAGAGGGTCGTTTCGCTTCCCACTACGTCCATGTCGAGTCCAGGCTTCGTCCAGGTGCTGATCTCCAGCAGCCCAGATGCGTAGCCATCTTCGCCATTCTCGTGGCGTTCTGACCGCGTTTCGCTCACGTCGAGCGATGCTTGTATTTCATGGTATCGTCGTCTTCGACACTTGGATGCACAAGACCACAATAAGGAGGCGACGTCGCGTTCGTTCTGGTTACTCTCGCTTTCTCTTGTCGCTTGTTTGCTGTCTCTCGACCACACACACACGCGTGTGCATGCATGATCGGACGTGGTGGCTACTGGAAACGGCAATGTAAGCAACGCCTTCTTCTACCATGTGATCGCTCCAAGCGGATTCGGCGATGGTGGCGGCACTGGCGACATCGCTGGCGTTGGACTCGGCATCGGTGCGCGCGTGGTCATCGGTGTTTGTGTCGGCGTCGGCGTCGACTTCTTGCTGTCGCCACTTTTGCTGCTCCCGGACCCTGACGTCGATTCGTCAGCGACGTAGTCGAGGAACTTCGTGAAGACCTTGTCGAGCAGGAACAGTCGACGCGACGCGCTCAGAAGCGCACGCAGCGATCGCTGGCGACCGAGGATTGTCGGCTCCTGGTATGGATCTTCAGTCGGCACGTTTGGCGTCGGCGTACTCGCAGTGACTGGAGGTGTGATGGTTGAGGATCGGCGCAGCTCTGGTACGGCACTGGTTGGTTCGATGCATGCGCACCACACCGAGAGCAACAGGAGGCAGGCAATCGCCATGCGTGACGTCTGCATCGTCGCGGTCTTCGTCAGAGGTGTCGCGTATTGAACTCAGTCTTGTGTGCGAGTGAGCGAGCTGATGTGGAGCGAGGTGTGCGCTCGGGGGCGTCTGTGTCTGTGTCTGGAGGCTCGAGGCTGCTTGCGCGCTGGAGGCGAAGTTGGAGAGTGAGAGAGTCGAACCGAGCGTTCACAGCGTTGAGTGTCACGCAGCTAACGCAGCAAACAAGAAGACTGTAGGGACGGCTCTTCTCATTCAGAATCTCGTTTGAAAGCGCATCTGCTGCTGCGATACGGCGACTGTATCGTCGACTATCGGCTAGCTCCAGCACTTTGTCTACAGACGTCCTAGCGCTTCACTGGCACGACTGGGAGCGGCACGACCGAGACGTGGTTGCTCGAGCGCGTGGGCTTTGGGAGGCTCACTGCGCCTGGACCGAGACTCTGCGAGGATCGCTCAGAGGTCACGCCGCCGCGCGTCGCCTTGGACCCCATGCTTCCTGCGATCTTGGCTTTGATCGTCATGCAGAGACACATTGAGATCGTGACGCGCATCCAGAGACCTTGGACGTGCTCCCACGAGAGCCCCGTGGCGTGCTGCAGAACTGCGAATGGGTACTCGTGCGTGACAAAGAGCAAGTAGAGCGCGATCTCGGTCTTCTGCTTCGCGAGTACAGCGCGGAAGCCGCGCGCCATGCTCAGGAAGTAGAACCGGAAGACGAAGATGTACACGAGCGCGACGTTCTCGACCACCTCGTCAACGAGCTCAACGATATCCATGCTGATCGCGGTCGTGAAGAACCCAATGACGTTGCCGAACAAGGCGGAGAACGACAAGAGCACGAGCGCGTCGCCAGTGACCATGAGTACCGTAAGCGACCGCAGCTTCATCTTCTTCTTCACGTCACGCGTGAGGATGCTGATCTGGAGTAGGAACGTCAGGATGGAACAGACTTCCGACATGTCGTTCAGGTCGTGAACGAGCGCGTCGTCCGGGAACGAGAACGGCACGACGGCGAGGAAGCTGATCGCCGCTGAGACGAGGAGCAGGCGCACGCGCGTCTCGCGCCGGCGACGGAAGAACATCGTGACGAGGTACTGGAAGAGCGAGAAGTTGAGAATGAGTACGACTGGGATGCAAAACGAGCGGCTCACGATGTCCATTTGCTCTTGCGTGACCATCGTGACGGACGCTTGGTCTGTTGTAGGAGTGCGAGAGAGGGCAATCAGTGTGAGCAGCGTGAGCGGGGACGCGAATGAGTGAGTGTGGCGCGGAGAGAACTCAGCAGTTGTCAGTGAGGAGCCAACATTATGGTACGGCTGGCGGTCCTCAGGACGACCCTAAGGACAGCAGTGGATTATTTTGGCCAGTATCAACTCCAACTCACTCTGTCCTCGCTGCTGCGAGACAAGAGCGCGACACCGCTTCGAGTCGAGTACTCGCACGCATCCATCCGCTGCCATGAAGCAGGCGGAAGGGAGAGCTGATTCCCCCTGCGATCGCATGGATTGACAATCACTTGATTTGTGCACGCGCTTGACAAGTGTAGATGTTTGGAGACGGCGCAGGTGACGAGCAAGTGCGCACTTGCGATCGTTGATGGTGTTGCCAACCGTGCGTGTTTGCTTAGCAGCAGTCACAGTCGCAGTCGTTGCTCTACTTCTCCTCTTTCTTCTTTTTGTCCTTCTTGCTCTTCTCATTGTTGCCTTGTGGCTGGTAGTCTCCGTCGTCGTTGTCGTTGCTCTCAATGCCGCGCGAGGACGAGGAGCGCGACGAGCAGCAGCTGCAGAGCCCAGCTCGTGCACAGATGCAAATGAGCACAAGCGCGAGCAGCGTCGCGCCGAGCTCTGCGAGCACGATCGTCAGGTTTTGATCCATTGCAGGGATTGTCGTGTGAGCTGGTGTGTTCGAGGAGGAAGGCGACTTGCGAACAAGTGGAGGCGTCTTGACTCGAGGCTAGTGAGAACTAAGTGAGCAAGTGAGCGGGCAAGACTGTCAAGTACGAATCGAATGTGAGTGTCCAAGCAAACAGGTGACGACGACCAGCAACAGCTTACTACACTTGCGGGCCGTGAGCTGCTGCTCAGGTCTCTCCAGTCTATGCGAGACAAGAGCGCGACACCAGTCGTATCGTTTTGTGCCCAAGTACTCGCGTGAGCTGTGTGTGCGCAACGACGCAACCGTCGATTCACTCTACTTAAGCCACTGCCGCATCATCCAAGTTGAGAGCTGGGATCAACGACGACGACATACTCGGACATACGACCATTCCTATGTAGCCAGTTACGGACTACGCCTTGTTAGCAAGGCGTAGCTTAGGTTGTGACTAGCAGCACTACGAAGAAGGGTGGGCTAGTAGGGAGCGACAAATTTGGCTCGTTAGAGACTTGCTCTGCACGACGACAGCAGCGTCTACTAGTGCTGACGATGAGCGCATGAGTACGTGAGAATGGCTCGACACTCGCATGCGTTGATTGACAAACAGCAGTGTTGACAGTCATGGTTATCACTTGATCGACATGTCTGGAGTGCGTGCGGGACGGCTACACTTGGACGAAGACGCGTCGTGTGTTCCTCTTGGCATGGTCTGCGCAGCAAGACGACACCAACACCGTTGAGTACGACTGGCCAACCCATATCCGAGCTTGGTGATCAAGTACACCGCTCTGCATCTTCTCTTTGTCGTTCCGCATGATGATCAGCGATGTGCGCGTGGTGTGTGTTCCCGAAGCGACACACACACACACACTCTCTCGTTCGCGTTGTGTGCGTGCCTTGCCGCGCCGCCATCGCGACGAAGACGACGACGACGACGACAAGCCTTTGCTTGTCATACTCTTCTCTTGTCAAACAGCACCGATACAGTTGCCAAGACAAACGCCAATCACTCATTTATTTCACTACTATAATCAATACTAAACTCTAATCAAACACTCGATCACTGGGATATTTCACTATCGCTAATCGGCAAGTAAGCTGTGACTGGCCGATCGTGAGCCAAACAACCAACGAGGAACGAAGTGAGTGAGCGGATCGATGCTGCTGCTGCGTCGGATCCAGCGACCGTCGCGCGCGCTCGCTGCGCCGAACCTCGTGCGTCTGCAGGAGCGCCACGTACGTCCACCGCAGCAACAACTGCTCGTTGCTCAGCAGCAGCGACTGCTATGGGGTCGCGCGTCCGACCTCATGTCCTGGATGGGCTTCAAGAGCGACGACGCCGACGCCAAGACGACCAAGACAACGCCGTCGACACAGCAGCTGTCCAAGGACGACGGCAGCACTGCAACAACCACTACTGCAGCTGCTACCGATGCAATGCCAGTCGCGCCACCAACTCGCAGCAAGAGCAGCAAGCGCAAAGCTGCGCGCGCAGCGAAAGCCGCCGCCGAGGCGTCAGCGTCGCCGCAGCTCAACAAGACGACTCTCGCAGCATCGACAGCCGCGAACAGCAGCAGTAGCGCAGCGCCAGCGCCCCGCGCGCCTGCGACAGTCTCGACGCGCTGCGGCATCCAAGTCGCAGTCGACGCGAGCTCGGTCCGCGACGTGAAACGCGCGATGCTCGCGCTCAAGCGCCACGTGAGCGCCGCGGCGCGCAGCTCCGAGCCCCTTGCGCTCTGGGACGTCATGCGCTCGCACGCGCCGTTCACGATCGCAGACGACGGCACTGCGCGCTTGTACGACGCGTCGGAAGCAGCAGCAGCAGCAGCAGACGAGAGCAGTCGACCGCTGGTCGTGCAGCTCCTGCCGCTCGCGACGTCGGTCGAGCTGCTCTGGCGCGTCCAGGCGCTCGCGATCGGCGCGCCCGTGAGCTTCTTGGGCGCGACGCCCGAGGTCGCGGACGTGCTGTTTGTGAGCGAGAAGACGGCGCTGCGGCAGCTCCTGATGGCGGTCGCCACGACGAAGGACAAGCCGGCGCTCGCGGCTGCGAAGGCGCTCTTTGAGCAGTACGAGACAGACCGGGTCGCGCAAGTTGATGCGATTTTCGACAATTTCGACACATTCGACAGTGTCGAAAACCCAAAACCGACACGCACGCAGCTCGACGACTGGACGCGCCTGAGCCGCGACACGTACGCTGCGTACATTGACGTGCTCGCGGCGCTCGGCGCGCACGCGCAGATCGTCGCGTTCTTTGACAGCGCGGCGAACCGCGAGACGTTCCTCGGCTCGCCGCAGACGCTCCGCAAAGCGCTGAAAGCGTGCTTGGCCGAGCACCGCGGCGACCTCGCGCGCAGTCTCATTGATGACTTTGAACGCCACTTTCCGTGGCTCCTGATCACGAAGAACGCGTACCAGACTGCACTCCAAGCGTGTCTCCGGTCGCCTGAGGCTGCCAAGACACCAGCGCAGCTCGCAAACGCGCTCTACGTGTACGACCGCATGGCGCTCGACGCCGAGTACGTCGTGTACCCGAACATGTGGAGCATGCTCTTCAACACGTGCGTCTACCTCGCGCGCCACGACGACGCCGTGCGCGTCTTTGCGTCGTACAAGCAGCAGCAGATCGTGCCGTTCGAGCACCGGTTCACGCAGACTCTGCGCACGGCGTGCAAGCTCGAGCAGTTTGACACCGCAGTCGCGATGGTCCACGCGTGGGTCGCGCTCGAGCGCGCAGAATTTGACGCAACGAAAACGTCGAAATCGAGCATTCTCGACAACCAGCACACGGCCACCGTGCAAGCGCTTGCGTCGAAAGCGGAGCGCGAGTGCTTCAACAAGATCCTGTGGGAGATGCTCAAGCGCACGCCGACGCTCGAGCAGCTCGCGCAGGTGCTGTACGCCATGGAGGCGCGCGGTGCACCAGCTGGCGCACAGGTGATTCGGCTCCTCGTGGCGCGGTACTTGCACGACCCAGTGGCGTCGAAAACCGAGACTGCGAATTCGACAGACGCGTCGTCGCCGTCGCCGCAAGCGCGCATTGAGCACTTGCTCGCGCTCTGGGACGCCGTGCCGCGCGTGATCGAGCGCAACGGCTTTGTCGTGCACTTGGTGCTCGAGCACTGCGTCGCCGCGGGCTGGGAGCGCGAGTGCCGCTTCGTCATTGACGCCGCGCTCGCCAAGCAGATCGACTTGCCCATGGGCAGCGTCGTCAAGGTCCTCGAGATGCACGAGCAGCGCGGCGCGTTCGACGCAGTCGCAGACCTCGGCACGGCGCTTTTGCGCGACGTGAGCGACCGCGAGCGCGCGCGCTTGCCGCAGAGCTTCTTCGAGACGCTCTTGCTCAGCTACCTCCGCGCGCAGGCGTTCGACGACGTCCTGGCGCTCGAGAAGGAGCTCAAGCTCACGGCGCGGTTCCCCAAGAGCGACGTCCTCGCGATGCTCGTCAAGGACGCTGCGAACGCCTAAGACAATAGTGCGGGCGTGGCAGCCAAAGAGAGCGAGAGAGCGCGTCCTTGTGGCCGTCCGACAGTGTTCTTCCTGCCGCTGCTGCTGTCCATAGTCAGAGTCCGAATAGAGAGAGAGAGAGAGAGAGAGAGAGAGAGCTAGAGCCCAGCGCGTCGTTCTACTTGTGTTGTCTCTTTATCTACGAGTGTCTACCACGCACCAGCAGTCTACGCCAGCAGCGCCTGGACGTCGCTTGGGAGCGCCGTCACCTCGACGTCGTGCAAGTGCGTGGCGAAGATCGTCTGCGCCTCGTCGCGGCCGAGCCACTCGACCTCGCGACTCGCGCGCATCGCAGCGACGCACACGCGGATGCGGTCGCTCCGCGCGCACTTGTCGTGCTGGAGATTCACTGCCTGCGCGATGCGATAGACGAGCTCAAAGTCCTGCGTCTGTGTGAACGCGTCCATGCACGCACTTGCGAGCGGCAGCGGCAGCGTCGGGATCGCCGCGGCGTCGCGACTTTGGAACACGCGCTTCGCAGTCTCCAAGCGGCCGTGTGCGAGGCACGTCGTGAGCGCGAATGCGCACCAGAACGGCTGGTCAAGCGCGCGGAAGACGCGCGCGTGGCGCTCCAGGACGCCAAACAGCGCCGCGTCGTCTGCCAGAGCGACGCGATCGGCGCAGAGGAGCTCGATGATCTGCCGCACGTACGTGTTCGAGACGACGCCGGCCGGTGCGTCGCGGCGATGGAGGTCGTCGAGAATCGCGAGCACGAGGCGCGTGGCGTCAGCTGTCGCCTGGTCGCAGAGGAAGCGCACGAGACCGCCGACGATCGTCCCGAGCACGCGCGGCCGGAGACTCACATGCTCGAGCTCGTCCTGCACGAGACGCCATGCGTCGTGCGGCTGCTGCGCGAGCAACAAGCCTGTGACAGCGCTCTGGAGCGCGTCGTCGCACAGTGGCGCGTTCCCACGCGTGCGGCGGAGCGCAAGGACGCGGTGAAGCGCCGCAAAGTCGCCGGTGGCGTCGCCTGTGAGAACTGCTGCGGCCAATACGCGCGGGTACAGCGTCCGGCCGAGCTCTGGCGTCACGACGAGCGCTGGCGTCGCGTCGAGCATGTCGTGAAAGAGCGCGAGGACGCTCTGCGCTGCGTCGAGCGCAGCTGCGTACGCGCGCTGCTGATCACCGTCGTCGCTGTCCAGCGCGAGCTTGGAGGCGACAAAGTCGGGGTACGACAGTGTCGACAATGGCGGCGTTTTCGACGCGTCGAGTCCCTTGCGCGTGTGCGCATCGACTGTGCGCATGCAGTGGACGTAGTCAACTGGACGAAGCGCAAAGCGCAGCTCGCGCATCGCAGCAACGGCGTCTTGCTGCACTGCGACGTCGCCGGCGACGCTCGCGTAGAAGAGCGCGCAGCGGTAGAAAAAGACATTTTGGACACCGTCGGTCGCAGTGATGTGCGCGTACGCCTTGGCGACGTCGTCGAGCCGGTGGAGCGTCGAGAGCGCGCGGATGTAGTTGACGTTCATCGAGGTGGTCGGCCAGAGCGCGAGCGCCACGGCGTCGTCGTACGCCTTCACGGCTTCGGCGTGCTGTCCGAGCGCCGCGTACGCGCCGACTGCGAGCGAGTAGAATGTCCGGTAGTGCACGTGCATGCGCGCTTCGCGGTCGTTGCGCGCAAGACCGCTGTCTGCGATCGCAGCGCTCACGGCGCAGCGGTTCTCGTACACTGCGACTGCGAGCGCGTGCTCGTTGCCTTTGAACAGCAGCTCCATCGCGAGCTGCTCGACCATCTTTGTGCGGCCTTCGAGGTACCGCGGCTTGCGCTGCCGCATACTCGACTTGTCGAGAACTGTCGGCGTGTCGAAAACGTCGTCCTCGTCGTCCAGATCGTCGTCAGCGCCGTCAGCAGGCTCGAGCGCGTGGAGCAGCGCGCACGTCTGGTCACGGAGCGCTGGGTGCGTCCGGAAGAGCGGCGCGTAGCAGTCGGCGACGCTACGCACGATCGATGCGTAGTCGTCAGCCTCTGCGCGCTTGGTCATCCAGCGCTGCGCCTTGGCCGACTGGTCCTCAAAGCGCTCGCGGTGCGCGCGCATCTCGCTGTCGCGCGTGAAGCGCAGGTCCATCTTCGAGCTGCCACTGTTGTTGCTCGTGCGACGGCGCGGGGACAAGACCTTGCGGCGCGACGACGGCGCTGCGCGGTCGCCATCTCGCACCGCCGTTCTTGGAGGTGCTCGCTCACACGTTTGAGGAGACTGCTGCGAGAACAACCGCGTCTGTTGCTGCTGCTGTGGCAACGCAGCACCGAGCGCCTGCGAGTGCGCACCGAGTCGCTGGAGCGCAAGCGGTTGCTGCGCTGCAGCAGCAGCACTCGCGCCTCGACGCAGCGCGCGCACAGCGAGCGGCACGATGATCACCATGCTACGCTCGTAGTGACCGCAGATGTGGACCGCCACAGTGACAAGCAAAGCTTTTTTCATCTTGATTAATGTATGTATGTGTGTTTTGTAATAGTGAAATAATCAAGGTAAACGACCTGGACCCACCTGTCATCACCACCTCTCGAAGCTCTCATCGCCGCGACCACGCGTCCTCGACGGGAGCACGAGCGATGGGCTTTGAACACTTGAGTCACTCGTAGTGTCAGGACTCATACGCAGTTCGCTTTCGTATCAAAAGTGTGTATCAAGTGCGACTGCGTCTCTATCGAATGAGCGGCGCCAACTTTCTTAAGCGTCCTGGACAATCGCCGCAACGTCCGCGGGGACGTCCGTGACTTTGCCGCTTGCGACGAGCGGCGCAATGTGCTTGGCAAACAGCCGCTTGCTCTCGTCGCGACTGCGGCCGAGGCGCTCGTGCGCGCGCACGACTGCAAACACGAGCGTCGAGCGCTCATCTGGCGTCGCTGCCGCCATGTCGACAGCTTTCACCACCTCTGGCACGAACGCAACGTCGCCGGCGTCTTCAAACGCAGCGACCGCACGGATGCCGACGCGCGGCTTGAGCGCCCCGACGCGGCGCGGATCGCGCTGCTTGAGCGCGCGCTTTGCAGCACCGAGGCGCTTGCGGAACACGCACTCGTTCACAAAGCGCTCGAACGCATGCGGCTTGGCGCGCACGCGGAAGACGGCGTCAAAGCGGCAGACCGTGTCCCAGAGCGCGTCGTCGCTCAAGCTGTCGACGTTCCGAGTGAGCGCCGGCAAGAGGATCTTGACTGTGCTGTTCGAGAACAACGGGAGGATCCGCATCGCTTTGGCGTCGTCGAGGACGCGGCAGAGCTCGCCGACGTTGTTCGTGACGCAGAGGTACTCGACGATGTTGGCGACGTGCGCAAACTCGCGCTGCTCGAACCGATTGTACGTCTTGCGCACGAGCGCCCACGCCTGCGCCGGCTCGTCGAGCAGCAAGTGCGCGTTCACCGCCATGCGCACGCCAGCGTGCTGCAGCGTTGCGTCTGGGAAGCGCGTCGCAAAGCGCGCGGCGTACGCAAGTGCTTTGCGGTACTCGCGCGCGTAGACCGCCGCGGTGATCACGCGCGGGAAGACGCTCTCACTCGTCGGAACGAGGCGCTCGTCGTCGACCATTTCGTCAAAGAGCGCGAGCACCGAGTGCGCCGCGGCGTCGAGGTCCTGGAACGGCTCGGGGTCGTCGTCAAAGTCCCGAGCGCGCGCGACGCAGCTCGCGTACGTGTCGAGCGGCGTCGTGAGCTGCTGGTCGAGCGTAGCGGCGACGCGGTGCGACGCCGTGCGGCTCTGGCGCGGCGTGAGGAAGTACCGGTCGTCGAACGCGCGGATCGCGTGCTCGTAGTCCTCGGCGCGGAGCTTGAAGCCCTTGATCTTCATGTCGTCCAAGAGCGAGAGGAGCAGGCCCGTGTCGTGCTGCACGCTCGCAAAGAACACGAGCTGGCGGTAGAAGAAGACGTTCGTCGGCCGCGCGTGGTCCAGTACATCTTTGTAGAACGCCAGCACGTCACTCGCCGGGCGCCGGAGCGTCACGAGCGCGCGCATGTGCGACGCGTTCATGCTCGCTGTCGGGTACACACCCGCGGCTAAGGCGTCGTCGTAGAGCGCGAGGAGCGCGTCGTGGTCGTTCGCGAGGCTGTAGGCGCCCATGCCCCACGAGTAGAACGACCGCAAGTGGCGCGAGAGGTCGAGCGGCGCCGCGGCGTCGTCAACGGCGATCGGCGTCGCTTCGAGCTGCGCAGCGAGCGCGCGGCGGTGGTCAAAGACTGCGCGTGCGAGTGCGCTCTTGCGCGCGACGACGAGCAGCGCGAGCGCCTCTTGCTCCGTGCTGTTCGCCAACGCCATGCTAAAGAGCTGCGGCTGGTACTTGGTCTCGACGCGCGCAGCGTCAAAGTGCGCTGTCAGGAGCGCGCTCGTGTCGCGGAACGCAGCAGCTGCGGGCAGCGCGTACAGCGGCGCGTAGCAGTCGTACACGGCTTTCACGAGCGCGTCGTACTGCCGCTGCTGCGCGAGCGACTGCATCCAGCTCTTCTTCTTCTCCATCGCCACGAGGAACTCGCGCGAGACGTCGCTCGGGCGGGCGCTGTGGCCATCAGCTTCACTAGATCCCTTGCGACTGCGGTCGTCCACATCGCCATCCTCGTCGTTGTCGTCGTCGAGTCCTTCGAACGCTTCTGCGATCGCAAACGACTGCACTGGCGTCTGCTGCTTCTTCGTCGTGCGACTGCTGCTGCTGCTGCTTGAAGTGCGTGTGGCAAAACCAGCAGCGAAGTGCTGCGTCTGCGTCTGCACAATACGCGCACCGAGTGGCGCGTGCGTCGCGGTGAACGACGCACCGCGGGCAAGACGCGCTACGAGACGCTCGATGCGCATCCTCTCAGCTCGCACGTCGGTCAGAGATGTTGCTTGTTGTGTGTGCCAATGCTCATCTGCTGTTTGTGATGTGATAGTGAAATAACTCAGGACAAATGAACACACTCGTTTTGTTTCAAGTATACATTTAGCAAGTCACATTGTATTCTGTTGTTGCTTGTCTTCGTGTGCGCCACACCAGATACTACAATCAACTGATACTCACGACGCTTTGATCTCGACAGACTGCGAGTGTCGAGCCACTTGCGCTTGTACTCCGTGTCTGTCATAAGCGCTTCAAGACGACAGTGTCGGACGCGCCCCTCACTCAATAGACCCTTGTCTACCATCCGTCGAGCCTGTCGCTGCCAATACTAGTTCGTAACTGACGCGCATCACATACGAATGGATGCTTGCCCGCGACTGAGGGTGTCGTAGCTTTCAGCTCTGCATTTGGCCATGACGTCGCTGTCGCAGTGGCGGAAGCAGCACAGCTGCGTATATACAACAGGTGCAGCTCACGCGAGTACTCGGCACACAACGATACGCGTTCTTGTCTCGCATCGAGCGGAGAGACCTGAGCGAGCGACCTGAGCTCCTGATTAATTAATATTGAGTTGATCAAAATAATCACGAACCAGATCGGTCTTAGGACTGGCTGTACCAGAGCAGAGCCTTCTTGGTCTACTCGCCGCTGGACTGCTGACGGCGCTGAGCTCTCTCTCTACACTTCACGCTATTCGCCTACTTGCGCCGTCGATCACGCACCGATCGCCAACACACCAACGACCAACGACCGACACGTTCGCCGCCACCACGATGGTCACGCAAGAGCAAATGGACATCGTGAGCCGCTCGTTTTGCATCCCAGTCGTACTCATTCTCAACTTCTCGCTCTTCCAGTACCTCGTCACGATGTTCTTCCGTCGCCGGCGCGAGACGCGCGTGCGCCTGCTCCTCGTCTCGGCGGCGATCAGCTTCCTCGCCGTCGTGCCGTTCTCGTTCCCGGACGACGCGCTCGTTCACGACCTGAACGACATGTCGGAAGTCTGTTCCATCCTGACGTTCCTACTCCAGATCAGCATCCTCACGCGTGACGTGAAGAAGAAGATGAAGCTGCGGTCGCTTACGGTACTCATGGTCACTGGCGACGCGCTCGTGCTCTTGTCGTTCTCCGCCTTGTTCGGCAACGCCATTGGGTTCTTCACGACCGCGATCAGCATGGATATCGTTGAGCTCGTTGACGAGGTGGTCGAGAACGTCGCGCTCGTGTACATCTTCGTCTTCCGGTTCTACTTCCTGAGCATGGCGCGCGGCTTCCGCGCTGTACTCGCGAAGCAGAAGACCGAGATCGCGCTCTACTTGCTCTTTGTCACGCACGAGTACCCATTCGCAGTTCTGCAGCACGCCACGGGGCTCTCGTGGGAGCACGTCCAAGGTCTCTGGATGCGCGTCACGATCTCAATGTGTCTCTGCATGACGATCAAAGCCAAGATCGCAGGAAGCATGGGGTCCAAGGCGACGCGCGGCGGCGTGACCTCTGAGCGATCCTCGCAGAGTCTCGGTCCAGGCGCAGTGAGCCTCCCAAAGCCCACGCGCTCGAGCAACCACGTCTCGGTCGTGCCGCTCCCAGTCGTGCCAGTGAAGCGCTAGGACGTCTGTAGACGAACACTGGAGGTGCATCAAGACTTGAAACACAGTGCGTAGCCAACACTCGGATGACTCGTTGCCTTTCGTCCTGTGTATACAGTATGTATGAACTCAAGGCTAGTCGATGGCCCCTCTCAAAGGCATTCAACAGCTTCCAAGTGCTCGCGCATTTGTCCATCTGTCCGTCAGTCCGCTCGCTCGTCCGACTTGCGTCGTCGACAAGAACCGACAACGACGACGACGGCGAGAAGCTCGTCATCATCGCCGCCGGTTCACTCGGTCCATTTCCAGCGCCAGAGGCTCGTCACCAGACAACACGTCGCAAGTCGGAGGGCTGAAGTCGTGCGTGGCTGCGGATACGGACGCCACTGGTAATAGCATCTCGCGCCTGTGCCCCGCCGCGTCTTTGTGCGCTACGCGAGTGTGAGATCGTCGAGGCCAGGACGCCTCGCGACTGCTCACTTTTGCTCTTGCGGCTTGGAGCTCGCGCTCGCACTCGGTCTCGAGACCCAAGCGTTCGTGCGCTGCAGCATCGCCACTGTGGTCGGCAATGCTCTCTCGCGTCGAGATGTTCCGCGCCACACAGCAGTACTGGCTCCCGTGGACGCTACTCCTCAACTACTCGGTCTTCCAGTACATCGCCGCCGTGTACTTCAAGCGCCGTCGTGAACGCTGTGTGCAGCTCCTCTTCGCCAGCGCGTTCGTTGGCTTTGCGAGTCTCACGCTCTTTGCGACCACAGACCAAGTCTTTGTGCACAAGATGAACGACATCTCGGAGACGTGCTGCGTGCTCACGTTCCTGCTCCAGATCGCGATCATCGGCAAAGACGTCACGCGGCGCGTGCGCATTCGGTCGCTCCAGTGGATGGCGCGTGTCGCCGAAGTCTTCATCGCGCTCTGCGTCGTCGTCATTGCGCTCAACATCGTCGTCGACGTTGTCCCGAGCATCGACTTTGACTTCGCGACGCTCGATACACTCGACAACGCAGTCGAGAACGCGAGTCTCCTCTTCGTCTTCTGCTTCCGCTTCTACTACATCGCGACGTCGCACGGCGGCGTCCAGAAGATGATCCAGACGCACAAGCTCGAGCTCGTGGCGTACGCGCTGCTTGTGACGCACGAGTACCCGTTCATGGTGCTCGAGTACGCGATCACTGCGTCTACGGACAATAGCAGCGAAGAGGACGGCAGTGGCGCATCGTGGGAGTTTGTGCAGGCGCTGTACATGCGCGTGGTCATCGTCGCGTGCCTCGCGATCACCGTGCGCGACAAGATGCGCGCGAGTGGCAAGTATGTCTCGTCATCGCCGTCGCCGTTCAAGACGAAGAAGGCGAGCACGTCGAGCACCGTGAGCAGTAACAAGAGCCAACGGCGCTCGAGCACTGCGATGGTGAGCAACAAGGTCATCGTCGTGAACAGCGACCGGCGGTCGTCGATCGTGCGGGCAAACGCCGTGTACATTGTCTCGCACGGTGGTGCGTAGCGTCACAAGAGAGAGAGAAGGAGGAGGAGACGGAGGAGAAGAGGCTTATAGATTGTGGTAGTAAAGACTAGGAAGACCGACACACAGACGACTGTGCGTGCGTGTGCGTGCTCTTCCTGCCAGTAGAGAGCGAGCGGCGCTGTCAGGCGCTCGTCGAGTACAGCAGTGGCGTCCTGAGACCCGCTGATGGCGCCAGTGCTTTGCTTAGAGCATGGCGTAGACAGCGACCGCCGCGACTGCTGCCGCTGTTGGCGCGAGCGTCGACGCGCCGCTCGTGGTCGGTGCTGGCGTCTTCACCTCAGCGCTCGAGGCTTTGCTGCCGGCGCTCGTCGCCACTGGCGTCGGCGCAGTCGTCTTCGCTGGCGTCGGTGCTTTCGTTGCGACTGGCGCAGCGGTCGGGATCGTCTGGATGTCAAAGTCCTCGCCCTTGGACCCGACGCTGTTCCCAGACGCGCCCGAGCCCGCTTTCGACGACGCTGCGAACGCCGCGACGGGGATCGAGAGCTCGTTGACTGCGACGGCGTTCTGCTGCGCCGCGTGCGCGAGGATCTGCGCTTGCTCGAGGAGCTTGAGCTCGGCCTTGAGCGTCTCGATCTGCGCTGCGAGCGGGTCGTTGTCTGCGCGCGCGGACGCCACGGCGACCGCTGCGAGCAGGAGGAGCGTGGAGAGCATGCGAGCCATGCTGGCGCTGTCTTGAGTCTGTTGTGTGCGTGCTGGAGCTGGAGCAGAAGCGCAAGTGCGTCGACCGAGAGACCTCGCGTCCGCGCGTCTGCACAAGTCGCAGATGCGCATCATTACTGCAAGTCGACGACACATGGGATGGCTGACGTGCTCATTTATACTGATAATTGTATGCTGCGACACTTCAACACGAACGTCAAGCGCCCGACACGTGATAATCACAACGGTGATGCGCTACGCGGTCCAGGACGGGAGACGCCCAGTCAGTCGCTCGCCTTCTCGTCCAACACGATGCACACGAGCGTCAGGAGCGCGGCGTCGACGTGCGGCGCGACCTCGAGGTAGTAGCTCTGCGTCCCGAGCAGCAGGTTGCTCGCGGCCGAGAGCGGTCGGAAGACTTTGCCGACAGTCTCGCGCCGCTTGCTGCTTGTCTCGAGCCAGATCGTCGCGCGGCGGTGGACCCAGTCGCCGTCGAGCCCCAAGCTGCAGCGCTGGCCGGTCGCTCGGTTCGTGAATGCGACGCGCAAGTCGGTAGAGAAGACCGTGAACTTGCAGTGGATCTCAAACAGCGGACTCCCGCTCGTGGCGCTGCCGCTGTACACGTGGTAGCTCGGCGTGAGCGACAGCAGGGCTTCTTTCATCGTTGCGACTGGCGCGCCGCTGGCGTCCAGCAGCGTCTTCTTCTCGCGGATCGACAGCGCGCTGCCGCTGACGCGGAACCGCGCCGCGCCGGTGCTCACGTCCTTGACGACAAAGTCATCGCCTGAGAGCGACCAGAACTTCTCGCGCAAGTGGAGCGTCACGGGCGCCGCGTAGCAAAAGCGCACGTTGAAAGCCACGATCTGTCCGCCGCTCCTGCCGCCGATGGCTGTTGTTGTGTCTTGTGGTCGATGCGCAGGGCTCACGGCTGTGCGTACAAAGTCACTCGTGCTGTATCCGGCCACGCCCGAGCGCTGTGTTGGTGGGCGCGTGGGCTTGGGCCGGTAGCCCGGCGTCGTAGTCGTGCGGATCTCTTCAATCGACTGACTGCAGCCCATGACTCCGACTCTTGTGTCTTGTGTGAATGTGAATGTGGTGCTTGCGGGCAACTTTGTGAATGGCCGAGCACTTGCAGCGCCTAAGAGCGAGCTGCTGCGCTGAGTGCGCACTGGTACCGCTGCACGTGTGCCATGTCTTGGACGTCTCTCAGACTAGGAGCGCTCATGGACCTCATGGATCTTCATCGCTTGCATCCACAATCGACCTCGCCTCACGAACATCCATCGCCTTGGTCAGCTCTTTGTCGCTGCTGCTGCTGTCGCTGTCGGCTCTTGCCATCGCGTCCTCTGATGCATTCACACACGCGCACAAGCGCATGGACGTGTCCGGCATGCCAGACCATCGCGTTGAGTTCGAGCTGTGTGTGTTCGAGTGAGTGGCGATTTGATACTAAAATGCTATTGATACTAACAAACAAGCACATGAGTAGCAATGACACACACACACGCTTTGCCATGCCTTGCGCTACCTTGCCTCCTGTGTTCCAAGCTCACCACGCCATCGCGTTCGTGTGCTCGACGTAGCTGTACTTGCGCTGCAGACGCTCGAGAACCGCGCAGACGACTGCGACGAGCACAGCGTCCATGTTCGCGGCCACGTCGAGGCGAAACGATGCGCCGCGATGGCCATAGATCTTGGCCACTGGCTCGCGCACGCCGCTGCGGCCGCGGTCGAGCCACAGGTGCGCGTCGCGGCGCTGCCAGTCGCCCTCGAAGCCGATCTCACAGTGCTCACCGGTCGCTTTGTTCGCGAACTCGATCGCGACTGCTGTGGACCTGCCGTTGTAGTAGTCCGCGGCGATCTCGAGCAGCGACGCGCTGTTGTTGTTGGCGGCAAACACGTGTGTGAGGCGCTTGCCAGGGAGCACGTCTTCTCTAAACGTCACGACGCATGCGCCGCGGGCGTCCTGGAGCTTCTTGCGCTTGCTCAGGAGCCCGGGCTTCGCCACGTACACGAGCTCGCCCGTGTGCGCGTGCTTGAACTCGAGTACGTTCGGCGTGAGACCGGTCCGGTTCATGTCCACAACGAGCGCGAGCGCATGTGGCGCGCAGAACGCGACGTCGAGCGCCGTCACGGGCGTGGCTTGCGCGACGACTGTCACGAGCGGCCGCACGACAGTGAGTCCCGCGCCGTCCATCGTCTTGTGTTGAGCGTGTCTAGTGTGTCTTGTGTGCCTTGTGCGCTGGAGAGAGCAGATTGACGAGTGTCGAGGGAGAGCTGCTGCTGTTGTCTGCGTGCTGATCTGCTGATGCGGGACACACGCACAACACATCTGCTCGCACCCAGACCCACAACCAGGAGCACATGGCTGCGCTCTACTGGCACTGGTAGTCACCAATCAGCAGCCCGCTATCTCACTTTCACTACGTGCACTATACACACGCCTACGCAAGTCGCCGCGTTCGTGGATCTGCTCACATCGCTCGAGTCTGCTGACACGGTGCGCTTGTGTCGTGCTCTCTTCGTCATCGACGCCATGTGAAGTACTGGAGCTTGAGTAGTGCAATGGACTGTTCGGTCTTGGTACCAGTTGCATCTGTAGCACGAGGACCGCTTGTGGTGTGGCTACTGCTACTTCTTCTGCTTGTGCTGGCGGTGAGTTGGCGTGAAGATCCACAGCTTGAAAGTGGCGTACCAGGCTGTAAACGCTCGCGTCTGCTGCCGAGTGCGTGTGCTTCTTCTTCGCCTGCTTGGATGTCGCAAATGCCGAGCTGTCCATCGATCACGACGAACACGTGTGCTTGGCTGATTGTTCGTGTTCGTGTCCGTGCGCTTGAAGCAATGTGCTGACAAGTTGGAGAGTTGAGGAGTGGCGTGACGCAAGGGTCCGTGACGGACGACTGAGAGCGATAGCGAGGACAAGGACGGACGCGACGAAAGACAGACGCCATGATGATCATGCGAACGGCACGAGCAGTCGCAGCTAGAAGTCGACGACTCGGTCGCGGCGAATCCAGTGTGCGCTACTGAGAGCGTCGTTAAGCGGCTCCTCTCATTGGTGCCGCGTCTTCGATCGCGCTACGACAACGCACGTGCAGACTCCAAGCGAGAGAGTAGAGCGAGACAGGAGGAGAAAGAGAGCGTGGTTTCAAAATCGGCTCAACAGATTCATTGATTGATTGATATCTGATTGATTGACTGGTGCTGTTGTCGTGATTCTCTCTCATTTCTCCTGTATTTTTTCGTGCCACACCACGCCACACCACCACGCCAATCACGACTGACTGATGCTAATCACACATGCGCACACTTTAGAGCAAACAGACGCGCGCCACTTGGCGACGAGCAGCTCCTTCACTCAAGCAGCAACGCAACGCGTGGAGCGCAACGCACAGTGCGATGCAGGACGAGCGTGTGGACGAGTCGTGGCAGTGGGTGCGCTCGCTCTCGCACACGGTGTGCTGTGGCTCTGAAGCGCTGATGATGATGCAGACGATGGCCGTTCGCACCACCTGAGCGAGCGAGTGAGTGCACCTCCAACGCACGACGCAGTGCTCGCTCACAAGCACACTCTCGCATTCGCGCGCTCCAGCACACACATCCACACACACGCACTCACACTCACACTAGCCAAGCTCCAAAGTCACAAGCACCAATCGTCAAGTGTCAAGTGTCAAGTGTCAAGTGTCAAACACGAAGAGCCACGTGTCTAGTACCAAGCTCCAAGAGTCAAGCACGGAGAGCCACGTGTCTAGTACCAAGCACCAAGCGCCAGCACCACCATCGCGTCTCGCTCTAGACTTGCTCTCGCGTCTCTCGTTTACGCCACACAGCTCAGCAGCGAAGCTCTCACTCGCTCCTGTCCACGCCAGTCGTCTCGCAAGAGCCACACAGCACACAACACACCAACACTCAACAACAGAACATCAACATCAACAGACACAGACACACATAAGACCGCCATGGGTGCTGAAGTCTCTCGTGAAGTCCTCGACCTGGAGCTCGTGCCGCAGCTGACGCCCGTCGCAGGCATCCACGCGATGCTCTGCAGCCCAACAGGCGCGACGCTGCACCTGCGCGAGCAGTTCTGGTCGGTCTGGGCCGACGACTTTACGATCCAGGACGCGCACACCCGCGCGGTGTGGTTCCGTGTGCGCGCCGCGACACTGACGCTGCGCGAGACGAAGACGCTGCTGGACGTGAACGACGCGCCGGTCGCGACGATCCAGGAAGAGCTCGTGTCGCTGCGGCCGCGCTTCCGCGTGTTCGCCGGCAACAACACACGCGCACCGCCGCTCTTTGCGATCGCAACCAAATCGTCGGTGCTCGAGACGTTCCTGCGCGTCGAGTTCACAGACGTCGTGACGGGCGAGCGCTGCCGCATGGGTCTCGAGGGCGACTGGCGCAACCACCGCGCGCTCATCTGGCTCGACCGCGGACTCACAGGTGCGCGCGTGCCGGTCGCGCGGATCTACCGACCGCTCTCGCAGGGCGGCGACCTGCTCTTTGGCGCGCGCGACTACTACCTCGAGGTCGCGCCGAACGTCGACGTCGCGCTCGTCACGCTGCTCTGCGTCGTCTTGGACGAGAAGGCGAACGACTAGGTCCTTCTGTGTGAGAAGGCAACGCTCGGTACGAAGTACATACAAGAGTACATATCACAAGCGCAGGACACTCGCCACTGCTAGACGTACGAGTCGCAGCGCAGCACTGCAGTGTAGCAGCCCAGCACTACAGTGTAGAGTGTGGTACGAGAAAAGCAGAACGCATTTGATACCAGAAACACAACGTGGTACCAAACAATACACCTTTTGTAGTACCAACTCGTGCTGCTGGTGGCATTCGTCGATTCGCACGCAGCACTAGCGCTTGCGTCGACCAATCGACTGATGCTGCTACTGCTGCTGCTGCTGATGTTGTTGTTGTATCTGCTGCTGGTGTCGCCCACTGAGACTCTGTCAGTCACTGCGCCTTCGCTGCTCGGCTGCTGCGAGCGTCAAGCACACGAGTGCCACGAGTGCCGCGTCCATGTTGGGGGCGACGTCGACCTGGAAGAACGGATCGTATCTGCCGCTACTACTGCTGCTGCTACTGATCGTTGGGCGGTAGATCTTTGCCACTGGGTCGCGCCGACCTTGGCGTCCGCGGTCGAGCCACAGAATCGCGTCGCGCTCGTACCAGTGTCCTTGGAACCCGAGCGTGCACGGCTCGCCCGTCGCGATGTCGCAGAACTCGACGCACACGCTCGTCGAGGCGTTCACGCAGAGGTCGACGCGGATCTGGAAGAGCGCGTCGCCGTCGTGATCGCTGCCTCGGTGCACTGCGATCGTGTCGAGACTGTTTGCGCGCTCAAAGTTGGCGATCGAGACGCCGTCGCGGTCGAGGAGCCACTGCCGACTGGAGAGGAAGATCTTGAGCTTGAGCTTGTGCTGCGTCTGGAACCGGACAGCGCGAGTGACGGCGTCGTAGAGCGTGCACTTGCGCACGTCCCGGAGTCCGTCGTCGGCGAGCGTGACGACACGCGACTCGCAGCAGCGCCGGTCGATCGCCGCGACTGGCTGCTCGAGCGGCACGAGCGCGATGTCGAGCATCTGCGCCGAGTACGTGCAGCCCATGACGGTGATGCACAGAGTCGTGAGAGCTGCTTTGCTTTGCGGTGTGTCTGTCTGTGTCTGTGTCTGTCTGTGCCTGTGGCCGTGTGACCAGGAATGCGAGTGTTGCGAGCTGCTGCCTGTTGCTCTTGCTCCTGCGCTTGCTATTTGCTCTGCAGTCTCAGTTGAGACGTCGTCCATGGACAGAGCAGCAGCACCATCTGGTCGATTGTGGGTACGTCGTGGTGCAAGTGGTGTCGCACTCGTTTTCAAGGCCGACAAGCTCGAGCAATGGTGCTTCGGACGCTCATGCGCGCTTGAACGGACGATCAAGTGTGGTCGCACGCACAGACGCTTGTGAGAACGCAGCGCAACTCGCTCGACTCACTTCACTTGTGCATGTGCGAGTCGCTCGACCTTCAATGTGTTTAGTGGATCGGTCGACGCTACAGACCAATACTACTGTAGTATCAGCCTTTGTCTTGTGCGCACAATTGCCTTTGTCTGGATGTCGTAGCGAGCGACCGACATACATGCGTCATGCGCACATGGAGCAGCAAGGAGGCATAGCGAGCGTCTGAACTCGATGATCCTCTCGCCGTGTCTCGTCGTGAGTGATGGTACTAAAGTTGCCTCACGTTTGGTGTTTGATACCAGTAGATATTGGGTATCAAGTGGTCAATGTGATTTTATACCCAGAACAACTCGATCGCCCAACAAGCCGCTCAACTCAGTCTATCATTCGTGAACCGACCTCGTCAAGCGCACTTCAGGACGAGTGCCTCCTCTCAGTCGATCGAGCCTCAACAAGACCAGAACGATCGACCATGGGCTGCGGACCGTCGTATGAACTCCCAGACTTTGTCCTCGCGCCACTCGCCAAGCCTGTTGCGGCGATCAACGTGCGCTTTTGCAGTGAAGAGCGTCTCACGCTCCAGCAGAAAGCGCGTTCGTTCAGCGGCACGGTCCAGTTCCACAACATTGGCACAGACGCCGTGCGCTTCGCTGCAAGACGAGGCGGGTTCTCGAGTCGCGTGACGCTCAGGGACGGTAGCGACACTGCGATCGTCAATGCCAAGCGCAAGTCGTTCTCGTTCAAGCCGATCTACTACGTCCGACATGGCAGTGAGCATGATGCGGACACGATGCTCGAGATCTACGCAATGTACGACAGCGGCCTCGATACTGAAGTGAGCGTGTCGTTCACGGACCTCTTGACGAACGAGCCGTGCGAGCTCGGCTTTGAAGGGGACTGGCGCCGACGCACGGCGTACTTCTGGCTCGACCGTGGCTGTCGCGGCGAGCGCGAGCCAGTGGCGAAGGTCTTTTGTCCTGAAGGCGTCTCGCGGTCCAAGTATCACGTCGAGATCGCGCCGCACATGGACACGGCGCTGATCACGATGGTGTGTGCGATCCTCACGTTTCGGCAACGGGACGACGAATCGAGCTAGCGAATGAGAGCGAAGGAGCAGTCGTGTGATGACGGAAGACAGATGTGTTGTACAACATGGATAGGTAGGTGGTTGCGAGGCTCAACCGCGTGTGTGCACTCTGTGCTACACACTTAAAAAGTGGATTCGTATCCGCCAAGTTGGCCTTGCATTTGCTCCTCAACGACGTCCTGTGCGTCTGCGAGAAGACTCGCGACGATCGCAATGAGCGCTGTGTCCATGTTTGGCGCGATCTCGACCACGTAGTCGTTGCTCGTCTTGCCCTCGGGGCAGTAAACCTTCGCGACTGCTTCGAGGCGCTCGCTGCGGCCTTTGCGGAGCCAGAAGAGCGCCTCGCGGTCACGCCAGTTGCCCTCAAAGCTCAGCTTGCACTTCTCGCCCGACGTCACGTCCTTGAACTCGACCTCGACACCCGAGCCGTTGCCAAAGTCGAACGCCGCGGCGATATCAAACAGCTTGTGGCGGTCGTCGTTCTTCTTGCCGGCGCACACGTGGTAGAGCGGCGAGGTCGAGAACGTCTTGGTCTGGAAGTTGCACACGACAGACTTGGTCGGATCGAGCAAGACGATGCCGCCAAAGAGCTTCTTCTTGACGTCGAACCGCAGTGCGTCCGAGCTCGCGTTCACGAACGACCGACCGCGCGTGAAGAGGCCGCTAATGGGCTTCTCCTTGAGCGTGAGTCCGTTGCGCTCGCAGAAGCGCGGTGCGATCGCCGCGACGGGTGCGTCCTGCGCGATCAGGTTGACCTTTGACACGTTCTCGAGGAGGTTGGCGCCCATCGTGTGCGCTCGTGGTGTGGCTGTTGGATGCTGATAAAGTGTGCTCGGCTGAGTAGCTTTGAGAATGAGAGGTCGTAGGTAGCAGCGCCATCGTGTTGGAGCGACGTTTGTACGCGCTCAAGCGCAATAGAGTGCGTGTGACACAAGAGGCGTGTGTGTACCTGGAGTCGCGTGTATCGCGTCAACGAGAGACGGATTCCAGGTACACATTTGAGCGGGGACCACCTGTTGAGCGACCTCTGATCGCTCTCTGTGACTGACAGGCTCAGATGGACCGCTTTGTGAAGTCGACACATCAAGCTCTCGGCGAAGAGGTCGCTAATGGGTCGTTTACGACTAGTCGTCAGGCGTGTGACACAAGAGCCGATGTGGTACTTGCAAGCTCTGCGGCGGTGAAGCCCTACTCTGTGCTTCAAGCCACTCGTTGGAGCTCAATGAGTCGCTCTTCCTGAGGGTGGACACTGCAAACGAGCTTGATGAAGCAAGTCGCCAGGTCGGATACAGATGGCGCCGCAGTCTTTCGCAGTCTTTCGCAATGTCAGTCTGTCGCTATACGATGATTGGCATGATCGACGGCAACTTTAGTACCATCACTCACGACGAGACACGGCGAGAGGATCATCGAGTTCAGACGCTCGCTATGCCTCCTTGCTGCTCCATGTGCGCATGACGCATGTATGTCGGTCGCTCGCTACGACATCCAGACAAAGGCAATTGTGCGCACAAGACAAAGGCTGATACTACAGTAGTATTGGTCTGTAGCGTCGACCGATCCACTAAACACATTGAAGGTCGAGCGACTCGCACATGCACAAGTGAAGTGAGTCGAGCGAGTTGCGCTGCGTTCTCACAAGCGTCTGTGCGTGCGACCACACTTGATCGTCCGTTCAAGCGCGCATGAGCGTCCGAAGCACCATTGCTCGAGCTTGTCGGCCTTGAAAACGAGTGCGACACCACTTGCACCACGACGTACCCACAATCGACCAGATGGTGCTGCTGCTCTGTCCATGGACGACGTCTCAACTGAGACTGCAGAGCAAATAGCAAGCGCAGGAGCAAGAGCAACAGGCAGCAGCTCGCAACACTCGCATTCCTGGTCACACGGCCACAGGCACAGACAGACACAGACACAGACAGACACACCGCAAAGCAAAGCAGCTCTCACGACTCTGTGCATCACCGTCATGGGCTGCACGTACTCGGCGCAGATGCTCGACATCGCGCTCGTGCCGCTCGAGCAGCCAGTCGCGGCGATCGACCGGCGCTGCTGCGAGTCGCGTGTCGTCACGCTCGCCGACGACGGACTCCGGGACGTGCGCAAGTGCACGCTCTACGACGCCGTCACTCGCGCTGTCCGGTTCCAGACGCAGCACAAGCTCAAGCTCAAGATCTTCCTCTCCAGTCGGCAGTGGCTCCTCGACCGCGACGGCGTCTCGATCGCCAACTTTGAGCGCGCAAACAGTCTCGACACGATCGCAGTGCACCGAGGCAGCGATCACGACGGCGACGCGCTCTTCCAGATCCGCGTCGACCTCTGCGTGAACGCCTCGACGAGCGTGTGCGTCGAGTTCTGCGACATCGCGACGGGCGAGCCGTGCACGCTCGGGTTCCAAGGACACTGGTACGAGCGCGACGCGATTCTGTGGCTCGACCGCGGACGCCAAGGTCGGCGCGACCCAGTGGCAAAGATCTACCGCCCAACGATCAGTAGCAGCAGCAGTAGTAGCGGCAGATACGATCCGTTCTTCCAGGTCGACGTCGCCCCCAACATGGACGCGGCACTCGTGGCACTCGTGTGCTTGACGCTCGCAGCAGCCGAGCAGCGAAGGCGCAGTGACTGACAGAGTCTCAGTGGGCGACACCAGCAGCAGATACAACAACAACATCAGCAGCAGCAGCAGTAGCAGCATCAGTCGATTGGTCGACGCAAGCGCTAGTGCTGCGTGCGAATCGACGAGTGCGACACGAGCATGGCGTCCATGTTCGCGGCCTCGTCGAGTCGAAACGACGTCGACGTTCGACGCAACTTCGAGCGTGTACTCCTCGCGCCCTGCCACGTCCTCTTCGTCAGTGCGCGGCCAGACCTTGGCCACGGGCTCGCGCTCGAGCTCGTCGCCGTTTTCCGAGCCGTAGGTGCTCCCGCCGCCCGTGCCACCGCGCTCGAGCCAGAGCACGGCCTCGTGCTTGCGCCAGTTCCCTTCGAGCGTCACGCGGCACGGCTCGCCGGTCGTGAGGTCCGCAAAGTCGACGCGCAAGTCTGCGCGGTCGTCGCTGACCTTTGCGTAGATCTGAAAGAGCTCGACGCCGGCGTCCAACGCACCGGGTCGGACGCTGAACGTCGTCGAGAGCGCCGAGCGCTTGGCGTTCACGACTGGGAGCTTGCTGCTCTTTGTGACGTCGACGAGGAGCTGCCGCGTCGAGAGGAGCTTGCGCTCTTTGCGGTAGCACACGGCGCCGGTCGCGGCGTCGCGCACGACGAAGCGCGATGGAAAGATCTGGTGCGTGATCTCGAACGCCATCGGCTCGACGCAGCAGCCGGAGGCGTGGACCGCGACGACCGGCCGGCGCTGCGGCGCGAGCGGCGCGCGCGACCACGTGGCGTAGCTGCTCAAGTTGCCCATGACGGCGCGCACGAGCGAGCGAGCGCGACGACGTCGGGAATCCGCGAATGGCTCTTCAGGTCGTAGGTCGTAGGTCGTAGGTCGTCGTGCGCAAGTCGCCGCATGTGCGTGCTGCCGCAATGGGGATCGAGAAAGGCGCGATGGGTGCGATTGTATACTTGATTATAGTATAGTTCATTGTCGCATTCGAATGTTGAAGCCCATATGCGCGTCATGAATCCAAACGCGGCGTGTCGCTTACGCTTTCGTCTCTGTTTGACACCAAAGTGTGTTGTTGGTCCGCCATACTAAAGAGCTACGACTGACTGGCTGGCTGGCTGGCTGACTGACTGACGGCGCCGACGAAAGCGCTAGATGCTACTGCTCGCAGTCGATGAGCGCGAGACACACAAGCACGAGGAGCGCAGTGTCGACGTTTGCACTCACGCTCAAGCAGAACTCGTCGCGATGGTGCGTGTGGTGAGCGTGTGGCAGTGGCGGCGGTGTGTAGAGCTTTGCGACCGGGACGCACTCGCGCTTTGGACCGGACCGGAGCCACAGCACGGCCGTGCGATGGACCCATGAGCCCGCGAGCCCGAGACTGCAGAGCTCGCCGGTCGTGACGTCTGTAAAGTCCACGCGCACGTCGGTCGTCGCGTGCTTTGAGCGGACGTAGAGCTGTCCGAGCGGCAGTGCTGGCTGCTGATGCCGTTGTTGCTGCTGTCGCCGGCGACGGCGGCGATGGGGCAGCGGCAGTGCGTCGCGCCGGCGTGTTCGAGTCGCATCGCACCGGCGGAGAGTGTAGACGGCTTTGAGCTCGGCGCTCGCACTCGCACTCACGCTCGCAATGCGCGTCTTGGTCGCATCGAGCAGCTCGACGTGGCGCTGCGGCCGCCACGACGCGCGCGCAGTGACGAACCGCAGCGCGTAGTTGTCCGTGATGTCGCGCACGCGCACGCGACGCGAGCACGCCGAGCGCTTGAAGCAGAGTGTTGTGGGTCGAGCGCTGCAGTAGCGCACGTCGATCGCCACGACAGGTTGCGGTGGTCGTACGAGCTCTGTCTCGAGCACGCGCACGAGCGCGAGACTCGACGGCGTCGTGCCCATGGCAGTGTGTGTATGTGTTGGTAGAGCAGTCGTGTGTACGACGTGGGTAGTTGGCGAGTGAGGAGGTCGCTAGCGTTGCTGCTGCAGATGCAATGGTGATCGTGCGTGCGTGTGTGCGACTGACGACGTGGCGGTCGTCGTCGTCGTACGGATCTTCCGCGGCGCCATTGACGCGGCGCACTGGAGGACGACAACCGAGTGTCTTGCGCGTCTCGAGTGAGTGTGCGTGTGGTGGAAAGATGCATGAACGGGTGGATGGAGAGACGAGCGGCGACGTACGCGGGCAACGTCCGTCCGACTCTCACGACCAGAGCGTAGTGTTTGATAGACACGTCGCCATTGCGTGTGCTCGGATGCGTCGAAAGCATGCGCGCCACTCGGTATATAGCGACCGAAGAGCACTACTACGAGCAGCAAGAGCGTCGTCGTAGTCATGCGCGTACACTCGATCCCCACCAGACGTCGCCACCATCTTGCGGTGCGTAGCTCCGTCGGATCTGGATCTTCAAGAGCTTTTTTGACGGTCGTCGCGTCGTCGTCAAGCGCTCGCGCCTTTGCGAGCGAGCTCTCGGATGCGAACGAACGTTCATGGATCGCGACACGAGCAGCAGAGGATGCGCTCAAATGGCGCAGCGAGCGTCGACGCCAGCGCTTGAAGGACGTCGAGAGAGCGCTCGCTGGTGGATCATGGCAGTCGCCAATCAGTCGAGAGCGACGCACTCAGCCACGAGAGCACATCGAGCGCTTTCGGACGACGAGCTCTAGGCGCTGTCGAGTGCTCGCAGCGCTTCTTCCAATGTGATCACAGACACTGCGCGAGCTACTGCTGCTCCTGCTCTTGCTGCGCGTGTGCCATGTCTTGGACGTCTCTCAGACTAGGAGCGCTCATGGACCTCATGGATCTTCATCGCTTGCATCCACAATCGACCTCGCCTCACGAACATCCATCGCCTTGGTCAGCTCTTTGTCGCTGCTGCTGCTGTCGCTGTCGGCTCTTGCCATCGCGTCCTCTGATGCATTCACACACGCGCACAAGCGCATGGACGTGTCCGGCATGCCAGACCATCGCGTTGAGTTCGAGCTGTGTGTGTTCGAGTGAGTGGCGATTTGATACTAAAATGCTATTGATACTAACAAACAAGCACATGAGTAGCAATGACACACACACACGCTTTGCCATGCCTTGCGCTACCTTGCCTCCTGTGTTCCAAGCTCACCACGCCATCGCGTTCGTGTGCTCGACGTAGCTGTACTTGCGCTGCAGACGCTCGAGAACCGCGCAGACGACTGCGACGAGCACAGCGTCCATGTTCGCGGCCACGTCGAGGCGAAACGATGCGCCGCGATGGCCATAGATCTTGGCCACTGGCTCGCGCACGCCGCTGCGGCCGCGGTCGAGCCACAGGTGCGCGTCGCGGCGCTGCCAGTCGCCCTCGAAGCCGATCTCACAGTGCTCACCGGTCGCTTTGTTCGCGAACTCGATCGCGACTGCTGTGGACCTGCCGTTGTAGTAGTCCGCGGCGATCTCGAGCAGCGACGCGCTGTTGTTGTTGGCGGCAAACACGTGTGTGAGGCGCTTGCCAGGGAGCACGTCTTCTCTAAACGTCACGACGCATGCGCCGCGGGCGTCCTGGAGCTTCTTGCGCTTGCTCAGGAGCCCGGGCTTCGCCACGTACACGAGCTCGCCCGTGTGCGCGTGCTTGAACTCGAGTACGTTCGGCGTGAGACCGGTCCGGTTCATGTCCACAACGAGCGCGAGCGCATGTGGCGCGCAGAACGCGACGTCGAGCGCCGTCACGGGCGTGGCTTGCGCGACGACTGTCACGAGCGGCCGCACGACAGTGAGTCCCGCGCCGTCCATCGTCTTGTGTTGAGCGTGTCTAGTGTGTCTTGTGTGCCTTGTGCGCTGGAGAGAGCAGATTGACGAGTGTCGAGGGAGAGCTGCTGCTGTTGTCTGCGTGCTGATCTGCTGATGCGGGACACACGCACAACACATCTGCTCGCACCCAGATCCACCACCCACCAGCACATAGCTCTACTCTGTAGCACGCGTCGCCAATAACAAACAACCAGCGAGCCGATCAATCAGGAGTCAATCGATGCCAGCGCTGCAAAGAGGTACGAGTGCGTCTCGCCTCGGTGGATGTTGTCGATGTTGCTGGTGGTAGCAAATCGTCAACACCGCAAACATCGGACTCGTCTTTGAGCGTGTGACTCTGCGTGAGCGTGAGTCTGTGAGAGCTCCTGCTCAGCAGTGGCGCTCTCTCACACACACACGATGTCTGCTCAGCAGTGGCGCTCTCTCTCACACACACACGATGTCTGCTCAGCAATGGCGACTCGGGAACTAAAGACAGCAGCGAGTAGCGACAGTCAACCGAGTCGCTACTGCAGCATCAAACTCAGACTCGAGCACAGCTCAATCGCTTGGACGGTGAGCTGGGTGCGATGACCGAGAACGAAAGAAGGACACACGTAGCCTCATACACACGCACACAAAGTCGCATTCACGGATCTGCGCACACTCCTGGAGTCTGTTGGCAGTTCACACTTGTGTCGTACGATCCTCGTCATCTCCGTAGAGTGAGGTGCTTGAAGAGAGTCCTGGGAAGGTGGAGAGTTGACGAGTGGCGTGATGCAAGATCCACGTTGCCTGAAGCGATCGCAATGGCAATGGCAAGGACAGGAATGAGGATGACGGCGATAGAGGACGAACACATTGCCAGTCATGAGAACGACATTCGCAGTCGCAGCTGGACGTCGACAGCTCGGTCGTGGTGAAGCGAAGCGAATCGAGCGTGCACAGTCAAGTGCGTCATCCTCCTGTCTCTTATGGACGTTGTGTCCTTGGTCACATCACGATGTACGTGCAGCCACCGATCAAGGTCAAGATCAAGCGCGAGGACAGGAGAGACAAGCGAGCGACAGGAGACGAGCGACTCGATTGAGGATCAGCTCAGCTGATTGATTGACTGGTGCTGTTGTCGTGATTCTCTCTCATTTCTCCTGTATTTTTTCGTGCCACACCACGCCACACCACCACGCCAATCACGACTGACTGATGCTAATCACACATGCGCACACTTTAGAGCAAACAGACGCGCGCCACTTGGCGACGAGCAGCTCCTTCACTCAAGCAGCAACGCAACGCGTGGAGCGCAACGCACAGTGCGATGCAGGACGAGCGTGTGGACGAGTCGTGGCAGTGGGTGCGCTCGCTCTCGCACACGGTGTGCTGTGGCTCTGAAGCGCTGATGATGATGCAGACGATGGCCGTTCGCACCACCTGAGCGAGCGAGTGAGTGCACCTCCAACGCACGACGCAGTGCTCGCTCACAAGCACACTCTCGCATTCGCGCGCTCCAGCACACACATCCACACACACGCACTCACACTCACACTAGCCAAGCTCCAAAGTCACAAGCACCAATCGTCAAGTGTCAAGTGTCAAGTGTCAAGTGTCAAACACGAAGAGCCACGTGTCTAGTACCAAGCTCCAAGAGTCAAGCACGGAGAGCCACGTGTCTAGTACCAAGCACCAAGCGCCAGCACCACCATCGCGTCTCGCTCTAGACTTGCTCTCGCGTCTCTCGTTTACGCCACACAGCTCAGCAGCGAAGCTCTCACTCGCTCCTGTCCACGCCAGTCGTCTCGCAAGAGCCACACAGCACACAACACACCAACACTCAACAACAGAACATCAACATCAACAGACACAGACACACATAAGACCGCCATGGGTGCTGAAGTCTCTCGTGAAGTCCTCGACCTGGAGCTCGTGCCGCAGCTGACGCCCGTCGCAGGCATCCACGCGATGCTCTGCAGCCCAACAGGCGCGACGCTGCACCTGCGCGAGCAGTTCTGGTCGGTCTGGGCCGACGACTTTACGATCCAGGACGCGCACACCCGCGCGGTGTGGTTCCGTGTGCGCGCCGCGACACTGACGCTGCGCGAGACGAAGACGCTGCTGGACGTGAACGACGCGCCGGTCGCGACGATCCAGGAAGAGCTCGTGTCGCTGCGGCCGCGCTTCCGCGTGTTCGCCGGCAACAACACACGCGCACCGCCGCTCTTTGCGATCGCAACCAAATCGTCGGTGCTCGAGACGTTCCTGCGCGTCGAGTTCACAGACGTCGTGACGGGCGAGCGCTGCCGCATGGGTCTCGAGGGCGACTGGCGCAACCACCGCGCGCTCATCTGGCTCGACCGCGGACTCACAGGTGCGCGCGTGCCGGTCGCGCGGATCTACCGACCGCTCTCGCAGGGCGGCGACCTGCTCTTTGGCGCGCGCGACTACTACCTCGAGGTCGCGCCGAACGTCGACGTCGCGCTCGTCACGCTGCTCTGCGTCGTCTTGGACGAGAAGGCGAACGACTAGGTCCTTCTGTGTGAGAAGGCAACGCTCGGTACGAAGTACATACAAGAGTACATATCACAAGCGCAGGACACTCGCCACTGCTAGACGTACGAGTCGCAGCGCAGCACTGCAGTGTAGCAGCCCAGCACTACAGTGTAGAGTGTGGTACGAGAAAAGCAGAACGCATTTGATACCAGAAACACAACGTGGTACCAAACAATACACCTTTTGTAGTACCAACTCGTGCTGCTGGTGGCATTCGTCGATTCGCACGCAGCACTAGCGCTTGCGTCGACCAATCGACTGATGCTGCTACTGCTGCTGCTGCTGATGTTGTTGTTGTATCTGCTGCTGGTGTCGCCCACTGAGACTCTGTCAGTCACTGCGCCTTCGCTGCTCGGCTGCTGCGAGCGTCAAGCACACGAGTGCCACGAGTGCCGCGTCCATGTTTGGTGCCTGACACTATATTATATTGTGTATCAATCAATCAAAATGAGTTTGTTGTACCCAGAAACAGCCGATCAACTCAGTCTATCATTCGTGAACCGACCTCGTCAAGCGCACTTCAGGACGAGTGCCTCCTCTCAGTCGATCGAGCCTCAACAAGACCAGAACGATCGACCATGGGCTGCGGACCGTCGTATGAACTCCCAGACTTTGTCCTCGCGCCACTCGCCAAGCCTGTTGCGGCGATCAACGTGCGCTTTTGCAGTGAAGAGCGTCTCACGCTCCAGCAGAAAGCGCGTTCGTTCAGCGGCACGGTCCAGTTCCACAACATTGGCACAGACGCCGTGCGCTTCGCTGCAAGACGAGGCGGGTTCTCGAGTCGCGTGACGCTCAGGGACGGTAGCGACACTGCGATCGTCAATGCCAAGCGCAAGTCGTTCTCGTTCAAGCCGATCTACTGCGTCCACCTAGGCAGCGAGTGCAATGTGGACGCGATGTTCGAGATCTACGCACGATACGACAGCGGACTTGAGACCGAAGTACGCATGACGTTCAAAGACCTCGTGACGAACGAGCCGTGCGAGCTCGGCTTTGAAGGGGACTGGCGCCGACGCACGGCGTACTTCTGGCTCGACCGTGGCTGTCGCGGCGAGCGCGAGCCAGTGGCGAAGGTCTTTTGTCCTGAAGGCGTCTCGCGGTCCAAGTATCACGTCGAGATCGCGCCACACATGGACACGGCGCTGATCGCGATGGTGTGTGCAATCCTCACATTCCAGCAGCAGCAGGACGAGGATTCGGACTAGAGCAAGAGGGTGAAGGAGGAGCAGTCGTGTGACGACAGGTTTGTACTACAACATGGATACGCGTCTGCAAGGCTCGATCGAGTGTACACGCACTCTTCCGCTTCTGGTGCTCGTTCGGCGCCGGGCGTCACCAGTACCCGCCCATCTCATCTTCGTATGCGTCCTGTGCGTCTGCGAGGAGACTCACGGCGATCGCAATGAGCGCCGTGTCCATGTTTGGCGCGATCTCGACCACGTAGTCGTCGATTGTCTTGCCCTCGGGACAGTAGACCTTCGCGACTGCTTCGAGGCGCTCGCTGCGGCCTTTGCGGAGCCAGAAGAGCGCCTCGCGATCGCCCCAGTTGCCTTGGAAGCTCAGCTTGCACTTCTCGCCCGATGTCACGTCCTTGAACTCGACCTCGACACCCGAGCGGTTGTCAGAACCGTACGCTGATGCGATATCAAACAGTTTGTTGCGGTCCTTGCTCTTCTTGCCGGCGTACACGTGGTGAACCGGTGCAGCCGAGAACGCCTTGACCTTAAAGTTGCACACGACGGACTTCGTTGGGTCGAGCAAGACGATGGTGCCAAAGAGCTTCGACTTGACGTTGAACCGCAGTGCGTCCGAGCTCGCGTTCAGGAACGACCGAGTGCGCGAAAAGAACCCGCTAGCGGGCTTCTCCTTGAGCGTGAGTCCGTTGCGCTCACAGAAGCGCGGTGCGATCGCAGCGACGGGTGAGCTCTGTGGGATCAGGGTGACCTTCGACACGTTCTCGAGGAGGTTGGCGCCCATCGTGTGCGCTCGTGGTGTGGCTGTTGGATGCTGATAAAGTGTGCTCGACAGAGTAGGTTTGAGAATGAGAGGTCGCAAAGTGCAGCACCGCAGCACTGGAGCACGCACGTCGGCCTGCTCACGTACATGACCTGCGTGAGACACAAGAGGCAACGTGTGTGTTCCTGGAGTCGCGCGCAACCTGTCGACGAGAGCTTGCATTGATTCCAGGTACACTTTCGGACTGACGAGCGACTTGGTCCTGATTTCTGTCTGGTGATGACCGCTATCCGCCACTGACGCGTGCAGGTGAATCGCTTCGTCGCCGTCCTGTAATGCGTACTGTCAGCTCAAAGGCATCTGACACATCAACGTTAGTGCTGAGGCGTCTTCCACGCCACGCTACGAAGCGTGTGACTCAAGAGCTGATTGTTGTACTGCAAGACGGCAACTTTAGTACCATCATTCTCGCATGGAGAGATACCACGAGTACATCCCTTGTTGCCAACACGTCAACTCCTGCTGCGTTCTCCATCAAGGCCCGACAGTATCTGTCCGATCATCAGTTCATACACGCAAGAGCGCCGCTGCTCTAGCTCCTATGTAACGTGTTGCACGACGTTCCCATAAGCAGCCAGAAGGCGCTGCTACATTGTCGGCGAGCACCTCAACAGCACATTCCCGCGAGCAACAAACAACAGCGAGTAACAAACAACAGGCAGCACAAGCAGCGTACTCGTGACACTCACATTCATGTCCGCACCGCACCAAGCACAGACACTCACAAGCGACAGCAGCAGCACGGGATCTTTCTCAAGACCATTATTGCTCCTATCGTCGGCATGGGCTGTACCTACTCGGGGTTGATGCTCGACATCGCACTCGCGCCGTTCGAGCAGCCGGTTATGCTGCAATCGCTGCAAAAAGCGTGTCAAGCACTGGCAGACGCCGGACTCCAGGACGCCCGCGAGTGCTGTTGTGCGGAACGATGTTCTTCTAGCGCGCGTCAGTGGCGGATAGCGGTCATCACCAGACAGAAATCAGGACCAAGTCGCTCGTCAGTCCGAAAGTGTACCTGGAATCAATGCAAGCTCTCGTCGACAGGTTGCGCGCGACTCCAGGAACACACACGTTGCCTCTTGTGTCTCACGCAGGTCATGTACGTGAGCAGGCCGACGTGCGTGCTCCAGTGCTGCGGTGCTGCACTTTGCGACCTCTCATTCTCAAACCTACTCTGTCGAGCACACTTTATCAGCATCCAACAGCCACACCACGAGCGCACACGATGGGCGCCAACCTCCTCGAGAACGTGTCGAAGGTCACCCTGATCCCACAGAGCTCACCCGTCGCTGCGATCGCACCGCGCTTCTGTGAGCGCAACGGACTCACGCTCAAGGAGAAGCCCGCTAGCGGGTTCTTTTCGCGCACTCGGTCGTTCCTGAACGCGAGCTCGGACGCACTGCGGTTCAACGTCAAGTCGAAGCTCTTTGGCACCATCGTCTTGCTCGACCCAACGAAGTCCGTCGTGTGCAACTTTAAGGTCAAGGCGTTCTCGGCTGCACCGGTTCACCACGTGTACGCCGGCAAGAAGAGCAAGGACCGCAACAAACTGTTTGATATCGCATCAGCGTACGGTTCTGACAACCGCTCGGGTGTCGAGGTCGAGTTCAAGGACGTGACATCGGGCGAGAAGTGCAAGCTGAGCTTCCAAGGCAACTGGGGCGATCGCGAGGCGCTCTTCTGGCTCCGCAAAGGCCGCAGCGAGCGCCTCGAAGCAGTCGCGAAGGTCTACTGTCCCGAGGGCAAGACAATCGACGACTACGTGGTCGAGATCGCGCCAAACATGGACACGGCGCTCATTGCGATCGCCGTGAGTCTCCTCGCAGACGCACAGGACGCATACGAAGATGAGATGGGCGGGTACTGGTGACGCCCGGCGCCGAACGAGCACCAGAAGCGGAAGAGTGCGTGTACACTCGATCGAGCCTTGCAGACGCGTATCCATGTTGTAGTACAAACCTGTCGTCACACGACTGCTCCTCCTTCACCCTCTTGCTCTAGTCCGAATCCTCGTCCTGCTGCTGCTGGAATGTGAGGATTGCACACACCATCGCGATCAGCGCCGTGTCCATGTGTGGCGCGATCTCGACGTGATACTTGGACCGCGAGACGCCTTCAGGACAAAAGACCTTCGCCACTGGCTCGCGCTCGCCGCGACAGCCACGGTCGAGCCAGAAGTACGCCGTGCGTCGGCGCCAGTCCCCTTCAAAGCCGAGCTCGCACGGCTCGTTCGTCACGAGGTCTTTGAACGTCATGCGTACTTCGGTCTCAAGTCCGCTGTCGTATCGTGCGTAGATCTCGAACATCGCGTCCACATTGCACTCGCTGCCTAGGTGGACGCAGTAGATCGGCTTGAACGAGAACGACTTGCGCTTGGCATTGACGATCGCAGTGTCGCTACCGTCCCTGAGCGTCACGCGACTCGAGAACCCGCCTCGTCTTGCAGCGAAGCGCACGGCGTCTGTGCCAATGTTGTGGAACTGGACCGTGCCGCTGAACGAACGCGCTTTCTGCTGGAGCGTGAGACGCTCTTCACTGCAAAAGCGCACGTTGATCGCCGCAACAGGCTTGGCGAGTGGCGCGAGGACAAAGTCTGGGAGTTCATACGACGGTCCGCAGCCCATGGTCGATCGTTCTGGTCTTGTTGAGGCTCGATCGACTGAGAGGAGGCACTCGTCCTGAAGTGCGCTTGACGAGGTCGGTTCACGAATGATAGACTGAGTTGATCGGCTGTTTCTGGGTACAACAAACTCATTTTGATTGATTGATACACAATATAATATAGTGTCAGGCACCAAACATGGACGCGGCACTCGTGGCACTCGTGTGCTTGACGCTCGCAGCAGCCGAGCAGCGAAGGCGCAGTGACTGACAGAGTCTCAGTGGGCGACACCAGCAGCAGATACAACAACAACATCAGCAGCAGCAGCAGTAGCAGCATCAGTCGATTGGTCGACGCAAGCGCTAGTGCTGCGTGCGAATCGACGAATGCCACCAGCAGCACGAGTTGGTACTACAAAAGGTGTATTGTTTGGTACCACGTTGTGTTTCTGGTATCAAATGCGTTCTGCTTTTCTCGTACCACACTCTACACTGTAGTGCTGGGCTGCTACACTGCAGTGCTGCGCTGCGACTCGTACGTCTAGCAGTGGCGAGTGTCCTGCGCTTGTGATATGTACTCTTGTATGTACTTCGTACCGAGCGTTGCCTTCTCACACAGAAGGACCTAGTCGTTCGCCTTCTCGTCCAAGACGACGCAGAGCAGCGTGACGAGCGCGACGTCGACGTTCGGCGCGACCTCGAGGTAGTAGTCGCGCGCGCCAAAGAGCAGGTCGCCGCCCTGCGAGAGCGGTCGGTAGATCCGCGCGACCGGCACGCGCGCACCTGTGAGTCCGCGGTCGAGCCAGATGAGCGCGCGGTGGTTGCGCCAGTCGCCCTCGAGACCCATGCGGCAGCGCTCGCCCGTCACGACGTCTGTGAACTCGACGCGCAGGAACGTCTCGAGCACCGACGATTTGGTTGCGATCGCAAAGAGCGGCGGTGCGCGTGTGTTGTTGCCGGCGAACACGCGGAAGCGCGGCCGCAGCGACACGAGCTCTTCCTGGATCGTCGCGACCGGCGCGTCGTTCACGTCCAGCAGCGTCTTCGTCTCGCGCAGCGTCAGTGTCGCGGCGCGCACACGGAACCACACCGCGCGGGTGTGCGCGTCCTGGATCGTAAAGTCGTCGGCCCAGACCGACCAGAACTGCTCGCGCAGGTGCAGCGTCGCGCCTGTTGGGCTGCAGAGCATCGCGTGGATGCCTGCGACGGGCGTCAGCTGCGGCACGAGCTCCAGGTCGAGGACTTCACGAGAGACTTCAGCACCCATGGCGGTCTTATGTGTGTCTGTGTCTGTTGATGTTGATGTTCTGTTGTTGAGTGTTGGTGTGTTGTGTGCTGTGTGGCTCTTGCGAGACGACTGGCGTGGACAGGAGCGAGTGAGAGCTTCGCTGCTGAGCTGTGTGGCGTAAACGAGAGACGCGAGAGCAAGTCTAGAGCGAGACGCGATGGTGGTGCTGGCGCTTGGTGCTTGGTACTAGACACGTGGCTCTCCGTGCTTGACTCTTGGAGCTTGGTACTAGACACGTGGCTCTTCGTGTTTGACACTTGACACTTGACACTTGACACTTGACGATTGGTGCTTGTGACTTTGGAGCTTGGCTAGTGTGAGTGTGAGTGCGTGTGTGTGGATGTGTGTGCTGGAGCGCGCGAATGCGAGAGTGTGCTTGTGAGCGAGCACTGCGTCGTGCGTTGGAGGTGCACTCACTCGCTCGCTCAGGTGGTGCGAACGGCCATCGTCTGCATCATCATCAGCGCTTCAGAGCCACAGCACACCGTGTGCGAGAGCGAGCGCACCCACTGCCACGACTCGTCCACACGCTCGTCCTGCATCGCACTGTGCGTTGCGCTCCACGCGTTGCGTTGCTGCTTGAGTGAAGGAGCTGCTCGTCGCCAAGTGGCGCGCGTCTGTTTGCTCTAAAGTGTGCGCATGTGTGATTAGCATCAGTCAGTCGTGATTGGCGTGGTGGTGTGGCGTGGTGTGGCACGAAAAAATACAGGAGAAATGAGAGAGAATCACGACAACAGCACCAGTCAATCAATCAGCTGAGCTGATCCTCAATCGAGTCGCTCGTCTCCTGTCGCTCGCTTGTCTCTCCTGTCCTCGCGCTTGATCTTGACCTTGATCGGTGGCTGCACGTACATCGTGATGTGACCAAGGACACAACGTCCATAAGAGACAGGAGGATGACGCACTTGACTGTGCACGCTCGATTCGCTTCGCTTCACCACGACCGAGCTGTCGACGTCCAGCTGCGACTGCGAATGTCGTTCTCATGACTGGCAATGTGTTCGTCCTCTATCGCCGTCATCCTCATTCCTGTCCTTGCCATTGCCATTGCGATCGCTTCAGGCAACGTGGATCTTGCATCACGCCACTCGTCAACTCTCCACCTTCCCAGGACTCTCTTCAAGCACCTCACTCTACGGAGATGACGAGGATCGTACGACACAAGTGTGAACTGCCAACAGACTCCAGGAGTGTGCGCAGATCCGTGAATGCGACTTTGTGTGCGTGTGTATGAGGCTACGTGTGTCCTTCTTTCGTTCTCGGTCATCGCACCCAGCTCACCGTCCAAGCGATTGAGCTGTGCTCGAGTCTGAGTTTGATGCTGCAGTAGCGACTCGGTTGACTGTCGCTACTCGCTGCTGTCTTTAGTTCCCGAGTCGCCATTGCTGAGCAGACATCGTGTGTGTGTGTGAGAGAGCGCCACTGCTGAGCAGACATCGTGTGTGTGTGAGAGAGCGCCACTGCTGAGCAGGAGCTCTCACAGACTCACGCTCACGCAGAGTCACACGCTCAAAGACGAGTCCGATGTTTGCGGTGTTGACGATTTGCTACCACCAGCAACATCGACAACATCCACCGAGGCGAGACGCACTCGTACCTCTTTGCAGCGCTGGCATCGATTGACTCCTGATTGATCGGCTCGCTGGTTGTTTGTTATTGGCGACGCGTGCTACAGAGTAGAGCTATGTGCTGGTGGGTGGTGGATCTGGGTGCGAGCAGATGTGTTGTGCGTGTGTCCCGCATCAGCAGATCAGCACGCAGACAACAGCAGCAGCTCTCCCTCGACACTCGTCAATCTGCTCTCTCCAGCGCACAAGGCACACAAGACACACTAGACACGCTCAACACAAGACGATGGACGGCGCGGGACTCACTGTCGTGCGGCCGCTCGTGACAGTCGTCGCGCAAGCCACGCCCGTGACGGCGCTCGACGTCGCGTTCTGCGCGCCACATGCGCTCGCGCTCGTTGTGGACATGAACCGGACCGGTCTCACGCCGAACGTACTCGAGTTCAAGCACGCGCACACGGGCGAGCTCGTGTACGTGGCGAAGCCCGGGCTCCTGAGCAAGCGCAAGAAGCTCCAGGACGCCCGCGGCGCATGCGTCGTGACGTTTAGAGAAGACGTGCTCCCTGGCAAGCGCCTCACACACGTGTTTGCCGCCAACAACAACAGCGCGTCGCTGCTCGAGATCGCCGCGGACTACTACAACGGCAGGTCCACAGCAGTCGCGATCGAGTTCGCGAACAAAGCGACCGGTGAGCACTGTGAGATCGGCTTCGAGGGCGACTGGCAGCGCCGCGACGCGCACCTGTGGCTCGACCGCGGCCGCAGCGGCGTGCGCGAGCCAGTGGCCAAGATCTATGGCCATCGCGGCGCATCGTTTCGCCTCGACGTGGCCGCGAACATGGACGCTGTGCTCGTCGCAGTCGTCTGCGCGGTTCTCGAGCGTCTGCAGCGCAAGTACAGCTACGTCGAGCACACGAACGCGATGGCGTGGTGAGCTTGGAACACAGGAGGCAAGGTAGCGCAAGGCATGGCAAAGCGTGTGTGTGTGTCATTGCTACTCATGTGCTTGTTTGTTAGTATCAATAGCATTTTAGTATCAAATCGCCACTCACTCGAACACACACAGCTCGAACTCAACGCGATGGTCTGGCATGCCGGACACGTCCATGCGCTTGTGCGCGTGTGTGAATGCATCAGAGGACGCGATGGCAAGAGCCGACAGCGACAGCAGCAGCAGCGACAAAGAGCTGACCAAGGCGATGGATGTTCGTGAGGCGAGGTCGATTGTGGATGCAAGCGATGAAGATCCATGAGGTCCATGAGCGCTCCTAGTCTGAGAGACGTCCAAGACATGGCACACGCGCAGCAAGAGCAGGAGCAGCAGTAGCTCGCGCAGTGTCTGTGATCACATTGGAAGAAGCGCTGCGAGCACTCGACAGCGCCTAGAGCTCGTCGTCCGAAAGCGCTCGATGTGCTCTCGTGGCTGAGTGCGTCGCTCTCGACTGATTGGCGACTGCCATGATCCACCAGCGAGCGCTCTCTCGACGTCCTTCAAGCGCTGGCGTCGACGCTCGCTGCGCCATTTGAGCGCATCCTCTGCTGCTCGTGTCGCGATCCATGAACGTTCGTTCGCATCCGAGAGCTCGCTCGCAAAGGCGCGAGCGCTTGACGACGACGCGACGACCGTCAAAAAAGCTCTTGAAGATCCAGATCCGACGGAGCTACGCACCGCAAGATGGTGGCGACGTCTGGTGGGGATCGAGTGTACGCGCATGACTACGACGACGCTCTTGCTGCTCGTAGTAGTGCTCTTCGGTCGCTATATACCGAGTGGCGCGCATGCTTTCGACGCATCCGAGCACACGCAATGGCGACGTGTCTATCAAACACTACGCTCTGGTCGTGAGAGTCGGACGGACGTTGCCCGCGTACGTCGCCGCTCGTCTCTCCATCCACCCGTTCATGCATCTTTCCACCACACGCACACTCACTCGAGACGCGCAAGACACTCGGTTGTCGTCCTCCAGTGCGCCGCGTCAATGGCGCCGCGGAAGATCCGTACGACGACGACGACCGCCACGTCGTCAGTCGCACACACGCACGCACGATCACCATTGCATCTGCAGCAGCAACGCTAGCGACCTCCTCACTCGCCAACTACCCACGTCGTACACACGACTGCTCTACCAACACATACACACACTGCCATGGGCACGACGCCGTCGAGTCTCGCGCTCGTGCGCGTGCTCGAGACAGAGCTCGTACGACCACCGCAACCTGTCGTGGCGATCGACGTGCGCTACTGCAGCGCTCGACCCACAACACTCTGCTTCAAGCGCTCGGCGTGCTCGCGTCGCGTGCGCGTGCGCGACATCACGGACAACTACGCGCTGCGGTTCGTCACTGCGCGCGCGTCGTGGCGGCCGCAGCGCCACGTCGAGCTGCTCGATGCGACCAAGACGCGCATTGCGAGCGTGAGTGCGAGTGCGAGCGCCGAGCTCAAAGCCGTCTACACTCTCCGCCGGTGCGATGCGACTCGAACACGCCGGCGCGACGCACTGCCGCTGCCCCATCGCCGCCGTCGCCGGCGACAGCAGCAACAACGGCATCAGCAGCCAGCACTGCCGCTCGGACAGCTCTACGTCCGCTCAAAGCACGCGACGACCGACGTGCGCGTGGACTTTACAGACGTCACGACCGGCGAGCTCTGCAGTCTCGGGCTCGCGGGCTCATGGGTCCATCGCACGGCCGTGCTGTGGCTCCGGTCCGGTCCAAAGCGCGAGTGCGTCCCGGTCGCAAAGCTCTACACACCGCCGCCACTGCCACACGCTCACCACACGCACCATCGCGACGAGTTCTGCTTGAGCGTGAGTGCAAACGTCGACACTGCGCTCCTCGTGCTTGTGTGTCTCGCGCTCATCGACTGCGAGCAGTAGCATCTAGCGCTTTCGTCGGCGCCGTCAGTCAGTCAGCCAGCCAGCCAGCCAGTCAGTCGTAGCTCTTTAGTATGGCGGACCAACAACACACTTTGGTGTCAAACAGAGACGAAAGCGTAAGCGACACGCCGCGTTTGGATTCATGACGCGCATATGGGCTTCAACATTCGAATGCGACAATGAACTATACTATAATCAAGTATACAATCGCACCCATCGCGCCTTTCTCGATCCCCATTGCGGCAGCACGCACATGCGGCGACTTGCGCACGACGACCTACGACCTACGACCTACGACCTGAAGAGCCATTCGCGGATTCCCGACGTCGTCGCGCTCGCTCGCTCGTGCGCGCCGTCATGGGCAACTTGAGCAGCTACGCCACGTGGTCGCGCGCGCCGCTCGCGCCGCAGCGCCGGCCGGTCGTCGCGGTCCACGCCTCCGGCTGCTGCGTCGAGCCGATGGCGTTCGAGATCACGCACCAGATCTTTCCATCGCGCTTCGTCGTGCGCGACGCCGCGACCGGCGCCGTGTGCTACCGCAAAGAGCGCAAGCTCCTCTCGACGCGGCAGCTCCTCGTCGACGTCACAAAGAGCAGCAAGCTCCCAGTCGTGAACGCCAAGCGCTCGGCGCTCTCGACGACGTTCAGCGTCCGACCCGGTGCGTTGGACGCCGGCGTCGAGCTCTTTCAGATCTACGCAAAGGTCAGCGACGACCGCGCAGACTTGCGCGTCGACTTTGCGGACCTCACGACCGGCGAGCCGTGCCGCGTGACGCTCGAAGGGAACTGGCGCAAGCACGAGGCCGTGCTCTGGCTCGAGCGCGGTGGCACGGGCGGCGGGAGCACCTACGGCTCGGAAAACGGCGACGAGCTCGAGCGCGAGCCCGTGGCCAAGGTCTGGCCGCGCACTGACGAAGAGGACGTGGCAGGGCGCGAGGAGTACACGCTCGAAGTTGCGTCGAACGTCGACGTCGTGCTCATGCTCGTGGTCTGCATGGTCCTCGACGAGCGCTGGCGGCGGTACAAGAGCCACAACGACCTGTAGCGCACATGGGGATCTGCAGCAAGAGACGCCGTGCGAGCGACACGACAGAGCGCGCGCGTGATACTAAAGTGGCAGCGCTGGTACCAAGAGTGAGATCGATGGATTGAATAAGTTATTTGCCTTTGTTGTGTACGAGAGCGATAGACCTCGTCGTCCTTGCTCGCTTGCTCGTCTTGATGCGATCGACTGGACGCGCTCGAAGCGCTTGGGCAATGCGGAGGATGCTCTTAAGGACGTTCGTCATCAGTCTGAGGTCCACGACCGAGTGAGTCTCAAGACATCGGAGGTCGTGATCTTCTTGACGCCTTTGTCGTCAGTGTCACGATGTCGGAACTCGAGGCAACGCAAGTAGTTCCAAGTGGCAGCGCACGAGCAACACACAGCGACGATAGTATCAAGAGATCCCGTTCAAACAGGCACGTGATCTCTACGAGCGTCTCTCCTTTCAAGTGAACGGTCACGATGCGAAAGCTTCAACAGCGTCTGCGATCGTCTCCATGTCCTCGTGGTCTTGCTTGATCGAGAGGATCGCACACACCATCGCGATCAGCGCCGTGTCCATCTGCGGCGCGATCTCGACGTGGTACTTGGATTGCGAGACGCCTTCAGGACAAAAGACCTTGGCCGCTGGCTTGCGCTCGCCACTGTTGCCACGGTCAAGCCAGAAGTACGCCAGGCGCTTGCGCCAGTGGCCTTCAAAGCCGAGCTCGCACGACTCGCCGGTCACGAGGTCTTTGAACGCCACGTGCACTTCGGTCTTGAGATTGCTGTCGTACTCGACGTGCATCTCGAACGCTGCGTCGCCCTTGTGCTCGCTGCCGATGTGGACGTACCACAAGGGCTTGAACGAGAACGTCTTGGTCGCGTAGTTTGCGATCGCCTCGTCGCCGCCGTTGTAGATCGTCTGGCGGTCCGAGAGCGATGCTTGTTTGATCGTGTAGCGCACTGCGTCCGTGTGTGAGTTGCGGAACCGGACCGTGCCCGTGAATGAGTTGATGTCGTGCTGGAGTGTGAGGATCTCGTCGTGGCAGTAGCGCGTGTTCGTCGCTGCGACGGGCTTACCGAGCGATGCGAGCGCGATCACTGGGAGCTCGTAGGACGGCTCGTTGCCCATGGTGTCTATGTGTCTGTGAGGTGGAGGTCGCTCTCGTGTGTGCTCAATGGCGCGGAATCACGAATGAGCTCTTCGCATGGAGTCTCGACTCGCTCGAGCGCACCCAATCGAGTGTCAAACGTCTGGGAAGTGTCGAGTGTTCAAGCACATGGCCAGCAGCGTCGCCGCCACTCACACCGCACCCTGTCAATGGCTACAATCAGTGTTCGGATTGACAGCCGGCGTGTTATGGACGGCCACGTGTGTGCACATGGCGTCTCGGACAAGCCTGGATCTCCTCCGCACTCCTCGGATCGAGAGGCGATGGTGTGTGCGCGAGAAGATGAAAGCGTTGACACTCGAGTCGAGTTGGTACTCAAGATCGGTCGTGACACGCTTTTTAGCCTCATTATTTCTATTATTTACATATATAGTCTAATAGTTGGGCATGATGAGAAAATATAGCGATATATATGTTGAAAACTTGGTCCAATTATTTTGGTCCATGGACCAAAATGGACCAAAAAGGCACTATGTGCATGAACACGAAAGCTTGGACGCTTTTGAGCACTATCGGTCTGTAGCAGCACAACTACTGAACGAGCTCTTCTTGAGCTCGTTCTTCATCTTCTTGACGTCTTCTTCCGTGATTGGGTGGATGACGAGGTCTTCGAGCCATTGGTCAAGGTGCTTTACGAACTTGAGCACGCTGACATATCGCTTGTCTTCAATCATGACCTCGACGTCGCTCTCACGACCTTGTACTGTGAAGTTCAATCTCCCGTTGTAGACGACGCGCTTGTCGACGACACAGAACTTTGCGTGTATGAGCAACCCGCCTATGCGTCCTTCAGTCAAGCACACTTCAGCGCCGGCCTTGGACATCGAGAAGACCGCTACTATCAAGGTGTGGTCTGTCACGTTGAACAGGATGCTAGCACGGATCTTCGGCTTCTTTGTAGTTGGTGGTGGTGCTCGGCCGGCTCTTAACACTTCTTTGGTCGCTTATTCAGTGGCTGCCGCTGCGGCTTTCGCCTTGTTACACGAGTTGACAACCGCGTTCATAGCGAGTGGATCGCTCCACGCAAACATGACGATGTCAAGTGAGCGCGTCGCAGATTCCATATCGTCGTAGATGTACATTGTCTCTGCAGCGGCAGCCTTGTTGTCGATCCAGAGGTATCTGGTCGAGAAACAGACCATGTTGTGAACGCTGTTGAGCGCCTTACGCTCTCTCGAATCGCTCTTGCTGTCGTCTTGCGCGAGGTGCGCCTTCTTGCGCTTGATGCGCTTGGTCAAGGCGTTGACGCCGAGTTCAAAGACGAACGCAACCTTGCTCACTGAGCATCCGCATACAATTACAAGGTGCCCGGCAAGCTGAAAGAGCGCTTCGAGCGGTGGAAGAGCTTTACGTGCAGTCTGCTGCTGCTGCTATCGCGGTGCGTTGTATTTGGGTTGTTTTCTGCAGCTCTGCATCTCTTGTTGTTTCCCTTGCTTGCCTTGCCAAACTTTTCGTTCAAGCACGAGCGTGAAACTCCGCGCGCGTCTGCGCTCACGCGTCTGCGAGCGCTTTGCTCGCCTCCGTCGGCGAGAATCCGAGCACGCAGATCAAGTATTCGGTGGCGAGCGTCGCGGCGTGCAGCCTCTCTTTGCTGTTCAGCAAATGTCCTCATTGTCCTTGTCGTGCGCTGTGTTGTGTTTCTCCTCTTTCACGACGGTTTGTGTGTGCGACGATCTGGTCGCGATCTGCATAGTGTATACCGATTGCTGTTGAACGTCCGTGTTGTAGTCATGCGCCGTCAAGGTGCCCTCATACTCGCCGACGACACTTGGCGCAGGAATGAAAGCCAACCCAAACACGGTTAAGCCGAGTGGTCCCATCTTCAGCTGGAGTCCTCCGATGTCTTTGAGGCTGATGCCGCAGTCGCGGCCGACTCTGCAGTTGTTCTTTGCCCAAATGGTACAGACCCGCGAGTTGGCGCAGTAGTCGTTAGTCGCACCAGCACCAATCCACCGATTTGTGTTCGTGTGTGGAATCAATTGCGATGTGGAAATGTGCGGTTTTTGTGTAAAACTCGAATACTACTCCGTCTCAAAAATATAGTGTGATTTTATGTGCGCTTCAATCTATTCTTGTGATTTAGCTATCGAAAAGATCATTTTTGGTGTGCGAGCGACGTCAAGAGCTATCGTAGAGCCCGTGAATGAGCAAGATGAGGGAAGACTGCTGCTCATTTCCAAGCACGTTGCCAAGTGCAGGCAAGTCCACAAGATGACACACAAGCGACGAGACCTGACGGAAACAGAGCGAAAAGCTGTCGTCTAATCGCTCCTGCAGCAATAATCCGACGGAATACTGCGGCGAGGCGCTATCGCTGAAGTTGCAGCGCGCAACAGACACTGCTGGCGCACTGTGTCGCGCGTGTGGAAGCGCGCGAAGAAGAACGCCGCGCGCTATGGTGTGTTCGCCTCGCCGTACAACAAGCATCGAAGCGGCCGCAAGAAGCGCGATCTCACACGGCAGCTCAAGAGACTCCGTGGCGCCGACCCCGAAGCACGATCAACTGTCCGCAGCGCCGCTGCTGTGTGCGGCGTAGCACCAGCCACGCTCCACCGTCGCGTTGCAGACGGCTCGATTGCCGCCGTCCTCACTGTGGCGAAGCCGCTCTTGAGTGCGGAGCACATGGCGCAGCGTCTCCAGTCCTTCCTCTCGCATGCGGATCCCGTCACGCTGCTCTACGATGACATGCATGACGCCATCCACGAAAAGCTCTTCTACGCCATGGCGATCCGCAAGACGTGCTACATGTTTCAGGACGAAGAACGCCCGGCGCCAGCGGTCCGAAACAAATAGGCAGTCCCGAAGTCATGTTCTTTGCTGCGGTCGCTCATCCGCGCTGGTGTGCAAACGGCGAGTTTTCGTTGGCAAGCTGGGTGTGTGGGTTTTGCCGCAGAGACTCCAGCCACTCGCAGCAGCAAGAACAGACCAACAGGCGCGCCGGTTCTGCGTGATGAGTCAGTGACGAAAGAGACCTACATGGACATGCTCGTGCGCAACTTGCTGCCAGCGATCCTGTCACGCTTTCCTCGCGCGACGCACCCATCGACTACAATCTCAGTCCAACAAGACAACGCCGCGCCATACGTCGATGACGCAGCAGCGTTTGAGGCTGCGGCAGCTACGCACAACCGCGCCATTCGAGTTCGCAACCAGCCACCCAATAGTCTAGACACGAATACGCTCGATCTCGGCGTGTTCAGCGCCATACAATCACGACAGCTCAAGCGAGCAACGTGCACCGTGCGCGTGCTGATTGGAGCGGTGAAGGAGGCGTACTGGCAGCTACCTGCTTCGACCATCAACGAGCATTCCTCACGCTACAGTGCGCCATGGATGCATGTCGCGAGCCGTGTTTGTGGGCGGCGGGAGGTGGGAGTGTCAGAATCGTCGCGCGTGCGTCGTCTCGAACGTGAAGCCAATTCGTAGCGCCGAGTTACTAGTCCTTGATGCCTCCAGACACACTCTTGTTGCACCGACTCATCATTGCTGGAAGCGAGACTGGAAACAAGCCGCACGCGCGAACTCCGTTCACTGCTGGTGCTGGGAGGTCCGTGATCTTGGTGGTGTACGCCTCACTTGCAACTGCAATCGCCTCTCTGCGCGTGATTGACTGACTGGAGGATGCTTGAAGCAATCTGCGTAAACGCGTAGCGACGTCGTGCTTAAACCCGCGGAATACAGCGACGTCAAGCGGCTGGACGAGGTGCGTCGAGTTCGGGGGGAGAAGCCGGAACACAATCTGGAGTTGCTCGCAGTGCGCGGCCTCAGTCCTACCAACATGCGACGGGCATCTGTCGCAGACAAGCAGAAGTTGACGACGGACACACGCAGGCACACACTCCGCAAATTGTTCAATCCACATCTCATAGATCCTACCATTCTCAAACCCCTTTGTCGCCGTCACGATCCCAGCGTTGTCGATGGCGCATCCGTCGAGTGACGCACGGCTCACTCTCTTGCCTGGGACGACGAAGATCAGTGGAACTACGCTGCCTGCTGCACTGACTGCGGCGATGACGGAGAGGTGGAACGACGTCTCTGGGACTTTCGTCCAGACGCGCGAAGAGCCACGCACAGCGACGACTGGTTTCGTCCGGTGCTTGCTGGCAAAACTGGCCTCGTCCATGTTTTAGATCCGAGTCGCGTCTAGATCGAGCGCGACGACGTCCTTTGTAGAAGAGCTGACGAAAAACGGCAGGATCGCCGCCTTGCCGAGCTCGCGAGAGAGGCTTGGACGTTCGAAGAGATAGCACGGGATGGCGACCCATGAAGCGCTCGTACCAGCCGGGCGTGAGATCCGTCACTGAGCGAATCGCACCATAGATGCCGCGCCGCAGCTCGCTTGCCTTTTCGAGCACCTCCCATGGATGAATTGGTAGTTTGGCACGTTGCATGGCTGCGATCCATATCACAATGTCGTCTTCGCATGACGCTGAAAGCAAAGGTTTCGGTCCTGGTCGTGTCCGCTTTCGTTGCTCGCCGTGCTTGATTTCGCTGAGTCGACGCTTGATTGTGCTGCGCGTGACGTTCGTCGACCTCACGACAGCGGCGATCGTCTCGCCTTCTTGTACGCGCGCCACAGCCGCGCTCAGCTCCGCCTCGCTGAAGCGCTTTCATCGTTTCTACGTGTGTGCGCACGAGATGTCCACGCGTCAGTCATGGCTCATGACTTGATTAATGCTAGATCTAGCGAATCAAAGCGCTCCAACTAATTTTGTTTGTTTTGATTGGTCAAAATGTGCATTGTGGCTCATGAATTGGTATGGTTCACGAACTGGTGATATACGTTACGCACATTTTGTCATTTTCCCTATGACAAAAGGTGCGTAATTTATATCACCAGTTAGTTTCCCTTTGACAAGCATCTCCCCTGCACTCCTCGGATCGAGAGAGACGCATGTATGTGAGAAGACGTGGCACGCTTTTTAGCCTCATTATTTATATTATCTAACACGTAACTCCTGTCGTAATAACTATAAATAACTCGTAATGTTTCCTTTCGTGCGTGTGTACGTCCAAGGGACAGCCAGAATGTGTCACGCTTTTTTACAAGAGGCAATTTTTGACTGGCCTTTTGTTGGGTGATTTTCGAGAAATGAAATCACTTTTTGAATCATCGACACTTGAAACAATATCCGGGACTGTCCCTAACTGTCCCGGCTTTCAGCTGATAGCACCTCGCACGGACCGAAGCATCGCAGTGCCATGCTGCTTGGAGCTTGCCATCGCAGCGAAGGGGAGGTCAGCAGCACCGCTCTGCATGGTGTGACTGAGGTTTTGCGCGGTGGTGATGAGGCCCAAACAGCGATAAACATTAAACAAATGACTCCAACCAAGCATTGTTATTCCGCCCGCGCAGCGGGCGGCACTCGGCTCGTCTATATACATGTTTGGGAGTTGGTGTCTGTCCCAAGAAAAATGTCACGCCCAATATCTGTATTTTTTGGAAACATTGTCTGACTGGGTAGCTATATATTTGAAATGCAGAAACTATTTGTGGTCATCTGAAGTTAATTATTGATACTATCTGTCTATATAGCGATATCCGGCGAAAATTTCGCCAGAACACCGGGCGCGGCCTGAGGTCCGCAAGCAGTACGACGATCGCCACCGAAGCACAGCGAATGTAGGTGACTCCGCCTGGTTGTGGATCGGCAGAAGGTTTGCGCACAGGAGCACTTACGGGCTCGCTTGGCTGGCCCATCGAAGACGGGCACTACGTCCTTGTTTACATATATAGTCTAGTAGTTAAATGAGAAAATATATCACACTTATATGCGATAGCGTCAATACAAAGTTAAAGTCGGCGTAACCAATGACCTCACTTTTCTTACTAGGTGCACCAAACATGAAGTCCGCTTCGCATACAAAATCCAAGTCTATAACGACTCAGGCGTAACTGAGTAACCCAGAGGATACGATGTGACTGAAAGTGGCGATAGTATGAGCTTCACTATCGTTCGAGGATGGTCCGGATTTTCGATTCATTTTCTGTATACAGAATATATAGTGCAAAAGGCGGGCGAAAGAATATATAGACCGCGTATGGTCTATGTATATGTTCATAGTGACAAAAGCGATTACCATCACTTTGCTACTAAGTTGCAAAGTGAAAATAAAATGGACCAAAATGGACCACACGCCACTTTGCAACTTAGTTAAGTCGACCTCCTAAGTCGACACCAATAAGTTCGAAGGACGGTGGCGCAAAATGGAGCTTGTGCGACGTCTGCAGAGTGTTCGCTTGCTGCGCGAGCGGTGCTGCTGCTTCCAGAGCACACATGCTCAAGCAGTGACTACTACTGCATCGACGCTATCGCGGCGCAGCGTGCGCTTCCAGCGCCAGGAGTTCAGCAAGCTCGAAGCTGCGTTGCGCGCGTTCCAAGCGCAGCATGGCCACCTCGCCGTGCCACTACGCTTCACGATTCCATCTCAGTCGCCAGGCGCTAGCGCAAGCCTGAGCGCTAGTAGCACTACGGCCAACAGCACTTCATCGACAGACTGGCCAGAAGAACTCCAGGGCATGAAGCTCGGCACGGCGCTCTCGCGGTTCCTCAAAGTCGCGCACAAGCCCGAGAACACGGCGATCGCAGCGAAGCTCACGGCGCTCGGCGTCCCCGTCGAAGCCGTCGAGAGCGGCGACTGGAAGCAGTTTCTCTGGGAGCACGTCGCTGTCGTCGCGCTGCAGACGTACCGAGCGCTCCACGGCCACTTCTTCGTGCCGTATTCGTTCCACGTGCCGCATGGCGATGACCAGTGGCCGCGCCAGACGTGGGGCTACAAGCTCGGGTACTGGGTCGTCGAGCTCCGGCGCAACAAGAGCCGCTTGGCGCCGTACCAGCTCCAGGACCTGCGCGCCATGCGCTTTGTCTGGAACGCCCGCGAGGCGCGCTGGAACCAGTTCTTCGTGCCTGCGATGACGACGTTCGCCGAGCTCTACGGGCCGAGTGCGCGCGTGCCGCAGTCGTTCGTCGTCCCGAGCGACGACGCGCGCTGGCCCCGCGCGCTCCACGGCTATCGCCTCGGCCAGAAAGTGAACAACCTGCGCTGCGGCGGGAGCTACGCAAGCGCCGAGGCGGTCGAGAGCACCGACGACGCGAGCGAGTGGGACGACGACGTCGAGCTTGTGTACAACAACTGGGTCCTGCTCGACCTGCTCCAGGATGACGACGACGACGACGGCAACGTCCGCGGCCAAGACCAAGACCAAGGGAACGAGGACCAGGACAGCGATAGTTCAATGACGCAGCAGCGCAATGGCGACGGCCGGAGCGATGGCGATCGCTCGAGTCGCACTGTCCAAGAGCTCGAGTAGCAAGTCATGCTTGCTCTCTCTATTGTTGTATAAAATCAAACAGTCTGCTCGCACGTCTCAACTTGTATCAACTATAGCGACGCTGCGAGGTACAGCCGCGTCATGGGCAAGCGCTCGCTCTCGGTGCAGTCGACAACCGCAGCGTCCGAGCGTCGCTCTGCTGCCGTCGCGTCGTCAGTTGTCATAGTGAGGATGCCGCGGCAGAGCGGCGTGCCACCGGCCGTGATCGTGAGCTGCGCGTCCGAGAGTGCGCGCATCCACTGGGGCAGCGCCGCGACGCGTGTGCGACCGAGCGAGAGTGCGTAGAGGTTCGTCGTGTTGGCGTCGCTGGCGCTGCGTTCCGGGAGGTCCGGGATCGGATTGCCGGCGAGGTCGAGCGCCTGGAGCGTCTGGTCCGCGGCCAAGAGGAACGGCGGGACGCGCGTGATGGCGTTGCTGCAAAGCGAGAGGTGGCGCAGGCGCATGCGCGCGAGCACGTCCGGCACTGCTGTCAGGCTCGCACTGCCTTCAATCACGACGTAGTCGACTCGCGGCCAGCGCTCCGCCAAGTCGCTTGGGAGCGCCGACAGGTTCGCGCCGCTGAACTCGACGTCCGTGAGCGTCGGTGGGAAGTCGTGCGAGAGCAGACCATCTGGCACGCGCGAGACGTTCGAGTCGACGACGTAGACGAACTGCACGTGCGCGTGCGTCGTGGCTGTGAGCGCCGCGTCGTCGCCCCACACTGAGATGCTTGAGTTGAACACCTTGAGCGTCTCGAGGCTCGCGAGGCGCTGGAGCGCCGCCGGCATCTCCAGTGCCGCGCAGCTCGAGAAAATCACGCTCGAGCGCCGCGAACTCGAGACCTTCGAACGCGCGCGCGACGTCCTGCGCACGACCCGGCGACGCGAGACCCACGGCACAGTGCACCTCGAGCACGACGCAGTTGTAGCGCCGCGCGACCCAAGGCCGCTTCTCCAACAGACAGCCGTCCGCCGCGCCGCGCCATGCGACCGTCGACGCGTGGACATGGACAGCGGCGACAGCGACGCCCCAGAGCACGAGTAGTGCCTCGAAGCGCTTGCCGTCGCGGCGCCCGCGTGGCTGCACGAGCTGCGTCGCCCACTGCTTCAGTCGTTGTCGTGCCGTCGCAGGCGTCGAACCACTGGCGTCTGACTGGCACGGGTGCAGCGCCAGTGGCAATGGCGCGACCGCCACGTTGCCAGTCGACGCGACAGGACGCGGCGCCGTCTCTGCGCTCGCCTAGCAGCTCGAGGCGGCTTGGTCACGAGGTCGTAGCGCTGATCTGCCGCCTCTGTCTGTGGTACGAGCGACGCCTTGATCCCGCGCAGCGCGCTCAAGATGCTGTAGCCAGGCGCGGTCTTGGACACGACGTCGAGCCACGAGATGGCAAAGACCTGCCGGTTCTCGGCCACGGCGTCGATGAACCACGTGTCGTCGTAGTAGTTGAGGAGCGGGAAGTCGCCGTACGCGACGTCGAATGCCTGCGCGTACGGTGCGAAGATCACGAGCGGCAGCGCGACGCTCGTGAGCACGTCGAGCACCGCGTCAAGCAGGAGACACCCGACTTTCGTGACCGACGCGTGCTTCCCACTGCGGCTCCAGAGATGCACGAGCGGCGTAGACCAGCAGTTCACGATGACCACGAGCACGAACGCGCGGTTCATCCAGAGCGTCGAGACGTACGTGCTGAGCTTCCAGGTCTGGAACGTCTGGAGCAGGACCTCGACGAGCTCCCTCACGAGGAAGACCTAGTGGAAGTACCGCCCTTCGAGTCCAAAGAAGCCGTGGCGACCAAAGACGACCGCAAACGTCTGTCTGGCGACAGCGAGCGCCTGGAGCCCAGCGGCGACGAGCGCTGCGAGTGGACCAACAGCAGGTAGTGTGTGTGACGCACTTGGACGGCTGTCAAGCGCCACTGGCGTTCGCCGCCGCCCAAACACGAGCTGGCGATAGTACAGCGAGTAGAGCACGGCGCTCGCGAGTGCGTAGCAGTGACACGCGAGCAGCACTTGGTTCGCAGCGGCGACCGCAGGTAGGAACGTCGGCAAGTCGGTGCTCACGTAGTCGGCGTACGGCGCCATCAAGTCCGTTCGCATGTACGTGTGCAGGCGCGCGATGTAGTAGTAGAACGCCGCGAGCGCAGTGTGGACGAGCAGCGCGACGACCCAGACGACTGCGAACGCTCGACGGTCGAGGTGAATCGCGCACACAGCGTCGCGATCGAGCGCTGTCGAGTGGACCGAGTTCGAGCGCCATGATGGCCGTTGTGTCTGAACTGGAGGCGCGTCAGGTGCTGGCGTCTTGGAGCTCGGACGCGAGTGCTCGCGAACTGGCGCAGGTGGCCGCACAGCGTCTGCGCTGTCTTCCACAAGTGCGTTGCAGAGCGCCGGAGCGATGCGCATCGCGCGCACGAGCAGCTCCACCAGCGCTCCAGCGACTTGACAAGGCGCTTTAGGACTGTCAGTTGTGCGTGTCGCTTCAAGCTGATCACTTGGGAATCGACTTCGTCCGACCACGACTAGCGCCACCAGGAGACCACGAGAGGGCGATCATGGGCAACGAGCCGTCGACGTACGAACTCCCAGCGATCGAGCTCGTGTCGCTCGACATGCGCGTGGCGGCGATCGACACGAGCTATTGCTACGACGAGCGCCTCACGCTCCAGCCGAAAGAGAGCTGGTTCACTGGCACGCTCCGGTTCCGCAACGTGCATACTGATGGTCTGTGCTTCACAGCGAAGCGCGGCGGGTTCTCGAGTCGCGTGACGCTCCGCGACGGCAGCGACACGGCGATCATCAACGCAAAGAGCAAGCCGCTCTCGTCCAAACTAATCTACTACGTCCGTCATGGCAGCACCCATGACGGCGCCGTCGCGCTCGAGATCCACGCGCGATACGACAGCGGCCTCAAGACCGAAGTGCATGTGGCGTTCAAAGACCTCGTGACCGGCGAGTCGTGCGAGCTCGGCTTTGAAGGGGACTGGCGCAAGCGACTGGCGTTCTTCTGGCTTGACCGTGACAACCGCGGCGAGCGCAAGCCAGTGGCAAAAGTCTTTTGGGCCGAGAGCATCTCGCGGTCGCAGTACCACGTCGAGATCGCGCCACAGATGGACACGGCGCTGGTCGCGATGGTGTGTGCGCTCGTCTCAGCGCAGGAGTTTGACAACGACGCAGTGGTCGTCGCATGAGCCAAACGACGAGCGTCAGCATCTTCATTGCTCTTGCTCCTCCTCGTCGTCGTCGCTACTCTCGTCATCACTATCGCTATCGCTATCGCCGTCGACTGCGGACCAGAAGAACCCGAGCGCCTCGAGCTGACTCCGCTCGATCTCAATGTAGTCGGCGTACCGGCGCCGGTAGCTCACGTCGTGCGCAATGCGTCCGAGGTCCAAGCCCGCGGCGCGCTCGGGCCACGGCGCTCTAGCTGGGACGACAAACGCGCGCGGGATGGTCGCGTGGCCGTGCACGTGCACGAACGCCTTGAGCGCCGGGAGTATCCGGAGGCGCCACTTGGCCTCCGAGACGTTCCAGACGAACCCGAGCGCCTCGAGCTGCTCCAGGTCCCGACCGACGAGCTGGAAAAAGTCGCCGCGCGCGCGGATGTTGTGAACGATAAAACCAAGTTTCATGCCGCGCGCAGCGTCTGGCCACGGGGATTCGTCGGGTACAATAAAGTACTTTTTTACGTGGCAGTGCCCAAACACGCGGTGGAACGTCTGGAGCGCTGGGAGGACCTTGGCGTCCCACGTGCGCTCCGTGCTGCTGAACGAGAACCCGAGTGCGTTGAGCTCGGGCAAGAAGCGCTCGATCTGCGGGTAGTACACGTCGCCAGACCGGATCTGGTTCACCATGCGACCGAGCGGGAAGCCCGCGAGCGCCTCCAATGGCCACACCGGGTCGCCACGTGGGACTGCAAAGCGCTGCGGGACGCCCACGTGACCGTGGAGCGCGTGGAAGTGGCGCAGCGCTGGGAGGAAGAGGCTCGTCCACTTGTCGTCAATGACGTTCCAGATGAACCCGAGCGCCTCGAGCGCCTCGAGCTGGTGCGGCTCGAGCGTCGCGCGGCGAGCACGGAGCTGGTTCACGTGCGCGCCGAGCTTGTAGCCCCACGCTGGTCGCGGCCACGACACGTCGTCCGTGGGGACAACGAACGTCCGTGGCACGCGGAGGTGGCCGTGCGTGGCTTGGAACGTCTGCAACGCGCTCAGCGCAGTCTGTTCCCACTGGAACTGGCGCCACGAGCGCGCTGCGAGCGAGAGTCCGAGCGTCTGGAGCTCGTTTGCGACCGCGTCGACCGTCGTGGTGTCGCTCTCGCGGTTGCTGCTGCGTCGCTTGCTGCGGCCACTGACAAACTGCCGCAGCGCGCGACCGAGCGGGAGGCCGTGGAGGTGCGCTGGCCAAGCGTCCGTGCTGCTGTTGTCGTCGGCAACACAGGGCACGACAAAGCTGCTCGGGACGACAATGTGCTGGTGCTGCTTGTGAAAGTGGCGCACCGCGTCGACGAGATGCGTGAGGTCGTGCGCGTTTGGTCGCGATCGGCGTGGCGGCTTGTCTTTGTCTGAGGCAGCAGTAGTAGATACGCTGCTGCTGCTGCTGCTACTGCGCGATGCAAAGCCGACGCTGCTCGTTGCGCGCGGTGCGCAGCGCCAGCGCGTCACAGACAATCGGAGCATCGTCGTCGTCGTCGTGCTTGAGCTCTTGGTCTTGCGAGTCAAAAAGTGTGGCGATCCTTACTTTGGGTATCCAAATACCCAAAATTATAGTTTGGGCAGACGCAATCGATACGTTTCGGTGCCTGAACGATCGCTTCACGTGTGACTCGACGTGCCGAGACAATGGCGAAGAGCTCCGATGCGAGCGCAAGTGCGCGACGCATTCGCGCGCTCGAGAGCGAACTCGCAGCGCTCCAGACAGCAGACGACGACTGCGCACTCGAATGTGGCGATGCGCAAGGCGACACTGCAGCACTGCGCCGTCCAGCAGCAGCAGCAATCGGTCGCTACGAAGTCGACATGGCACGACCGACTAGCGTCAACATGGATCCATTCGCGTTCCTCTGTGCGTCACTCAATGAGCTTCTCTGTCTACATGCACTTGGACTTGGTGCGAGTGTGTGACACGAGTGTGTGTGGCCCTACTGCGCGTAGGCTGCTGCCAGTTCAAGCGCATCGGGTGCGTCAGTGCGTTCGTGTGTTGGCTCTGCTGCCTGCTCTGACACGTGCGCATGTGCCGCTCGCTCAGACAAAGCTACGTGCTGCACGAGCGCCGCTTGCTCCAGAACGGCCGCGTGCACACGTCGCTCGTGATCGTCGGGCCGCACTGGATCGGCGTCGTCGTGACGCTCGCGATCATTCTCGTCGGCACGGGCGCGTTCCTGCAGCAGCAGTGCGCGACGCTCCCGTGGTTCTACACGCCCGTGACGCTCGCGTTCTGCGCCTTGACGCTCTACTTCCTCTTTGAGACGGCGTGTCGCGACCCGGGGATCGTGAGTCCAAAGCACGACATGGACGACGATCGTGATGTGAGCGACGGTCTCGAGTCAGCGAGTGATGGTCGTGAACACACACAGCTTCTCGAGCGTCACGAGACGCTCGGCCAGAATAGCAGCAGCAGTAGTGACGAGCAGCTCTCGCAGCGGTCGTCTGCGAGCACGGTGGTCGCAATGACTGCGCCAGTCGACGCGCGCCTCATGCGCACGCGCCACTGCGACGTGTGCGACGTCGAGCAGGACACGTACACGGAGCACTGCGACGACTGCGACGTGTGCGTGGCCGAGTTCGACCACCACTGTCCGTGGATGGGCAAGTGCATCGGGAAGAAGAACATGCGCGCGTTCAAGCTCTTCAACGTCTCGTGGGTCCTCTACGTCGTCTTTGTCTTGAGCGTCGCGATCCAGAACGTCGACTGGAGCGACGTCGCGATCCAGCGCCTCGAGCGCGCGACGAACGGGTCGTGGGTCCCCGTGCCGCCGCGCTCTGGCGGGCATCTGTAGTTCTGTAATAGCACGTAGTAGCTTACGTACGATGGTGAGGTGTTGACATTGTGCGCCGTGAGGACGCTGCGGATGCCTTCGAGACTCAAAGAGCGCCTCGCGATCTCGTCAGTCAGTGTTGAGGAGAGTGAGCAAGGAGTTCAATTGTACGATTATTACCGAGAAAATCGTACAAAACTAGTCGTTTGTAGTCTTTTTTAGATTAGTGACTCTATAAATTTGACTGGATTCAAATGAGTGACATTTTGACACTGTCTCTTCTATTGCCAGTCCGACACTTTGCAAAGCGTCAAGACGCAGCAACTCGAAGCGCATCGCGAGCGTCGTCGTTCTGCATCTGCTCGCTCGACTGCGCTGCTGCGTCTGCTGTTCTCTACTCGACTGTACGCTACTCGCTGCTGTCTGATCTACTAGCACGCGCTTCGATGAGCAGCGCAGATGGCAGCGCAGCGGCGGCGCTGGACGTCGTGGTCCGCGAGGCGTGCAAGATCACAGATGCGAGCGCGAGCTGCTACACGGCGTCGTGGTACCTCATCTGGGACCAAGTGCGCTACTGGCTGCTCTTCCAAGCGCCGATCATCGCTGCGTCCGTCGTGTACGAGTGGCTCGAGCTCTCGAGCGTCCCGCGCTTCGAGCGCCTGCGCGCTGCGTTCGACTCGCCGCTCACACGCGCCGCTGTACGTCCTTGTCACTCTCTTTTGCTTACGACTGGATCACTCTCTACTTTGACCGTCTACTTACACTATCGCTCGCTTACTCTCTTGCGCCACGCAACAGAACCACTTGCTCCAGATCGTCACGTGCACCTACGTCTGCATCGCCTGGAGTACGTCGTCATTGCGTCCTGAGCTGCCTTCCCACCGCCTCCTAACACTCTCTATCTACTGCATACATGAACGACCAGTTGTTCGCGGCGGCTCGCTCGCAGTGAGCCTCTCGTCGTGGTCGATCGAGTCCGTGCTGCTCATCGCGACGGCCGTCGGCTACGGCATTCGCTGGATCGCCGCCAAGCAAAAGTACGTCGTCCATTCATTCGTCTTGTCGACCGTGGCGGTCTCCGATACTATCAAACAGCATCCTCATCCCATCATCTGGCATAGAGTCCGCTTCACGCTCGAGCTCCACGCGCTCTTTGACTTGCTCTCGATCGTCTCGCACTTTGCGATCAACTTTCAGACGATCGCAGACGGCGACCAGTTCCGGCGCTCGTGGCTCGACTTTGGCTTCTTGCGGTCGTACATTGCGTACGTCGTGGTGGACCACCTCTTTGCGCACTATCGGCACAAGACGACGTTCTTTGCGCAGGTCCTGCTCGTGGTCTTCAAAGCGCTCTGCCTCGTCTTCGTCGCCGCCTGCGTGCTCTTTTCGCTCGAGCGCCTCGGCGACATCCCGTACACCGACAGCTTCCTCCTCCACGTCTACAAGTGCAGCAGCGCCGATGGGAGCAAGACGATCTTGCTCAAAGACGCGCGCGGCACGGACGCGTACCCCAAGTGCACCGAGACCTGGAGCTTCTTCTCGTCCATCTACTTCATGTTTGTGACCGTCTCGACCGTCGGGTACGGCGACTTTAGCCCCAAGACCGTGCTCGGTCAGCTCATGGTGTGCGTGATCATCGTGTTTGGGATCTACACGTTCGCGAACGAGTCGGCGGCGTTCATGACGCTGTACGGCGACCAGCGCAGCGGCCGCGTCAAGTACAACGTCTCGCGCAACACGGCGCACGTCGTCGTGACCGGGAACCCGTCCGCGGCGCAGATGAAGGACTTTATCCGCGAGTTCTTCCATCCCGACCACGAAGAGCTCTTCCAGAGCAGCAGCGGCGATCTTGACCGCGACGAAGCAGCGTCTTCGCCACCGCGATCGCGCGATGGCCCAAACGACTGGACGCTCGAAGACGGACGCGGCCCAGAGCACCGATCAACGTCGCGGCCAAACGAAGCAACGGCGCCACCGAGCTCGGAGAGCGGCGTCCTAGCGGCCAAGTGGCTCCGCCGCCGCGGCGCGAATCGCGTGCGCGAGACGCACATTGTCGTGCTCATGCGCTTTGACAAGGACGACGCGCAGTCGTCGTTCCAGCGCGACGTGACCGAGTACGTCCGGAGCAATCCGCGGTACCACAAGCGCGTCTTCCTGATCTACGGCTCGCCGCTGCGCAAGCAGGACCTCGAGCGCGCGAAGCTCCAGCAGGCCATGGCGGTGTTCTTCCTCCCGAACAAGTTCTCGAACGACGGCAACCAAGAGGACGCCGCGACGGTACTCCGTGTCCTCGCCGTCACGCAGCAGATGGCGCACTACACGCAGCTCTTTGCCATGCTCGTCAACTCGGAGAACCGCACGCTACTGGAGGCCACGGGCATGAAGAGCGAGCACCTCGTGTGCGCCGACGAGCTCCGACTCGGGCTCATGGGCCTCAGCTGCCGCTGTCCTGGGCTCTCGACGCTCGTGTCCAACTTGATCACGAGCCGCAGCGGCGACGTCCCGGACGCCACCGGCGAGACGCCAACGCCGTGGATCGCCGAGTACGTCGCCGGCGCGGCGAACGAGATCTACTCGTGCGCGCTCGCGCCGCACTTTGTCGGCCTCACGTTCACCGCCGCGACGCAGCGCATCCACGCCGAGTCGCGCGGTCTCGTGCTCTTGATCGCCGTTGAGGCCGACGGCGAGATCGCGTTCAACCCCGGACGGCGGTTCCACATCACCGCGACGTGCAAAGCGTACTTGATCGCCGAGTCGATGCGCTCACTCGCGCCGTTTGCAAGCACCGCGAGTTTGCACAGCGCTCCAGACGGCGCGCTCGGCGCGAATCTCGCGATGGTGCGCGCGCGGAGCAACCTCGTGCACCGCGCACGGCGAGCAAAGCACAACGTCGCGCGGCGCATCCCGACGCACGTGCGCGAGTACATTCGCCAGTGCAGCGCGAGCGGCGGCGTCTTCAGCGCCGCACAAGCGCCGATGGCGCCACCGCCGGCGCTCTTGGCGCAAGGCGGCCACATTGTCGTGTGCAGCAACGTCGCGAGCGAAGGCGGCGGTCAGCGCTCAGTCTCACGGCTCGTCAACTTCTTGCGGCCGCTGCGCGCGCCGCACATTGAGCGCGTCGTGCCGGTCGTGCTCGTGGACTCGGAGAAGTTCGACGGTATCTCGTGGCTCCAGCTGAGCCAGTTTGGCGAAGTGTACCAAGTCCAGGGCTCGCCGCAGCGCCACAGCGTGCTCGTGGCTGCCGGCGTCTACTCGGCATCGGCGATCGTCGTGCTGGCGCAAGGCACAGAGGCGGGCTACGACGACTCGAAGGCGATCTTCAACGCGATCCTCGTCAACTCGGCGCTCCAGCACAGCGCGATCTTCACGATCATTGAGCTCCGTGACGTGCACAACAACAAGTTCCTCGACCCAGTCGCGAGCTTCAGCAGTCGCCGGTACGACGACATGGACGACGTCGGGAGCGAGCGGCTCTCAGCCATGGACGCCGGTCGCGCCTCGAGTCCATTTGGCCGAGAGCTCCACGGAGGTGGCGGAAGAGCGCACCGCGTGAGCCAGGACTACCGCGCGTCGCTCGGCACGAGCCTCGGCGGTGGCTCTGCGGCGCTTCGTGAGAGCCGTGCGCACCGGCAGTCGTCGACTGCTGGCGTCTCGGCGCCGCGGCACCTCTCGTGGCTCGAGACGCAGACGATCGTCGCGCGCACGGTCTTGCTGAACGTCCGCACGTTCTTCTTGGGCAACCTCGTGTCGCGCGTGAACGCGTTTCAGCGCGCAGACGCCGCTGCTGCGAGCGCCGCCGCGGCGATCACCGACGACGACGACGACACGTTCTTCCAGGAGCGCTTCATGCGCGGCGCGCTCTTCCCGTCGTACGTCGCCGACGACCTGCTCATCCAGAGCTTCTTCAATCCGTCGCTCAACGTCTTCATCCGCAAGATCCTCGACGGCAAGAGCTGCTTCATGCTCTACGACATCCCACAGCAGTGGCGCCACGCGCCGCTCTCGTACGGCACGCTCTTCTCGCACATGACGTCCGGCATTGCGCACGCGCTGCCGATCGGACTCCTGCGCGCGCGCGACGGCGCCACGGGCGCGCCGTGTCCGTACGTCTACACGTGTCCAGCGTCGTCGACGCTCGTCTACCCAGAGGACAAGGTCTTTGTGATCATCGACGTCCAGGCGCTCCATCGCGTCGCGAACAAGCTCCAGCGCCGCTTCCGGAATCGCCGCAAGGTCGAGAAAGACCCCGTGACGCTCGCGGACACAGTCGACGTCGCAGTACGTCGAGCGTCCATGCGCATGTCGATGAACAAGGCGCTGTGAGTGCGAGTGCGTGGCTTGCCTGTCATGCACTTTGAGATGATCGTGTACATGTAGAGAGAGAGAGAGAAGTCGCTGTTGTTGTGGTGGTGTCTGTCGAGCAGAGCAAGTGAGTGTCGCTACTGCTGCTGCTGCGTTGGTTTGGTCTGTTGTTTGCGAGTGGCGCTGGCGTCTCGAGTCCGACAGTCCGATCGTTGTCTGCTGCTGCTGACGATGGGCTCTACGACGAGTCGGAGCCGGCGTCAGCGCCGCGGCTACTTGAGTGCCGAGTGTGGCGAGGTCGCTTGCTGCTGTCATGAAGACCATGGTCACGACTGCTACTGGAGGAAGAGGATGACAATGTTGACAGACCGAGCGAGTCGCTGCCTTCGCGTCTCGGTGCTTGCTCTCCTCGCGAGCACGGAAAGTCGTAGTCGTCGCCGACGTCGCCGCGAAAGCGTCCGCTGCGAGCTGCTTGGTGCGACGTCCATGTCGAAGTCAATGAAGACGATGAGGCTGAAGACGATGAAGACGATGAAGTTGACGCAGCACTGGCGTCGCGCGAGTCGTCTGCGTGTCGGAAGCGAGCGCAGAGAGGATCGTCGTCGCTGCGCTGAGACCCGACGCTGTCGAAAGCGGAGCTGCCAGAGTGCGATCCGCTGTGACGTGTGTGGTTGACACTGTAGCTACTACTACTACTACTACTGCTGCTGCTGCTCTCACTGCTCCCACGGGTGCTAGCGGTTCTCGCTCGAGCGCCACTGTTGCGCCGTGTGTCTGGACGACTATCGAGGGACCCATCGAGCGAGCGCACGCGGTCGTCTGGTCTACTGACGTGCGGTCCAACACTGCGACTGCCGCTGTCATTGTGGTGGTTGTTGTTGTTGCTGTAGTGGTGGCTGCTGTTGCTGTCTCGCAGCACCATGACTGGCGATGGCGATGGCGATGGCGACGATGTGTCAGTGAACGCCGAAGTGGCGGCGACTGCGAGATGGAGCAGCAGAGCGAGAGCGATCTTCATTCTGACGGCGGTCGTGGCGAGTGCGCAAGTGAGAGAATGGACCACGCCAGCACTTGCGTCTCGCGTGCTTGATCCGCTTGCTCTGCGACGACGGACGCAACATCGAAAGCCTCTGCTTGGTGGACTCCACGCGAGTGAGTGTGCGTCATGCCATGTCGACCGATCTTCTCGCGCGTGAGTAGCTCGTCGTCGTCACTGAAGGAGAAGCACTGGATTCGCAGACGCTAGTGTCGACAGCGATGATGACGGTCGTGTCAGTGCAGTGTCCCATCGGGTCGAGTGCATCGAGTGCGTCGCTGCTCCTTCGAGCGACGGACAACCAACTGGAAGCAAAACGTAGCCATGTGTGGGACGACGGGATGCATCAGATCGAGTCACACGGACCCGACGCTCGTCGTCTCACTCGACGAAGCAGTCGAGTCCAACGACGCTGTTTGGCCACGAAGGCTGCCGAGCGCGAGGATCTCGAGGATCTTGAGAAGCTGCAGCGCCAGCTCCGACTTGCGCTTGCGAGTGATTGTGCCACTCGCTTTGCAACACGCGCAAGCACAGCGCTTCTGCTCAGCGCTCAAGGCGCTCAGTGTGCTGTAGACGAACTGCTTCGACGTCGACATGAGCGCGTTGGTCGCGACCACCTCATCGGCCGCTTGTTCGCTTCGTGCGACACAGCTGAAGGCGATGCTCGTGTTGGACAACACCGCACAAGATCCACAAGACCCACGCACGCTCGCAACAACAGACGTGGACAGGATGTGCAGGAAGGAAGGAAGGAAGGAGCGTGTCGTGTGGTGTGTCGTCTTCGCTCTTTGACACATTCACTCTGCTCGATTCACACACACACACTCACTCACTCACTCAATCACAACGTGCTGTATGTGAGATAGCGAGTGAATGTCACTTTGAATAGACATACACTCTCTGTCCACGAATGCACATCGTACGGACTCTCACTCTCACTGCGAACGCGACTGTACCCATTGACCATCGACCATCAATGCCACTCGATGCTCCGTCGACGATACGCACTTGATCATCTTTCTCTCTTTCTACACACACACGCGCGCGTCAGTGCGCACTTGCGCTGTCGTGATGCGTGATCCACGATTCGTACGAGAGGCACGAGACAACACTCACTGGATCAAACACGCGCATACGAATGGCCATTCGTGGTTACACTATGTACAGTGTCTACAATGACCACCTGCTATCTACCCGACTCTGAGCACGATACGAGCGTGCGCAGTCTACAGGTACGCTCGTAGCGACCACGGACGCGACAATTGCAGCAGCAGCAGCGCAGAGCTGGGTTGCCGTCGCTCTACTTGCTCGCACGATGAGCAGAATGGATGGCGATACAAAACGAAGATGCAAGGCGCGGAATGGAGAGATGGAGCGCGATTGGTGCAGCGCGCGCGAGACAAATAGACAGCGTCGCGTCGCTTAGTAGCCTTCGTCCGAACCGCGCAGCTGCGAGCCGGAGCCCGACTTCTTGGTGCCGTTGCCAGCGTGCGAGCCCGACGGACGAGGAGCACGGCCTCCCTTCGAGCCGGTGCCAGGGAAGCGGCCGCTGTGTGAGCCAGCGTGCGAGCCCGACGGCCGTGGCGGGCGGCTGCCAGCGTGCGAGCCCGACGGGTGAGGATGGCGGCTACCCGAGCGGGAACTGGACGGGTGAGGGCGACGACCGCCATCCTTGGAGCCTGCGGCGCGGTCTTGCTCGTCGCGCGAGCCCACGGACGGGAAGTGGCCGCGACCGCGCGAACCCGAGCCGTGGCGCGGACCCTTGCCGCCCTTACCGCCCTTGCCGCCGTGCGGGTGTGGGCCACGGCTACCATCGAATGAGCCGTGTGGACGAGGTCCGCGGCTACCGTCGAACGAGCCGTGTGGGCGGCGACCGTGGTGTCCACCGAACGAGCCGTCGACCGAACCGTGAGGTGGGCGGCGGCTGTCGTGACGGCTTCCATCCGCTGGTGCGACGTCCGAGCCAGACGTTGATGCAGGTGCATCCGTCGCGTCGTCGAACGTGTATGAGTCCGTGGTAGTGTCAGTCGTGGCGCTACTGGTAGTGCTAGCAGCGCTGGCACTGCTGCTGGTAGCGTCAGTCGAGGCACTTGACGCGTCAGAGCTCGAAGCGTCCGTGATACTCGAGCTGGACGTAGTCGAGTCGACGAGCGCGTCCGAGATGCCGGACTCCGACGTGGTCGAGTCCGCGAGCGAGGCGGTGGCGAGCATGGCGACAATGGCGACCTGAGCGATGATGTTGAAGAGCTTCATAGTTGCGTTGGTCGAGGTGCGCGAGTCGAAGGAGAGAGTGAAGCTTGCGTGTGTGGCGAGGAGTAGACTAGTGTGTGTCTGGCACGAGGCAAGTCGAAGAGTGAGGCGATTGGTGGAGTTGAAAGGCCGCTTGACCGTGTTGACCAGCGCATCGAGCGCACACGTCGGTCACTTCGCACCTGTTGGGACTACTCACAAGGCGGCAGTTTGACCCCATGACCACTTTGCTAGCCGAGGCGGTGCTCAGCGCGTTCTTGAGCTGCATGTGGTGCTGTGCATCTTGCTTTCAAAGCAGAAGTCCCTTAGATCTGCTCCTGTCATGCATCGCGACTCAAGTTCATGAGCAGCTCGAGCGATCGCAGTGCCAAACCGATCACTCACGAGTCCTTTACGTCTCGATGCGACGAAGACGTCCCCAACGAAATGGCTTCAAGCTGCGACTGCAGCACTGCAAGATGTTCGCTCTCTCTTCGTGTGACCACAAGCACACACTCGACGGATCGTGAGCTGTCGCTCCAAGAACACGCCCGCTGGCATCCGCACGACGAAGAGATAGCGTTGGAGTGCACACCAAGTGGTCCGACTCCTTCGTCACAACGCTCCGGCTGGAGTGCAAGACGCATCCTTCGGGTCGTGACGCACTTGGCACGTTGCTCTCCGCTTCAGTCGCTGTCTTCAGGATCAAACAAGTGCACGACACAGCAGTGCTATGAGTGGCAGGTTGCTCTGGTTGGTGTGAAGGAGCAGGACAACAAGACCATTGCTCATTGCATCGTGTGAACACAGTCACACGGCGCTTCTTGATGCGTCGCCATCCGACACTTTAGAACAACTCGCGTGCAAGAGCGATCATCAAGCATTGAGTGCCTTGAGTCACAATGTTCACTCCAAACGAAGTCCACAGCTTTGCTTTGGTCACGAAGACAGCTTCACATAGGCAGTGCAACGATCGTAGAGCGATTCCGACTCCACCGATCGCCTCACTCTTCGACTTGCCTCGTGCCAGACACACACTAGTCTACTCCTCGCCACACACGCAAGCTTCACTCTCTCCTTCGACTCGCGCACCTCGACCAACGCAACTATGAAGCTCTTCAACATCATCGCTCAGGTCGCCATTGTCGCCATGCTCGCCACCGCCTCGCTCGCGGACTCGACCACGTCGGAGTCCGGCATCTCGGACGCGCTCGTCGACTCGACTACGTCCAGCTCGAGTATCACGGACGCTTCGAGCTCTGACGCGTCAAGTGCCTCGACTGACGCTACCAGCAGCAGTGCCAGCGCTGCTAGCACTACCAGTAGCGCCACGACTGACACTACCACGGACTCATACACGTTCGACGACGCGACGGATGCACCTGCATCAACGTCTGGCTCGGACGTCGCACCAGCGGATGGAAGCCGTCACGACAGCCGCCGCCCACCTCACGGTTCGGTCGACGGCTCGTTCGGTGGACACCACGGTCGCCGCCCACACGGCTCGTTCGACGGTAGCCGCGGACCTCGTCCACACGGCTCATTCGATGGTAGCCGTGGCCCACACCCGCACGGCGGCAAGGGCGGTAAGGGCGGCAAGGGTCCGCGCCACGGCTCGGGTTCGCGCGGGTCGCGGCCACTTCCCGTCCGTGGGCTCGCGCGACGAGCAAGACCGCGCCGCAGGCTCCAAGGATGGCGGTCGTCGCCCTCACCCGTCCAGTTCCCGCTCGGGTAGCCGCCATCCTCACCCGTCGGGCTCGCACGCTGGCAGCCGCCCGCCACGGCCGTCGGGCTCGCACGCTGGCTCACACAGCGGCCGCTTCCCTGGCACCGGCTCGAAGGGAGGCCGTGCTCCTCGTCCGTCGGGCTCGCACGCTGGCAACGGCACCAAGAAGTCGGGCTCCGGCTCGCAGCTGCGCGGTTCGGACGAAGGCTACTAAGCGACGCGACGCTGTCTATTTGTCTCGCGCGCGCTGCACCAATCGCGCTCCATCTCTCCATTCCGCGCCTTGCATCTTCGTTTTGTATCGCCATCCATTCTGCTCATCGTGCGAGCAAGTAGAGCGACGGCAACCCAGCTCTGCGCTGCTGCTGCTGCAATTGTCGCGTCCGTGGTCGCTACGAGCGTACCTGTAGACTGCGCACGCTCGTATCGTGCTCAGAGTCGGGTAGATAGCAGGTGGTCATTGTAGACACTGTACATAGTGTAACCACGAATGGCCATTCGTATGCGCGTGTTTGATCCAGTGAGTGTTGTCTCGTGCCTCTCGTACGAATCGTGGATCACGCATCACGACAGCGCAAGTGCGCACTGACGCGCGCGTGTGTGTGTAGAAAGAGAGAAAGATGATCAAGTGCGTATCGTCGACGGAGCATCGAGTGGCATTGATGGTCGATGGTCAATGGGTACAGTCGCGTTCGCAGTGAGAGTGAGAGTCCGTACGATGTGCATTCGTGGACAGAGAGTGTATGTCTATTCAAAGTGACATTCACTCGCTATCTCACATACAGCACGTTGTGATTGAGTGAGTGAGTGAGTGTGTGTGTGTGAATCGAGCAGAGTGAATGTGTCAAAGAGCGAAGACGACACACCACACGACACGCTCCTTCCTTCCTTCCTTCCTGCACATCCTGTCCACGTCTGTTGTTGCGAGCGTGCGTGGGTCTTGTGGATCTTGTGCGGTGTTGTCCAACACGAGCATCGCCTTCAGCTGTGTCGCACGAAGCGAACAAGCGGCCGATGAGGTGGTCGCGACCAACGCGCTCATGTCGACGTCGAAGCAGTTCGTCTACAGCACACTGAGCGCCTTGAGCGCTGAGCAGAAGCGCTGTGCTTGCGCGTGTTGCAAAGCGAGTGGCACAATCACTCGCAAGCGCAAGTCGGAGCTGGCGCTGCAGCTTCTCAAGATCCTCGAGATCCTCGCGCTCGGCAGCCTTCGTGGCCAAACAGCGTCGTTGGACTCGACTGCTTCGTCGAGTGAGACGACGAGCGTCGGGTCCGTGTGACTCGATCTGATGCATCCCGTCGTCCCACACATGGCTACGTTTTGCTTCCAGTTGGTTGTCCGTCGCTCGAAGGAGCAGCGACGCACTCGATGCACTCGACCCGATGGGACACTGCACTGACACGACCGTCATCATCGCTGTCGACACTAGCGTCTGCGAATCCAGTGCTTCTCCTTCAGTGACGACGACGAGCTACTCACGCGCGAGAAGATCGGTCGACATGGCATGACGCACACTCACTCGCGTGGAGTCCACCAAGCAGAGGCTTTCGATGTTGCGTCCGTCGTCGCAGAGCAAGCGGATCAAGCACGCGAGACGCAAGTGCTGGCGTGGTCCATTCTCTCACTTGCGCACTCGCCACGACCGCCGTCAGAATGAAGATCGCTCTCGCTCTGCTGCTCCATCTCGCAGTCGCCGCCACTTCGGCGTTCACTGACACATCGTCGCCATCGCCATCGCCATCGCCAGTCATGGTGCTGCGAGACAGCAACAGCAGCCACCACTACAGCAACAACAACAACCACCACAATGACAGCGGCAGTCGCAGTGTTGGACCGCACGTCAGTAGACCAGACGACCGCGTGCGCTCGCTCGATGGGTCCCTCGATAGTCGTCCAGACACACGGCGCAACAGTGGCGCTCGAGCGAGAACCGCTAGCACCCGTGGGAGCAGTGAGAGCAGCAGCAGCAGTAGTAGTAGTAGTAGTAGCTACAGTGTCAACCACACACGTCACAGCGGATCGCACTCTGGCAGCTCCGCTTTCGACAGCGTCGGGTCTCAGCGCAGCGACGACGATCCTCTCTGCGCTCGCTTCCGACACGCAGACGACTCGCGCGACGCCAGTGCTGCGTCAACTTCATCGTCTTCATCGTCTTCAGCCTCATCGTCTTCATTGACTTCGACATGGACGTCGCACCAAGCAGCTCGCAGCGGACGCTTTCGCGGCGACGTCGGCGACGACTACGACTTTCCGTGCTCGCGAGGAGAGCGAGCACCGAGACGCGAAGGCAGCGACTCGCTCGGTCTGTCAACATTGTCATCCTCTTCCTCCAGTAGCAGTCGTGACCATGGTCTTCATGACAGCAGCAAGCGACCTCGCCACACTCGGCACTCAAGTAGCCGCGGCGCTGACGCCGGCTCCGACTCGTCGTAGAGCCCATCGTCAGCAGCAGCAGACAACGATCGGACTGTCGGACTCGAGACGCCAGCGCCACTCGCAAACAACAGACCAAACCAACGCAGCAGCAGCAGTAGCGACACTCACTTGCTCTGCTCGACAGACACCACCACAACAACAGCGACTTCTCTCTCTCTCTCTACATGTACACGGTCATCTCAAAGTGCATGACAGGCAAGCCACGCACTCGCACTCACAGCGCCTTGTTCATCGACATGCGCATGGACGCTCGACGTCGTCGACTGACGTTGTCTGTTAAAGTGCAACCTCTGTTATTTCTCTATCTGGATTCCTTAATGTCAAAGCTATCGAAACCTTGCTTTTGTCGCTATTGTTTGCTCTAATATGGTATTTGACGTGCACATAGCGTTTGTGACGTGCGAATAGCGATATTTCTCGCTTGTCAATCGCACACACTTGCATTTTGAGTGAACGGACAACAACCACAGCAGCGTAATGGAACTCGCGGCTCGATTTGCTCGGCGGCGCGCGACGACTGCGATCGCGAGTGCGCTGCTGCCGAGTCACTGCGCACACCCCCTCGCCTCTTCAGCAGCAGTAGTACAGCCAGTGCGGCGCTTTGGGACGCAGTCTGCGACGCACGGCAACTTGCTCGAGCCTCGCAGTGTTGTGCTCAATGCCCACGAGTCGCTGACGCCGCCGCCAGTGCGCTCGATCCCGGTGAACGAGACGCCGATCGCAAACAAGAGAGGCAAGAAGAGCAAGAAGAGCAACCGAAGTGTGCGCGCGAGAATGCCTGCTGCAGAGCGCGAGGCGCTGATCGCAGACCTCGCAGCGAGCGACGTCGAGGCGCTCAAGACCGCTGTGATGGCGTCCACGAGTTCGTTTGAGCACGCTGAGCTGGCGCTCGATGAGCTCGTGCAGCGCGACGTGCCTTTGCGCGAGAAGCACTACCTCTCGCTCGTCTACAAAGCGTGCTGCGACGCGGACTTCGACGACGTGAAGCGCGTGTTTGAGGCGTTCACAGCAGCGGAAGCAGCTGGTCGCGTCGCGCTGCCACCGCGCGCGGACCGGACGTGGAACTACTTGAGCTTCGAGCGCTTGCAGATGTACCGGTTCGTGCTCTGGTCCATGCTCGACGCGAAGAAGTACCGGCAGATGAACGCGTTCTTCCGGCAGCACGTGCACGGGCGGCCGAACAAGTGGAGCCTCTTCGAGTCGGACCCGCTCAACTTCCTCCTGCGCGCCGAGTGCACGGGGCGATTCGCTGACGAGCTCGACAGTGCGTGGAAGACGCGCATCGACACGATCCTGCGCAAGATGGAGCTCTGGCGCTTCAACGCGAGCTACTCGAGCTCGCATGCGCTCTTCCGCTTCGTGCTCTACCACCCAGACGTGTTCATCCAGCACGAAGTCGCACTGAACAAACGCAGTGGAACCGGTAGCGATACCAGTACGCTCACGCTCGGCGATGTGTTTGTTCGGTACTTTAACCGGTATCCGAAAGCGCTCCGTCGCGACCCAAAGCGCACGTCAATTGCGATTAGCGCTGCTGCTGCTGCGGGTCACGAAGACGCAGTGAAAGCGATCGTGAAAGACGCCGAGGCGCACACGATCCGCATCGACGCCGTGTCGTTCGCGCACGCAGTCGAGTGCGCCGAGACCGAAGCGAAGCGCATGGAGATCGTCGAGCTGTACGTCCGCGCAAAGGAGCGCAACGCAGTGTACACGACGCAGAACGAGCCGGCGAGCATCAGCAACTACTTGCTGCTCTACGCGATCTTTGACGGCAACTTTCGCCACATGATGGAGCTGCTCCACGAGATGCAGCTGTACAACAACGCTGCGAGCAACCGCACCGTCGAAGCGCTGTTTGAGAGCATCGCAAAGCTCCGCGCGCAGCTGCGTCGCGAGGCTGAAGAGACCGGTATGCAGCCGACTCGTACCGGTATTCCAAGTGATCCGCTCGCTGCAGTCCCGACGATCGAAGACCTGCTGAACGACTTTGTGAACGTCATCCCGCGCAACGTCCACACGATCTCGCAGGGCGTGCTCCAGAGCCTCCGGAGCGGCGACGTCCTCATTGCGCTCCGCCTCGTGCGCGCGACGGTCCGCACGACGGACATTGTGCTCCGTCGCGAGATCTACGCGCAGCTCGCGTACCCGCTGCTCGCGCGCGGCTCGGCGCAGTACGACGAACTCGAGCTGCTCGAGCTCGAGCGGTTCTACGACACGCAGCACCCGCACGCGCGCACGTACTTGAACGCGCAGGTGCTGAACCTGTGCGAGTCGAACGAAGACCTCGTCGCGATGCTCGCGTGCTTGGACCGGTGGCAGCTCCAGCGCCACGCGCCACTGAGTCGCCGCGCGCTCGAGCGCGTGTTCGACATTGTCTCGGCGCAGCTCGCGCAGTTGCGTGCGCAGGACGCCGCGCGCGTGTCGTACGTCGTCGAAGGCATGGAGCTGTCGTACCGCGCTGTCTTGCAGCGGTACTTTGACATTGTGCCGCTCGCAAAGGGCTGGCCGCTCGCGAGCGCGATCATCCGCTCCGGTACGAGCGGACTCCACGACGACGTGCGTCTGCTGCTCCAGCAAGCGCAGGCGCACGACCTCGTGCTCGAGCCAGCGGCGTACAAAGTCGCGCTTGAAGTCCTCGATGCGCAGAGCGAGCGCGACGCGATCCGAGAGTGTGTGCAGACGCTCGAGGCGCGTGGGTCGCTCAGCGCGCTCGTTGCCAAGTACCCGAGCATCGAGTGCGTGGTCGAGCAGCGCTAGGACGCAGGACGCAGGAGGCAGGACGAGTGTGATGATTGATAGATAGATAGAGAGACTTGGCTTGGTTGTACTTGATTTCAGTATGCTTGGTAGTACTTTGATAGTGACAAAAGCGAGTGTCAAATCCAGAGTGATGGTCACGTAGCCATGTCTGTCTGTTGAAGTGCGAGAAAGGTCTCACTCGCTCACTTGCGCATCGTCATCTTCCCGCGCAGCAGCAGCAGCAGCAGCAGAGCGATGCACGCGCGACCGACGCCACCGCCTCCGCCGATGCCACGCTGGCCGCCACCGCCTCCATTGCTGCCACCGCCGCTGCCGTCGATGCACTTTGCGAGCAGACGCGCTGGATATGCGCAGCCACCACTGCCGCCACCGCCAGGCATGCATGTGTGGCACCGCCGTACACCACTCAGCGCTGGTAATCGCGCGTTCATGCCGAAGCGAGCGATGGCGCCGTACTCGAGTGCCACGAGACCAGGTGTGTTTCCAGCGCCAGCAGCGTATCCGCACCAGCGCTCGCTGCAACGACCACTGTGGAGCACGAAGCGCGAGACGCAGACGCTTGAGCCACAGCGCCGAGGCGATCGTGATCGGTATGCTCGACCGGCGCCGATCTCGAGTGCAGGGCCGACAGTCAGCGTTGCGTCTGCGCACCGCATTGCGACGTCTGTCGAGCTGCCATCTGTACTCCGATACGCGAGTGTGACGAGTCTGCCGATCGAGTCGACGAGCAGCAGCACCTACAAGTCGATCTGGAGCACGACACCGCTCGAGTTGACAGCGATGATACGCCGTGCGAAGTGCAACAAGCGAGCGAGAGAGGCGCTTGCTGTTCCGTCCACGCAAGCGAGTGCAGCTGATGCGGATGACAGCACGAGCGAGAGCAGCGACGGCGACAACGATGATGCAGCTACGACTGCTGCTGCTGGCGAACGACTGCTTCGCAAGTTCCACGCGCTGGTGCTCTCGACGCCGCCTCCTAGTCCGCCGCTATCCAGGTGCGACGACCCACGCTGTGCATGTGACGCTTTGCTGCGTGCGCTGCTCGTGTCTTCGACATACCAGGTAGAGCGAGCGATTGACCAGCGATGAACTTGTTGTGAATGCAGCACCACGTCCGCATGGACGACTGCTCCTGCTGCAAGCATCGACAACTCGCTCGACTGCCGCAAGCTCTTTGCGCTCTCGGTCGACACACCGAGCTTCTTTCCGCACCGCAAGCAGTTTGGAGCATCAGGAGGAGGAGCCACGGCGAGCGCTGAGCTCCAGCCGGTACAAACGATCCACGTCTGCTGCTGCTGATGTGGGACACGAGCTCGCACACCTCGACATCGACTGGTCCTGACGCCTCTTGCGCTGACGCCGAACGGCAAAGACGACGAAAGCAGCGCCGCCGCACATGGACTGGTGGCCGGTGCGACTTGCACCCATTCTGCGCGCTCTAAGGCGCTACGTCGTGTGCGTGAGTGCTCCCATGTCGTCTGCCGCACTGACTGCTGTGCTGCTGCGCTATCGAGCCAGGGCGACTGGAAGTGCCGCAAATGTGGTACGTAGTGGTCTCTCTTGCTCTCTGTCTGCACTCGACACGATCTCACGAGCGCGTGCGTGTGCACTGGTGTCCCTAGGCAACCATGTAATGCTCCGCTTTGCTCTGCTCTGTGATCTGATGCGAGACGGTCTCATGAACGACACTCACGCGAGCGTCGTGGTCCTCGCATGACGCACAGAACTTCTCGTACCGGTGCGTTGCGCATGGCCATTGCTCCTCAGAGCACACAAGCTCACACTCGCACACTTGGCGCTTCGAACGACGACAGCGGACTCTGCAAGCGCTGCCGCGTGGGCCGATTCGAGGACGCAGGCTTTGTGTTTGCGGCCAGCGCGTGAGCCGCCGTCCACTCGGATCTGCTGCCGAGTGGCAAGCGAGTGAGACCACCCAAGACGCCAAGACCTCGACCTCGAGGCGACGATGGCCTCACGAAGACGCAACGCGCCTGCCAAGACGAGAGACATGTCCGCGTCGTCGTCACGCTCGTTTGTTCGTGCGCTTGCGCGTCAAATCAAATGCGCTCGTTCGTTCACTCGCGCTACGTCTCGTCGTCATCGGCGCTGAGCGGCGGGCAGTACTGCTTCACGAGCTGCTCGAGGTGCGGAGCGTTCGCGCCGTTGAGCTCGGCGATTTGCTTGCGCTCCTGCAGCGTCCAGTGCCCATGCGAGCGAGTGCGTGAGTTGGAAGAAGCAGACGACGACGATGTTGAGTGATCGCACCCGAAAGAAGAGGAAGCGCGGCTTGCAGCTCCCGTTGTCCTCGACGCCGTCGACCTCGAGCGTCACGTTGAGCTGCGCCAGACGACGAGGACCAGCGTGAGTGACGATCAGATCGCGTGCGAGCCCCCTCCGCACAGCCACGCACCGTCGCGAACGTCACGCGCTTCTCGGACTGGTCGATGTCCACGCTCAGGCGCTTGTACGTCGGCTCCATGATCTTGCACGGCCCGCACCAGTCCTTGTGCGCATCCACGACTGCACAAGCGCACGCTGCATGAGGCGCACACTCAATCAATGAGCAGCAGACGCTCGAACGCACCTAGGAGCTTCTTGTCCGAGGCTTCGCGGAGCTGCGTCCAGTGCTCCGCGTCCTTGACTTTCACGACAAAGTCCATCGTTCTTCTCTCTCTCTTGTGTCTCTCTTGTGTCTCTCTCGTGGATCTGTCGACTACTTGCGCCTCTGAAGCGACGCAAGTGCCGCTTCACGCAAGACGCTGCGCTCAAGAGACCACACATTCGCAGCAGCAGCAGCAGCAGCAGGAGAGACCAAGACGTCCATGGACAGAGGAAGTGGCGATGGAACGAGTGGCATTGAGGAGCTACGTCTAATAAACTAATGGGGTGAGCGACCTCGTCCTCCTACGAGCGAGTGGCGAGTGAGGCGCGGGTCTAAATAGTGCGGACCGTGCGAAGGTCCTGGCGGTCGCGAGTGCGTGCGCAGAGGCAGCAGCAGCCGAGCGCTGTTCCTTCCATTGAGAACAGCGCCGAGGCGTCGGCTGCTGCGGCTCCATGGATCGATGGACGCGCTTGCGCGCGTGTGGGTGCATGTGTGTGTGTGGTCGTGTATGGGCGGACGCGTGACGGGGGTCGTGCGTCTTGATGGTGGAGCCAGCGGAGCGTCGTGCTATGGGAGATGAAGCACGCGCGTCTCGTGCGCAGGTCAACAGCACAAGGTGGCGGCGATGGCGGATACAGACATGTACGGTCGTAGAGGTGGTGGTGGAGAAGCCGTCGTGGCGCTCAGAGCGCGCGTCTACAGCGAGCGCGAGTGGCTCGGGCGGTTGTACTCGACGCAGCCGTAGAAGCTCTTGAGGAGCTTCGTCATCTTGCACCGCTCCTTCTCGCACCGGTTCATCACGATCGGCGGGCATTTGTTCAGCGCCTCCTCGAGCTCGAGCAAGAAGGCGTTGAGGAAGAGCACGCGCTCGCGCCCGACACCCTTGGAGTTCTTGCCGAGGAAGCGGCCCTGCATGACCGGGAACTCGGTCGCAGCAAACACTGGCGCGAGGAACGTCTCGAGCAAGCACGTCTTGTCGCCGCCGCAGCAGTACGACGGGTCCTGGAAGTGGCGCCGCGCGAGGCGCTGGAGCTGCAGGAACGCCGAGAAGCGGCGGTACACGATCTCGCCGGCGTCGTACGCGTCGGTCTGGACGCGGATCGCGTAGTCCGTGTGCCCCGACTCCTTGCGCGTGTCCACGACCGACGTGTGGAGCGTGTTGAGCGCAATCGTGACCGGCAGCATCGCGATCGAGTGACTGAGTGCGTTCGTTGGAAGTGGTGGTGAGCAAGTGCGCAGTGCCGAGCAAATTCGCAAGTGCGTTGCTCGAGCGCCGAGGTGCTCGCACCCACACACACACAAGCGTGGCTGGCAGATGATGATCAAGGCGCGCCAACCGACTCACTCACTCACTTGCTCGCTCATGCTTTGCTGCTTGAGCGCTGGCGCCAGGCGCGACTGTCCGGTCGCTGTCGTCGTCGTCGTCGTCGTGACAACGACGAGCACGCGGCTTTGGCTTTCAAAAAGTGGACATATTGCAGATTTATGTGCAAGCCCTAATATCTTGGTGTTTGTATCAAAACTGCAAAGCGCAAAACCGATATTCGCGTACAAAAGGGTGAATAGTTGAAACAAAATGCTTTTTAGGGAGGAGTTCAGTACATCAGCAGCGACACACGGCATGCGCGATCTTCATGGCGACGCAAGGCATGGCAACGAGCATTGCTGCCGAGGTACAACCAAGGTACAACGTGCTGCTGCTGCTTCATGCCTCCATGCTCTCTGCGATTGCACTTGCTTGCGGTTGATCCGTTGTTTTGCAGCACACTGGACTGCACGCTCGTCTCTCGGCGTTCTGTTGCCGTCGTCTCATGGACGTCACACAGTCGCGCTCGCGACGGACCTTTGCTGCTGCAAAGACGACTGCAACGAACGACCGTGCGGCGCGTGCGGTGCTAACGCCGGTCGTCCTAGCACTTGCTTGCTCCACTTGCGCTTGAGATTGAGCTGGAGCTGGAGCGATGGAGCTGGAGCGATGGAAAAGCGCGCGCCGACTCGCTACGCGCTGCTGCTGCTGCATCGACGGATGTCTGTCTGCTGGTCCGCTCCTGCGCTCGTGGTGGTGGCGCGCTTACCGCAAGGTGCGTCTAGCCAGCGAGACACGTAGAAGCGTCTCGAGCATAATTTACATATGAAGCTTTGTATGCTTGAACCTGTAAGGGCGAAGGCTTGCACACACCAGCGCTGCTACGCGCTTCTCCAGCTGTCCGCTGTCAAAGTTTCGTGGACACGAGCAGCGCACGATGTGCTCGACAGCTGGACATGCGTGTCTCGAGAGGCGATGAACGAAGAGCGGCGAGAAGCGACGTATGTAGGACCTCTCGCATGTGCGGCGAACGCGCTTTGCTTAAAGGGATCGAGTGATGGCGGCACTCGACAACAAGCGCAGACTGACGGACTCTTTTGCGTTGCGCAAGCTGCTGCTGCTGCTCGAGGCACTACGACACGACACTCGATGCAAACATGTCGCTGCCGACGCACGTTCACTCGCGATCCGCTCGTGCACACACACACACACAGACGCTGTTAAACGCTCACAGTGCTTCAGGTCATCAGCGCATAGCGCTCGATTCGTAGTTGAGCAGCGCGTCCTGGCGTGCGTGTAGGATGTGAGCGTGCGTCGGAGCAGAGCAACCAGCGCCAACCAACCAACCAACGAGGCACTCGACTCGACTCGACCACAGTACTCGCAGCACGATGGCGGCTCATGGAGCGCGCGCGTGTGTCAAGTGGCTCGGCCATGAATCAAGCACGACGCGCGATTGCTGAGCCCTCGCCACGCACGCACGCCGCGACCTACACTTTGCCATCACGCGCGCGCGTTCGATCGATCGATCGAGAGATTGACGTCGACAGACAGAGCATGTGAGGAAGCATTGGCCAGCACGCGTCGGATCGGTGCGCGATCTCGCTGCTCATGGCGTCGATGCTCGACAAGGACATCAAGGACGACAAGAGCGACGGCGATCGCGGCGCGTGCGTCTGGGTGTGGGTGACCAGGACCGAAATCAGACCGCGCACTCGCCGCCGCTGGTGACGACAAGCGTTCGAGCGCCGTTGCTCGTTGCTCGAGGCACTTGCGTGCGCGCCGGAGCGCTCGACTCGTCACGAGAGCCACCCGATCGGACGCCCTGATGTGTGTGTGTGTGTGCCGGATCGAACAACGAGACCTGACAAGACGCTCGCGAGCCTCGAGTCTCTCAAGTGAGCAAGCGCGCCTTGTGTGCACTCGACTGCTTGCGTTCGCTCGCGTCGTGTGACAGAGTGTGGCGTCAGTCGTCGGACCAGTCGGCTGGTCATGCACAGACGTGGCAAGAGGCACTCGAGCGCGCACGAGAGAAGAGCCCTCATTGCATGCGATCGCAGTCATTCCGACCGAGCTCGCTTCGGTCCTTGCGTTTGACGCTTGCACGAGGTGCTTTGGTGCTTGACGCGACTGCGACTGCGGCGGTTGAGCTGCTGCTCAAGACGCACGACGCCAAGATCGCGCTACGACGCTCCCAAGCACAGCTGGCCGAACGTCACGGCTCCGCTGGTTCGCTGGTTCGCGACACGACTGCTCATGTCGTCCACATCGCCCAGGATGTGCGCGCCGGCAGCAGCTGGCAGCCATGTCACGACTCCAAAGCGCTGGCTCGCACTACGACTCGACTCGATCGAGTGATCGTCGTTGTCCAGACGCGAGCGCGTGGACAGGAGGAGCGTGCGCGAGCACTTGGGTGCGCAGGCAGCCATTTCGCTAGCAGGCGGCTCTTCCTTCTGTCATGACAGCCACATGGCTCCGTCCGTCCATCCCAAGCACTCACTCGCTCACTCGCTGCTGCTACTGTGATGCGGTGTGGACTGCGCCGCTCGAGCGTCCACAACGCCATCGTCAAGTCGGTCTGTCGTGTCCACAAGAGCCAGCGACGCGAGCAAGTGGCGACCGCGATCCAGCGACCGCATGGCGCGGACGAACTGCTGGAGCTCAGTCAGTCAGTCTCTCTCTTCGAACAAGAACACTCGACCGAACAACAACAGCGACGCGTGGACACTGCCCCAAGGACCGACGCACGCTCTTGAGTGCACCTAACGGCGACGACACGATGATCCGCACGATACACGAACACACACAAGACACAAGACACACGCGGTCGCTCAGTCCTCGTACTCAAAGTCGTCCGAGGCGTCGGCCGTGAGGTCGAGGAGCCACCAGAGACCGAGGCGCCGGAGCGTCTCGCGGTCGCCGCGGAGCAAGTGCGCGTACGCACGCGTGCACTGGCGCATGTTCTTGGCCGAGTTCCCGAGCGCAAAGCCCCACGTTGTCTTGGGCCACGGCGCCTCGCGCGGCACAACGAACGCCGTTGGCACGGGCTCGTCGCTCCCGATCGCCGTCGCGTACGTCTCGAGCGCCGGCAAGATGAGGTCGCGCCAGATCTTGGGCGAGACGCTGAGTGGCGCAGCGCCGAGGGCTTTAAGCTCGCGCATGGAGCGCTCGACCTGGCGCGCCGAGCCGCCGCGGCGGATGCTCTCGACCTTGGCGCCGAGCTTGAGGCCGCGCGCGCGGAGCGGCCATCCGAGCTTCGGGTTCGTTGGCACGACGAACGTCTTTGCGACGCGTGCGTGGCCATAGAACGCGGCGTAGTGGCGCAGCGCCGGCATCACTTCGCGGTCCCACTTGGCGTCCGCGACGTTGAACGCGAACTCGACCGCGTCGAGCTCGGGACGCGAGCGCGCGACTTGCGCGGCAAAGTCGCCGCGGCGGATGCTGTGGACCGCGCGGCCGAGCGCAAAGCCCTGCGTGAACGCCGGCCACCAGCCCTGGTGCACGAACGGCACGACAAAGTCCCGCGGGACGTACGTGTGGCCGTAGAGCAAGTAGAAGTGCTGCAGCGCCGGGAGCACGAGCGTCTTCCAGCGGTCGTCAAGCACGTCAAACGAGAAGCCGATCGCGTCGAGCGCTGCCGCTGAGCGCCGCGCTTGCGACGCAAAGTGCCCGCTGCGGATGCGCGCGACGACTTGCCCGAGCTTGAGCCCGCCGAGCGACGCCGGCCAGCCGTCCTGACCGTGGCGAGGCACGACAAAGTCGCTCGGGACGACTGCGTCACCGCGCTTGCGGGCAAAGAACTTGAGCGCCGGCAAGATCGCGTGGTCCCACTTGTCGTCGTACGCGTTCCAGGCAAAGCCGAGTGCCTCGAGCTCGTGGGTGCTCGCGTTGACGTGCGTCTGGTACTTGCCGTTGCGAACGTCGCTGACGTGCTGACCGAGGCGGTAGCCATGCAAGTGCTCGGGCCACAACGCGAGGTGCTCGTGCATCTCGTCGCTGTCGCCAGTGGCTCGAGACGGAACGACAAAGCTGTGCGGCACGCGGCAGTGGCCGTGGATCGCTGCAAAGTGGCGCAGCGCCGGCAGAAAAGCGCTCGTGCCAGCGCGCGTCGTCCGCGCTCCAGACAAAGCCGATGGCGTCGAGGGCCTGGCGCTGGTAGAGCGGCAGCGCCATGTGCGCTGCGCGGAGGCGATGGACACTCGCGCCGAGCTGGAGTCCCCACGTCGATCGCAGCCACTGACTATCGCCAGTCGGGACCACGAACGCGCGCTTCACGAGCAAGTCGCCATAGAGCGCTTGGTACGCCTCGAGCGCCGCGAGTGTCGTGTCTTGCCAGCGCAAGCGCTTGAGACCGTCGTCGCCGAGTGCGAGACAGCGCTCGAGCGGAAAGCCCAAGGCTTGGAGCTCCTGAGCGACAGACTGCGTCGCATGCGGGTCAGAGCGCACAGCGTTGATGAACTGCGCAAGCAGTGGCAAGAGCTTCGTGGAGCTCTTGGTTCTTGCGATAGCGTTGGGTGCTGCAGCGTTGCTGGAGTTCGAACGTGTAACTTGGCAGTCGTAGCTGCTCGGGACGATCCAGTGGCCGTGCGCGTTGTAGAACGCTCGGAGCTCTGGCACGAGTCGGTCGAACTGATGTTGTGGGTGCTGGGACTCGCGAACGTTGTGTTTGAGTTCGTCGCGAGGAGGCTGGAGATGCAGGTCAACGCGCGTGAACGAGGCATCTGGAAGTGCAGTCGCCTCGACATTCGAGTGCTGCAGGCGAATGTGCTGCAAGCGCCTCGCGTGTGGCTGCGCGAGTGGCGGAGAAGCATATGCCAGCGCCGTGGATGCAGACGCGAGTAGCACGTGATGCGGACGCTGCACATAGCGCAAGGTCGGCGCTGCCTTCTTCGAAAGCAATAGCAGCAGCCGAGAGAGCGGCATGAGGACGACGACGGTGGGCGTGTTGTTGATCAAATTGAAGACTGATGCGCTGCAACAAACTCAGGGTCAAATTCGATAGTGATTAAACCGAGGGTTGTTTGTCGAAACAAATGTTCATAAACACGCAAGTTGAAAAGGCTACTTTGTTCGTTCGATTATGAAAACAAAAAAGCAGTTTATATTTGTTTTTATGACTATTCATATTACAACACACGTCCAATCACACTGACGATAGCTCATCCTTCACTGCCAATACCCGTTTGTTGCTGTCTTTGGCGCTGTTGGGTCGACATGGGCGAAGGTCGCAAGCGCGCTCGGTGTGGACGGCGATGGATGTCGGTGCAGAGAGCGAGTTGCTGCGTTGATCACGAAATACAAAGCGAAGAACGCGACGAACGAGCGCGTGAGTGGCATCGAGGAGGACGTGACCGAGTATGATCGGCTGCTCGACGACATCGTCGAGCTTTCGGATTCGCAAGCCAGAGCAACAGCACGCAGTTGTGCTACGGCGCGCCAGCTGCATGAACAGCGTCGGTAAGTCTGCGTTGACGTGCTTTTGTGACACTTGAGCGACACATGACCAGTGTGTGGCCGCGTGTCGTGTGTACGAGGCGTACTGTTGCGTTAAACGCCACGGACAACTCGCTCCTCTGGCGCCGAAAGAGTCGCTGCAAGTCGCCGCTGCGACCGGGGTACGCAAAGCATCGCAGTAATAGACAAAACGCCCCGACACTTGAAAAGACCGATCTATTTGCTAGACGTATCGTGTTTGGAAGAGCCAGCACGACAGCGACCGACAGCACCTCGCTCTTGGTAAAATGGAACAGGAACACACATTTGATTTGTGAGACTTGGTTGAGTGCGAAGCGCTGTCAAGTGTGCCAGCAGGAGTGCCTCTTCAAATGGTAGCGCACCAGCGACTAAAAGAACTGAGAGCTCAAAGCTGTCCATGGTGGTGCTCACGCGCGCGAGCAAGCAAAAGCAGCAAGAACACTGGTGGTAGTGAAGCGCGCACTGGTGGCGGAGATGTGTGGAAGCGAAAGCAGGAAAAGTGCTCCGCGTGCACCGGTCGTTTAGTTTTGCGCTCTGTTGTACACGTTTCTTTGCAGTTGCAACGAGACTTGTTTTACAATCTGAACTTTTCTAATAAGACAGTTTGTTAGTGAGCGTTCACATTGACTATTGAGCAATGCGATGTCTCCATTCATCCATTCACTTCTCGAGATTGTATTGGTGATACCAAACTCCTCGCAAGTCTTTCCCTCCAAATTGTATAGGCTTCTGTGTTGATCCAACAACGACCAGATGTGGATATCGAGCTGAGCCGTCGGCATAGCGCTTCTTGCTGTGCTTTATACCTGCTTGCTTTCTCAGCGAGATTGCGTCACGGGAGTCTCTTGCTTACACTATAGCAGAGGACGTTTGAGTGTAGTGTGTGTGTTTTGGTGAGCGACCCTGTTAGGACACTCGAGTTGTCCAGTATGACGCTGTAGTTGTGCATCCATTCACCGAGCAACCACCGAACGTGCACGCTAGCACAGACTAAGCGCTTCAACCGGCGGTACGACTGCCCCACCTAGATATGGTTAATGAGGACGCACACCGACGTGCCCAATCGTTACGTGAATTAGATGAAAAAGTCGCCCAACTGTGGCAAACATTCATAGCATGTGTTGGTCAGTCATTGTTACACATTAAGCGTCAGTTGGTATATCTGAATGTCCATGGAGCGCTTGGCGGTTCGCATCAATTCAAAGATCTGCTAAATGCGCTTGCGGACGGGAACAGGAACAGCCGATTGCTCGATGCCGCATTAGCAAGATGTTTTATGTGGCCGCGGCATCGCTGGACGCACGTTGCAAGCTTGATCTGCTACCGAGTTGTAGTCCGTCAAAATTGCCTATGGAGGGATATGGACCCGAAAGATCGAAAATCATCTACATTGATTATAAACCAGTAAATGAAAGTATTCATTTGTTGTTGGTAATGTCTCGTTTGCTTTGGGGTTTGCGCGTGGATAGTCTTTAGGACATCGTGTCGATCGTCTACTCCCAACAATAATTGGCTCGAAAATTGCTGGTCCCCATCGTTTATTGAGCGGTTTGAGCGGCCAGTGGTTTTGAGCGATTTTGAGCACTCAGATGGACTATGGATAAGGCTACCTATATTATGTACATTCATGTATGCATGCCGACATTAGGATGCACATCGATATGGGGGTTGAGTCGCGTATTCTCTTCAACCATCGCAAGTTGACAAGTCAATCTAGTATGCGAGGCGACGATGGATGCCGTCGGACTACGTAATTCCGTCTAAAAAGCGGTTGCTAGTGTAAACGCAAAGATCGGCACCAGCGTCGGCAACAGCTAAGCGACCGTCTTGGCGGCCATCCGACGTTCAGCCGCCGCACGAGACTCATCGATATTCGGTCAAATTACGCCCACAGAAGGCGAAACTGAAACTGGCGGCGCTATGCGTGGTTGATACCAAGGACTACCCAGCCGACTTACTCACGAAGATGACGAGCGCAACGCGGATAGTGCATCTGCGATTCCATTTCGGGATCTGTGCGCGTGAACGAGCGCAAAGTGATTCAGCACGAATACGACACAAACTCTAGCTCGACGGTGCTACAGTCGAGCATCGGTTGAGTGCGTCGAAGGCGGGGTGATCAGATTTGTATAAGTAGCAGCGACAGGGTTGTACGACCAAATGAGTAGTCTGCATGTGCCTGCCGCGCTGCGGAGTGGTGAGGGTTGAATGCGGTTTCTGCTAGCGTGTGTACGAGAGCGATTTCGGTCTCCATCTTCCCATCCTCAGCACAAGCTTGACGCGGATCGGTTGAACACGCACCATACCTGACTGCTATTGTTGCTGCTCGTCTAGTGCGCGCGGCTGTTATCAAGACTCTCGACACTGCTGGTGCTGCTCTGGTCTGCGCGGACAGCGTTGTCGCGCTGTTGGTTGTACGCGCTACGACTAGCGGCGCTGCTCTGACTGCTGTGTGTTATGGCAGACGCCGACGCAGCTCGAGCGACTGGCGCGACGTACGCTGCGCCGCAGAGCTGACACACTCGTCCATCCGTGCGAGGTGCGCCACATTGCACGCAAAAGTTCGCGGCCATTGCGCCGTACTGAGCGCCGTGCGCGAGCGATCAGTGCGTCTGGAGGTCAGCGATCGCAGAGGGAACTCGCGAAGTGTCGAGGCCAGCAGTGTGAGCGAAGTGTCGATCGATCGAGCGTCGGGCTTCAAGCTTCGAGCAAGAGAGTACGATGCACATCACGCTCATCAAGTCGTCGCGCACTCAAACTAGGGTTGTCATCATCATCGTTATAACAAGTCGTTGTTTGTAATCACTTGCGCTTTGTATTGAGGTCACTTTAGACAGTACTAGTATATATCTAGACAAGACAAGACAAGACAAGACAAGACACTTCTTTGTGATTGTTCTTATGTTCCGTATAGTTTGGGTGGTCCACACAAACACACAGTTTCGATAACAGAAAGATTCAATCATGAATATATGTTTCGTTGTATTTTGTAATCAATGAACCAACGTACTTCGTCCATTTCATTTCATACGTTGGTCTATTGGAGTGCTTAAATTTGTATTTTATGTCGGTCACCTCATTTTTTGCAATTTCTTCTTGATTGCAAGTCGGCATACATGTACACAGACAGTATGTACAATCTGCAAGAGCACGCCTACATTAGGATGCACATCAACTTGGGGATTGATTCACGTTTTCTCTTCAACCCATTGACCATCTCAAGCTGACAAGCAAGTCTAGTCAAAGGAGCAAACAAGAACTCAAGCATAAGCGCCTAAGTGCAAGAACAAGCAACACTCAAGCAAGACACAACCAAGACATGGACGCACACAGCACGCTCGAGCGCGTGCGCGCAGCACTGCCGATGACACTGCTCGCGAGCTTCCACCCGGTCGCGCACGTCGACGAGTACGCCAAATTCCTCGCGCTCAAGCTCTTGCGAAACGACGCCGACGCACTGTCGCCTGTGCTCTCGCCGTCGCATCTCGTCGACGCAGTGTGGCACACGCACATGCTCCATCCACACGAGTACGTGCGGTCGTGCAAGGCGCTGCTGAGTGGACGGCGCGCTGTGACAACAACTACACAAGCAAAAGCAGAAGCGGAAGCGGAAGCGGAAGCAGCACCAGAACACGACATGGAGAGACGCCTCGATGGCAACGACACGATGTTGTTCAAACACAGTCCAGTGCCGCGCACGGACGAAAACCGCTACGTCGAGACATTGCTGCTGTACGAATCGGTGTTTGGCGCCAAGCCGGATCCGCTCGTGTGGCCGGACGAGACGCTCTCGACAGCGCAACTACTAGCGTCTGTGCCACTTGCGTTTGCGTACGCAGTGCCCATGGCAGTGGCAACTGCAGTCACAGCAGCAACACCAGCAGAAGCAACAGCAGGACTACCACCAGCAGTGCCAGTGAAGACTGCATCACCAGACGACGACCTCATCTCGATCCAGTGACAAAACCTACGCGCTTCGCATCCGTCCCGACGCGACCATTGACGAGCTCAAGCACGCGCTGCACGCGCTGGGAGGCATCATGGAGCCGAGCCGCCAGCGCATCCTCTTTGCAGGACGCAATCTCGAAGACGCGCGCGTGCTCCGAGAGTGCGACGTCCGCGACGGCTCGATACTCCACGTCATTCAGCTTGGATGCTGAGCTAGAGTTGGAGTTCAGACTGGAGTGGCTCTTGCGTTTGCGTCCTTACGAATCGCTATGGCGGGTCTGTCGTGCTGCTGCTGCAGTCGAGCAGTTAGGAAGGAAACAACGACGATCGTAGCGAGTATGTACGTACGTAGAGTGAACAAAGCGACAACGACGAGAGGAGAAGAGTGAGAGAAGACACCGCCACAGTCAGTCAGTCAGACACGCACCACACACACACCCGCACGAACGAACGAACAAGCAGTGACTCGATTGAGTCTCTTGGATGCCTGTTGTATATGTTATATGTTTATATGTTTGTATGTGTTATACGTTTATATGTTGCTGGTCGAATGTAATGAACAAGCAGCAGAAGTGCATCAAGAGCAGCTGTGATCTTCATGGCACTCATGCGTCTCCACGGCGCTCGTCGTCGTCAAGTGGCGTCGCTCTCACTGTCGACTGCGCTGCATCCGAAGTCTTCACTATGTCGCTCAACTCCCTCTCTTACTCAAGTCATTCGCTTGCTTGCTTGCTCTCTCACTCTCTCACTCTATTCGCATTACGCTTGCTGTCCGTCGCGAGAGCTTGAGAGCTCGCGCAGCACAGACTCGACGTCGGGACACTCGAGACACAGCGCCTCGAGCTCTGCTGGCGTCCAGCGACACACTCGCATAGTATTGCCGCTGTCGTTGATACTATCGTCAGCGATCGCCTCGAGCTGTGCGAGCTGCGCGTTGTCGAGCGACGCGCTACTGACGTAGTGCGCGATCATGACGCGTGCTGCAGCGAGCGACATGCGCTGCAAGTCGACAGTGCAGTGCACGCGTCCTGGTCGCATGAGCGCCGGGTCGACGCGCTGCACATCGGTCGCAGTCATGACAATCAGTCGCTGCGGCGTGTCGACCATGCCATCGAGCGCTGCGAGGAAGCCGTGGAGCGTGAGTCGGTCGGTCTTGTCGTCGTCCGCGTCGCGATCGGCGCTCGAGATGCCGTGGTAGCGCGACGCGTAGCTCGACGGCGCGGCAGCAGTTGCGCTTGGCGACGCGAACGTGATCTCGTCGATGCCTTCGAGCACGAGCACGACGTCTTTGAAGTCGAGCTCGACGGTCGTGCCGAGCGCCGGCACGGCGTAGTTGAGATCTTGGAGCAAGTCTGCGACCTCGCAGTTCGTCTTGAGCCGCCGCGCTTGGATGTTCACGATGTGCCGCTGCGTGTAGTGCGCAATGGCTTTCGCGACGCTCGTCTTGCCGCAGCCGGACGGACCGTGGACCAAGACGCCGAGGCGATGCGCGAACCGGCGCGGCGCGAACTTGCCCTCGCGGCGCGCAAACGCGTCGAGCGTCTGCTTCAGCGCCGCCTTGGCGTCGAAGAACAGACTCGCGAACGTCGTCGCGTCCGTGAGGCGATAGCGTCTGCACGTCTGCACCGCTTGTGGACGTGTTGCGACAGCAGCATGACCACCGCCAAAGCTGCGACGGAAGGCTCGCCCTCGGCCGCCTCGACCGCGCCCACGTCCTCGTCCGCGACCGAGACCCGTGTTGCCGCGCATGCACTGCTGCGACGCGTTGCTCGCGATGCGCTCGTAGTGGTACCGCTCTGTGGCTGTGCGCGCTCTCTCGGCTTCGCGTCTCTCGTGTTCTTTGTACGCGCGGTCGATGAGCGCGTCGATCGCCTGAGACGTCGTGGCGCGGAACCGAAAGTGCACCACGGAGCCGCAGTAGACGTCCTGGAACTCGACCTCGGACGTCAGTGGCACCCACTGGTTCGTCGGTCGCGCGAGCTGCGGCGCCAGCGTTAGCGCCAGACAGCCGCTACTGTTGCTGTTGTCGTTGTCGTCGCCGTTGTCGTCTAGTGCACTGCTGTTGCTGTCGCTTGGACGCACGTGGTCGCTGGCGCTCGAGTCGCTCGTGAGCTCGTAGTGCATCTCCTCGGCTTTGAACGTGCAGTGCTGCTCAATGTACGCAGACACTGCGGCTTGGAGCACCACGTTACGCGCATTCGACTCTTGTTCGCTTGCGTCTGCTGCGCCATCGAGCCGCGCGACGATCGTGCGCAGGACCAGCGGCGGCGGCGCAGCGAATGCAGCGCAGAGCGTGCGCAAGTACGGGACCCACTTGAACAGTTGCGTGTCCGACTCGAGCGCGCGCGTTGCGAGCATCATCACAACTGTGGCGAGCCACTGCGTGATCAGCGCGAGCACATCGGGTGTCCCTGCGCCAGCGAGCGGCGATCCGAGCAACTTGCGGTTGCTGCGCATGCCGTTTGTGCTCTTGCGAGCCGTCGATCGCGTGCGCGCCATGGCGTGAGTGCGACTGCTGTGGAAAGGAGACGTGTGCAGGTCGGCGCAAGTGCAAGAGTGAGCAAAGAGCTGAGAGCTGAGAGCTTGGCTGGTTCTGGTTGGTCGTTGGTGGCTTGAAAGGGTACACGAACATCACTCGTTGCAGTCAAGTGCGCGAGGAGCGTGAGTGATGGTCAAACAAGGGTTCACTAGAGGTTGACTTGAAGACGAAGTACTCTTGAGCCGGTCGTGTGAGAATGAAGAGTCTGTCGGCTTGCGTGAGAGACTACGGAGTGATTGACGTATCAACCAGAACCTGCTGGTGCTCGTCGAGTGCACGTGTACGTGCCACACGACAAGACGTGATAGCGAGAGAGAGTGTGTGTGTGTGTGTCGACGCTGTTGTGCATGAGCACAAGTGCGAGTGTGAGGCAGTTGTCGAATGGAAACGCGTGAGCATCGACAGCACCACACAGTGTACAGTGAGCGTCGCGTCCATGGACCACCGTGTCGTCGTGCGAGAAGCGATCGATCCGCAGGTGTAGCACATGTTGCGCTGTCAGTAGATCGTGAGCTCTTTGGTACGCGAGCAATGCACGTGGGCAATCGAGTTGACAGCAGATCTTCCATTGGCACTGACCACCGACTGCGTGTGTCGGACGAAGTCCAGCACCGTGAGCACCAGACTGGCGCGCTTGTGGTGGTGGAAGTGTGGTTATCTCCGAGAGAGCGACGGAGACTGCGACCGTGACGACAGCATCTGCACACGCATGAGCAGCGCTTGTTGATGCGAGAGCGCAACTCTCAACGCTCACGCGTTGTCTACGCGTCTCCGTTCTTTCGACCGATCGCTGAACGCAAGCCGTTCAGTCGACGACAACGAACCGACGCGACCCCAAAGCAGGCAGCTCCTCCAAGCGGCACCACTGCATTCTCCGACTCGCCTGCTTGGACGCGACAGCATCCACCTCGTCTCTCTCTCTCTCTCTCTCTCTGTGCGACTCGCAACAACAGTAGCAACAACAGCAACAGCAGTAGCAGACAACGACGACGACGATGGCATCCGCACCAGACAATGCGAACCTCGACGTCTCGGAGCGTCTGTCGTACCTCGCGACGCCAGTCTCACGTGGCGCAGTCCACGTCCTGAACGACGACGACGACAGCGACGCCAACGGCGCGTACATCACCGTGAAGACGCCGATTGGGAAAGCCGACGACTTTGCCGACATATCAGCAGCGCACAACGTCGAAGGCGGCGCGCTCCGTCCTGGCGGTGCGCCGCGGCTCTTTAGCAAGAACCACATCGGCCTCCTTGTGCAGTACGCGGCCGTGGGGCTCGTGTACGGCACGCTCCCGGGCACGGTCTACCCGTTCCTGACGGTGTTCCTGAACATGGAGGGGACGCAGACGGCGTCGGCGCGCGTGCTCATGCTCCTGCCGTGGTCGTTCAAGGTCGTGTACGGCGTGATCTCGGACTGCTTCCCGATCTTGGGCTACCGCCGCCGTCCGTACATGCTCCTCGGCTGGGGCCTGTGCTTCGTCGCGCTGCTCGTCATGGGCTGCATGGACGCGTCGGCGCCGTACTTCCCCGAGCGCTCGCTCGCGCGCATCAACCCGCTCAACTACACGAAGGCGATCACGGACCAGTTCAACGAAGACGCGCGCGACGGCGGCGCCAAGTTCATCGTGCTCATGATGCTCGCGGCCGTCGGGTACGTCGGCGCCGCGGTCGCTGCCGACGCCGTCGTGGTCGAGTTTGCGCAGCGCGAGCCCGAGGCCGTGCGCGGGCGCACGCAGACGATCATCTACACGACGCGCACGGTCTTCGTCGTCCTGGCGCAGCTCCTCACGGCGTTTGCGTTCAACGGCGAGGATTACGGCGGCGACTTTGACTTTGCGCTCACGTTCCCGCAGCTCATGCTCGTGCTCGCGTGCGCGCTCGTGCCGGTGCTTCCGATCACGTGGCTCTGCATCGCAGAGACCAAGTGCCCGGGCGTGGACCTGACGGCGTACATGCGGCAGCTCTGGTCGCTCCTGCAGTCGCGCGCGATGTACCAGATCATCGGGTACAAGTTCGCCTCGGGCGTCCTGGACAACTTCATCTTCGTCGCGAGCGACCCGATCGCCAACTACGTCGCGGGCGTCACGAACTGGAACCTCAAGCTCTCGGGCGTCGTCTCGAACAGCCTCTTTGCCGCGGCGCTCGTGGCCATGGGCAAGTTCGGGCTCCAGTGGAACTGGCGCACGGTCACGGCGGTCTCGGTGCTCGCGATCGTCGCGATCGACGCGGTCGTGACGATGCTCACGGTCTGGGACGTCGTGCGGCGCCAGTGGTGGTGGCTCAGCGCGCCGGTGCTCGAGACGATCCCGACGAGCGCCAAGTTCATCGTGAGCACGTACGTCATCGTCGAGCTCGCGGACGTCGGGAACGAAGGCGCCGTGTACGGACTCGTCGGCACGGTCGCGAACCTCGCGATCCCGTTCGCGAGCACGATCTCCAAGAACACGAACGCGCTCTTCGACGTCACGAACGCCGACGTCCAGACGGACACGACGCACGTGCGCTGGGCGATCACGTACACGATCCTGATCGCGTACGCCGCGAAGCTCCTCTCGCTCGCGCTCCTGCCGCTGCTGCCGCCGCAAAAGGCCGAGACGCAGGCGCTGCGGCGCAAAGGCGGCTCGAGCAAGGCCATGGGCGCCTTCACGGTCGCCTACGTCGTCCTTGCGCTCGGCTGGTCGCTCATGACCAACGTCCTGTCCATCTACCCGCACACCAAGTGCCTCCGCATCGCCGGCGGCCGTGGCTGCGGCAAGAAGTGACGCTCGCGCGTCTCTGTCTCTACGTCTCTGCGTATCGTCAGCTGTACGTCTCTCGCTCTCTCTCTGTTAGTGTCCATCGCAACGCGACTGCCTCCTCTCTCTTGCTCTCTCTCCATCCATCCATCCCGTCGAGGCTCTGAGCGCCACGCACCAGCGCCACACACAACACAACACCACCCGTCCATACAGTCATCCATCCATTCAGTCAGTTAGTCAGTCATGTACTTGTGCTACGCGCGTCGACTGCCGCAAGCGCCGCCGACTCGACTTGGACGCACACGCGGCGGCGGCGGCGCGGTCGATCTGCGCAAAGACCGGGTGCACGTGCTGCGCGAACACGGGCGCAAAGCGACACGGCGTCGTCGCGCCGAGCGGCGTCGAGTCCTTGAGCCAGCACGAGTGCGAGACGCCCGGCACCGCGTGTAGGAAAAGCGCGTCGCCGCGCTCTGCGAGCGTGCGCAGACCGTACGTGTTGTTCACGTACTCGGGCGTGTGCGTGGCGTTGAGGACGCGCAGGTCGCGGAAGCGCGCGCGCAGCTCCGTGGCGCTCGCGACGTCCTCGTACTTGCCGAGGAGCCCGCTCTGCCACGGCGCGAGGATGCCGTCGTCCGGCGAGCTGAAGAAGTGCGCCTGCGCGAGCTTGAGGAAGTTGGCGTGGCGCCGCGCCTGGTCGGCTTCGCACGCCTGGCGCTTCTTGCTGCGGCTGTTGCTGTAGCCGTCGTCGTAGGGCGCGGCGTCCGAGGCGTTCGTCCAGCCGGTGCATGGCGCGAGGTTGTTGATGCGCGGGAGGAACGGGTTCGAGGCGACCCACGGCGCGCTCAGCGGCGATCGCGCGAGGCCGAGGACGGCGACTTGGCCCTGGAGCTCGGCGTGCTCGTCGAGCACGAACGCGTTGAACGCGACTTGGAACGCGCCGCTCGCAAAGTCCGCCGGCGCGTACTTGGAGAAGTTGAACAGCGTCGGCGGGATCATGCTCGGGCCGATGCGCGTGGCGAACGCAAGCGCCGGCGTCGCGTCGGCTGTTTGCGGGCCGTAGAAGATGCCGTTCTGCGCGCCGGCGAGGCTCACGAGACCGCGGACGTTGTGGTCGTCCATGAGCTCGACGACTGCGCGTGCGAGCGCTCCGCCCTGCGAGTGGCCGACGAAGATGTAGCCGTTCGCATAGTGCGAGGCGTTCGCGCCCGTGACGATCGCGCGGACCTGGGCGATCGCGAGGTCGACTTGGTCGTTGAGAGAGCCGGCGGAGCACGCGTTCGAGCAAAACGTGAGCGCGTGGAAGACGCGGCCGTCGGCCGTGAGGTTCGCGCGGAGGTTGTCGCCCATCGTCGCGTTGTCCGTGAGCCCGTGGAAGAAGAAGACCGGGAGCTTGTGCTCTTGCTGTTGTTGAGTCTGTTGTGTCTGTTGAGTCTGTTGCTGTGGAGCGCTGACGCGGACGTGGAAGCGACTTGCGCTCGCACGAGGCAGGCAGAGCGCAAGGCAGAGGCTCGCAACGAGCAATAGAGAGAGCGAGCGCACGCAGCGAGACAGCGGCATCATCGACTGGGCGTGACGGGTACGTCCGCAGAGCAGGCAAGCGAACAAGCAAGCAAGCGCGTGTGTGTGAAAGCGCGCGCGAATCTGCGAATGAGCTGCAACGAGCGTCGAGGAGGCGAGGAGGCGTCGGCGTCGCGATCGTGTCCTGTCGGCCATTCACTCACGTTGAAGTGTGTGTCCTCGAGCGACTCAGAGCTGAGTCGCACATCAGTTCACTGCAGCTGATAGCACTTTAGTATGCAGATGTGGACTCAGAATAAATCATCTCTGACGCGAGGCCAATGGGTGCACTTGTTGGATCTTGTATGGATCTTTGGGTATCATGTCAATTCGTCTTGGGCGACAGCAGCCGCCAGTAGCACGTACGTACGTACGTCGCGCGCGTCAATCGACACGCGCTGACGTGTACCTCATCAACGAGGAAGCGAGCAGACACATGGGCCAACACGCGAGAGCAAGCTCGATCTGGAGCACTCGCTGCAGCACGCGTCGTGATCGCGCACTACGTCAGTAGCGCGTCGCTCGACAACGCGCAGCTCGCACAGCTCGAGGCGATCGCTGACGATAGTATCAACGACAGCGGCAATACTATGCGAGTGTGTCGCTGGACGCCAGCAGAGCTCGAGGCGCTGTGTCTCGAGTGTCCCGACGTCGAGTCTGTGCTGCGCGAGCTCTCAAGCTCTCGCGACGGACAGCAAGCGTAATGCGAATAGAGTGAGAGAGTGAGAGAGCAAGCAAGCAAGCGAATGACTTGAGTAAGAGAGGGAGTTGAGCGACATAGTGAAGACTTCGGATGCAGCGCAGTCGACAGTGAGAGCGACGCCACTTGACGACGACGAGCGCCGTGGAGACGCATGAGTGCCATGAAGATCACAGCTGCTCTTGATGCACTTCTGCTGCTTGTTCATTACATTCGACCAGCAACATATAAACGTATAACACATACAAACATATAAACATATAACATATACAACAGGCATCCAAGAGACTCAATCGAGTCACTGCTTGTTCGTTCGTTCGTGCGGGTGTGTGTGTGGTGCGTGTCTGACTGACTGACTGTGGCGGTGTCTTCTCTCACTCTTCTCCTCTCGTCGTTGTCGCTTTGTTCACTCTACGTACGTACATACTCGCTACGATCGTCGTTGTTTCCTTCCTAACTGCTCGACTGCAGCAGCAGCACGACAGACCCGCCATAGCGATTCGTAAGGACGCAAACGCAAGAGCCACTCCAGTCTGAACTCCAACTCTAGCTCAGCATCCAAGCTGAATGACGTGGAGTATCGAGCCGTCGCGGACGTCGCACTCTCGGAGCACGCGCGCGTCTTCGAGATTGCGTCCTGCAAAGAGGATGCGCTGGCGGCTCGGCTCCATGATGCCTCCCAGCGCGTGCAGCGCGTGCTTGAGCTCGTCAATGGTCGCGTCGGGACGGATGCGAAGCGCGTAGGTTTTGTCACTGGATCGAGATGAGGTCGTCGTCTGGTGATGCAGTCTTCACTGGCACTGCTGGTGGTAGTCCTGCTGTTGCTTCTGCTGGTGTTGCTGCTGTGACTGCAGTTGCCACTGCCATGGGCACTGCGTACGCAAACGCAAGTGGCACAGACGCTAGTAGTTGCGCTGTCGAGAGCGTCTCGTCCGGCCACACGAGCGGATCCGGCTTGGCGCCAAACACCGATTCGTACAGCAGCAATGTCTCGACGTAGCGGTTTTCGTCCGTGCGCGGCACTGGACTGTGTTTGAACAACATCGTGTCGTTGCCATCGAGGCGTCTCTCGTCCATGTCTTGGTTGTGTCTTGCTTGAGTGTTGCTTGTTCTTGCACTTAGGCGCTTATGCTTGAGTTCTTGTTTGCTCCTTTGACTAGACTTGCTTGTCAGCTTGAGATGGTCAATGGGTTGAAGAGAAAACGTGAATCAATCCCCAAGTTGATGTGCATCCTAATGTAGGCGTGCTCTTGCAGATTGTACATACTGTCTGTGTACATGTATGCCGACTTGCAATCAAGAAGAAATTGCAAAAAATGAGGTGACCGACATAAAATACAAATTTAAGCACTCCAATAGACCAACGTATGAAATGAAATGGACGAAGTACGTTGGTTCATTGATTACAAAATACAACGAAACATATATTCATGATTGAATCTTTCTGTTATCGAAACTGTGTGTTTGTGTGGACCACCCAAACTATACGGAACATAAGAACAATCACAAAGAAGTGTCTTGTCTTGTCTAGATATATACTAGTACTGTCTAAAGTGACCTCAATACAAAGCGCAAGTGATTACAAACAACGACTTGTTATAACGATGATGATGACAACCCTAGTTTGAGTGCGCGACGACTTGATGAGCGTGATGTGCATCGTACTCTCTTGCTCGAAGCTTGAAGCCCGACGCTCGATCGATCGACACTTCGCTCACACTGCTGGCCTCGACACTTCGCGAGTTCCCTCTGCGATCGCTGACCTCCAGACGCACTGATCGCTCGCGCACGGCGCTCAGTACGGCGCAATGGCCGCGAACTTTTGCGTGCAATGTGGCGCACCTCGCACGGATGGACGAGTGTGTCAGCTCTGCGGCGCAGCGTACGTCGCGCCAGTCGCTCGAGCTGCGTCGGCGTCTGCCATAACACACAGCAGTCAGAGCAGCGCCGCTAGTCGTAGCGCGTACAACCAACAGCGCGACAACGCTGTCCGCGCAGACCAGAGCAGCACCAGCAGTGTCGAGAGTCTTGATAACAGCCGCGCGCACCAGACGAGCAGCAGCAACAATAACAGCAGCAGCAGTCTCCGTCGTGTGCAGTCTGTGCCGATCCCTGCGTCGAGTGGCGCACATGCGCCGTCGCAGTCGCGCACGATATTCGCTCGGCGCTACGCAGACCACCCGACCTGCGGCGTCTGCAGCAGCATGTTTGACGTCGCGAAGCGGCGTCACCAGTGGTACGTGCAGTGCTGAGCGCTTGTGCTGCCTTGCTCGCTCCACAGCGACCGCCATCCACCGTCAAGCAACTCACGTTCCTCTTCCTTGTCTGTTTTGGCAATGGCTCGCCAGTCGCAAGTGCGGGCGCTTCATCTGCGGCGCGTGCTCGCCCGTGCGACTGCTCATTCCGTGGGGCGAGCAGATCGAAGGCGCCAAGGGCTACGACAAGTCCGTGCCGCAGCGCGTGTGTCTCCACTGCGCACCGGCGCTCCACCCGGTGCAAGGCGACCTCGTCGCGATGTACGCGCGCTCGAACGCCGAGAACCACCACGAAGCAAAGGGCCGACTGCACTTGCCGTACACGAGCTCGCTCGCGAAAGAGTGTCAGCACGCCGCAGACATCGTCGGCAACTTCTTCCGAGACGACAACGCGGCGGCGAGCGACCGGTCGATCCCAGTCGCGCTCTTGGAGAACGCGCAAGGGCTCGCAGTCATGACGATCGTGAAAGCCGGCTTCATGATCGTCGGGAAGCTCGGCACGGGTCTCGTGCTCGCAAAGCTCGAGGACGGGACGTGGTCAGCACCGTCGGCCATCGGGACAGTCGGACTCGGCGGCGGCTTTGAGATCGGCGGCGAGATCGTCGAGGTGATGATCATCTTGGGCTCGCGCGGCGCTGTCGAAGTGTTCCACAAACCGCAAGTGAACCTTGGCGCTGGCTTGGACATTGCTGTGGGACCGTACGGACGCTCAGCGACTGCCGCCGCGGCGCTCAGCACCACACGCTTGAACGCGAACTACAGCTACTCGCACAGTAAAGGGCTGTACGCCGGCGTCTCGCTCCAAGGTTCGGTCATCGCGACGCGGAACGACTTGAACCGCAAGTTCTACGGTCGCGACTTGGAGGCGAAGGAGCTGCTTAGCGGTGCGGTTGCGCCGCCAATGGCAGCGAAGCCGCTCTACGACGCGCTCTTTAGCGCGATGCACCACGTCGACGTGCACAAGGACGTGCAGGCGGAGCGCGCGGCGCTCATGGGCGCGTGCCGAATCTGCCAGTGCCCGACGTTCACGGCGCACTCGCTGCAGCTCTGGAACAAGAAGTGCAAGAGCTGCGACCACATCCACTAGGTGACCCTGACGTAGCAACCGGAAGGTTGATTAGCATCGCGGTGTGTGACATGAGCACACTGAATTATTGTATGAGTGAGCCTGCTGTTGGACCTGCTCGACTCAGCATCACGACGTGCGCGATTAGTATGATGCGACGCTGGATGGAGTTGATGAGTAGAAGGCGGCGCCGAGCGCGATTGCGACGAGGACGAATCTCCGAGATGGCGCTGGTGCACGCGCGATCGCAGCGCACTTGCAAACCTGCTCCGCCCGCGCACATCTGACTGACCAACATGCCGCCTGCTGCCGCTGACTCCACGCTCTTGGCGTCGCCATCGGTGCTCGTGGTGTTTGACTTTGACCACTCGCTCGTGAACGACGACTCGGACATCTTCATCTTCAAAGAGCTCCAGCCGGCGCTCCTGCTCGAGCTCCAGGACCGATGGCCGCACACGCAGTGGACGCAGCTCATTGACGAGCTGCTCCAGCGCCTCGCACGCGAGCGACCGGAGCTCTCAGCCGCCGACATCCGGCAGGCAATCGCGCGCATCCCAGTCCAGCCACGCATGCTCGACGCCGTGCGTCTCGCTGTCGAGAGCTACGGCGCCGAGTTCCACATCGTGAGCGACGCGAACACGGTCTTCATCGAGAGTATGCTCGAGCACCACGGACTCGCACCGCTCGTGCGCCAAGTGCACACGAACCCGTCGCACTTTGAGACTCTCGACAGCAGCGCTGCAGACAACGTAAAGACCGCGACGACGTGCTTGCGCGTCGAGCGGTACCACAGCCCGCAGAGCCCGCCGCACGGGTGTCCGCACTGCCCTGTGAACATGTGCAAAGGTCGGATCCTCAACGCGATCCAGCGCGACCGCGCGTTCACGCACGTGCTGTACGTCGGCGACGGCAAGGGTGACTTTTGCCCTGTCACGCGTCTCGCAAGGTACGTCTCCGTGTCGTTCTGCTGGTGTTGCTGCTATCGTATGACTGGAACACAAACTCACACGCTGATGCGCGTGCTGCCACTAGCCACGACATGGTGTTTGCTCGCGAAGGCGCCGAGCCGATCCACGGACCCTTTGAGCTCCTCAAGGCCATCAAGGCGCAGCGCGAGACCGTGCAGGCGACAGTCGTGCCGTGGCGCACTGGCGACGACATCTACGCGCACTTCCAAGCGTTCTTTGCATCGCTTCCTCGCTCAGCATAGCGACGCAGTGCGCCAGCAGCAGCAGCGAGTGTCGCCTCGAGGTGGACACTTGGCAGCGTACTGAACGCAAGACACTTGAACAATAGTATTGCCATTATTGTATTGCATCCGCAGTCGCATGGGCAACTAACTCCTTACGCACTCAGCCACGGCGTCTTGGTCATGAACGTGACGTGCACGAGCGCGCAGGCGACGCCGATGATGAGCACGGAGAACCAAAAGACGTCGGTCCGCGCCACGGGCGAGCGCTGCATCGGCAGGATCTCGACGATGCTGAACGCGCCGAGCGAGACGCAGAAGCTCCAGGCGCCGCTCACGAGTCCCTCGAGCACAAACTGACGCCGGCCGCTCGGGTGGAACAGGTACAGACCAAAGTGCGGGCTGAAGTAGAACAGCGGCGAGCGGTGGATGAGCGAGTGGAACACGCCGCTGTACGCCGCGTACGTCACGCCAGCGCTCCAGACGAACCAGACAAAGCGTCCCGTGAGCGTTCGGTGCAGCAGCGTGCGGTTGTCGTACGCCACGACGCCCAAGAACGCCGCGAGGCCGAGCAGCGGCACGAACTCCATGACTGACAACTCGTCGCTTGCGCTGCTGCTGCTGTTGTTGTTGGAAGACGCAGCAGCCGGCGGCACGACGCCTGTGCGCGCAGACGACGCAGGCGCGAGGCCGCTCTTGACGAACCACTGGCGCACAAACTCGCGTGTGATCGCAGCGAGCGCGTCCTGCGGCTCTTGCTCGTCAGCTGCTCCAGACTGGGAAAGCGGCGCTGCAGACTCTAAGAGCGTCGTGGGCGATGACAGGTCGAGAGCATTCGTCTCGGGGTGTGGATAGCGCTGGAAGCCTCTCGCAGAGCGCGGCGCGAGCCAGAGCAGCGACGGCGAGGCGGTCGCCACGCGGTGCTGCAAGCGCGTCCATCATACAGTCCATTAGATCGAGAGTGAGAGTGAGGAACGAGGCGATAGGAAGCGCAAGAGAGAGAGCGAGAAAGAGAGTGCAGACGCGTACGTAGCGAGCCATTAGTGGCAGAAAACTGCGCTGGAACGCGCACGATCTGGAGTCCCGACGCCTTGTACGCGCGTGCGACTGTGGACATCGCAGCTCGCAGGAGCTTGCGCTGTTCGGCACGAGCTGCGCGACACGTCTGCGCTGCTGCAGACAACTCGCTCTCATCTGCATCCGTGTCGTCCTCCTCTTCTTCGTCATGTTCTTCACTGCTCTTGTCAGTCGTCGTGGCGCACACTGTGTCGTCGCCCTCGAAGAAGAGCACGAGCGGCGTAGAGCGGGTCTTGGACAGCACGAGCGCCTCGTACTGCGTCCACGTGTGCTCGATCTCGTCGTGCGTCCCTGCGAGCGTGAAGAGCGCGCTCTGCGCCTCTGGCTGCAGCACGAGCGACTGCGTCGTCGCGACACAAGCGAGCGCCGCCACTACGACTGCGAGCGCTGTCATCTTGCGCATCTTTTTGACAAGTGGGCAACAACGATGGCCAGTTTGACAACCTTCGATTCGCACACTTGACTTGCCATTTGTATACTTTGAGGCGAATACCGTCGCACTCAGTGGGCAAATGCAGATCCATTGACATCATCACGTGTCATCGTCCTCATGCAACGCACTACGTTCTCGCTCTCGTCGCATGCATCGCTGCGTTACGCGACGAACGTCGTCGGCTCAGCGCCGACGCCCCCTGCGTGCTGGTGCACGAGCTTCGCGAGCGCGAGCGCAAGCGCGTCGGCGTCCGCTTGCGTCTGCGCCTCGGCGTACACGCGCACGGCGTCCTCTGTGCCGGACGGCCGGATGAACCCGCGGCCCTGCTTGCCGCTGTACGCCGCGAGCGTGTCTGCGATCGCCGCGCGAAGGGCGTCGGGCGCGAGCACCTGCGTGTCGTCGACGTCGTCGGCCTTGAGCACGCTGCGGTCCGCGACCTGGACCTTCGTCTGGCGGCTCGGGAGGTCCGCGTACATGCGGTCCCAGTCCGCGATCGACCAGTTGCGCTGGATCAAGAGCACTTCGACGAACAGGAGGTCGCTCATGGCGTCGCCAGTCGCCTGGTTGATGAGCTGGTGCGCCGCGAGGAGCTGCGCGAGCGCGAGCTTCTTGCGCTCGTCGTGCAGCGTGTTCTCCCACTTGTGCAGGCGCTCGACGAGCGCGTCCTTGAGCACGACCGTGCCGTGGCCGTTCGCCTCAAAGTACACGCCGACGTCGAACTCGGTCGCGCGCTTGTGGCAGTGCTTCACGCCGGTCTTCGCGAGCGCCACGCGGATGCCGCGCGCCTGGAGGTACTGCGCCGCCGCGCCGTTCGCGTACGCGGTCTGCACGACGCCAAACGTCACGCCCTCCTTGTCGAGCTCGAGCGTCCGGAGCTTGTCGGCAAAGAACTCGGCAAAGAGGCACGCGATCTTGTCGCCGTCGAGCAAGTGCCACGCGCCGTCGGCGTCAAAGTAGTGGAACACGACGCGGTCCGCGTCGCCGTCGAGGCTGCAGTAGCGCTTGCCGCGGTCCGCGTCGCGCGAGAGACCGGCAGGTGGGCGCTGCGCCTTCTGCACGTGCTCCGCGCCGCTCTCGTGGTTCAGCTCGCCGTCGCTCGGCGTGTTGAAGATCTCGAGGTGAAGCGACTCGCCGAGCTCCTTTGCGAGCTTCGCGAGCTGCAGCGCGCCGACGCCGTGCGCGCAGTCGACGTACAGCGGCGTGCGCATCTCGAGCTTCTGTTGAGCGTACGTGCGTTGTCAGTCAGTCACATAGTCAAGACCACGAGACAAAGAGAGACGAGCGTACTTTGGCGTCGATGCCAGCCGTGAGCTGCTTGAACGCGTCCGTGAGCATGTTGTAGTAGCCGACTTCGGACGCCCAGTCGCCGCGGTTGAACTGCTCGTAGTTCCACATGCGCACGAGGTGGTGCAGCTGCGGCGTCGTCTGGAGCCCAAAGTCGAGAACGTTGCCGCCGACGACCAACGCGCCTTCGCGCGCGAGCTCAGCGAGGCTCTGCATCGCGTAGCAAAGAGTGTGAGTCGTCTGGATAGAGAGAGAGAGAGACGCATACACAGACAAGTACGCGACGCACCTCGCTCGACGGCCGCGTGTCCTTGGCGATGAAGACGTTGCCGGTCTGGTCCAAGTTGATCTTCTCGGCCGTGATGATCTCGTCGAGGATGTCGACGACCTTGTCCGAGCTCGCGTTCGCCAGTTGCACAGCGTACTACAGTAGCACAAGCAATCGGTTCATCCATGCACGCGAGCAGTGCGCGTCAGTCGACGCTCGTCAGTCGCAGTCGTGCTCGATGCAGACGCACAAGTGACGCACCTTTTCCCACGACTGCTTGAGCATGTCGCCGCGCGGGTCAATGAGCTTCAGGCCATTGTCTGTGCTCGGGTTGTGCGACGCCGTGATCATCACGCCCGTGATCTTGCCCTCGCACTTGGAGCGCAGCACCGCAAGGATCCCCATGCGGTGGCACGTCGACGGCAGCAGCGACGCCTCTTCGCGGAAACCCGCCGTGCCGTACAGCAGCGCGCGGGCGCCGAGCGCCTGCGGCTTGACGTACTTGGCCACCTCGTCCACGACGCGCGGGGTCTTGTCGGCGATGCTCATGGCGCTCATGGTGATGATCGATCGATCGATCGATCGCTCCGTCGATCGTCGCTCTTGTTGGTCTGTTGTTGTAGCTCGTTACTACTGGAAGAGTGTGTGAGAGGGAAGGCGCGACCAAGTTCGTTGTCGAGCAGCGCCACTACGTGGGCTCCGTTTCTCTTGCACTTTGTATGCTTCGTCGGGAATCAGAGACGTTCGAGATCGTCGTCACATCGATCTATTTGTTGCGATCGAATTGCAACTGCGACAGGCAGTCTGGATCTCCCTGTGTTTTGTCACTACCGCACCTGCAACAAACTAGACAAATTTCCGTAGTTAGCCCAAAAATATAATGGTTGTACGATTTTTGGCTCGTTTGTCCAGCCTCAAAATATGATACTTGCTTGTTAGAAGCTGTACCAGAGCCACCATCGAGCGACCACCCATACGCCCGAAAGTGTCACACAGCTCGCGCCAGAATGCCTTTGCCGTCACTTGACCTCCTTGATTTCGCCACAAATCGATCCGGGCCTGCTTTATGCTGCTCTTGTAGTGTGTGTGAACTGTTCCCTGGCTCGTGCTTGCTCCTGTGTGTAGATGTGAGTAGAGTGGATGGTGGCAGGACAGGACGAGCAAGCGTGTGTTGATGCAAGAAAAGAATTTGGGACATGTTATAAACAAGTATCCAAGTAAGAAGTGAAGTGTAACGATACTGAAATACTCAAATTGCTCTGGAAACAAAACAAGCCGTCCTAAACGTTTGACCACCACGTTACCACAGATCACACGTCAAGCAGAAGCAATGGACAACAGTGTTTGGCGCGCCTAAAAGCATATTGGAGAAGTCACGCTGCTAGCTGAACACTATCCCATTCGCGCCTTGAGACATCAATGGCTGTCGCTGTCGGCTATCTAAAAGAACTCACACCACTCAAAAATTCTATTGAACCAGTGCGCGTTCTACACTTCTGCCTTCGTCTTATATACACCAAGACTTGATGAGCGGTTGCTGCCGTGGAGCTGAGGCTGGTGAGAATGTCACCGCACAGCCCAGCAATCTAACACTTGACATGACTCTTGTACGTCGAGAAGATGTATTCTATAAGGTTTAGCATTGTCCAGTACGACCCAAGGCGTATCATGACAAGGCGGCTCGGGACATATATTCGTTGAATCTAGCATCTGCGCGCGTATGACAGGGCGATTTATCGATCACGAACGCGAAGGTGTCGGGTGCGGATGAGTTGGCAATGTGCGCCAATGCTCAGCCATTTTTCTTGCATATATTTGAGTGATCAGGTGTGCTTTACAAGTCCTTACTGTGATGGTTAGTAGTCGCGTGTTTTGTGGTTGTACACAATGCGAGTGGTGACGAGACGAGTGTGACGAGTCTGACTAGTTGACACTCCCACTTGCTCTTGATCATACCAGGCACAGCGTGGCGAAGAGCACTTGCGCACTATTCGGCAATCATTATTGTTGTTCGTCTGATGGTTCCGTGGGTCCCGGGCTGCATACTCGGCCGTGCCACGATCGTTGTCGGCAGTCCAAACCGAAGCGGCACCTGATGCGTGCAGTATTGCTTGGTGCTGCGAGGAAGCTGTGCGCAGGTGAGGCTACGCCCTCTTGAACCCGACTCGAAAACCCATTGGCGGCGGCTGCACTCGAAATATGTAGGAGTGCGCGGCACTCTGTAGGAAGCTACGCGCGCGGCGCAAGCTAGTGTCACTCGGATGTCCCTATCGGGGTCGCGCTTCGGCGCTAGGTACTGATGTGCACAGCGTGGTCTTTGTCGAGAATTGTGGTCAGCGTCGATGTTGGCATGTGCTCGGTACCGTTGACTGCTCGTCGCTTGTGGATGCTCGATGCTTCCACTAGTTCGTGCGTGAGCGATCGCACGAAGACCTCGGTGTCCTTGCCTTGAGAGTGTGCTTGCTATTCAGCAGTTTCTTTGCCACGCGCCGTCGGTGATGTTTTAGTCGTGGCGCTCGGTGTCAGCTGTTCGTTCGATTGATCTCAAGGAATTTGGGTGCGTTTCAGAAGCGCATTACCTTGACTTGGACGAACGGATTTGTATCGACGACTGCGATCATGTCGCTCTCCTTGGACTGTTGTGAGCCTGGGTACACGTGCACGTACGCGATGCAGATCAGACGCGTAGTCGTAGTCTCTTGAGGTCTGCGAGTCGATCTTAGAGCCCTTTGAATGAAGCTTGCTTGCTCGCTGTATTTAGGTAGTAGTTCGGCGTTTCAACCGCATTGAAGAGTGCCTCGTTCTGGAGTGAAGCAGGTAGACGGATCGCCAACAGATCGTACGTACTCGCAACGCGCTCGACAATGCTATTGTCGCGTGAACTAAGTGGGTTTGTGAAAGCGCAGCTTGATGCCACGCGCGGCCCAAAACATTCGCAATTCGAAGTTGACAAACTCGCCTTATCCGTTAGCGTGCAGCGCTTACGGCATGGCTTTTGGCAGCTACTCCAAGAGCCGCAGCAACAGCTTGCGTAGATGACCAGCTGCTTCATCATTGCGAGTGTCGATGCGAGTCCACCTCAAGTGGGTTGCTACGTCGACGATGAGCATGAACTGTGTTGTTTCGTTGATCGAGCGCAGACCAATCGACAGTCGTACAAGTGGATGAGACACTCACGCCATACGTCATGCGGCACGTTTTGCCTTCACGACAGGTACGCAGTCAGAAGGGAAAGAGTTCGCGTTAACCTTAAAGTCAAAGTCATAGCTGCTGCTGACCAACGTCAGGATCTTTCTCAGCATGCTCTCGTGGCCGAGACGCGCGTGGAGTAGACCCATCGTGATTGGCGCTACAGCCTTCACGCTCGACAGCCATCGCGATGTGTGTTTTCCGGTAGGTCTTCATTCGGTACCTGCCATCGGCCATTTCGAGTCGCAGGTTGAGTGACAGCTTCTTGAGCCAAGCGATGCGCTGATCATTTGAGACGAGCAGCCGGAAGCTGCTCTCACATTACACGTACCTGAGCGACACCACGTTCGCGCGCAACCCCGAAGAGTAGCGCGTGTGCTCTATAATGCGTTCTTCTAGCGCGTTCGTTCGGTTGTTTTTGACTTGGGCATGATTCTTGCCGGTGAGGTCGATCGTCTCGAACGATTCGTTCGCGCACTCGACAAAATCCTCGCAGTTGTTCTGCGCAAGCGCGGTAAAGAGCGCCAGGGCCCCAGTCAACTTCAGCTTCGAGTTGGAGTCAAGGGTCTACTCGATATGTCGAGAACGGCAGATGTTGCAACAGCGATGCGTCCGACTGCGCATAATTGACGCACGACGCGGTATGCCTCGCCGTCGTTGTTCTCCGCCTCGTTCTCGTAATGCTCAGCGCATTTCAGAGTTACGTGCTGGTGACTTCTCATAATCGACATATGTGCACGATTGCGCTACGTCGATCGCCACAGGTGCTTGTTACAGGGTTGATTACGTTGATCGAGTAACGCTCCGAAGTGTCAATCGACATGTGTGTAGGCCCCAAGCCACTCGGTCGGGGAGCTCGTTGCTTCTTTGGTCGTGATTACTACTGGTTGGCTGCGCTCGGGTAGCGTACGATCACAGCATGCACCAACTGGCGCACGTCAGAGTTGTTTGTCGCCGATTGTCGTCGTGGCCATCTCGTAAATTCGCTCGTCTTGGCTGTGTGCGCTAGCGCCACTATGCCCTACTTGCAGTTGCCGCATCAGGTATTCTTCTTACGCAAGTCGTTGCTGGCGCTCGACGGATTTGCACTGCTTCGACTTTTGCTCTTGCATTCGTTGTACAGCGGCCACAACTCTCAGCCACTATGTGCAAAAAATATATGATGATAAAGAGAGAAAAGTGATCTATACGACGCAGTTTGTGCTCGCTGTGATTTAGCACCCTATCACGAGCAAGAAGCATCAAAAGCAAGGCATTTTGAAAGGTCCCACATGGCTACAAAAAAATTGACCAATAGCAATCAAGCATGAGAACGATCGTCAGATTTGACAATATATATTCTAACTTTGATCTGAAATAGCCTGTGTTGCCGTAAAATAAGCATTACCAGAGCACGACAGACAAAGAGGCAGGACACCGTCCGGAAAGTGACGGCTTCGGACACGGATCGTGGCGGCTGTCGGAGCACGCGAATGCCGAGTCCTCGGACTGCTCGCTCGATCGCTCGTTCTGCACTCGAATGTGGCGAGGCATTGTCTTGCTGAAGCCAGATCGTGCGAGCTCGGGCTTCTATTGTGGACGAGAGTGTGGTCAGTTATAGGGAGGCGACGGGAGACTGCACATGAGTAATGCAGACACAAGTACCAGGCATTCGAGCCTTAATTGCAGGTACCACGTTCGTCTCGAGGAGCTCGCTGTAGACGTCGCTGGTGACAGTGCGCGACACGGTCATCTTGTCTCCACGCAAGCGGTACTTCGCCGTCCGTTGTGCGAGCTTTGCCTCCACGATAGGGAAGATCCCAATCTTGCCGCCAAAGCCACTTGCTGAGTCACGATCGGGCTGTGGCCGAGCAACCACCGCGAGGAACATGATCTTGGCGATGTGCTGTTTGTTGACGCAGGAACGATGCGGCACTCGCTCGCTCTCGGACAGCACGTAGTTGCTCGACACGCGGTTCAAATAGAACCACTTCTCGTCCACGTGGACGACGTCTTGCATCGCGTGGAAGTACGCCGTGACTGGATCAACGAATGCGAGAGCAAAGTGCAGTCGCTCGAGTCGCTGTGATAGGGTGAGAGCTGGCTTGACGACCGCGCTTCACGAGCGCAAAGGCTTCCCTCAGCCTATGTTACGGTGCAGAGTCGCAGGAATCATGCCGATAGCCTCGACAGCTGAACGGAGAGTGGTGCGCTGGATGTGTAGAACTGCCTCGATCATTGCCTTGAGCGCACTTGGAGGCACTCGCTGAGATGGTCCGCTGTTCGCTCGCCTCGTCTCCCACTCGCTGTCGCGCGGCGTCCAAATCTTCTTGACTGTATCTGTGTGCCATCCGTAGCGCGCACTCGCTGCCTTGGTAGATCCGCGAACAAACGATCCGTCGTCTCACATATGCGCATCAAGGAAGGCGATCACTTGCGCTCGATCGGTCTCGGTGACGTCGGCGCTACCAAGCGTACGCGCCATCAGTTCGATTGGCGTCGAAATGGTCAGTTTTGATGTTGTCGAGCTCGGTTTTACTGAAGAAATTGAAGCCAACCAACAAGCCGAATAAAATGATGTGTGGCACATTAAATCCAAACATCGATTGTTTCGTGAGACAGAGTAGTACGAGACAGAAGGCCAGTCGTTTAATCTATTGTCTTCTAAACTACGAGACAAAGGGATACTCATACAATGCATTCGGACAACGTCGAGTTCCTCTGCGGTAGTACACGTCTGCCGAGATATTTTGAACATATTTTAGGATGTTTAGGCTAATGATATGTGGGAGATATATTGACTATCCTTGATTTTGTACAAGCACCTCACTTACTTTTGTCACTATAACATTTACGTTGGAGCAGAGTTGGTCAGATGATCGACATCACGATGTCTTTGTCCATCTCCGGCATGTCCTCTGTGTGTGTGAATGACGCCGTGAACGAGAGAACGAGAGAATGCGGATGCGAGAGACGAGTGATGTCGTGGATAAATATGTGTCTGTGTGTGTTCAATGGCGCCCCTCGCCCTTCCGCACACTCGCGGCGTCTCTCTCTATGGTCTAACAGTCAGTCTCGTGCACCCGCGTCCTCATCCGTTCGTCGGTGCGTGCGTGAACGCTGGCGCAGGCGACCGCGGCGGTCCAGGGTGCCGCGGCACTGCCGCTGTCGACGCGAGCAACGTCGGGTCGTGCACCGACACGAGCAGCGCGTCGATGCGCTCGTCCGCGCCGTCCACGTGCTGGAAGACACCAATTAAATAGTGCAGTTGCCGCAGGAGCACGAGGAGCGCCACTGGCGTCGCCTCCTTGCGCGCCTCGAGCCGCGCCTTGAGCGCCATCACGCGGCGGAACTTGGCCAAGCGGCTGTTGCGGCACGCAGGACAGAGGCTCGGCTCGCGCACCACAGCGTTGTCGTCTGCGAGCGCAGTGCTCGCGTCTGTTGCCGCGGCACCGGGGTCCTTTGGGCCGTGGCAGCCGCCCAAGTAGTACGCCTGGAGGTTTGCGTACTCGTCGGCGTTGAACGGCAGCGCCGCGATCTCCGCAATCACTTTGCGCACGTGCACGTCCATCGTGCTCTCGTATCGCGGACTCTTGAGCGCCAAGCGCGGCGCAGGCACCGGTGGATTGCCACTGACTGCTCCTGCTGCAGTCGGGAGCTGCACGAGCGAGCCGCGCGACGGGAGTCCGACCCGCGGCGGTCGCCGCGCGGTGAACGCCGGCGGCGGTGGCACCACAGCTGAGCTTGTCGCTGTTGATGATGATGATGGCGCAGACGCGCTGTCGCTGCTGCTGCTGCCAATGCTCCCGCTCGACGAGCTCGACTTGACCGGTCCGTTCGCGTCGAGGCGCTGGTACTTGGGCAGCGTCGGCTCGGGCGTGTCGTCGACTGCGCCGCTCAAGGACGCACCGGATGGCGGCGACGCGCGCGGGCTCTCGTCTTCGTCTGGGACTTTGCGCTTGTTGCTCGTGGTCGTACGTCGCGCATCCTGCAGGAGCTTAAGTACGCGCTCGTTGCGCGTGAGCGCGTCCGAGTACCGCCGCGTGGCGCCAGTCGCAGCGGCGTCGTCACTCGTGTCCATGGCGCTGTCGCCTCCTGCGGTCGCCACTGGCGCGACGAGACTCAGGTCGACGCCCGTGAGCTTCACGAGCACGGACCGCGGGTTCGCGTTGATCGCGCCGACGATGCAGGACGCGGCGTAGTTGCTCGCGCCTTTCGACGACAGCGACGCGCCTGTGAGGCCGTTCGTCTTCTTCATGAACTGCGTGCTCGCCCAGTCGTGGCCGTCGAGCAAGAGGCAGAGCAGCGACGTGCTGTACGCGAGGCCCATGCTCAGGTCGCGGAGGCCGAGGAGCGACATCTGCGAGTAGCTCACGTCGAGGACGCGCAGGACCGCGTTCTTGGCCACGAGCGCGCCGAACGCACTTGCGCCGACGTCGCCCATCGGATTGTTGTCCATGTACAGGTTCTGGAGCGAGTTGCGCGCGCTGCAGAGCGCCTTCGCGAGCGCCAGTGCGCCGTCCGCGTCGACGCCGTTTTTCCCGATCTCGAGCGTCGTGAGGACGGTCTCACCGGACGCGAACGCCGCCGCGAGGTGGCGCAAGCCGTCGCTCCCGATGCGGTTCTGGCCAAGCGTGAGCTCTTCCAGGACCTTGTTCACGCGCAGAGCGTCTGCGAGGCGCGCCATGCCGTTGCTCCCGATGCCGTTCGTGCCGACGTAGAGCGACCGGAGCCCCGTGTTCGCCTTGAGTCCGTCTGCGAGCGCCGCGGCGCCGTCTTCGCCAATGTTGTTGCCGCTCAAGTGGAGGCTCCGGAGCGTCGAGTTCTTCGTGAGCGCGGTCGCGAGCGCTTTGGCGCCGGCCGGGCCAATGTTGTTCCCGCTCAAGTACAGACTCTCGAGCGACGCGTTGTGCTCGAGCGCCTTGGCCAGGAGCGCCGCGCCCTTGTCGCTGATGCGGTTGAAGCCCAAGTCGACGGTCCGGAGGTTGCTGCAGTGCGCGAGCACGTGGCCAATGAGCTTCGGTGCGATGTTCCCGAGCGAGAAGCCGCCGAGCTTGAGCACCGAGTACGGCGCGAGGTCGCTCTGCATGCGCTCGCTCACGTCGCGCCACGTCGCGGTGCGGTTCTCGACGTCGCGGTAGTAGCTCCGGAGACAGCGCTGGATGAGCTCGCGCGACGGACACGCTCCTGTTGATGGCGACGCAGGCAGCGGCAGTGGCGACGACGATGCCATCGCGGCGATCGGCGATGCTGCTGCTGTTGATGTTGTGCAGCTCGCGCCGGTCGAGTGTTCGTCGCCTGCGCGCTTGGCGGGGGCGGACGACGGATCGGCGGCGCGCTCGGTGTATTTGAACCGGGCGCTGATGTCGCGCATCATGAGAGCGGCGAGAGCCCTTGAGCCCGAGCGACGGGATCCGCAAGTGAGGCGCTGCGCGTGCAAGCGATCGCGAGCGGCGAGTGCGTGAGTGGCTGGTTGGTTGCTCGCTGGGCGACGACGACGTCAGCGCACGCTCCTCCACTAAACAACCAGACTGCGCAGACTGCGGCGGCGAGGTCCCACTCTCACGCTCGCTCGCGCGCTCCTCGTTCTTCTTCCGCGACGCGACTCGACTCGACCGGATTTGGACGACACTGGCCAAGCTCGCGCGTCGACAGAGGCGGCGTCAATCCAACCAACGATGTACTAGTACGTGCGTGTGTGTGGATCGATGCGAGTAGGAGTGTGGAAGGAAGGAGGGGAAGCACGAGCGCTCGATGCACGCAGCACACCGCCACCACACGCCAACGCAGCAGACGGCGATGACAACAGCAGCAGATAGCGCCGACCTCGCTTGTGCTCGCTTGTGGGCGAACTCGAGTGGCTTTGATTGTGGCGCGACACAACACACACACCACACACCCAACCGCACGCGCGCTGGCGCAAGACTGTTCGCGCCATACAAAGACCAAGTGATTTGTCGCTCGCATACAAAAACCAAGTGTGCGCAAAACTGAAGTTTCTTGTGTAGCGAGAGGCTCACTTGGTTTTTGTATCGCGGGCTTTTCTGTTTTCGCGCACAGAAACTAGCCAGCCAGCGTTGTGCTGAAATTCGAATTGCGCGCATTAGTTTGCACCCTTTTGCTGTGCGTTTTGAGTTTGTATAGGATTTTGTATCGCGTTGTCTCTCTTGTGAAGCTTTTGCTCGAGTTGCTCTACAAGCGCTTCTCGCTGCTCGCAAGCAAGTGCGAGGACTTGCTCAAGACATCGAGACACACACAAGGAGCACTTCGTCAAGGTCAAAGTCGTCGAGATCGAGGTCAGCGACTCGACATCCCAATCAAGCGTGTGTTAAATGCTGCTGCGTGTCTGTGTGTGTGTGGTCTCTGTGTGTGTGTGTGTGTCTTGATGGAGCTGTGAGTGGACTGGTTGTTGCGATGCTGATCAGCTGCTCTGCTGCTGCTGTGGTGGCGGCGTTAGTGTTTGCCCAGCTGGGTCGGCAAGCGACCGACGAGGGAGTGAGGGAGTTAGGGAGTGCTAAGGCTCGCTCGCAAAACTCTCTAGCGCTCAAGCACTCGACTGCTGCTCGCGGTCTAGAGCAGCCTCCCTCGATGGTGCTTGGACAGCAAGGACGTGCCAGCGCCGCCTTGAGCACTCGCTTATCATGATCGCACAGGACAAAGGACAAAGGACAAAGCGCTCTCGCGCGGCTGAAGTTTTGACAGCACGTCGCCGCATCTCTGCAAGCTTCAAGCGCCTTTGTCATGCGAACCTCGCCATAAAACGCGCTCGCGCTCCATCTTGAGCGCGCAAGTGTCATTGAGAAGTATGTCGAGCGTAGTCGTTGACTTCCTGGACATTCGCAGCGGCGCCATAGTCGCCATCTGGGTCGCGCACGCTCTCTTTCGAGCGACCTCGAGATCGAGCTCAAGCTCGAGAGACTCCAAGACCGCGAGGACCGCGGGATCGATCGCGGCGAAGGCGCGAGTGCGTGCGTGCGCAAGTGTGTAAGAGCGCGTGAGAGGGACAGCAGTAAGCAAGCGCCTGCGAGCAGGTCTCGTCCAGTTTTGGTTGTTTGCGCGCGAGTCTGCGCTCACTCGATGCCGTCGAGTGCTTGGAGAGCAGACGCTCGCGCGCAGCAGAAACTTCAGCTGAGCGAGTGAAGTTTCTGCCTCACACAGGTACAGGTGGGAACAACAGTGGGTTCACTCCAGCACCGCTGCCTTGCTGTCTGTGAAGCAGCGTCTGCGCAATGCGCGAGTCGAGTCGCGGCAATGACTGCGAGTGGCAACTCGCAACAGCGACGCATGAACGAGCTCGGCGCTCAAGCGGATGTAAAAGCACTCGCTGCACTGTACGACTCGCCGCGATTGACGATTCCGCCTTCGCGCCATCACAACCAGTAGCTTGCATTGCCTCGCTTTGGCTTGCGTCTCGGGCGCGTGCTCCTGGCTTGGGCAAGTGCACAAAAGATCGAACCGCGCCGTTCTGGTGCAATCGTTTGGCTTCTCACGCTCGGCTGCTCACTCGACATGTGCTGTCTTGCAGCGTGCCACGTCGCGCCGACTCGACGAACGCCTCGAGCCTGCAAATCCTGCGTACGTCACGCACATGGCCGCGTCGTGTATCAACAAGTGAGCGCTGCGCTTGCGTGATTCGCCACACATACTATATAGTACACATGCACTCACACACTCGCATTGCGTCCTCGCGCAAGGACCGCTTGCACGGATTGACGCAGCTCTAAGAAGAGCTCTCTCTCATCGAGCACACCCAACCATGTGCTTGAGGTCAGGCGACTGCCGCGGACGCTGATAGTGACTCCGCTCCCCCATTTGTCATGCGCACACATGCACGCTCATGTGTGATTCCAAAGCGTTGCAACACACCTGCTCGAAGCAGCCGAACCGAGTGCATGGACGATGAGTGTAGCCAACTTGAGTGTCAAACCGATCATCCGTCTCTGACTTGTTTCGCGAAAACAGCGCTCCACGCTTTCGCTTGCTCGAGAACCACTAGGATCTCGCACTTTGCGCACAACTTCGCATAGCTTGAACACTTCCAGCACTCCCACACCAATCGTCTTATCGACCTTGCGCGCGAAGCTGTCAGTGTGAAGGGGACAACAACGCGAGCGCACTTCGATCGTGAGCTTACAAGCGCAAACGCAATTGTAGTAAAGCGATGTTCGACATGAAGACACAAACATCGTATAGTCGATTCTAAAACCACGTAGTTTGCAACTATGTAAAGGACAATTCAAACAAAATTCAAACAGCTCTATCGGATTATGTTTTCGAATACACAGAAAACAAAGCAACAAATACAATTGTATGACAAAACAAAACAGTATCAAAAAATATTTTGCTCGGACGAATATCGCACAATACTACTATTATTTTAGACGGACGGATATCGAGATGTTCGAATCATTGACAAACTACAATTGACATTTTAGAAATTCGTTGTAGAAACAAACTATAATCAAAAAGAAAAATAGTTCCAGACAAGAAATATAAGAATGGATATTGAAGAAGTAAAAACTAATTGCTAAGGGTTTCAATATTCGTTTGTACGACAGAAATATTGACAGTGTATAAACAATACAATTCCGATATATACTATCGACGAATACGTTAAGTAAATAGGACATTGGGGTTAACACTCCATTCCCCAAACAAAATCCTTACACCAAATTTTTTACTCTCATGCTCATCCTTCCAACATGTGAAGTATATAGAACATACTATGTGCCTACCTTAAGTACGACGAATCCTGTTTGGAGGTGGTTTTGAATCGAAATACCAAAAAGGTCAACATTTGTGGTGTGGATGAGTGCCAGAAATTCATGTTGCGAAACAGCATGCTGATTGTGTCGGGCTGTGGCAGTCGCCCTTTTATCGAGAATACCACTTTGGCAAGTGAAAACTGACAAAGACCAGCCAAAAGAGGCAGTGAAACCTGACCATTTCAATGATCTTGTGCATGTGTAACGCCTGTCTAGCCACTCAACTCAGCCTCGTCATCTGCCTGCTTGACCTGCTCGAACTGCTCGACACTCGCAACCTGCACTACGCTCGCCTGCTCGACCTGCGAGCGTTGCCGCAGTCCCAGAGTTCATGCCACACTTGAAAGCATGTCGTGCTCGCGCCGAGCGAGGGGTGGCGCTCGACGTTGCAGAGGTAGAGTCTGTATGTGGCGCATGTGTTGTCGTGTTGCGTGGGTTTGCCGATCCTCTGCTTGCTGTCGGAACTGGACGCGCATTGCTCGTGACTTGCGTGTTTGCTTGCGCGCTCACTGCATCGCGACCATAGGCATTGCCTAGACCGCCGTCGCTAGGACCACAGGCCTGCGCTTCCTCGCCGCACTCAGCGCGAGTCTGTTCTTGATCATCCAATGCGTCGGCAGGCGTGCTTTCGTTGATGTCGTTTGTGTTTGCGTATGCGCACGCGCCGGGAGCCGTACTACGCATGCGCTTCTTTTGCAGAGACTTCATTACGGAGCACACCTTGCACGCGCGGTGGCGGCGTTTGCGCAAGCCGTCGCGCGTTCGGTAGAAATAGGGGTTCTCGAGCACGTGGTGGCCAGCCATGCTAGTCCACGAGGCGATGCAGCAACACCTTTCGGCGAGAACGGCTCACTCTGCACGTGGCACATATTGAACCGACAAACATGGTGTCAGCTGTTAGGATTTACATTTGGTCCAAAGGATCAACCTACGGCGCAACAAAGGCTTACATCGACGCCGGCGAAGTTTCCTTCGGACACGTCGAGCAGCTGAGCGTGCAGAGTCTCTAAGGAGACCTCGTGGCGTGGTGCTGGAAGCACTTGCTGCTGTGCGAACATCTTGTGGACGATGAATGCGTTCACAAGCGCCATGTCGAGCTGACCGAAGAACAGCGTCTTGTAGTACTTCTTGAACACGACAGAGAGCTGAACCGAGTATCACTGCAGGCGAAGCTGGTCGTGCTGGTCCACGCCACTCATCCACTGCTGGTAGTCTGCCACAAGCTGTGGACACGGGACGCCGATGCGATCACCACCAGGCACACGACGTTCTGCGCAACATCGCTGCGAACAAGTCAAAGTCACACACGAGCAATACATCAGTCGTGAGACGCCGCGCGCACATGCACACGCGAGCACGCACACTTGCAGAATGCACTCCGAGCTGCGAGCAACGTACGGATTATTGTCTCCTTGCGACTGCCACCTGTGCTCAGGAAGTGAACGGGCTTCGAGTCGACCCACGACAGCGCTGTCATCACTGGAAACGCCTTCGAGACAGCGATCTTGGCCTCGCCGCGTCGCGTACTCGTTACGCGCTTGCTGCATTTGTCGATCACGTGCTTGCTGTACTCCAGACGATTCGTCATGATGGTTCTGACTGTGTAGAACTGGCGATGCAGGAGTTGGAGTGCGAGCTAAACGCTTGTGTAGTACCGATCGGTCACCACAATCCGCCAGTCGACGCTGACGGATGGAAACAGCGCGTCGAGGTTCCGGAGCACTGCCGCAGGGCCGGAGTGCACGTCGAGTGGTGTTGGCGCCGCTGCGTGCTGCTTCTTGCCGCAGTAGACTTCGATGCTGTCGACAGCGTGTGCACAGGATCGACATGTGAGAGGTTGTCACGTAGAACGGATCGACATGCGGACGAGTTCATAAAAAACACAAGCACACGTACCGCACGCAGGACGCCGTCGTTGTGCAGCACGTGACAAACACGTTCGTGCCCAGCGATGTAGCTTGTCTTTCAAGTACTGTCGAGTCGGAGTGTAGCGGCTGCGCGACACCACGACGCCTTCATCAAACGACACGATCGCTGGTAGGCAGAAGCCGCGCCGGAAAGTCGACTGCAGGCAGTGAATCACGGAGCGGACCTTCCACGCTGGGTCGATCTTCGCACGAGCGTCGGTGTTGTTCGCGAAGTGTATGTTCTGCAGCAAACTGTCGAAGCGGTTGCGCGGCATGTATCGCCCGAAGGTACCGGTCGGGAGCGCGCCAACTGCTATTGGTGCCCAGTGCTTTGCAAAGCGTTGCTTGTGGGAGCAGAGCATATGCGCTATGATCAGCCCAACGACGCGCATGTACTCCTGCGGCTCGACCGCGCGTTGATCGCGAAGTCTCGCGCGTATCTCCGCCTTTGACTCGCTCGATCGGTTGCTCTTTCTCTGCTTCTCGAACAACTTGTTTGCTCTCTCAGAAATCTGCTGTCTGTGGTAGCGGTTGGACTCAGCGGCGATCTTCACCCACAGCTTCTTTGGCAAGAAGAAGAAGAAGTGCGACAGAGGCGTGTCTGCTGCCACAAGTGCACTGCGCGATGGCCCTTTCGGTCCGTTGTACAGGTCAGGATACGCGTCATCGGCCCGAAACGCTGCTGGATCTGTAGCACATGTTGACAGGATGCACAAGTGAGATTGACGAGGATCAACATATGGTCAACGTGCCCGAAAGCACTCACCTGTGTGCCAGCCATTCGCTGCTATCTCGCGCAACTGAGTTGTGTCAGTGCTTCGGTCTATGAACACCGACGGCGACTCCCTCGTCGTCGCTGACTAAATCGTCGCTATCTTCGTCGCTCAAGCGTTCAGCGCCATCGATGTCGGACACGGTGTCGTCCTCGCCATCGGATCCGAGCACGTCATAAACGTCTGGCCGCAGCTCTGCTTGCGACTGCGCGACGTTGCAATTAGCGGGCTCCTCGCGCCGGCTTGGCACGGCATGAACGCTGCGTAGTTCGTTGTCGGCTGCATTCGCGTCGTCACTGCTTTTCTCTTCGGCGTTCTCGCCGTCACTGCCACGCTTGCCACCTTCATCACTTGCCGCTGCTTCACTCAAGTTGCTTGCTCGATCGCTTGCGTCGCCGACGCCATCCTCTCCTCCTTCCTCTTCCCCAACGTCCTCGTCATCGCTTGCTGCGTCGTCGCCCACTTCGCTTGCATTGCCGTCGCTGCCGTCGCTGTCTTCGTAGTCCTCGTCGCCGCTATCGACTACCACAAGCGGTGGAAACTGCGTCGCAGTCATGGGGTTAGTCTGCTTGACCATCGGCGCTTTTTGCTGCCGCTTCATGGTGCGCGTGATGCGACGGTGCTCCATTGCTGTCGGCGCCATGATCGTGTCCTTGCGTGTTGTTGTTGCTGCTGCTGTGCGATTCTGTGCTATCTTGAGTTTGAAAGTTCAAACGCATGGATCGACCATGGTGCAGCTGTGTCCAGTGAAGGTCTAAACCACCATACCTACCCCTGTGCAACGGATCCCACAGTTTAAGTTGTACGAGACAGGGTCTGACGAGTTTTGGTTTTCCGCAAATAGGAGTTTGTATACTCAAAAAATATCCGAGCCATTGCTATTGTAATTGACATCACATGTTGGAGGATACACATGCGAAAAAACTCACATGTTGGAAGGATCGACATCTAGGGAATGGCGGGTTAAGAGTACATGGTACAGAAAATCTGTATAAATTCAATTGTTGCGAAACTATATAGCAACATTTTAATGGTGACCTATGAGTGGATAGTGATAAAAGACGCTACATACTTCTTGTCATAAAAACTATTTCCAAAAGAGATCACACTCATTCCAAAAGTTGCATTCCCACACTCTAATCAAATGGCGCGTTTGGTGCAGCTATACAAATGCTAGACGTCTGAAGTACAACACACCGATCATCTTAGGTAGCACGAGTGCGCGCGTGAGGTACAAACTGCACCTCACTGGCTCAAACTGCATTCACTGGTCAAATTTAGCTTGCCAGTTTGACACAAACAAAAAAACACACTAGATGCTCCAAAAGTACGATTGTGATTTCTTTTGGAACGGTTGTGATCTCTTTTGGAAATACCTGTAATACAACTACGACATTGTCAGTTGTCGATTATATAATCATGCCAGAGTATGTACCCAGATTTCTTAAGCATTGTCACAGACCGTTTTAACTATTACTTCCCTAATACCTTGTAACTAAAGTTACAAACCTTTTTTCACAAACGCGACATTGTACACACGATCTCAGCAATATATCAGGGATTCACTGCGGTTGGATAAAAATAATCGGGACAAATTCAAGCGTTATTCCTACTGAATAAATATGACTAAACCTGGAAATTTTGCATACAGTCTGGATGTGTTGGCACGAGAGAAACGAGCCGAGGAAGTTTAGAGCCTTGCGGCGTTGACCAATGTACTGTGAAAACATTTCAAGCCTACATAGTCGAGTTCTATGGCTCCTTCACATAAATACTAAATCATGAAGCCAAGCGAACGGCTCAGTCTGTGTCGCTTCATAGACCGGTAAGTAAATACCGTAGGATCAACGATATCCAGAACCTCAAGTATGATTTTCATAAAAGAAAGATCGCACATTCTCCAACAGACAACAGGAACAAGCACCAACATCCAACATCGTGAACACTTTCTCGGCGCTCCGCTGTGCGATGTCTCGTCGTCAAGACAACCAAGTAAGCGCCAGTGACAACGCAAACGAGGTAAATGGCATCGATGGCGCCAACTCTGGTCTCGGCTGCGCGGTCAGCGGCGGCCGAAGCTGCACTGCTGACCATGCTCTTGGCGGCGGCAGCAGAGGCAATTCTTGTCTCGCCAGCTCCGCCGCTAGCTCGACAAACTTATCGATCGCTTGTTCGTTTCGTTTGCTCGCTCCTGTCGCTATTTTTGCATCCAACGCGGCTTGTGCGTTCTCGACGAGCTGCAACACGCTGCCGGCGCTAGCCGACTCGGAGCGCGCTTGCGCTGCTCGACACTGGCGACATGATGGCGCATCTTTGCGATGCCGTACTGGTGGAATACGTTTCAGTTCTGTAAGATCTGTTGCTGCGTCGCAGCGATTGAAGTGTGCGCGTTGTTCAGCACCGCTTGCATCTCACGTGCTGTCAACGTTGAAGCTGCGTCTAACCTCTGGAAGTCTTCCTCGGATCTTGACGCCAGCTGCTCCGTCCGACGCTAAAAGCCCTCTGCGATCACCTCGACGACTATGTCGTCGGGATGCTCATTTGTCGTAGCATGCAATTGTGAGCAACAAGTGCGTGCATGTGCGCGTGCGCAGTAGCCGCCTCCGCGGCCACCCCCGCTTCTGCTTGCGTTTGGGCTCGCATTCTCACCATCTTCTCAATGGTGAAAGTTGTGTCTTGCGACCAATTCATTCAGAGCCTGTCGAAAGATACATGTATCTTGCACTGGCTCGCCCTATTCCCCAATCTTGTTCGATTGATGATACGATCCACTTAAACCAGAGAATCAGGGCTCACTAAAGAGTGGGCTACATGCCTTTTCGGCAAGAGCGAGGCTTGAGGCTCACTTGTTCCTCGCGTGTGTATTGGTACGAATACACATGGTCGCTTTAGGTTCGATCTACACTTTTTCCGAAGGACAGCACTGTTATCGACACTCTCCTTCGATATTTGTGTTGGGGGGGGCTCCGTCCTTTTATGCAACAGATACAAGAACAGATATTAGACATGCTGTCTTGTACAAGTTGATAAACATACGTTTGAAAAAAATCACGGTGTTGGAGGTGCTAAGTAAAGTGCACGACAAAAGTCTTGGAAATTTCTTGTTTCATTTCAAATATTTTTGATTTTCATCGGACAGAGCTGCAATGAAGCTGGATTAATAGCGCAATTAAATACGGTTCGAATGCTATATGTCGATCATCGAAATACACAGTGTAGCCAGCACAATGGCAGAAAATGTCATTTTCGAAATATTTCAACGATGCGAGAATAAATGGAGAGGCGTGGTAAGATTGGTATTGAACGTGAGGACGCTGCGTTTGAAGCTTACGAACTAGTAATAAACGCTCCCTTGCGCTCGAGGACAGCTGCACAGCGCTTGGGCATCGATGCAACCAAGTTGGCAATGACTGAGTGGTCGAGATCGCGCCACGCTTGGGTGATGGCGGACTTGAGCTCTTGCTGCGATGAGAACTGGCGACCGTGCGCGTACACGGTTCTCGTCAGGATGCCCCAGAGGTGCTCGATCGGATTGAGATCCGGGGACATCGCTGGCCAGCTCATCGTCGTCACGTTGCTCGTCTGCAGCCATGCTTGAGTAAGTCGAGCGCGATGACACGGCGCGTTGTCATGCTGAAACACGTGCCCTTCTTCGTGGTGTGCGCGTAAGAACGGCAGCAAGTGCGTGGCAAGCGTCTCTGTGTAGCGTTGCGCGTCTTGGCTGCCCTCAATGAACTTGAGCTCCGACTTGCCGGCTGCAGAGAATGCGCCCCAGACCATGACCGATCCTCCACCGCTGTGACGCTTCACGGCGCATCGCTCTGGCTGCCCCGCGCGATGCCAGTAAAACTGCAAGCCATCCGGCCCATCCATGTTCCACTTCTTCTCGTCGCTAAACACGACACGCGACCACTCACTCGCGCCCCAAGCTGCTCTCTCGCTCGCCCATGCGACTCGTCCTTTTTGGTGCATCTTGGTCATCACCGTCGTCCGCTTCTTCTTCTTCCAAGACACGTCAGGGTGTGCATGGAGGACGCGCTGCACGGTGCGCACCGATGCGTCAACACCGACACTCGCTCGGGCTTGAGAGGCGCTCTCATTTCGCGTCGTGACCGCGCGTACCAGCCGCCGGCCCTCACGCTCAGACACTTTTTGAGGCCTTCCCGTGCGCTGTTTGGTCTTCGAGGCTCTCTCGCCGTTGATGACGCGTGACACAGTCGATACGCTGCGCTGCACACGCGTTGCAATCGCCTGCAGCCTCTCGCCTTGGCCTCGAAGGTCGAGGATAGTTGCGACGTCGCTCGCCGTCATCTCTTGCCACGCCGTCATCGCAAAACAGCTTCGGAGGCACTGGAAATTTGTTCGCTTGGTGTACGCAATGTGTTCTATCTAAATTACGTGTTTTCGAGCTCGTTTGACCACAATTACAATTTTGATACCAATCTTACCACGCCTCTCCATTTATTCTCGTATCGTTGAAATATTTCGAAAATGACATTTTCTGCCATTGTGCTGGCTACACTGTGTATTTCGATGATCGACATATAGCATTCGAACCGTATTTAATTGCGCTATTAATCCAGCTTCATTGCAGCTCTGTCCGATGAAAATCAAAAATATTTGAAATGAAACAAGAAATTTCCAAGACTTTTGTCGTGCACTTTATGTCGCAGCATTGATGTATTTGTATATCGTGGACATTGAGGCCTAAGCACAACGCGATCTCACTTTTTGCAATTAGAGCATTTGTCAGCAACGCCAACATGATTATGCACAAAGATACACTCACGTTTCATAAATATCTTGCTGATCAAAATATATGGGATACACAATCCCCACTGAACGCAGTCGTAAACTATCATATCGTTTCTGAAAGAGAATATGCTCTTAGTATTGACTGATGAGAGCAACGCCTGTTTAGTTGAACTCGAAGGTAATCAGTCTCTGGTAGGTAAGCTAAGTCATAGAACCCCAAAATGTACAATCACATCAATTTTATGTGGTGTCTCACATATACCTCGTTTGGTGTCTCGACAGGTGCAACAGGCTTATGGAGAAGGCGGTCAACAACGGTCGATAGCGCTTGTTTGGTGGCTCATGAATGAGCCTATTGATGACAAGTTCGTATCACATGATCATGTCATGCTGACTCAAATATCTATGTTATGATGTGAGGGCGCCTATTCATCATCTACCATTCACGATCATATCTCAGTATATTACTTTCAGAAGTAGCAACATAGCTTGTCTTCTGCGTGGCATCTGCAAATCAAAAGAGATTGAATGTTTGCAAGCTCTTGGCTCTTCAATTGAATATTTGTTCTCGATTATGAACAAGTGGTGGCGCGCGATATCACACAATACATCGTATGAGAACGCTCCATTCCTTCCTAGTTTCATCAAGTAACCAAGTCGCCGCTAAAGCTGTTTCATACAATACCACATGTCATTGAGCGGTTTTATTGTCCTCCAATCGTAACATTTTAAACTGAAGGAAGGGTGGTGTGACAGTCGTTATCGTCTTCTTGATTTTCTAACTTGCACAGCGGTTCTCCATGATGATCCAATCAATCCAGCTGTGAGTTTCAGAACGCCGGGTCAAGAGCTCAAAATGTCTATAGCGGTGGGCCTTGCTTGTGATGTACCACAAGCATGTACCTCATTCGATCAGATTCTAGGTGATCGATGAGGTTCGTGTAGCCCTATCAGCTATTGTTTTCGCTTTGCCAGAAGTCGGCTATGTCTGGGATTCAAAGCTGGACACATATTATAGTTAAAGAAGCAAGCCATGGTGCTGCTGAGGTGCCGGAATGACCGCTACTGAGTTGTAGGAGATTTCAAATATGTATACATTTGCACGCAAATCTAGCCATACAATCGTCTTGCAGTGGTTGGTGATGTTGCGCATTGGGTAGAGTTGTCATTCGTTCCGATATCGGCATTGTTATAGATATTCTTGGTCGCTTGAAATATATATACAGTTGTGTGCATGGCGTCTGTGATTTTTTTCATAGTTTAAAAAGTGATATTTGGTGGGTTTGAAGCTCACTCCAACAAGGACAACATATTTGTTTGTAGCAACAAGGACTTATGTTACCCATGGAAGAGAGACACCAAACGAAGTGTCCGAAAGTGAATAGGCTATATCTAAATCGAATATATTCGCATACGTTAATCAAGAATAAATTACACAGAACCACAAGCTAACTCATGACACATATCAGTGAATATCATAAATCCGAGCTGAATGCTCGGTAATTGTTTTAATGCGTACACAAACCTTGTCTTCTTGGTCGTCGTTATCCTGCCATCGCCGTCGTCGTCGTCGCTCGCCATCGTATTGGTTTTGGGCTTGATCGGCGACGCTACAGCTGCCTCTCTGTGATGGGAAGCGCGGCGTCAGTCTCGCGGAGAGCGTAGAACGGCGTCGTGTCGTCCGCAGCAATCGCCGCCAGCGTCACCAGCGCCGGCAACTGGCTCATATGAGCGAGTGTGGCAGCGGCTTGCATTGCGAGCACAGTCGTGAGCGCAAACAGCAGACACACTACGAGCGAGGTGCGGTCTGGAATGAGCGCCAGACCTTGTTCTTGTACTGTTTTCACACGCAACAAGAGAACGAAAAGCGTACCGTCGGCCTCTAACGCAAGATTCTCTTTTCGAGCATGTGTAATGTCAGGCGATCATCCATAAGGCATGAAATGCAGTACCGTGGTAGTCACGTTCATTTCTTGCATTCGCAAACATGCACTCTATTAGGGATTTCAAGCCATACTTCGTGCACGGTGGCGCTGATTGCGCAAACCCGCCATATTTTATTTTCTTGCACGCACGCTGTAATACATTATCCTTTACACACGCTGGCTAGGATGCACATCAATCAATCACGCTGTCACCCTTCTGATGTTTGCCACTACCGAGGTCACGCGCAACTCACTCCCAAAGTGCGATTGAAAAACAATTGATCAGATCTCGTACATAAGTGAACAGTGGAGAAAACGCACTCGTATTGTTTTGCCACTTCCTAATTAGCAGCGAGCTAGTGAGAAACAAGCAATGGACAATCACGGTCACTCAGACGACAGCGACTACGAGTCGGCGGCAATCGAGGGCAACGGCAGCGTTGGCGGTGGCAGCAGCAACAGCGAGGCAAGCGTCACTTCCTGTGGCTCTGACGCTGAAAGTGCTCCTGCGTCGACATCTGTGTAATAATCATATTTTTAGACGATTCGTGTCTAAATCGATTATATTCGCGGATGTTATCCAAGTATAAATATTTACACTGTATATCGTACATTAGTCAGTAATTATCCTATATCTTAGCTAAATGTCCGGCTATTGTTTAGACGCGGTTTAGCATACACAAACCAAGTCAATTCTGAAGTGCATTGAGTTGCTGAACTCTTGACGTCGATGATGTGCATGATGCGAGCTTTGACATGCACATACGCGCTTGCGCTGCTGCTCCTTGGCAGCGCATATGGTCTCGAGACGCGCGTGCTTGCAGACGACGATAGTGATGACAGCATCGCAGTCGTGCACCCGCACGCAGACGACGACACAATCGCGTTCAATGACGACCGCAACACAGAAGACCGGTCGTTTGCGATCGCCCATGGCCGCAACAACGTCTTTCATGGCTTCGGCTCGTCCTGGTGGAGCTTCTGGAACGCGCAGTACCCGATCGCACCAGCACTCACGCCAGCACCGACGAGCTCCAAGGCGAAAGACGTCAAGACCCGAGCGCCAGCCACGCCAGCGCCGACCGATGTGATCGTCACGCCGGACGCATATCCGACGACTGCGCCGCCCATCACGGAGAGTCCTGTGCAGACGCCACGGCCAACGTCCACACTGCGACCGACTGCGACGCCAACCAGCGCGCCGCCTAGAAGCGAGACACCGCGTCCAGCGCCGCCGGCACCGACAACACGTGCACCAACACCACCTCCATCTCCACCGACACCAACATTGCCGCCGCCATCCTCACGACCTTCACCATCTCCAACATCGTCGCCATCACCGTCTCCATCGTCGCCAGTACCAGTCACAACGCCAACGTCATCACCATTGCCGGCACCGTCGCCATCGAGCGGCGCCAAGTGCACGAGCGAAGAGATGGCGGAAGTCGAGGCGTTCCTGCGCTCGGACGCGTAGCTCTCGCTCTGCAGTCTGTCTATTGACCGTAACACGTCGTCATTCTATCGGTCTCCATGTCGCTTTGTCCTAGTGCACTCGTGCCTTTGCTACTGACCTACGTGAGCGACTTGCGCGTCTCGATCACGTGCGCGAACGAGTCGAGGTCGAGCGGATTCACGACGTCGTCGAGCTCCCAGTGCTCGTCGTCGTCGTCGTCTCGCAGCGCAGTGTCAGCGACGTAGGACCCGGCCAAGCGGTCGTGGCCGTACGGATCTGCGGTCATCGGTCCATCAGGCTCGAGGAAGCTCTGGAACGTCCCTGACAGCCGCGTGTCGCGGTACTCGATCGCCGTGCCGCGCACAGACGAGAGCCACGTGCCGTTCCAGCTCTCGCTGAGCATTGTGCCGCTGCGGCCGCCGGGAGCCGCCGCAGAGAGCCACGTGGCGTTGAGGTCGTCGTAGACTGAGCTCGCACCACGCTCGGACCACCAGACGCTCCCCGGGCCGTTGCTGTCATCGCTCCCGATCGTCGCCGTGCTCTCGGACCGCTGGACGCCGCCAGCGCCAGCGTACGACGACGACGATGGAACGAGCAATAGAGAGCCGCTCATGCTCGGTGTGCGCCGCAGTTCGTCGCGCCGATGCCGCGCGTCACTCGCAGGCGCCGCTGTTGCGCCAGGGAAGAGCCCAGTCTCGTGCCAAATCGCCTGCTTCTCGCGCTCGATCTCCATGCGCGCCTCGGCCACGGCCTCCGCCACGTGCTTGTCGATGAACCTCTTCGCCGCGAGCGCTTTGTACTGCTCGACCAGGCGCTCGCTCTCGCGGCCGAACGCGACTGAGGTGCTGCTCTCAGTATCTGGACCGCCACTCGCATCGAGCGGCAGCGGCACGAGACTCCCACTCGCAGACCGCCGGTGCTGCTTCTGGAGCTGCGCGCGCGCGTCCGAGAGCAGCTTCTTCTGCCCAATGCGCTTCTTGAGCCAGTCCTGCGCCTCCTGTCGCGCTTCGTGCGCCACGAGCGTCAGCGTCGCGCGCTCCTCTTCGCGCAAGTACTCGACTACAGCGGCGTCGAGCGTCGGCGCAGGCGGGAGTCTCCGGAGGTGCGCTGTTGCGTCCTGGCGCCGCGCAGTTGCTGCTCGCGGCGGACTCGCAGCGCCAAACGGCCGAGCAACTGAGGCGGCGACCGTGTTGAGCGATGGGATCGTCGCTCGCGTGCTCAGACTCGCAGAAGGCGCACTGTCGGACGCTCGTCTCTGTCCTTGAGACGACAGACTCGGCGCTTCGTCCTGACGTATCAGAGCGCCGGAACTGCGGCGGCTACTGCCAGAGGCATCGTTCGCCTCTGGCGCCTGCGGACCGATGGACACCTCGAGCATCTGGTCGCTCCTGCGCGCAGCACCTACCGCAGAGTCCGCATTGACGGCGCTGGATGCTGCGACCTCGTCGTCGCCATCCACGTCACGCTCGTCCTCTTCGGCCACGGCGCTCGTCTCTCGCGTCGTCCGAGGCGCTGCGAGCTGCGCTGAGAGCCACGCGACTGCGTCGTCAGTCGTCCGTCCAAAGCAGTCGGTGACTGCAAACGCCACGAGGCGCTCGCTTGCGAGCAGCGACTGGATGAGTGCGCGGTTCGTCACGCGCGCGTGCATCGCCACGTGCAGAAGACCGAGACGCGTCTGCGGCGTCACGACACGCACAGGCGCGCCGCTTGCGACGAGCGCGCGGACCGCCGATGCGTTCTCGTGCTCGATCGCGAGCATCAGTGGCGTCTTTGCAGTCGCGAGCGCCTTGAGAGCGTCGGCGTCGCCACTCGCAGCCGTTGGACTCAAGTCGCCGCGTCCTTCGGTCCAGACGTTTAGGTCCTGGTCGTGGCGCTTGAACACACGCACGAGGCGCTCGTCGCACGCGTGCGTGACTGCGACGTGCAGCGGCGCCGCGCCGTCTGCGTCCCAACCACTCGCAAACACGTCGTGACGCAAGAGCGCGTCGACAACTGCGAGCATGCGCGGACTGCGGGGCCAGCGACAAGCGAGGTGGAGCGCAGTGGCACCGTTCGGGACAGTCGACGCGTCAAGGACGCGAGCGCAGAGCGCTACAGTCGCTGCTGTGTCCTCGTCCTTGCGACTCGCATCGTTCGTAAGGTCTTGCGCGCGCTCGAGTGCCGTGAGCAGCAGCAGTGCGTTCGCACTCGCATTCGCTGTGAGTGCCGCATGGAGCGGCGTCTCTGCACTCGCACCAGCAGTTGTGCCGAGCGCTTGCGCCACCGCACGTTGTGACTCGCGCGCTTCGACAAACGCGAGGAGCAGCGCGAGCATCGCAGTCGTTGCGTCGCCGCCTGCTGCTGCTGCATGGAGCGGCGAGTACGCGTCACCGCTGTGGTTCGTCACGACGAGCGGCGGCGACGTCGCCAAGTGGAACGGCGTCTGCGCAGATGAGGGTCGCGACACTGCAGCGACGCTCGTGTCGTCGCCATCTGCGAGCTGCAAGATGCGGCGCACGAGCGCTTCGATCGCAGTCTGGACGAACGTGACGCGGTCTCTCGACTCGGTCGTCGTCCGAGTCTCAACGCAGTCGCTGCTCGACGCTTTGCTCAGACTCGGTGGCGACGCAGCGACCGTCGGCCGGAGGTATCGCAAGTCGCCGTCGCTCCGGGACTTGACGCGCCGCCGCGTGCGCTTGCTCGGCGACCGCATCGCGCGGTGGAACTGCCGCTGGCTGCTCACATCAGCAGTGCTGTCACCATCTTGCAGCGCGTCGTCGCTCGCGCTGTGGCGGTCGTCGACGCCGCTCGAGACGCTCAGCGCGAGCCACACGACGTTCTTCACGAGGACGTGGAGCAGCGTCTCGTGCGTCGTCGCCTGGCGCCCGCGCACTTGACTGCGCTGCGCGTCGAGCAGCAGCGCAAGCAGCTCGATCTGACCTGCTTGCACGGCGACATGACTCACCGGCGCGCCAGTCTCGCTGTCGACCCAGTGCTTGGCCTCGCGCGCGCTTGTCGTCGTCTCAGCCGCCATGCGCTCGGCGATTGCGCGGCTGAGCGCGTACATCCCATAGCGGATCGCGAGTGCGAGCGCCGACGCGCCGTTCGCGTCGACTACTGCAAGGCTCGCGCCGTGTGCGACGAGCGCCATTGCTGCGCGCGCTTGCCCCGTCTTGATCGCGACGTGCAGCGGCGTATCGCTGTCGCCAATCGCACTGCTGGCGCTTGGTGCGTCAGTCATCCAGCGGCACTCGCTCACGTGTGGCGACGCGCCAGCAGCGAGCAGGAGCTCGACGACGTCCTGCTGCTGGTACTTGAGCGCGAGCGTGAGTGCCGTGTCGTTCGCGCGCCGGTCGCGGCCGTCGAAGCCGAGCGTCGTCACGAGCTGGCTGCGCTCGGAGCGCATGGAGCTGAACGCCGAGGCGCGGTGCGGGCGGTAGAGCTGGATGAGCCGCGCGAGCAGCGGCACGGGCGCGCCGACTTTGATCGCGACGTGGAGCGCGCTGTTGCCAAAGCGGTCGCACGACGTCGGGTCGATCGCTTTCGCGTCCACGAGCTTGTCGACGAGGCGCCAGAGCTGCGCCTTGAGCGCCAAGTGGCACGCGCTCGCGCCTGAGCCGTCGCAGCAGTGCACGAGCTGCGACTCGACCGACGACGTCGACGCCGTGAGCGCTGGCGGCGCACTAGGCTCGCTCGACAATGTTGTCGCCGTCGTTGCCAGCAACGACGGCGGTGCGAGGACGCTCGCGCTGTTCGTCCCAACGTCGACGAGGAGCATCGCGACGTCTTCGGTCGCGCGCGCGCTGCTCTTAATCGCGATGTGGAGCGCGTTGTCACCGGCGGCGTTCACGTGGTCGACGTACTGGAGGCACTTGCTCTTCGAGAGCTTGTAGAGCGTCGCGAGGAGCGTCCGCGCAGTCGCGACGTCGCCACACGCGCTCAAGTACATGAGCAGCGTCCACTGGTGCTCGTCGTCACCAACGACGCTGCCGAACGGGAACACGACACCGTCGATGCTCTCGCGCACGAGGAGCTGGCGCCGCGCCGTCGCGAGCGCTGCGTCGTCTGGACGGCTCGACAGTGTCGGGAACAGCACGTGCGACGCAAACGCATAGCGCAGGACGCTCCGCGGGTCGGCGCCCGAGCGCACGAGGAGCTGGACTGTCGCGTTTAATGTGGCAGGCGGCGTCTGCGCGACAAACGCGAGCTGGAGCGGCGCGAGCGCACACGATGGTGCTGTGGGACTCGGCACGACGCAGTAGACGTCCAAGTTGGCACCCAAGTGGAGGAACTTGTGCAGCGACGCGGCGTCCTGGCCAGTGGCGACGCCGTACACGAGGGCAAACGTCGCGAGCTGGAGCGCGACAGTCTTGAGCTGCGCGCTGCGGTCGCACCCGAGCAGGAGCGACTTGGTCGTGTGTCCGCCGTGCGCAGTCGGCTGCTTGAAGTGGAGACTCAGCGCCTGCTTGCGCAGCGGGTCGCTCTCGTTCAGCTGCACGAGCTGGATCGAGAGCAGCGTCTCGAGCGGGTACCGCTTCGACTTGGCGGCTGCTTGCGCTGCGGCGGTCGTCGTGCTCCGACTGCTCGTGCTCGAGCCTGCGATCGGCGCGGCGGCGGCGTGAGCCGAGACGTTCTTCTTGCAGATCTCGAGCTCGTTCCAGCGCAGGAAGAGGTAGCGCGTCTGCCAGCGCCCGAGCCAGTTGCGCGACTTCTTGAGCACTTCGGCGTGGAAGTCCTGGAGCAGCGGCGTGGTCACAGTCGTCGTCATCGAGTCGAGCGCACGGCTAATGTTGCTCGTATGTGGCGCAAGCGAATGTCGTCCGAGTGGCGCGCTTGCTGCAACATTCGCAGCGCGCGGGAACGCCGGGAGGCTCGTGCGCTGGATCCCTCCTGCCGGCTGGAGCTGCGGGAGCGCGAGCTCGTCGTCGTGGCGCGCGACGCTCAGCGTCTGCGCTGGTGCGAGCGGACATGTGTCAGTCACGAGCAGTCGCGCGCTTGCGTCTTGCTTGAGTGCGCGCATGAGCGACTCGAACGTCAGCTCGATGGCGCTCACGGGAGCGTCATTCGGACTGCTGTTGCTGCTGTTTGGTGGCGCTGTGTGCTGCTGCGAAGCGAGTAGCAGGTCCCAGAGCGACGCGAACGCTTGTGCGGAGCGGTACTCGGGAAAGTAGATGTGGACGAACTGCTGCAGCGCAGAGCGTTGCCAAGTGTGCGTTGCGTCGGCTGTGAGGTCGCGAGCAGGCGGCGCTTGCTGGCGCTGGTGCGACGGCGCTGTGTTGCTACGAGCGACGACTTGCTTTGCTGGAAATGCGTTGTACTTGTGCTGCAGCGCAGCGAGGAACGCGTCGTGGAAGCTGCTCTCACGAGACGACGGCGCTTGTGCGAGCTGCTTGTCTGTCGCACCGCAACGTAACGAATGAAGCTGAGCTCGAGTCTAAGCGTTGAGGTGCTTCATAGAGCTCGCACACACATACAAGCGACGTACGTGCGTTGTCGAGGAGCTGTTTGCTCGCTGCGACGGCGCTCGCGCCATCACCTTCGACGTCGCCGTGACAGTCGAGTGTCGCCATCGTGCGTCTGTCTTTGAAGTGACGCGGTGCTTCCATAGTAAAATCAAGTGGTTTGTGACTCAAAAAGGTCGCCAGGCAATTGGCTCGGGTTTTCAATTTGAATGGTTTATATAGCGTTCTGTAAGAGTGTTTGATACTGTACTGCAAACAAATCTTATTAATATGTCTGCACGTACTGACGCTTGTACTGATATAGGTGATTTGTAATAACAAATATTTTCATCTGAGGTGCATTTCATTAGTTATAGCAGGTCAAATACAACTTGAAATTCGTATGCTCTGTATCTAAAATATTAGGTTTATTTCCTAATTATTCGGTATTGGACCTGCTCTCTCTCATGCTGTTTATGACGACGTGCAGGATATTTTCCACTTGGAATCTGTATTGGCTCTCTCCCCGCCAGTGAAAGCGATTGGTTGGCTCTGGCCATTTCGAGCCGCAGGAGCGCTCGACACCACCGCGCTGTTGCCATTTCGCCTTTAAGAAAACTAAAGCAAACCAACCATGGCTGTCGGTGAGTGCGCGCATGCGACTGCATCGAGCGTGTATCTGCGTGCGTGCGTGCGAGCGTGTGGTTCGCGAGAGATCTGCTGCGCGCGCAACGATGCGCCTGCGTGCCGTCGGTCCGCCGTCCGCCGTCCGCGAACGACACCCGCAACAACAGCATCAACCAACAGCGATCGAGCGCAGCAACAGCAGCGAGCGATCCTACAGCTAAAGCGATCCGTTCCGCTTTGTGCGAGACAACGAAAGCGTGTTGCTACGATTGCACTCGGACGGCACTTGCCTCCATAACATACCAGCAACTACAGCAACAACAGTAGCACAGTGCGGCATGGACCTACTCCAAACAAACACACAGACAGTGAACGACAGCCACAGATCCGGAACAGTCCGACAAAAACAACGAACGACACCCATGGCACAGCAGCAGCAGCAGCAGATCTTGCGCCACACACGCGCGCACGCCACTCGCCACTCGCTATTGAGTCCGTGAACCAGTCAACTAACTGGTGCTGTCGTGACTCCTCGCAGGCAAGAACAAACGTTTGACTAAGGGCAAGAAGGGCGGCAAGAAGAAAGTGTACGTCGTCCCCTCTCGTCGCTGACAGACGCCACAGCACTTGTCAAACTAGACCACTAGAGGCTGACATGATCACCTCTGTCTCTGTTGCTTTACTATAGCGTTGACCCGTTCACGCGCAAGGACTGGTACGACATCAAGGCGCCGGCCATCTTCTCGGAGCGCAATGTCGGCAAAACGCTTGTGAACCGCACGGCCGGTACGAAGATCGCTTCGGAGGGTCTCCGCGGCCGCGTGTTTGAGGTCTCGCTCGGTGACCTGAACAAGGACGAGGACCAGGCGTTCCGCAAGATCAAGCTGTGCGCGGAGGAGATCCAGGGCACGCAGGTCGTGACGGGCTTCCACGGCATGGACCTCACGCGCGACAAGCAGTGCTCGCTCATCCGCAAGTGGCAGTCGCTCATTGAGGCGTTCGTCGACGTGAAGACCACGGACGGCTACCTCGTGCGCCTCTTCTGCATTGCGTTCACGAAGAAGCGCCCGAACCAGATCAAGAAGACGACGTACGCCAAGTCGGCGCAGATCCGCGCGATCCGCAAGAAGATGGTGCAGATCATGTCGGACGAGGCGTCGAAGGTCGACATCAAGGACCTCTTCCAGAAGTTCGTGCCGGAGATCATCGGCAAGGAGATCGAGAAGTCGACGCAGGGCATCTACCCGCTCCAGAACGTCTTCATCCGCAAGTGCAAGGTGCTCAAGAAGCCGAAGTTCGACCTCGTGCGCCTCATGGAGCTCCACGAGGGCGGCGCAGAGGAGAAGGGCGCCAAGGTCGCGCGCGAGGAGGACCAGCTCGTCGAGACGCTCGCGGGCACGGGCGGCCGTCTGTAAGCTGCTTCTTGCGGGTTTTGAGGCACAGCGCTAGAGCGCCGACAGCGCTCGCACGAGACGACGCTCGAACGCCTCTTGCGCGCCACGCGATGCAGCCGCTGCGACTGGACTCGTCGACCGTCGCAGTGCGCACGACGCGCGCGTGACGCAGAGGCTCGTGTGCACTCGCACAGTTCCGTTGTCTCGCGTCGCGAGGCGAGCCTGTTGACTCTTAACACTGGTGCGAATAAAGGCGAAATTTAATCACACTCTGCGCGTGCGCTGTCGATGGCATCTCTAGCTCTCATGGCGATCAAAGAAGCTGCAGGTGCCATGTACATGCAGCAGCAGCATCTCGTGAATCAACCGAGCGTTCGCGCATGAGCAGCTCCATTTCGACGACTCGAGACATCATACGCACCAGTGAGCTCTATTGGTATTGCATTTTTGGTAGTGAAATAACCAAAGAGATAACCTCGTTTTCTTCACTATCTTATGTTGTGCTTGTTGCCTTGGCGGGCTATTTCAACTTGTGATCGATGGCGACGCTCGAGGACCAGAAGAAGGCGCTCGAGCGCAAGTACGTCGAGACGCGTCCGCCACTCGCGTACGCAAAGATCAGCGGCCGCGTGCACGACGACAAGCCGTTCGAGATGCTCATTACGCACTTGCCAGTCGAGCTTGGTCGCGGCGCGCTCTCGAGTACGTTTGCTACTTGTGTTGTCAAACTCGGCACATTGCGATCACATGCTCTCTCTCTCTCGCGTATGCTTGTCCACTCACCCTCGGCAAACTTGCGCACGAATGCACAGCGGCTCCTGGACACAAGATCCTCTTGGGCGAACAGAAAGCGCTCTCGCGCTCGCACGCGCGCATCCAGTGGAATCAAGACAAGAGCGGCTTTGAGCTCGAGGTGCTCGGAAAGAACGGACTCTACGCTGCGGGCAAGTACATCGCAAAGGACAAGAAAGTCGACTTGGTCTCGCGCATGCCGCTCAAGATCGGTCCAGCGCGCGTCTACTTTCTCGCAGCCGTGCGCTCGGTGTGCAGCACCATGAGCGGCTTCAAGCTCGTGCAAAGGGTTCGTTCGTTCGTTTGCTCTGCGCTCTCATGATGACAAGCTACAAGTGCATGAGGAGCTCACGTGGTATTGATGCGCACACGCTCGCAGGCGTTTGAGAAAGCCAAGAGCTTGGGGAAAGCGCCGGACGGGATGACAGCAGATGACGTTGTGCAGCAGATCATGGACTGCTTCCCGCGCAGCGAAGACGAGCTCGGTGGTCGCGCGAGTCTCCGGGACTTTGTCACGTACGACCTCCATGCATCCCGTTGGTTGGATCGCGGACATTTGCTCACGTGCGGACTTTTGTGGCTCGATGCTTCAGCAATTACCTCGAGCTCGACACGCAAAACTTCGAGAAAGTACGCGGGTCTACACCGCCGCGCTATCGCATGCTCGCAGCAGCTCCTGCGGCGTCCAGTGCGTTGTCTGCAGCAGGAGCAGCGAGCAGCAGCAGCAATGGGAATGGCGAAGCGCCGCGGAAGCGACCAAAGCTCGTTGAGACGACCAAGTGACCACACCCAGCGCAGCTATGATGAATCCACTCGACGAGGCGCTGGCGCTAGACCCGCGTCCTCTCTACCGACTCGTCTTGTCGTGGCGTGTATTCACTCTCTCTCTCTCGGCGTCTCTAGCGTGTGTTCGTAGTGTCACTTGGCGCTGCGACCGACTGTTTTCGCAAAGCGCACGCGCTCTCGAGCAGCTCGAGCCATACAGAGCGCATCGACGTCGTAGGCTTCAAACTCGACGTTCTCGTGGTGTCGCGGCGCGTACGGAATCGGTCCGTACTCGGGCGTGAATGTCGCAAACGGCTGCGCATCTGAATCGGGGCCGTGGAGCTCAAGGGCGTCGTCGAGGCGCTGCTGCTGCTGTGTCCAGATCGCGCTCCAGAGGCGCTCAAAGCGCTCCGTCTCGACGCCCGAGACCCCTGCGTGGCCTGGATGCGCCAGCTGCGCCGACTGGACCGACCCGATGCGGCCGTGGACGTGGTACACGTGCGGCAGCACGCTCTCTTCGATCCATTTGTTGTCCTCGTCCGTGTCGAGGAGCCGCTCGCTCACGACGCACCAGTGGCTGAAGTCGAGCGTGAGCTTGAGACTCGGGAACGCCTCGAGGAGCTCGAGCGTCGACCACAGCGAGTACAGAACGCGTCCGCGGTGCGTCTCGTGCGACAGACAGTCCGCAAAGCCTAGTTGCTGCTCGATCTCCTGCGCGTGCGCGAAGAACTCCATCTGCTCGCGCTGGCGCCATCGGTCAGCGCCAGAGTGTGCATTGAGCCACGCAGGTTTGTCCGCGGCGTCTGGGAACGCAGTGGCGACACGCTCGAGCTGCTGTCTGTACCGCGCGAGCTGCGTTGGTACGCTCTCGAACTGCTGTGCGAGGTTTTCGTCTTCGTAGTCGACCCATCCAGAGTAGACACCGACAATGAGCTTGAGGTCGTGCTCGCGCAAGAGCTCACGTGCCGTTGCGATTCCGCCGAGCGCATCCAAGTCACTCAGACTCGCTTCAATGCCGTCGTAGCCCTGGCTGGACACGTGCGCAAGCAGCTTACGTCCAAACTCGTGCGGCTTGTGACCTGCTGCGACGCCAAGCCGCGCGGCCGACGGCGTGCCCCACAGCGACCGGAAGCACTTGAGCTGGAGCTGCGCCATTGCGATCCAGTTGCAGTATGGAGCTGTTGCACCGTCTTTGCAGATTTACTCTCAAAGTATATGAAAATAACAATTACAGTCACAAATATGCCTCTTTATTCGAAGTATGGGCTTACATGTGAACATCTTGAACACAGCCAAGCACAAGCGTCTATTTCATCTCACGCGCGCTCTTTGCGTCAATCTCCACTGCCTGCTTGTCGTCTCGCAGCTCAAGACGCGCGACGCCGAGATCCGCTCTGTCGTCGTCATCGTGCTTGCTCTCGCTTCGGACGTCGTCTTCACGCAAGCGCTTTGTCGAGAGCGCTCGCGCACTGCTTTGACCTCTTGCGTCTCTGTCTTTTGCATCGCCACCCAGGTCAGCATCGTTCTCGTCATCATCACTTCCTTTTGCATCGGCGTGACTCCGATCGAGCGACGCGCGCGAGCGCATGGCTTTCATGAGATTGAAGAACGCGTCGTAGTCCATGGACGCAATCACGATCTCGAGGTACAGCTCGGCTTTCGGGTCGCTCTTGATCACCTTTTGACAGCGCTGGGCAAACTCGTCTTCCGAGATGTTCGCAGACGCGAGAAACGCTGAGTGACACAAGTAGAGAGAGAGAGAGAGAGAGCGCGTCACGGTCCTTGTCAGTCTGCAAGTACAGCAGCATCTCTCACAGTGCAAGCAGTTGAATAGCACACAGGAGCGAACCTTCCATCTGCACGTTGAACATGTCTTGGAAGCGAAGGTAGATCTCCATGTAGTCGAGGCGGTGCTCCTGCTCGTCCGTGAACGTGAGTGCATGGTCGAGGAAGAACTGCTCAAAGTGGCGCTGGAAGCTCGGCGCTGCAATGAACTCGGCGAGCGCGCGAATGACGTTGTCTTGAATGCCTTTGTCCACGTCCATGGTCGTGTGACGTGTGTGCAGTCGTCCGCAGTCTTGAGGCTCGTTGTGGCGATGTAAGCGACAGCGTTGCACACGTACGCACGACGTGCTCACGTGACGATGAACGCGCTGATGGCTGTTGTCCAGAGCCTTTGCGTAGCCATCTCGCGTCGTTTCATGTGACGTTATGTGATGTGGCATACGCTAAATGATGTGACGTACATAATTTTGAAAGCGACTGGCTGGTACTTGCCACTCATCGAGACATCATGGCCGCGCGCGTGACGAAGCAATTCCTCCAGCACGCGCTGCAGCAGCACGACGCGAGCAAGAAGCCGGTGATGATCGGCACGAGCGCCAAGACTGCGCTGCTCGCGAAGACCCAGCCGCTCAAGCAGCAGCAAAAACCCGCAGTCGCAACGACGTCGAAGAAGGTGCGCGGTGGCGCCAAGAAGAAACAGCAGCAGACCTCGAGCAAGAAGAAGAAGGCTGCACCAGAGCGGTTCCTCGTCACGGCGAAGAAAGAGCAGATGCACGCAGACCGCACGCGCGAGAACGTCCAGAAGCTCCAAGTGCGTCCGACAGACAAGTCGCAGCGCCTCATGGCCAAGGTACGTCCATCGTCTCTCTCGCTTTGAACGACGACATGCGGCGAATCAAATGAACTAATGATCGCTATGGCATTCGTGTGTCTGCAGGTCCTTGCACTGCGGACGAAAGCGCTGCACAAGTAACGAGTCTCCCATGCATAGCAATAGATCCATCCATTCATTCATGCGTTCTTTCGTTCGTTCTTCACATGTACATGCGCTTCAAATGGAGTGGCACGTTCATGTCCTTGTTTGTTGGCGTTTGTGATGTCTTTGCGCTCATGACGTGACCGTCATTGGTGCGTGCACACGCCATGTACCGCGTTCGCACGACGTTCGCTTGCAGCGCTCTGTCTGTCTGTCTAGTCCTTCTTCAGCGGCGTCGCCTTGATCGCGCCGCTCTGGTGCACGTTCACCTTGGCAACGTCGTCGAGGTCGTCAAAGTCGTCCTACTCGCACGCGATCACACGAACATGACGAAGTCATCGATCGTTTGTTAGTCTCCTTGCTCCTTCTTGTGTTTGTGAGATCACAATCGCGCGACCGTGACAACAACAGAATGTGCAAACGCACCTTGTTCATCTGCATGACCGTGTACGCAAAGACCGAGCCGGCGAACGTCGCGAGGCTGCCGCCAAGCAGCAGGTTCTTGGCGCGCAGCGAGAGAGCCATCGTCTACTTCGTTTCTTTGAGCTTCTTGAGTGAGCGAGCAAGCGATCGGCAGTCAAAGCTGCTTGATGCGGTGTACTGTCGCCGTGCGATAAAGTGCGACTATCATCCAATAACAACAGAATATATAACTTATCATACGCTTTACTATAACCTATAGAATCAATTTGTACGATTCTGATCCAGAGCGTGACAAAAGCGAGGGGCAACATACACGTCGAAGTGACGCTCAATGCACATGACATGCATTGGACCATGAACGAGAGAGCAACAGCGCGCATGTGTGATGTGATGTGTGCAACGCATTCAAACAGCTATCAAGTGGTCGATCCTCTACGCAGCCGAAGAACTCGGTGCTGCAGCAACAGGGTGCTTGACGACGTACACGCGCTTGTACGTCTTTGCTGCAACAACAGGCGTCTTCGCCACTGCAGGCGTCGTTGGTCTTGCCTTGCTCGCGCGCTTCTTAACTGGTGCTGCGCTGACTGGTGTCGTGTCGGGTGATGTTGTGCCAGCCGGCTTCTTATCTGTACGAGACAGCGTCGAGCTCTTACGACGATGCGGTGCGTTTGATGTCTCCTCTTGTTTGCTCGCTGGTCTCAGCGCTGGTCGTGCTGGCGCTGCTGAGCTTTCAGTATCTCTGCTGGCTTGGGGTGCATGAACAGCAGTTGTTGTCGTCGTCTGGACAGAGGCTGGCGCAGTCTCGAGTGCTGATGCCGCTGTCGATGGTCGCGTACTTCGCTCCTTCACTCGCTTGGGCTTTGTGAGACGAGTGGCGTTGCGCGCAGTTTGCGCCGACGCGCCGGTCTCGACTGCCGTGTAGACACGAGACTCTGTAGTCTCTGCTTCTCGTGTTGCCTGCTTCGCTGCGGCTGGGTCTGGTGTCGCACCGCCTGTGCGCTTGTGCTTCCTCGTGCTGCTGCTGCTGCGATGAACAAGTTCACTTGTTGCTTGTGGCGACACAGGTCTCGCAGCTTTGACTCGCGACTCGCTTGGTGTCTGAAGCGCCTGCTCTCGTTGCTTTTGTCTCGATGGCTTACGCGATGCGCGGTCTGCCGCGACCGTGCGCTTCGCTGGTTCCGTCTCTGGACTGGCAGGGAAAGTCGATTGCCTTGTCAGCTGAGGCGACTCGGATTGCGGCGCGTCCGGACGAGCGTCTGTGCTCTCACGAGATGCTGTTGGACGCACACACGGTGCTTTCTCCGTTGCTCGCGCTGCTGGCTTGCGCTTTGGCTTTGCTGCTGCAGCGTCTGCAGTAGAGTCTGTGGCGCTTGGCGCTGTACTCGGCGCTTTGTTCGAGCGACTGGGCGTCTTGGCCGTTGTCCGAGGCGCTCGCTTCGGCTTTGTCGCTGTGGTCTTTGTGACGCTTGTTGCTGGAGGCTGCTGCTCGTGCGTCGCCGCTGTGTTTGGTACGACTGGCGTCAACGCGTTTGCACGCGCAGCGCCTGGCGCTAGCGGAGCTGAAGTCTCGGACGCAGCGGCTGCTGCTTCAGCTACTGAGCGGCGATTGCGGCGACCGACCACGAGCGTTCGCGTTCGATGCGACGTCTTCAGAACCACTGGACGCGCGGACGTCTGCTTGACTACCGCCTCAGTGCGTCGTGGACGGGGGTGCGTCCGCGTGGTCTCAGCTGCCGCTGCCGCAGCTTCAGCTCGCAGGCGCTTCTTCTCGAGCAAGAGCGCGCGTCGCGATCGCACTGTCTCGAACCGCTCGCTTGCGTCCTCACTGCTCGCTCGAGCAGATGCGCATTCGTCTTGCGCATCTGGCAGAACGACCACGCCGTAGCCTTCCGGCATCTGCTTGAGCGTCGCAATGTCCACACCCTGGCGGCTCTTCTTCGGATGACGACCCTCGCGTGGGACGGCGTCAGAACCAGCAGAAGCACTTGCAATGGCAACAGTCGCGCTCGCGTCGTCGACCGCGTCGTTCACTGGCAAAGCCGTGTCACTTGTCGCTGCGATTCGCTGACTGCGACTGCTTTTGCGAGGCTTGACGAGCGGCGTCTTCTTGTCTCGAGGAGCTGTCGTAGCTGTGCGCTTGCGCTGCGTCCGAGTCGTCGTTGCTGGTCGTTCAGCAGCTATGGGCACTTCGTTCTTTGCCGCTCTCCGTGGCGCCTGTGCTGCTACTACTGCAGTCGTAGACGGCGATAGTTCAGAGACAGGAGGCGCTGCGTCGACTGCAGCGCTGCTCACAGGCGCAAAGAGCTCTGTGAACAGCTTCTTCTTCTGTGGCGTCTGTGGCGTCTGCGGTGTCTGCGGTGCCGTAGGAGCTGGCGCTGGCTTGGGATCTGGTGTGACGGGCTTTGTGCTAGATCCAGCGACCGCCACAGGACGGTACGCGAGCACGTACGTCGTGGTCTTGGACTGCACGACTGCGCGCGTCTTTGGCTTCCGCTTGGCGCTCCGCTCGCTCCGTTTCGCTGGCGACTCGGTCGTGAGCACCACACTGCGCGCCTTGTGAGTGCTGTCTGGAGCGACTGGCGTTTGGACTGGCGCTGATGATGCTAGAGACGCATCAACTGGCTCAGTAGTCGATGAGGCAGCGCACTGTGTCGTGTCGCTTGTGGAGCTTGTGCTACCAGTTGGTGGTCGCTGGTTCCGCGCACTCGTGCTCTTGCTCGCGCCTTCTGCGCTCACCATCGTGCCAGTCTTCGGATCAAAGAGCATTTTTGGTCCGTCGCGCTTGAGGATCCGCACTGGCACTTGCGGAGCCACAGTCGCCAATGATGCGCTGCTCGCTAGTGTTGCGCGTCTGTCAGTGCACGTCGCTGCGCTTGAGGAGCGTGTTGGCCGCTGCGATAGCGGAGCAACTGTGCGGCGTCCGAGCCATGGCGATGGGCTCTCACCCGCGTTAGAGCTCCGAACGACTGCGCCATTCACAACGCCAGGTGCAAGTGGCGATGAGCTCAAGCCCGCCATGTGCTCGCGTTCAGGCGTCTCGAGCGCTTGTGCTGCGTCTGGGATCTGGAAGCTCACGCGCGTTACGCCACTCGGCCGCGCGAGTCTCGGTCCGCTGCTTGTGGCGCGTTGATCGTGATGCCTTTCGCTCAGATGATCGAGAGGACTCGAGTCGGTTGGCTGAATGGCGCTATCACGTCGAGCACAGTCGCAGCAGCCGCTCTGCTGACTGGAAGCCTGTGCTGGCGTGCGATCCGAGCTACTTGCTGCATCTGGTACGCTGTCCATTGCGGTAGCATCAGTGTCTCGCGTCTCACTGCGGCGCTCGAGCGCGTAGGTGCCGTACGCGTGATGCATCGGTAGTTGTGCGTTTCGCGACCAGTGGCTGCTGTCGTCGTGTGTGAGCTCTGCGCGCCGGTAGTCTTGGCTGTAGCGCTGGTCGAATGGAGCTCTCGTCGTCGCGTAGCTACTGCTGTCGCTGCTGTTGCGCCGGCTGCTGCTCGTGTCCTGGAGCTGCGGGAACTCGCGCTCTTTCTGCATCGCGCGCAACATGTCGGACCGCGCGATGTCTTGCTCGACTGCGTCGTCGCCCCATCGACCTGTGCTCGGCGCGGCAAAGACAAACGGCCCTCCTGTGCGCATTGCTGCGCTGTCGCTCCAAGCGCGAGCCGAGCGACTCTGGTGCGTCGACGGAGCTGAACCAGCAGCGCGAGTGCCCCAGGCGTTTGGCTTTGCGTTTGATTCATGCTGCTCCGAGTCTCGAGCGTGCGTTGGTGCTTCGCTCCGAGTGCGCTCAGTCTCGTGCGTTTGTGTGTGCTCTGGTTTGCTAGATGGTGTCGTCGCCGTGGGACTGCTGCAGCCCCAGCCAGCTTTGCCAGTCGGCACGAGGTTCACGTGCACGTCCTGTCCGTTGTTCTCTTTGCGGAGACTCGGTGTGTTGATTGGTGCTGGCGCGACGACCATCAGGCTCTTGGCCGCAACGAGGCTCTGACGACCGCTGAGTGCCGACGACTTGAGCACGAGCATGCGGTTCGCGCCATGGAAGCTGCCTGCGCCGCCGTTCAAGCCAGAGTGTATCAATGGACCAATTAGTCAGATGCCCATGACGCAACACCAGTGGATGCATCTCAAGCGCACGCACCAGCATGGTCGAGCGCTTTCGAGAGCGGGGCTTTGAAGACCGTACTGAGGTTCCGACTCGAGTACTTGGTCTTCGCTTTCGCCGCTGGCGTCGTCGCAGTCATGCGGAGGAGTCGATCGTCGGTGCCTCGAGCGCTACGGTGCGCGTGCAGGAGTGGCGCGTGCAGCGACTTGCAGCAGCAGCAGCAGCAGCAGCTCGAGATCGCGCGCACTTGCTTTTGCGGCGGGTCACGCCTCGAAACGAGCGCCGCTTCCGCGACGTCTCTTCGCACGACATATGGTGCTCGTAGTTGGACATGTCTGACTGCATGTCTGCTATCAAGTCGAATCAACAGAATAAAAAGGTTTTCAGACAAAATACGTGAGATTAACAGGTCAATCTAGCGCCAAGCGTCGCAATCAGTAGCACGAGCAGCTCCGGCGCATCGGCAGCTCCATCGTGAAGTACGTGCATGCACATGCGCAGACGTACGTACGAGTGTGTGGGTGTATCTACTCGTCTATTCCTAGTTTAGTATCCATGGACGACGCTGCCACTGGCACCAGATCCAGCGTCGCCGCTCGAGGCAAAATCGCATACAGTGGCGCACTGCGCGCGCTCCGACTCAGCAAATGAGCGCCGTGTTGTCGAGGCGCTTGCCGCTCGCTCGCGGCGCCTTGACGGCCGTGCCACTGAGCAGTCCCTTCGCTTCGCTGTCGTTGTCGTACTCGTACTCGTCGATCACCGGCTCGTCGACGCTAAAGCGCTTGTGCAGATACAGCTCGTGCGCAGGCGAGCGGCGTCCGACGTGCTGCGCTTGCGCTTGCTGCTGCGCAACGGCTGCGAGGCCATTCGGATGGCTCACGCACAGCGGCGTCCAGCTGTGCTCAAAGTGGAAGAACACGAGCGCCGAGATCATGAGCCCGAGCACGACGTCGACCGTGTAGTGTTTGCGGCCGGCGATGCAGAGACCCGCGAGCACGAGCAAGTACGTGACGCCGAGCGTCCACCGGAGTGCCGAGAAGCGCGGGAAGTTGCGGTCCAAGACGCGCAAGTAGAGCAGCACGGCGCTGTTCGTGTACGCCATGTGGCCCGAGAAGATGAGGTCGCCGCACGAGTTGTAGTTCCCGTACATGGGGCCGACGCGCGTGACGATGTCGACCCAGGTCTGTGGCGGGAAGTACGTCGTGCTGCCGACGCGGCAGTGCGGCGCAGGACCTGGGAGCGACGTAAGCGCGATCGTGAGCGCGCGGAGGAAGTAGCAGACCGTGGCGCACCGGAAGAACGTGCACATGACCACGGCGCGGTTCTCGCGCTTCATGAAGTACGACTGGAGCATGAACACGACAGGCACGACTGCTGTGAGGAAGTCGCTGAGCGGACGCCACGCCGAGTCGACCGCTTGCTCGGGAATGAACATGAAGCCGAGGTCCGGCAGCGGCGTGCGCGACGGCACGTGGAGCGAGAACGCGATGTTCACGGCGAAGACCATCACGAGCGAGACGGCGACAAAGATCTCGGCGTGCTCGGCGAGCATCCGGAGCGTTCGGTCCACGCGCGAGCGCACAAAGTGGCGCACGTAGAGCAGCGTGACCGTGTACAGGAGCCACACGCCGCCCCACGTCATGCGCGTGTGGTGCTCCTCGGGCTCGACGACGAACTTGAAGAACAGGATCCAGTCGAGCACGCCGAGCACGACGATCACGACCGTCACGACCTTGAACACGAAGAACCCGAGGAGCTCGCGCACGTCGACAGCTTTGCAAAAGTCCCAGAACTTGGCGTTCTCGGGCGTGAGGCTCGCGGAGACGCGGAGCGAGATCGGGAGCGACTCACCGATGTTGATCGACAGCGACTTGTCGAGGCTCGCGGCGATCGACGACGCGGGACCCGACATCTTGCGCTTCGTGCGCGTGAACGCCGCTGAGTTGACGAACGGGAGGTACGACGCCATGCTGGCAGTGGATCGGACTCACGGTCGACGAGTGTGCGAGTATGTGTGTGCGTGTCGAAGAGCAGCGTGTGTGCGCGTGTCGAGGAAGTGCTTGCTGCCTTTCAGTCGCTAGCGAGCGTAGAGGTGGCCAGTGGATCGACGAGTGGCGAGTGCGTGACGCTCGTATGTACGTCGAGCAAACGGCGCGGCGTGCGTATGGGAGAGGAGGTCGCCGCAGCAGCAGATGTAGCGCTAGCAGATGTAGACAGCAGACAGACAGCAGGTCGCTGGTTCTCTCGCTCGCTTGGTCTCGCACACCCGCGGCGCAAATGGGAGTGCCGGCCGCCTGTCGAGAGCGTGAGTGGGTATGTCGAGAGCTGCTCTTGCTTGAGCTGCCAAAACATCTTGTAAACTGTATGCAGTGCTGCCCACGCAAGTCATTGCGCGCTTTCATCCAATACATTTGGCCATACAAATCAAACATGCACCTCGGTTTCTTCTCGCTCGCGGTACAGCACCCACAATGTTTACGCACAGTACGCGGACGTTTATTTCTTTCGCTCGCTCGGTCGCCACCTCGAGATGGATGAACCTTGTGACCCAAGTCGCCAGGAGAGCTTCACAACGTCAGCGCATGAGCTCGTTCGTCGACCTGCTCCTAGTATGTCGCTCAACTGCCAACAGCTCTCTATAGTGTCGTCGTTGGTCTCCTTGGTCTTTGAGTCTCCTTTGGTCTCCGAGTGCATACGCGTGCACCTGGTTCAGCTCAGCTCGACGCAACTCCCGAGTCGACTGACTGACCCTCGCGACACGCGACCGCATGGGAGGTACCTGACGTAAACAGCGCGAAAGTGGAGCCATCTGAGGGCGACGCCACGACCAGTGAGTGCGTCGCAAGCTCTCAAGCTCTCAAGCTCTCGCGTCCGAGCGAGCGGCGAAAGACACGCGACTGCTGCGAGCGCACAACAGCGTTCGTTGTCGTGGCGCTGCACTCGCAACGGCGGTACGACGTTGGATCGAGTGACTGTGAGACCCGCTTCGACAAAGCAGAACGCGTCCACGAGCTCCTCCGTAGCGATTCACTGCGTGTATTCGTCTTTATCCGCTCCAGTCCGTCCATGTGTCTCTGTGTCTGTCACTCGATCAGACAGCGAGGCTACAGCTCCGAGTACGTGTTTGCTTGGCGATAGTACGACGACGAGCCGGGGTACCCGCTCATGGCGCCTGGACGCGGTCCGCCTCGAGCGCCCATGCCGACGCGCGAGCCGTTACTGTAGCCACCAGGGTACCCTGCGCCACCGCTGCCGCCCGCGTCGCCTGCGACTTGGACGAGGAACATGTGACCCGACGGACACGCGACGCGCCTAGCAGTCGACAGACACACACACGCAACCAGACGTGAGCGCTCACTCTACCAGACGCAGCAGCAGCAGCAAGACAGCGCAATCGAACGTACATGTTGTACATGTGCGGGAGCACGCGCATCTGGATGTGGCACTGCGGACAGCGCACGAGCGCGCCGTGAGAGCTTGCGCGGTACGACACGGGCTGGTTCGGCGCAGGCGGCGTGTACCGATTCCGTGGCATTGGCGGCGGCGGCGGCGGCCGCGCAGCGTCTTGCAGCCCCGTCGACGGCGCGAACTCGCTCGGTCGGGTCTTCACGTCGCGCTCGGTCACGGGCTTGCCGCAGTCGCGGCAGAAGCGATGGCCAGCGCGCACGCGCGGGTGGTCGCACTGTTTCTTCACTTGCATCTCGGTCATGATCGCGCGACACGACGGGCACTTATCGTAGTTGGACGAGTCGGACGACTGGATCTCCTTGAGGCAGCTCCAATGGAAGCTGTGGCCGCACGCAGTTGTGTAGATCGCGTGTCCGACGTCCATCGTATCGAGGCAGATCGCGCACTCTTCCGCTTCCGACACGACCGTCGCGCTGCTGTGGCTCGCGTTTTCCGGTTCGTGCGGCACTGCTGATGCCACGTGGCGGCTCGTGTGCAAATCGAGCAGCGCGTGCGCGCGCGTGAGTGCGTCCGAGAGCCGCGGCGCGACGTCTTTCGCGACGCGCGAGACGGTCACGCGGCTGCAGTCGTCGAGACTGCGCGACCGCCGCAGTGCTGCGCGCTCAGGTCGCGGTCCCAAGTACTTCTCTTCGAGAGCGCGCTGCACGAGCTCAGCGCGCGCACGCTCGCGCGCACGTTGCTCTGCGGCTTCATGCTCGCGTCGCAGCTCCTCTGCTGCGCGCATGCGCTGCTCCTCTTCTGCGACTACGAGCTGCCGCGCGCGCGCGCGCTCAATGTCTTCGGTTCGGCGGCGCTCCATGAGCATCTGGTTCTGGTCGTGCACGCACCGGTCGCACACGCGCACGGGCTCGTTGTTGTACCGCACGATCGTTGTCGACGGCATGACTTTGTGCGACCGCGCGCAGCTCCCGCACACGGCGTTGCCGCACGACTGTCGAGCGCACAGACACAGACACGTATAGAAGGATCACACATACACACACGTGAGCTTCTAGACGAGCGCAGACGTGGACAAGAGCGACGACGACGTACTCGACAGCGGTGCTTGCGCCGAAAGACCTGGAACTTCTTCTGGCAAATGAAGCAGTCAGTCGCGGCCTCAAACATCGCGTCCGACATGTTCTGGACAGCGCCGGGCGTCGGCCGCAGCAGCATCAGCGTCTCTCTCCTGTCGTCTTGTGTCGTGTCGTGTGGTGTGTCTGTGTGTGTCTGTGTGCGCGAATGGCGTCGTCGACGTCGTCGGCGCTCGCTCTCGTGTCTCGATCGCTGCAGCGGCGGCGCTTGAGCTCGCTCGTGTCGCGACGCGAGAACCGGATTCTTTGTGAGGGAGCGAGTGTTTGCAGGTGTGTGACACACACTTCGCTTGCTTACAGCAAGACGCGAGCAGCCAATAGTCTATCCAAGATATTATATCGAGACTTGACATACGTAGACTCTTGGTTTTCGCACTATCACACTCGGTATACCAAGCGCGAAACGATTCGAACTCTGGTCAACACGAGCACACGCGCAAGTCGATGATGGCTCGTGCTCGCTCGTAGTAGTGTACAGTCAGTGTCGACGTCTCGGTCTCTCTCTGTATTTCGTGGCTCACTATGCATGCATACATGCACGATGCTCGCTAGAGCATCGCCTCTTCGCCTTCCATCGGCTCGCGCGGCATGCCGAGTAGTGCGTCCTCGTTCGCGTCGTCTTCTGTGCGAATGCCGAGCGCGCGGCGCATCTCTTTCGACCGGAGCTCTGCCATGAGCGATTGGACCTACAGCGCAGATGTGTGTGTGAGCGACACGAATGGACATGCTACTGACTGCTCACAGAGTCGACGCAAGCAGCACGGGTGTCATAGAGATGCAAGGAGGACGTACGCCGTGGCCTTTGCCGAGCGTCTCGGCGCGGTCGACAAAGTCGTCAAAGTTCAGACCTGGATATAGATCGTATGCCCACTGCTTGTACATCTTGATGAGCGACGCGAGCGCTTTTGCCTGCAGCGTGTGCATGAGTGTGCATTGTGTGCGTGTGGTGTGAGAGCTACAGTAGTCATCGTGGGTGGCTCATTCGCACTCTGTAGCAACACGGTTAAGCGCACCTCTTGGCCAGTCACGTCGCCGCTCACTTGGAACGGGAACGTCTCGTAGATCTTCGAGAGTCCGTCGGCTGACACGAGGTTCGACTCGGTGAGCAGATTGCGCCGCCGCTTGACCGCCTTTTCAGCAGCAGGCGCATCGCCGTCCTGCTGCTGCGACGCGCTACCGTCTTGCTGTTCGCCACCGCCGCCGCCAGTGAGCGTCGCGGCGCCTTCTTCGCGCAGCCGCGTGATCTCCGAGTCGTCGTCGCGCTCCCAACCACCTCGAGCGGCCATTTTGCTGTTTGGTGTTCACAGTTTGTGATGCAGCACCCTTGTTTTAGTCACTATGATGTTCTATGTCTTTGTGTCTCGATAGTGAATCCAAGTCGATCGATCGACAGCAGTGCACACAACATCAGCGCAAGGGCTCACGCAACTCGAGTGCCGCTCGTGCATTCACGCATGATGTACTCTATCTACTCTGTCTGTTCTATCTGCGTACGTTCGCATTAGGACCGGCGACTGAGGCGCTTGAGACGGCGACGGTGGTGCGAGCACGGACGCTTGCCGTGGTTTGCCTGCATCATCACACAGCATACATCAGCACGCGCAGAGTGAGCACGTCGCTCATAACGACTGCGGAACGCCAATGCACTGGCGCGGACGCACCTTCTTCGGTCGACGCGCATTGCGATTGAGCAGCTGCATGCCGATCGGCTCCTCTGTGAGTCGCATCTTCTCGAGCGAGAACTCGAGGTTGTGGCGCCAGTCCGACAAGTACAGCGGCGCTTGCGGCAGCGGTGCGTCCGCTTGACGAGCTGCATGCGTTGCATCATAACACAATCGACCGGTTAGTCCACATCCAATGCATGTGCTCGTCTAGAACTCTCTCTCTTATCATCATCAACAGTCACAAACGCAAGCAATGCGAGTGCGCACCTGCAGGGAAGAGGTTCCATGGCGCTGCCAGTGCGCGCGACGACGACGAGAACGCGCGGCGGTGGTGTGTAGCGATCGCGCTCGTGCGCACAGTGGCGGCAGCAGTTGCTGCGAGCGTCAGTCTCCGAGCAGCCATCGTGTCTCCTGCAGTCTGTCTGTCTGGGTGGGTGTGCTGGTGGTGCTGCTTTGAAGCTGCTGGTGCTGGTGGCGTTGACACCACTGATCTTGGTTTCACTATTCTTGCCGGATCATTATAACAGCTGATAGTGCTTTAACTGAGTGGATACGCTCAAAATCCTTTTTTATATCACTATCGATTGTACCAAACAAAGTAATTATCACAAAGTAGCAAACTAATTGCTCAAATAAATGAGTCGTAGGACTTCTTGAAGCTCCACGTCCTAACTTGGCATCGCCTCCACAACTACACCTGCGTCGCAGCACACTCACTCGTTTATGGTTAGGACGTCCATACTCATGGCAAGATCCTAGTTGGACGTTGAGTGCGTGCGCGCGTCCTCGACCAGTCATTCTGTCGCACTTCAGGTCGCTCTCTGCTCTCTTTCGCGATCCGCGTCGCCGCTGTCTGTCGTCGTCATGAGCACGAGTGGATTGCGCATGTGGACAGAGCTCGACAACAACAACGTCGCGACGCTCGAGCATGTAGTTCCTTCCACCGATCGAGCTTCACTGCAAGACGAGGCGAGCTTCACAAGCTTCACAAGCACGTCGGCGCCAAGAGGACCAACAGGACCGACGCGCGCGCGAGCGATACTCAAGCGCCACATGCAGATACATGGCGACGATGTCGCTTCGCAGAAGATTGCCATGGCTGCGCGTCTTGCGATGTCCTCTCTAGCATGCAACAACAACAACAACAACAACAACAACAAGTCGGGTCCGCAGACGCGACTGGCGAGTCCACGACACCAGCACCACCGCTGCCAGCACCACCAAGGCATCGAACAATGGCTCGCGCAGAGCTTCCTCTGTGTGTGTGCTTCTGCAATAGACCCAGTACGCGCGCACACATACACACTTGTGATCCTGAACTTGAGCTGACAAACTAGCAGATCTGTTTCTGTCTCCACACGCACATACACATCGCGATGCATGTAAGTGTGTCGAGATCGAGAGCGAGTTGTCATGCGTCACGACCGCGTCAACTCGCCATGGAACCTCAGCAGGAGCTTCTTCGGCGCTCACTATCGCGTATCGCTTTGGTTGTGGCGGTCGCTCGACGGACTGCTGACTCGCTTCGTGTGTCGACACGCTCGCTTCCTTGTCATTGCTGCGACCTGCTTGTTGTTTCAACCAACCGCCTTGGTAATCGGCATGGGCAGTACCAGCGTGCGCGAGCATGGCGCTAGAGTCTCTTCGTGTAAGTACTAGTGTCTCTGTCAGTGTTAGTATGTCCCGAGTGTCCTGAATGCTGCGGCGCGGCTCAGTTCGCTCGCCAGTCCTACATCGTGAAAGCCAACACACTCGGCGCGAGTACGACGCGAGATCACATCAGCAGCAGTAGCAGTCGTCGCAGCAACATACAGATCCACGTGCTCGAGTGTGTGCTTGCTTAGTACGACGGACAGCGTGTCACTCACTGCACGCCCGTTCATGTGCACAACTCGCTCTCTCTCTTGTGTGTGCTGCACATTGTGCGTGCCCTCAAGAGAGAGAGAGAGAGAGTGGTTGGTTGGTTGTTCGCGGTGGTCGCGCGCTAAGGCGCTCGGGCCTGGAGCTCGTTCCTATCAAGCCATCATCATCATCATCGCGATAGCGCGCGCACGAGTGAGTGAGTGGTTGCGTCGTGCGTTGCGGCCGCCGCGAAGACATGCGAGCGAGGAAATGAGAGGACTCGAGACGCGTGTTGGCATGCGCGCGCGAGAGAGAGAGATCAAGAGAGCGAGCGAGTGACTGATAATGACTGGCGACAGCATCATCCTCATGGCGATCGTCGCTGGATGGACACAACACATACAACACAACACACACCGGTCGACTATGCGAGCGAGCGCGCATGTCAAGTCGCGCGGCATGCTGTCACCTCTGTGCTTGAGGATCGCTATGGCATTCCCATCGTGCCGTCAGAGAGAGAGAGAGAGAACTTGCGTGTGCGCACATGCGGGCAAGATGCAAGCCCCTCGCAACTGCGCGCCTCGGGCAGTCGGGCAGCCACTGCCGCCACCGCCGCCACGCAACACCGAGTCGATGGGATCCCACCCATATACACTCACACATACACTAGGACCCTAGGACAGCGAGGACAACGACAAGGACGACGCTCGCTACGTACTAGTACAAGGCGCCGCCACTTTGGCTTGAGAGAGGGCGACCGAGCGAGTGTGTGCGTTCTTCACGACTTGCTTTGCTTTGCTTTCACGAGTGGGTTGTGTGTCAGTCTCTAAGAGATCGCACCAAGCGCACATGCATGGTTCGCACGATCACGAGACCATGTTCACACGGCAAGGACGTACGAGGACGTTCGAGCACGAGGCTCGCTCGCTCGTTCGCGCACAAGAGCTCAAGAGCTCTCGTTCGATCGAGCGGATGGATCGATCGATCGATCGACCCAGCGAATAGTGGCAAAGGCGGACCTTGCCACTGGAAATATCGAATCGAGCGCGAGTGGATGTTGAAGTGTGCTGGCTGTTCCCGTGCACGCAGATTCACGATCGCGTTCTCTTGGTTTGAGTATGGCCCTTTTTGAGTTCTTGTTGCTTGTTGCTGTGCTTGCTTGTTGCTTTTGCGGCAGCACATTTGCAACAGCAGCAGCGCTCGATGCAGAAGACCACATGTCCTCGTCCTTTTGAGTGTACTTGCCTGCTTGTATGCTTGGCTTGTCTTGCCTCGCCTTGCTGTTGTTGTTGTTGTTGCTGCCGTCGACTTGGTTCTCGAGTACGTTATTCGCGCAGGCGGCGCTGGCGTGCGCGCGTACCTACTGCGCCGGGCGGGAACGGCGGGTAGCGAGGCAGAGCTTGAACCTCGCTCGCGTGCACGGGTGTGTGTGTGCGCGCGCGCTTCGTGGCGACAGCGCTTGTAGTGCTGGTAGTAAACACCAGTGCAAGTGGTGGCGGTGGATCCAGCATCGCGGGAAGCAGCAGCAGCACCAGATCGAGCAGCACCAGATCAAAGTTTTGTTGCGATCGTCGCGCGCCTTGCCTCGCCAGGAAGGACCAGAGCTCGGTTGTTGTTTTCGCCTGTTGTTGCCTTGGTTGTTGTTTGTGCTCCTCGAGCGCCGGAGATGGGCTCCGCTCGGTGAGCCGTCTGACTGTCTTACTGACTGACAGTCCGTCCGTCTGTCACCGTCTCTGTGTGTGTCTGTCTATGGGCACCTGCGCACCTGCGCCTCTCGATAGAGGAGTGAGTGTGCGTGCGTGGGCGAGCGCGAGCGCGAGAGAGAACAACCAGCAACTCGAGACAACAAGGCAACTCGCGCGCGCACGAGTGTTCAGGTTGCAATTTGCTTCGTCCGTCACACACGGCACTCGGCACACGGCTGCTCCAGCGCACACTCCAGCTTCGGTCCCCAGCTCACGCGAACCCGGCGACGAGGTGGCATGCAGCACCTGATGATCATGAACAACAACAACAGCAACAACAGCCGACCTGCTGGCAGCAGCATCAGTCCCGTGGGTAGCCCCGCACACAGCTTCAGCTCGAGCCTGAGCGTCGTCGGGAGCAAGACCGACAAGGACGTCGCGCCGTTCCTCAAGAACCTGCGCAAGATGCTCAATGAAGAGAGCGACGAGATCCTGCGCTGGACGCCGAACGGCCGCGCGTTCGAGATCCACGACATGGAGCAAATGATGGAGCACGTGCTGCCCAAGTACTTCAAGCACCGCAAGTACACGAGCTTCCAGCGCCAGCTCAACTACTTCCACTTCCGCAAGTGGACCAAGTCCAAGGCCGTCGTCTGCACGTTCTCGAACGACTTCTTCATTCGGGACCAGCCCGAGCTCGCGTGGCGCATCACGCGCAAGAAGTCGCTGCACCACAACCACGCGGCGGCGTCGCCGCAGCCTCCGGCGCACGCGCTGGAGCCCAAGGCTCGACTCACCCGCGCGCACTCGATGTCGACGCCCATGGTCTCGACTCGGAGCCTCGCGGACAGCAGCAACAGCAGCCCGACTGCGAGCCAGCAGCAGCCGTACTGGCTCAAGAGCGAGGGCGTCATGATCAACGTCCCGCGCTCGGCGAGCCTCTCGGTGCCGTTCCCGTCGCCGACGGACCAGGACATGATGCTCAAGGAACACGACCTCACCAGCTCGAGCGGCAGCCGCCGGCACTACTTTGCGTACCCGCTGCACCACAGCCACAGCCAGGCGCACTTTCACCACCAGCACCAGCAGCCGTACGGCGCGGCGCAGTCGACAACCGAGTCACTCGACTGGATCGACTGCCTCCTCCCGCCCGTCGACCGCATCGAAGACGAGATCTACTCGTACATGTACCCGGCACCGCCTCTCGCAGCACTAGGGTCGTCGTCGTCGTCTGCGCTGCTCAGTGCCAAGTCCTCGTCGTCCTCGTCGTCGCCATTTGAGTTTGTCTAATTATCTAATCGTCATTGTCATTGCCACCACATGCACACACATGCGTCTTTGCTGTCATTGTTGCTGCTGCTGCTGCTGTTGTTGTTGTTGTTGTTGTTGTTGTTGTTGTTGTTGTGTGTGTGTGTGTGTGTCTCTCATGTGCTCCTTTGTCCTTGCTCGAGTTGCTTCGCTTGCTCCGTTTTGCTTGCTTGCTTGCTTTACCTACGAGCCTTGCTCGCAAAGGACTTGGTAACGCGTTGTTACTGCAGCGCACCTCGAGCACCTCGATGGTCGTCAAACGCGCGTGCGTTGCATGCGTGGCCAAACGAACCCAAAGCTTGCACGCATTTCGCAGTCTCGATCTCAAGGATGATGGCGAGAAGCACACACACACACACACGCTGTGCCTTCAACGTGAGCCTGTGTGCTACTGACGTGGGATCCCTCCCACTCTCGCGAGTGGATGCATCGGGAAGCAAGCTGTTCAACCATCGCCTCGCGACTTGCCGTGGAGGTCTCAAGCGCGCTGCTCCTTTCCGCTTGCACACGTCGTGCAAAGCAGGTTGCGCCGCCGCTCGAGACGACGACGTTCGCCTGTGTTCGCTCGTCCAGTTTTTCGAACGCAGAGCTCTTCGCGACCTGCGCATGCGCGACGAGCACCGAGTAGTAAGCGTTCCGGTCTTCAGCGAGGATGGCTCCACCCTCACCGAGGCGCTGCAGCAACGCCACCTCAACACCACTTGCGCCAGTGCACATCTGCATTCGCAGTACTCTCTCGCTCTCGCTCTCTCTCTCTCTTGCGCGCGTCCGACTACGACGCACACGCACCAAACGTATCGCTCTCACACTCGCACACTGTCGTCTACAGCAGCCGCCGCACCTCCGACTCGCGCACAAAGTGCTGCACGAGGTCGTGGTAGCCACGCGCCATGTCCGCGCTCGCCTGTGTGCTCTTCTCGAGCGACCGCGCGATCGAGAGCAGCACCTGCCGCTCGGTCCGCACACACGTCGCGTCGCCACTCGCCTCGTCGTCGTCGACGTCGAGCGGCACAGTGCCAGCCGCGACTGCGATCTCCAGCTCGCGGCACTTCTCTGCCTGCGTCTGGAAGACCGACACGAGCTCCTGGAACCCGCGCGCCATGCCCGCCGCAGCCGCCGAACACTGCTCGACCGAGCGCGAGAGCGAGTCGCGGTGCGGCGATCGCACCGGCGACGTCTCTTCGTTCGCGCCGCCAAAGCTGCTGCGTCCGCGCTTCGGCGCTGGCGTGTACGGCGATGCGGCCGGCGTCTCTTCTTCAATGCGCGCACGCTTCGGCGTCTCGTGACGCACGATCGGAGCGACTGCGACTGGCGCCACAGTGACGACCGGCGCTGCACGAGCCACAGGGGCGACAGCGTTTTCCTGTGCGTCCTCGCGGCTCTCGAGCGCGCGCGCAGCTGCAGAGAGCGACGCGCTTGCGTCCGCACGGCTGCGGGTCTCGACCTTTGCAGTAGCGAGGCGCGTGACAACGGCACTGACTTCTGCGATGCGGCCGTCGTCGCTGTCGGCCGCAGCGAGGAGCTCTGTGATGCGTTGCGCCGTGGCGTCGTCCTCTTGCGAGACGTACGGCGCGTCCTGGAGGATCATCGCCATGCGTGTGAAGTACGGCCACGGGAGCTTGCCCTTGAACACGTGCGCCTTCGGTCGCTGGGTCTTGATCGCCGCCCACCACTCCTTTGACATGCCTTCGTCGCTCGTCGTGTAGCCTGACAAGTGAGCATGACACGTGAGCACACCAAACAGCGATGGAGCGCTCCGTGACAGACGCACTCGAGACGCACCTGGCTGCTCCTGGAGCCACTTGACCAAAGCGTAGTCCACGCGGAGGTTCTTGAACTTGACAAAGATCTGGCCCTCTGTGTTCACACAAACGGTTGCATGAGCGTGAGCATGCATCGCATCGCCGCCGGTGCTCGAGTGGACAAGGATGTACTTGTAGTACACACGCAAGCACGTACCAGTCCAGTTGCGGCCGCTGTTGTCGCCGGCCGCGAGGTTGATCGCGCGCGTGAGCTTCGCACGTGCAGGCGCCTTGAGCAGCACGCCGTTCGACGCAACGTTCTCCGCGACGCTCCGGAGACGCAAGTACATGTCGAGCAGCAAGAGCGCCTCGCGCTCCGTGAACAGCACCATGTTGCGTTGTTGCTTTTGTGCTCGAGCTTGTTGCTCTTGTTGTGTGTGTGCGCGCTTGGAAGAAATCGGCTATGCACGCGCGGATTTTTTCAAAACGGTCGTTTGAACTGCCGTGAATGCGATAGTAGTGAGAATCATCTGTTTGAAAATGATTTGATTTATGTAAGCGGATAGAGCGGTTGGGAAAATCGGATGCGCATATACAACCCAGCAGACAATATTCCGCAAATTGGCGCGAAAACATTTCAGCAACAAATTCGAACCAGCATACTGTAGCCAGTGACAATTGAATGTATTTAATGATCATTTGATTAAACAGACAAATGACCGCACTTGCTATTTGTATGATGAGAAGACCACTTCGTGGATCTAAGTGGACAACTTAAAAAAATCGAGCACATTTGGACAGTTTTGTACAGCAATTCAGGATGACAAATTGTATGGCCGTTTGATCCGCTCACAAACACAGTGCTAAACTGCTTGCCTGTATTAGCAACATATCGATTCGACTGTTCGACTGTTGTCAACGAACAACAGTCTAATCGATGTGCCTCACACAAGGTTGTATGAGCAACATATTGATTCGGTTGTTGTTCGTTGGCACTGTGAACTCGCATATTCGATATCTTGGTCGTACAGGCTTTCCTCTCATTATAATACACAAGATGCTCACAAACTCTTAGAGGCAAAATAGAATTTGGAAACCAATTAAATTCAAAGGTTGCTGCAATTTCGGGCGCTATTGTGTCAAATGAGCTCGGCGTTCAAGAGCAGTAAGTGCACGCAATGAGACGAGCCGATGGTGGCCAGAAGCAAGACACGTCTCATTTCCCTTGCAGCTGTACGCCAATGTTCTCCAACTTTGAAATGGCTGGCCCGTCATCAACCCTTTCTTTGTGAAGACGAAGTGGATCTCAAGCTGCGAAGCGTTTTGCCCTTGAGTGCATCATGGCATCGCCACAGAGTACAAACGCGCAGCGGGATCTTCGGCGTTTGTGCGTAAGGCGACAGTGAGGTGACATTCGCCGTTCTAGCAGCAAGCAACATTCGTTAATGTGATGAATTATTCATGTGTTCGAGTAGCGCGTTCTCGTACCAGTACTTCTTGGCGGACGATAGCACTACCACCTTCGCTTGCTCGCGCCGTTTGCACTGAACAAAGATCACCCACGTCTTTGTTGGAGAATGTTGTCGGAGTTCTGCTTCACCGTTGCCTAGCGTTGCTTCACCGCAGCCCAGTCGTTCAGCTGCAGAGGAGCGCTGAATCGTCTTGACCGTTCGTCCGAGTTTTTCAGACACCATGGTTGTGCCCTCTTGGTTAATGGTCCCGATTGCCGATTCCGGGAGCTGTCCGAACTCGTTGACTGATCGAGCAATGTGAATCAGATGTATGTACGACAGGAGTGTTGATGTGTAGAACTCACTTGAGCACTCCTAAGCAATATCGTCGCACGCGTACTGACCCGTCGAGGTAGCCGCCATCCATGTTTACGCGGCTGAAGTACCGAGATGTTCGACGATGTCGTCTCGAAGTTGAGTGTGGGCGTTGAGTAACTGGAGCCGATAATGTCCGAGCACACAGTCACTGACCTGCTCCGACACTCGATTCACGAACAGCTAATAGTTGTCGAGAGGTCGATATGTGCCGCTGTGAGGCACGGTTAACCTGCTACAAAACGTTCTGTTGGTGCTGGTGAACGCCCACAGCGGCTTTGTCAAAAGATGCCTTCTCTCCAGGTGTTGTCTTCAGCTGGGTACAATGCGGTTCGATTCGGTTCGTTGTCGTGTTGCTGGCGGTGAAGAACTTGGAACGTTTGTGGTTTGCCCACATTTTGACGCAGGGCTTATAGTTGCGATTAAAGGGCAAGTGGATGTCTGGACACTCTGAATTGTATTACGACTTGTTGTTGACATAGCAGAGCCCGAACTCAGCCGCATTCCACCTGGTATATACTATTCGTCTGATATACCCGCTCGTTCACCTCTCATGATCAGTAGGAGTGTCGTTATGCTGAACGTACGCCTTTGACATGTTCACGCTGAGGTTGGCGATCAGCTCACGCTGATCATTCTTCAAGTTATACTTCCTCTTAATCACCAACGTCTACCAGAAGCCGATACTGTGGAGCTTTGAAGAACTCGAAAATCGGTCGCATGATTGCTGCCTTCTTGTGACGGCTCAAGTGTCCGTCACCTTGCGCACACTGTATGGAAGCGGTGTCTTGGGGGCGAATTTGACACTGGATTGGAAGCTGCCTCATGCAGCGCTCGCTGAGAGCCAGGAGGAGTCAGTGATGCGACACCGACTCACTGACCAATCAGGAGCTGACACGCAGGCGCTGGCCAGGATTCAGCCAGCGCGTGCATAAGTGGGAGCTCTCGCGTAGCTACACGAGAGCTCACTGGACTACCTAAGTAACCTAAGAAGCCACAAAGCGAAATGAGGTACTGCCTCGTTACACTTCTGGACTATTGCAACAACGTCGACGACAGACGACAAGAATTCCGCGTCCGTGTAGACTGGTTTTACCAGCAAACTACCTGGGTAGAACAACACAACATATCGGTTAGCATTGCTCGAAGTGTTAGTGTTGATCTGATAGTTAGCGCTGCTCCAAGCGCATGTTGCCATGTGTTTGCCCAGCATTATGCATCAGGCAAACGATTGTACATACCTATGTGGAAGCCGAGCGGGCTGGCGGAATGAGTCCAGTCTATCACGGCGTAAGAACCCCACTCCGAGAAGCACACCTACTTCTGCGCTTCCCACTGGATGGCGAGAGCGTACATGACGTACATCTTGTCTTGAGCGACGAGCACTTCGTTTGGTGTAGGAATAACTCGAGTTGACTCTTCTGTCAGTAAACGCCTGACGAAGTACCGTACGTGCTGAGGCGATACGAGTTTGCTTAGCATATCGACTGCGATTAGCAAGGGGTTGAGGCGGAGAGCATTTCTAGCGTTGAGTGATACGCACTGAGCTCCTCTGTCATGAGGGACGTGGTGTTACTTGTGGGAACGTTTGTATCATCCATTTTGACGACATCCTTGGTAAGCCGCCCTTCTGTTTGGATGGTGCTCGCAGCGAAGTACGAGTTGGATGTGGTCAGGTTTGTGCGCTGACTATGAGATTGAGTCTGTCACGCATATGTGAGTAAGCGACCCGAACAGTATTAAGATAGAATACAATACAGGCGTAAGCACACATCTGTCGCTTGACGATCACATTTCATGACGCTTATTGGGCTTCGGATGTGGCGTTCTTGACACTCACAGTAAAATGTGCGACCCATATGAGAAAACGCGTGTGTGTCGATCGTTCGCCTTAGCCACGTGGCATTTGGTAGTGTTAGTAGGTGCAGAAGGAGCCCTTGAATGCATGCTTGAATGAGGTTGGCACTGGAACAACTTTGGCAACTGGTTCCAACAGCACATGTCAGAATCAGCTGGTGGTTTGTCACCGTGTCAGTGGCGTGCACACGGACCTGTTGTACGTTCCAGCGAGGCAGGAGCTTGTGAAGTGTCCATACTAACTGAGAGTGTGTTGTAGCAGACAGTAGGAAGAGGAACACTGCGTTCGGGGCCAGAACGGCAACCGGGAGGCTGACAGGAGTTGTGTCGCTTGTGTGCGACCGGGCAGAACCGACAGTGAGCACAAAGTGTTTGGGTCGCACGCCACACCTGCTCTGACAGCCACCCATGTAGATGTATACAAAGTACAAGTAAACGCAGGCAGAGCGCACACACTCACTACACTCGTGCGACAGCGTCGCGCTGACGCGCGTGCGTCACCACAGTCTGACAGAGCTTTGCACACGACAGTGGCATGTTGTTGAGTCTCGTACTTGGAGAGTGCTGTTGCCAATGTGTCCCGCGAGTCGTACTAGTGCTCAGTAAAGGGAGCAACAACATTTTCGATTGGCCGCGTCGAGCGGTCAATCGCAAGAAGTCGCTCCCATGTGACGCCATGGCGGTGGCCCGGAATGAGATCGAGCTCCTCTGTATCATCGCAGGTACTATATTTGTATAAATGCAGAGACGTTGTGTTAGGTCGTCAAGGATGGTCGCCAAGGTCAAACAGTATAGACACATACCCGCGCAAACCCTAAAGGACATATTAATTTCTCAATGCGCGGCAGCCCACGCTTGCTTGGCTAATAGTGAATGCGATCATCGCTTATACGGTTAATTGTGGAGTCGCTCGCCGCACCGCTGTTGTTTCGTTGAATGGTGGCTTGGAGCGTCGCTCGATTGTTCGATCTCATGGTCGACCGAATATTTGCTCGACGCGTAGCCGGCATGGAGCTAGAGTTACGAGTGTCGCTCGTCACGTAGCACATATCGCCATTTGGTACGTCACGACGCGATTGGAATTCATTATGGCGTGGTTGATTATCTTAAGAAGTGGCAAGGGTTGGTTGTGGACAAGGTGTCAATAAAGTATTTCTGGTCGCGATAGCAGTATTATGAACTGCGGTACACATTTTGTTGAAGGCGCACTGGTGGCGAGCGCGGCACACGATAATATGGGACCGTCAGGACGATTCTGGGAGAAACTGGAGCACGCCAAGGCATATTGGAAATGCGCGAAACACTACAAATCTGGCGCGGTCACTTGCGACCGTTGAATCGCAAAGGCGGCGCGGTCTGTCACGTGCCGTGGCGAGCTGGAGTAAAGTGCGACGAGCTGAAGCATTTGTAGCCACAGCTCGCGCCGTTTCGTTGCTGTCTTGATGTGCGTCATCGGTGAAATGCGAGGTGTGAAAAATCGGAGGTGACAAAAGAGCGCTCTATTTGGAGCGAGCGAGCGGGAAAGTCGATTTGCCTCTGTAAAATACCGTTTCGATACAAACAAGAGTGTTCAAGAGCCTCTGTACATTACATACAGCGTTTGCCACACGATGGGATGCGCTTGGCAAGCAGCTCCGAACCAGACCACGAGCAACAGCAGCACTTGAGCTCAAGTCGCAGCACGTTCGGCACGTGCGCGCACTCGTCACTTCGCGTTTGCGAGTGCCGAGCGCATCTGATCTCCGACGCGGCGCGAGCGAGCGAGGGACCATGCAGCAGACTGCGCTGCCGGAGCTCGATCCGGCGCTGCCAGTCACGCTCGAGGACAAGAAGGAGCGCCAGCGTCTGCATGTGCGCCGCAGCTACTATCGCAAGCTGGTGCGTTGCCAACTGTGTGTTTGTGTATGTGTGACGCCGTGTTTGCGCTTCAGTGTCGACCGACTGATCGTATGGTGTGCGTGTCTCTCTCTCTCTCGTATTCACTTCGCTGCCTCATAGAACCGCATGAATGAGATGCGCGAGCAAGTGCGCGTGCTCAAGGAGCAGTACGCGCTCGCACTCACGCAGCGCGAGCTCCGCGCGGACGCCTCGAGCGTTGAGCTCGTGAGCTCGACGTCTCCAACCTCGAAAGCCAAAGCCGTGTCGAAGACCAAGAGCCCGCTCACGCTCTACACGCAGCTCGCGCGCTTGAAAGAGCGCCTGCTCGAAGAGAACGCGGCGCTGCAGCAGATGCTCGCGACGCAGAACGCGCTCGGGTTCAAGCTCCACCAGGTCTTCAACGAGTTCCAAGACGAGCTGGTGCGTGTTGCAGTGATCATCACTCTTACTCTCAATCAGACCGTCACTTACCGTCCACGTGCTCAACACAACGCACTAGCTCGAGCACCCGAGTCCAGAGGACACGCCGTACTACTTGTGTCCAGCGCTGAGCGTGCACGAGTGCCAGCAGCTCGCATGGCAGTCGTACGAAGAGGCGTATCGCTTCACGCAGAGCCAGGCAGTCGTCTCGACTGGCGCCACGGCGTTTGGCTGGCGCGACCGCCGTCGCATCGAGCGCGACCGGCTCCAGTTTGCGCTCCAGAAGACGTTCCGGCACATGGACGCGTTCAGCATGGCGCTCCGAAGCTGGGCGCTCCTGACGTCCGGCCCCGAGCACGCGACGCTCTACTCGTCGTCGTTGCGCGTCGCAATCTACATCGCGCAGGTCGTGGACGCGAACAACGTCGTCGCGTACCGCGTCTTCAGCACGCCGGACGGCCAAGTCGTGGCCAAGTCGCTGTACCTCGTGAGTCGCTTCCAAGTCGACGCCGGGTACGCGATTCTCTTCCGGAACGTCGAGAAAGAGCGTCTGCGCGAGCGCGACGACGCGGACGCGAGCGACCCGCACCGCCGTAGTGCGCTCCAGGAGCACTGGCTCGAAGACGTCTTCACGTGGTACGTCGTCCTACTGCGTGCGAATTGCAACTCATTAATGCATCGGCACTTTCCTCCTTCCAGCGCATACCAACCAATCACTCATGACGCGACTGTAGGATCCTGTTTGACGAAGCCGACGGCGACTGCGTCCTGAACTTTGGTGGTGACATCCCTGGGACGATGGACTACGGCAAAGAGGTCTGGATGCTCGAGGTCCTGCTCATTGCGCTGCGGTGGGAGTCGAAGATCAACGGACCGCTCTTCACGATCACGTCGACGTGAGCGCCGCTCCACGGGCGATTGCGCCGTCGTCTCGATCACCACTCGCCTCTGCGTGTCTGTCTGTCGTCGTCGTGGGTCGCTCGCTCGCATTCTCTCGGCCGGTCAATCCACACACACTAGCTGTCTGTCTGTCTATCTGTGTCTCTATCCTTCTACGCGCTCGCTTGACCTTGAGGACTCGAGATGCGCACAAAGCGCGTCGCTCCTGCCTCGCTCCCGTCGCGCCGCGCATCGCCCGTGCTCGCGTCGCTTCGCGCAAACGCCGTGTGCGTCTTCGCCCACTGCGCGAGCCACACGAGCGCGAGCATCGTCGGGATCTCCACGAGCGCCGCGACGACGCTCATCATCGCCGGGTCCGAGTCGAGTCCAAACGTCGCGACCGCCACGCCGAGCGACAGCTCGTAGTTGTTGCTCGTGGCCGTGAACGCAAGCGTCGCGCACTGCGCGTAGCTCGCGCCGCACATGCGCTGGCTCAGACTGAACGTGCTCGCAAAGATGACGGCAAAGTAGAGCGTGAACGGCACGCTCGCGAGCAGCACGGGCCCGAGCGTCGTCGTGAGCCGATGGCTCTGCGACGCAAAGAGCACGGCGATCGTTAAGAGCAGCGCGCTGAGCGCCAGGACGTCCAGACGCGGCGCATACACTTGGTAGTACCAGTGCGCGCCGTACATCCGCACGAGGACGACGTACAGTCCTAGCGCAAGTGCGAATGGCACGCCCAAGTACAGACCGACGTTGCTCGCGACGTCTGCGACTGTGAGGTGCAGCCTCAGGACTTCGCTTTCGCTCGACGTAGCTAGAGCGGCTGGTGTCGCGAGTCCGAGCGCAGTCGGGAGCATGTCGAGGAAGAACGTCGCGTAGAACGCGTAGAGCGCGAGCGTGAGGACGGCGTTGAGCGCCAGGAGCGCGGCGCCGGCTTCGAGGTCGCCGCCTGCGAGCGCGATCCAGATCATGACCATGCCGATGCAGCGCGCGCAGCCGACGAGACTGAAGCCTGCGAGGAAGCCCGGGTCGTCGTGGAAGAACGCAGCCGAGAGCGCGAACATGAGACTCGGACCGACGACCCAGTTCTGAAGCGTCGAGAGCGCGAGCAAGCGCCAGTCGGACGCAAACGCCGTGCGCACGAGCGGCCAGCGCACGCTCGCGAGCGGCGGGTACATCATCGCGACCAGCCCGACGCCGACGAGCGCGTTCATGTTGCCGATTGTTGTCGTTTCGATGAACGCGTGTACTTGCGCGAACTGACCGAGACCGAGTCCCAGAGCTGCAGCCAAGACGATCCACAGCGGCAGGAACCGATCAAGCGCTGAGAGCTCTGGCGCATCACATGTTTGCACCTCCGATACGGCGTCGAGCTGCTCCTTGTCGACACCAACACTCGATCTGGCAGCAGCACTCGCAGCAAGAGCAACCGGCGCGAAGGCACCTTCAAGCTCGATGTGCTCGGTGTTGTTGCTGGTCATCGCGACATTCCATCATAAACAACTTATATTGGACCTAAATATACTGACAATATTATGTTCTTGCTTGTAACATTTTGACATATTAAGTACTAGAACAAAACAAACGTCATAAAGTTAAGATCACTCAAATCTTAAGTGTATGATTTTGAACCTTGGATGTACCTTCGTAACACAAGATCTTGTTTCTATTTTACATAATATGAAAAAAGTAACAAGCAATGCCTAATATATATTATTTATATATTTAACTCTAAGTATAATATAATTGACTCGCGCCAACGTCGCGCTGCCGTTCGTCTTGCTGTGACGGGTCGTCGTCTGCAGACATCAAAGCGACTTTCGGCTGCACTGCAGCGGCACGAACGATTCGCCGTGTGCTCCAGAACACACCGCATCTGATCTACAAGCGTCGCAAACGCACCCCACAACTCGCTTGTAACCATTTTTACCATATCAACACGCCCTGGACGATTATTTTAGCATTTCCTTTTTGCCACATGTACATCCTGTCAACATGTGGAGCATATGGAAATGTGTATATGCCTGCCTTAAGTTCGACGAATGCTGTTTGAAGCTTGTTTCTTATCGAACTTCCACTTGTCAACATGCGAGGTGTGCATGAGAGCGTGAACTTCATGTTTCGACAACAATATGTCGATTGTGTCTGCGTGTGGCAGTGGCTCTTTTACAGAGATTACCTTGCCATAGTATACCACTATGGCAAGAAAATGTGAACAGAAAACAGTCCAAAAAGCCAGTCATGATGTAAAAGACAAGACGTTTTAAGGTAAAGTGACTGCATTCAAGTGCTTTCGCGCACACTCATCATCTACTCATTCTGCTTCTCGGCGTCGTCGTCGTCGCTGAAGATCTGCTTGTTGCTTCCCTTCTTGCCAGTCTTCCACATCTGGATGCGCGCGTCGCTCAGACGATCGCTTCCACAGCCCCATCCTTCATGCCATATCTGGAAGCATGCAGTACTGTCACCGAACGATGGGTGCCGCGCCACATTGCACAGGTAGAGTCTGCCGTACAGAACATGCGTACAGGTTAGAGCGTGCGCAACAACGAGCAGACTCGCATCAACAGACACCAACCTCGCGTGGCTCTCAGAGCACGCGTCGCAGTAGTACTTCGTTGTGGTGCGCGAGTTGGGCGCAGTCGTTTGCCTCGCACGTGGTGGCGCGTCAGTCGAAGGTAGCGCGTCGTTTGGCGCCGAGGTGCTGTAAGTTGCGTGTTGTGTCGTCTGTTGCGCGTCCTACGGCTGCTGCTCGTCGAGTGTCCGTTCTTCGACGTCCATCGGCATCGGGTTCACGTCGTGTGGCTGCTGCGCGTCGTCCGCAATTGCGTCGACAACGGCACAAAGCCCTGCCGTTACGACACTAGTGTCGCTCTCGGCGCTGAAGGTTGCAGGCGGAAGTGCAGCAGACTGTTAAGTTTCGACTGATTCAGCTTGTACATTGTATGCAGTTGTAGCGCTTGCCCAGGCACGTCCGCCTCCACGAGAGCAGCTTCGATTCTTTCGCGCGCGCCTTGATGATAGAGCGCACTTTGAACGATCTGTGGCGACGCTTTCGTGTGCCGTCTCGCGTCTTGTAGAAGTCTGGGTTCTCCAGCATGTGATATCCGGCAAACGACGAGCTGCTCGGAGACGCAGTAGAGTGCTCGGGTGAGAAGATCTCCTCCTGCACAGATCATATGTCGACCAGGCGGACATGTTGTCAGTTCGAGGTTCGCAATGAACAGGCGCGAAGCGCCAATTGGCATGTACATTGATATCTGCAAAGTTTGCTCGGTCACTTCGGGTAATTGTGCGTGTAGTGTCTTGAGGAACGTGCTCGCCGCGGCGGGCCAGTCCTTGACGTTGCCCGTACCTCTGTGAACGATGAAAGCGTTCGCAAGCACCATGTCAACTAAGCCGGCGATGAGCGCATTGTAGTACTTCTTGAAGACCAGCGACAGCTGCAGAGAGTATTAGAGTTGAGTACATTAAGATTATTAAGGTTTTCAATGTCGTTGCAATTCATCGCGACTTTCATTCATAAAAACTTATATTACGTAGTAGAGTTAAAACATTAGAGTTAAGGAAAAAATCCAAAAGGGGACTCAAATCAGTTTGTTTGGCCAAAAGGTGGCTCAAAACGGTTATAGCATATAATATCGTACATATTCGGCTATTGACACAAACCACACATGGTTACTATCCGTCTGTCCAAGTGCAGTCAGCTGCAACAGCACCGCTCAATCGAGATCCTGCTCAAACTTTTGTTAGCATCGACGCTATTCTTTCGAGGACGCCGCCGCGCACTCCAATCGCCATGCAGTGCGCACCCGTGGGTTTCTTGTCAACTGAGGTGTATTATCGTGCGAGCACACTGACGTTCAATCATAACCAACCGATCCGACTAGCAAGTACCTCGTCGAGCCAGCTCAGTCGGGCGTGGGCTTCACTTACTTCCAACACTCCTCCCCGCCCATGCGCGCCTACACAAGTCGCACCTGCGTTCTCAGCCCAACGATCCGCGGGGCCAGCTCCGATGACGTAAGGAGGTCCGCGAGCATTCTGTCGTTCGGCACGTGCTGTGTTGCTAAGGCACCGCAAGTCGTGAGGTCGCTGGCGAACTTCTCCTTGACGTCGGTATGATTCGACGTGGCCGACGTCGACTCGCCAGACACCTGCCGGATCGCTGCTTGATTGTCCATTCCATCATGAGCCGTAGCGGCATGGCGACCTCGACTTCAATCTCGATCGCGAGCTCAAGCCAAGCGCCTCACGGACGCCGGCAGCTGCTGCGACAAAATTCGGCATCTGCAGGTGAGAGCGCGACCGCGATCTGATTCTTGCAGGTCCAGGCTAGCGGTGCGTCACCGACTATGACGACCGCTCCCGATACTGAGATACGGTCGGTTTGGTCGGCGGCGAAGTCAGAGTCCATGTAGACGTCAATCGTCAGCGCCGTCTTGGTGGTCATGTCGCCACTTGCGACGAGCCTAAGACCAGCCGTTCCATCCAGGTAGCGATCAATTCGCTTTGCGGCACGCCAGTCGGCACCAGGTGGTTCGTGCGAGCGCTGCGTTACCCAATGTACGGCAAATGCGAAGTCTGGACGGTGCATCTAGCGACCCACAACAGGCAGCTAATCAGCGACTGAAACCGAGTGACGGTCGGTGATGAGCTCGTGCCTTGGCCTGATCGCGAGGAAGGAGGTTAGAAGTGCTTTTTGAAATATTTAGTACCAGTTCAATACAAACGTCATGAAGTAAAGAACACTTAACTATTTAGTTTAAGTTGTTTAACCTCTTGGATGTACCGAAGTCCTCGTGTCAAAGGCAACCACATGCCATTGGTGATGGTTGCGCTATTTGGCTCGTAAAAACACACGACTTGTTACATCTGCTTTGATGAAGATTACCCACAGCCATTCGCTCGTCTAGTGTGAGCTGGCGCACAGATCTTGGCGGCATCTACTACCAGCACTAATGGCGGATTGGAGCACATTACAAGCGCTCTCGGACGAACAAGTGGTGCTCGCGTTCACACACCACATTTAGCACAGCACGCACTGCAGCAGCTCACAGCTAGCGCGCACCAGCACCCACGGATGGTCATTCATACTGTCGAAGAGAGGCATTGTGTACTTGAGGCGGCTCTGGGTGGCGACGACTTCGTCGCTGAGGCCCTCCACAACGGGATACCTATAACAACAGCTCGTCGCATTGTGAGGACTGGCAGTGCCGAGCTGCTTAAGCGAGGAGTGCAAGAGTCTCTGACCAAGTGCAAGGACGAGATTGCGGATGCGCTCGTCTGGTACATCAAAGAAGACAGCGTACAACTAGAGAAGATGAAGGCGATGCTGTGGTTCGACTTTCAGGTCGACCTGTCGACCATCACTATCAGCAACAAACAACGCGACCAGCTCTACACAGTCAAGCAGGTGTGTTGCTGCTCTTTACTATGACTCGGCTCTCTCTCGTGGTCATCCACTCGTTCACATCTGCGTTATGTGTGTTCTGTCCGCAGGCTGTATCAGTCATTTGCAATAGTGAAAAAATACAAGGAAAACGCCGTCGGTTTGCTCAAGCGCTCGTCTCGCACATGGAGCGTGGGGATCTGATCGTCTACTCTTCTTCTGCATGCGATCCAAGGGCCGCGCCGTCATTGGTAAGCGAGCTACTGTGGCTCTGCCCGCATCGAATGGACCAAACCACCAAGTTCAGTGCGCTATGTCTGGCGAGATCGGCGTCGCCAACTACCAGCTCATCATGGGCAGTATCGACATATAAGTGTGAACGGCAGGCTCATCCACGAGATCAAACAAAGTGAAAGTGATTGACGTCTTCAAAGCGGAGTTCGTCATCAAGTAGACCGTGATTGTCCTCGACAACGGACGGGCGCACTATCAATCAGAGTCTCGTGTCGCGAGGAAAACGGTTCGCCACACACAACAAAGTCCAAAAACACACAACGAATGATCCAAAAACACACAACACAAGTGACACGAAACAAAGGCTAAAACACACAAGAATTGCAAGTGGTTCATGAGCGCAATGCGGAACTCACGCCGCTGTGAGAGCGAGTGGAGGGCTGTCGCGGTGGATGTTGTGCTCGCTGGGACCGAGCCCTCGACATCTAGGATGTTCTCATGAGTGGCGTCGTGCTATGAGCGTAGTGTGTATGTGAGCTGTGCGTTCGCCTTGTAATGAAGTCACAGCAGCAGCCCGCGTGTGCTAAGACGAAGCGCCATCGACGTACATCGAGCGCTCATTCACATCGACTTGCATATGTGTTGATATATTCACAAACATTTTTGGCATATTACGTACAAAACAAACTTCATAACTTAGCGATCACTCTAACCTCTTATATTTACCTTCGCAACACAAGACCACAGATCCAGAACATTTGTCAGACACGCAGCACAGACCTTCGTGTGGGTTTCCCACCAAGCAGTTATGCTGGCAAGGACTTAGTCATCATATTCGTCCTACAGTCGTCTCACGTCGTCAAGAGTACTGCCCAGAAATCATGGCGCGTCGCCACGTTCTGAGCTGCATGTCGGGACTTATCGTCTGTTTGGCATGGCAGTGTCAGATATTGAGCGCAAGTTCTGCTCCTAGTACTTGAAATGCAGGGACGATATGGTTCAACACTAGCATCGGATGCGGAGGGTCTACACTGAACACCTAGCTAGGTTGATCATGAAGTAGCCTCCAGCAGAGCTTTGTACCTGACTAGAACGACTACGTTGTACGCTCAATGTGTGTGCGAAGAATTGGTTAATATGACGAGAACGCCTGGTAAGTGGCTGAACAAACCATAAGAACGGGGCGACAATTGACAGGGGTGTCTCATGCATTACATTCATACTCAAAACAAAGGCGCTCCGAAGAAGTGTATTGCTGTTACTCCAGCTTTGCATAAGCAGAACAATATCAAAAACCACTTTAGCAAGCATCCTTAAAATGAATCGGGATAATGTGTTAGATGTATAAGTTGATGTCGTCCGACCGCACTTTTATCTGGCCGCTAATAGAGTTTGAGTGAATCGCTATACTAACCATGATGTGTTGGTATGGTTGTCAGTGGACATTTATGTATACCGTCCTCTTCATACTTTATTGTGCAGGAACTTATCTCGTCGCGCAGCCTCAGTACACGCAGGGCACACATATCGTTAAGCATCTGCAAGCGTGCCACGTTGTCAGCCGCAAAAACGAGTCCTTATAGAAATGACTTGGTCTCGTTTGTGATAAAGTGCGCCCCGATTTGGGGGGGGGGCTATAGTCACTCGCAGTCTCCTCAAGCCTCCTCAAGTCTTCACTCCATGCCGTCGATGCGCTCGATGTCCTGGGCCCCGTCGTTGCTTTTCATGTCATGAAGAAGTACATGCCGTGATTCGCCTTGCTCGCTTGTGATCGACCTCAACACCTTACGAGTCATGCTCATCAGATCCTTGCCACTTCCAGCACAACGCACAATTGATCGAGGGTTTGACTTGACTTTGTGAACATCCGCGCTTCATGCACATGTATGGCGCTACGTGCACGTCTCTTTCCACTGACGTTGGCGCCCTCCTGCTAATGACAATGAATCGGCTTGTGCACTATATGTCAGCGCAAGGGCTTCACGTGTCCTCAGGACGTCGAGCAGTGTGTTCAGGTCGCCTGACGAGAACAGCGTGGGGTCCGTGTTGAGGTTCACAATCCAGTCTTGGAGATAGTAGAGCAGCGCCGCGCTTGTGCTGCTACAGTCACCAGCTCTGTCGCAATAGCCTTGCTCGTGGCAGTAACGCGGAGGCGATTGAATCGTGTCGTGATGACCGCGCGCTGGCTGATGACGCCATCGACAAGGCTTGAGCTCGAATACGGCAGGAGTATTGATGTTGCAGCAAGAGTGCTCGCAGTCCTTGGACACACCAGTGGCGATGGACCCGGTGTGCTTGTCGAAGCCCTGAGGTAGTGCTGGCATGGTTGCCCTTAAAGCCACAGCGGACATTACCAATCAGTTCATTCGGAGCCGTGGTGCTGTCAACGAGTGTGAGTGGACAAGATAGTCATCGCTGCGTGTGTCGAGGTCTGCCTCGCCATCAGCGACGTCAAGCTTGTGTTGTGTACATTGACCATTGTGGCATCGAGACGAAAGCCAACTTCTTGTTAGAGACGGCGACAGTGCTCGTGACGACACACATGGTCGATGTGTGAACTCAAGCGTCGTGCAAGTAGCTAGACGGCAAGGGTCCTCGATCCGAAGCTCGCGCCAACATCCTCTTGGTCGCAGTGCTTTCGTTCATGCATGGCAAGGAACACCTCGACGAGCCAGAACACCTCGACAACGCTCGAGGTCCTCGAGGTCCAATTGAAGACTACTTTAGTTTGTTTTGTTGCAAGACAATTGAAAGTTGAGCATACAGATGCCAAGTCAATCGCAGTTTACAAACACACAGCGCAAGAACGCAAGACATAGCAAGAACAAGCCGATGGACACGTCGTCGTCGCCCGAGCCCGCGGCCCGAGCGCTGACGCTCGCGGAGAAGCAGCAGCGCCAGCGCATGCACGTGCGCCGGAGCTACTACCGCAAGTTGGTGCGTCCCGCTTGCTCTCTATCGTATGTGCTGTCTTGTGCTTCTGTACCGCTCACACTCGATCGATGGCTCGACAGGACAAAATGAGCGCCATGCGCGAGCGCGTCGAAGAGCTCAAGCGCGAGTACTTGCTCGCACTCGAAACCAAAGACGCGGAGCTGCAAGCTGCGAGCGACGATAGCAACAACAACGATCACACGGACCACAACAGCACGAGTACAGCGCTGTCGCCAACACACAAACGCGCAACTGAGCTGTACATGCGCGTGGCGCGCGCAAAGGAGGCACTGCTCGCAGAGAACGCGGCGCTGCAGCAAATGCTCGAGGGGCGCGAAGCGATCTCGTATCGCGTGAGCCAGCTCCTGCTTGAAATGAACGACGAGGTGCGTCTGTGCGCTCGCTTGCTGTTCGGTTGGTTACTGCTATGTAGCTGACGTCTCATGGTCTCTCTCGATGGCATGTGCGACTGTCCTGTAGTGCAAGAGCATTGCGCCGCCGCGGCGTCAAACCAAGCGCTCATATCGCCATTCTACGAGCAGCGACCCAGCTACAGACGCTGCTACGAGTCGGTACGTGAGCGTCGAGTCGCCCGTGACGCCACACGAGTGTGACGCGATCAATCGCCGGACGTTCGCCGAGATCCGTCGGTTCCTCGAGAGCAACGCGTTCGAGACGACTGGTGCGAGCGTCTTTGGCTGGCGCGACCGCCGCCGCGTCGAAGGCGAGCGGCTCAAGTTCTCGCTCCAGAAGACGTTCGCGGCGACAACGGCGCTCGACCTCTCGCGCCGGAGCTGGGCGATCGTCGCGAATCCGACGCAGCACCGCAGCCTCCACTCGACGACGCTCAACGCGCAGCTCTACTGCGCACAACGTGTGCACGACGACGCGGTCGTGCTCTACCGCGTGTTTGTGAGCGAAGACGGTCGGTACGCGGCCAAGTCGCTGTTCCTCGTCTCGCGGTTCGCGATCGCGACTGGCTACGTCGTGCTGCTGCGGTCGATCGAGAAGGAGCGACTGCGCCGGACGTGGCGCATCGACGGCGACGGCGACCTCGATAGCGATGAAGATGCGCCGCCAGACGTACCGCTCGAGAACGAGCAGTGGATCGACGTGTTCTCATGGTGCGTGGTGTATATGTTATACGTTATACGTTATATGTTTCAAATCGACACTCACAACATGCTTGATCATGGCGTGCAGGCTGATCTTTGAGCACGTGACGACAGCAGACGGCAGCGACGCGTGTCGCCTTGACTTTGGTGGCGACGTGCGCAGCACTGGCGTCGCGAGCTCGACGCTCTGGATGCTCGAAGTGCTGCTCATTGCGCTGCGGTGGGAGTCGAAAGTGAACGGCTCGCTCTTCAAGCTCACGTCGTCCTAGTTGCGTCGTGACTGGCGCGAGCGCTAGAGTGTGTACGAGTGAGTGAGTGAGAGCGTGAATGTATACGAGAGTGAGTGGCGTCTTTGCGTGAACAACCAAACAGATGAGGATCAAGTGTGTGTATGTTCAAGTGGTGGGTTCTCAGTCTCGACCATCGGTCGCTCCTCGCTCAGTCCTTTGGTCTCGCTGTCGCTACAACTACTGCTGTTGCTCGAGTCCCTAGTGTACAGTGTCGTGTCTGATTGTCTGTCTCTCCGTCCAACAGTCCAGCAGTCTGTCTGCAGGCGCTGCCTCTTCGAGAGCTGTTGCCATCCCAGCCCTCGAGTCCATGAAGACGGCGCTCTGCTTCGGACGCTCGGACTCTCGGTCTGCCAATCTGACTGATTGTATGTCTGTCTATCGATGGAAGGCTCCTGCGCGCACATCAGTCAAACTAGCTCGCCCATGCTTCGGCCGCAGTGCCGCCGCCGCGCGAGACCTGCGCGAGCGCATCGACGATTGCGTCAATGTCGTCAAACTCGGCCGCGAGCGCCTCGACCGTCGCAGGCGTGATCGGCGTGGCGCCGGACGCTCCCATCGCCGCGTCGAGCGCGCGCGCCTGTGCCGGCGTGAACTGCGCCTGCGAGTAGTACTCGACCATGGTCTGGACGTTCGCGCGGCTCATGTACCCGAGCTCGAGCTTCTTGTTGACGCGGCCAGGGCGAATGAGCGCCGGGTCGAGCTTCTCCGGGTGGTTCGTCGTCATGATCACGATGCGGCCAGGACAGTCGATGACGCCGTCGAGGACGTTGAGCAGACCCGAGAGGTTGAGCTTGTCGTTCGCGAGCGCCGACGGCGACGCGCGGCGGTACCGGCCGCTGCTGCGCGCAGACCGACTCGCGTTCGCCGGCTGCTTGCGCGCCATCACGACCGACGCCGCGCAGTCAATGTCCTCCATCACGAACACGACGTCCTCGAACGTCATGTTGACCGGCAGCGCGACACCCTCGACGCTGAAGCGCAGGTCGAAGAGCGCGTTCATAAGCTCCTGGTTCGTCTTGATCTTCCCGAGCGAGATCGTCACGATGTGGCGCTTCGTGTGCTGCGCCACGGCCTTGATGAGGCTCGTCTTGCCCGTGCCTGGCGGTCCGTGTAGCAGCAGCCCGAGCTTGTACGGGAAGCCCGGGATCGCGAACTTGCCGCTGCGCGCGAGGAAGTTATCGAGCAGCTGCACGAGCGCCGGCTTCTCGTCAAAGAACAGGTTGGTGAACGTCTTCTCTTCGCCCAGCGCGTACCGCTTGTACACCACGATAGGCGTCTTCGGCTTGTCGCCATCGTCGTCGTCGTCCGTGCTCGCAGGCGCCGCCTGGTGTGTCTGCACGTACATGTACTTCTTCGTGTCGTTCGCGAGCTTCGTGAGCTCGAGGAGCTGGAACTTGACGAACGCTGCGTCAATGAGCGCGTCCATCTGCTTCGCGCCGTCCTTTGCGTCCGACTTGAAGCGGTAGAGCGACGTGACGTCTGCGCCGCGGAAGGCCTTGTCTTTGCCGTCGTCGTTGCCGCCCGCCGCCGTTGTTGCCGCTGTCGCCGCCGCTGTCGTCCGCGCCGCTCGAGACCGAGTGCTGGAAGAACACGCGCGGCTGCACTTCGATCCACTCGCCCATCTTGGGCATCGCGCCGACGCGCAGGCCGGTTGATTGCCTCGTACTGCTTCGTCTCGTTGTCCTCGTCGTCCGAGTAGTAGTAGTCGTCGTTGCTGGTCTTTGTCTTTGTGCTGTTCGCGAGCGTCTCGGCGACGTCCGCGTCTTCGATCTCCTTGCTCACCATCTCGTACCGCACGTCCTTGCCGCGGAGCTTGCTCTGCAGCACGTCGGTCAAGTGCGCCATGATGGCTTGCTGGAGCAAGTGGCCGAGACGGTGCTCCTCTTCGTCCTGGCAGTAGTGTCTGCCGAACGTCGTCTTCGCCTCGATGTCGCGAAAGACAAAGCCGTCGTCGTCGTCGCCGAGGAGGATGCGCCGCAGTCGCTTCCAGAGCTCCACGACGCCGTCGCCCGAGAGCACGAACTGGAGCACGAGCGGCACGGCGGCGAGCATGAGCGCGTCGAGCAGCCAGTGGCCCGTGGCCGAGCTGTGCAGGTCGGATGCGTGCGTCATGTTTGACGATGCAGATATGAACATGGGCGACGCGCTAGTGGCGTCAAGAAACGACGACACTGTGTCCATGTCTGCGTCGAGCGAGTCCATGACAGTGCGTTTGGTCTTGGTCTTGCTGTTGGTGCGTGCTGGCCGTTGTTGTTAGTGCGCTAATGCTTGCGCTAATGCTTGTGGGACTGTGTGAGGAGTGTCGATGCGCTGGCACAATTGCGAATGGCGAGAGGTGTGTGAGGAGGTGCGTTCGCATCTGTTTGCTGCTCGTCTGGCTGGCTGGCTGTCGCCTCTGCCTGCATCTGTCTGTCTGTTTGCGTCTCTCGTGTGGCTCGTGACTCGTGGGTACGATCGCTCTCGCTCTTGTCAATCGCTGTTGTTGCCTTTGTTGTTGTCAAACGCGACACGATGGTGTGGCTCGTTCAAACACACCAACACTCACACACAGAGAGACAATCACTGACAACTGCCGCTGCAAATGCATACTCGAGTCAAAACGGTCGAGATGCTTTTGCTCAGAACATACAAACCCAAGTCACTAGTGCCTCCAAAACTAAATACGGGAGCGCCAACCACTCGCATTCGGGACAACTGGGTACACCTGCACGACTTCCATCCCACTTTGTCCACAGATGCTGCACCCACGCAGCTTGAGCGACGACGACGACGGCATCTGCTCGACGACAGACAGATGCACGCGCTCGCTCGCTCTCTTGTGTCCTTTGTCGTTTGCATCGACTGACTGGTCAAGCGATCGATTGATCGGTTGGTCGATCATCCCGTACCGAGTCCAGTGCTGTGCTCACTCTCGATTCTGCCAGCTTGAGCAACAACAGCAATAAGCAACAAGCCACAAGGAAGCAGCAAAGCGAGTGTCGCTTCACCTCAACCGCGTTGCGTACGTGCCTCTCAAGAGCACAAGCACAAGAACACACACACAAGCACAAACGCATCGCTAGCAAAGACACAGTGACGTGACGATGCAGTCGACCGCGCTCGAGTTTGGCGTGATCAACACGCTGCGCACGGGCCATGCCGTGTACGACCTCATGATCTGCATGGCCGTGCCGGCGGTGATCCAGGCCGCGACGACGTCGGGCAAGGACTCGGTCGAGATGCTCCGGTCGGCGCGCGAAGCCGTGAGTGGACTGCTGTTCCCGAAGAAGTACGTGACGCACACGGTCGAGACGTCGGAGCACCGCGGCAAGTCGGGCAAGTACTGGCGCCCGGCGTCCGACATCCGCGGGAACGAGCTGCTGCAAAAGGCGATCTTGCTGTACTTGAGCGAGCACCTGGCGCTCGACCGCGAGAACGGCCGGTACGAGCTCTTGGAGGTCCCGCGCGCCAAGCAAAAGCTCGTGGATGACCACTTGCCGGGCCTGGACGTCGAGAAGCAGAAACGCATCCTCGCGCTGCTCCAGACGAGCGACAAAGCCGCGGTGCCGGAGGTCGCGAAGCTCGGCGCGAACGCGCTCCCGGCGCGCAACGAGTGGGTCAAGATCGGCGACGGCGTCGAGTTCATGAACGAGACCGTGACGACGGACCTGGACAAGACGGCGACGGTGCAGGAGTCCAAGGTGATCTTCCACTTCCGGTCCAAGGCGCGCGACGGACCTGAGCGCATCGACGCGTTCATCCACAAGGCGTTCGAGTTCTACCGCGAGACGGAGAACCGCAAGTTCAAGGACGACACGGCGCGGTACATGTACGTGCGGTCGGACGACCGGCCGCCGCAGGGCGACACGGACGACGCGAGCAAGCTCGAGGCGCCGTACCACAAGCGGTACGCGCTCGGCGACACCAAGACGTTTTCGAACGTCTTCTTCCCGGAGAAGCCGCAGCTGCTCAAGCTCATCGACAACTTCAGCAACAAGACCGGGAAGTTTGCCGTCCATGGTTTCCCGAACAAGCTCGGGCTGCTGCTGTACGGCCCACCTGGGACGGGCAAGACGAGTGTGATCAAGGCCGTGGCGGCGTACACGAAGCGGCATATCGTGAGCATCTCGCTCGGGAAGATCAAGACGAACCAGGAGCTCATGGACGCGATGTTCGATCTCCGGTACGCGGTCGACGGCCTCGACTTGCCCGTGCGTCTGGGCTTCAAGGATGTCGTGTTCGTGATGGAGGACATTGACTGCGCCACGTCCGTGGTCGCGTCGCGCGAGACGGCGGCGGCGAGCAAGGCGACTGGAGGCGCAGCAGAGGAGCAAGTGTCAAACGACGAGGCGCCAGCAGCAGCAGCAGACGACAACGATGGCGCTGAGAACGAAGACGCCATGGACGCAGACGCAGAGACCACAAAAGACGGCGACGACGACGACGAGACAGCAGACGGCGATGGCGGTGATGACAACAATGAGCACGAGAACGAGAGCGCGAGTGACACACAGCCGGCGCCTGAAAAGGAACCGGAAGCCGCGGGCTCGGACGACCTCAACGTGGTCGAGAGCGACGAGGACGACGACCTAGAAGAAGAAGACGACGACGACTTCGACGACGACAACATGCTCCTCGGCGGCTTTGGCGGCAGCCTGTTCGGCGGCGACCCGACCAACCTCTTGGCCGCGTTCTTGCAGGCGCAGACTGGCGCGTTCAGCATCACGTCGGGCGGCGGCGGCAACGGTCGGGAGTTTGGACCGAAGGCCAAGGGCGGCTTCGTGTCCTCGAGCAACTCGTCCGACAAGCTCAACCTCGCCGGGCTGCTCAACGTCCTCGACGGCGTCATCGACTGTCCTGGCCGCATCGTGATCATGACGACGAACCACCCGGAGAAGCTCGACCCGGCGCTCATTCGCCCTGGCCGCATCAGCAAGAAGCTCCACCTCGGCTACATGGCGAGCAATGAGATCCGCGAGATGCTCGAGTACTACTTCACCACGACGCTCTCGTCCGAGCAGGTCGAGCGCCTGCACGCGAGCATCGACGGCAGCGACGCGCCGCGCCGCCGGCTCTCGCCTGCGTACATCGAAGAGCTCTGCGCCGAGTTTGACGCCATTGACGACGTGCTCGAGCGGATCGCCAGTGCATGAGCACACAAGCGAGTGTGTGCGTCACGCGAATCAATAGACACTTTCAACAGCAGCTACAACAACACAGAGAAGCAGCAACAACAACAGCAGCACCAGCGACAGCAGCAAGCAGCATCACACGGATGCAATCGAGCCACTGAGCATGGACGGCATCTGCGTCCATGAATCAACCCATAGCTGTAGTCTATAGTCGTTAGCCTATAGCGTGTACCATAACAAGAACAACACACACTCACACATCCACACACCCAGTCGTATGAATGAATGAGCTGGAAGTGCGAATGGACCTCCGCTCTCTGTCTGTAGTAGCAACACTACATCTCACGATGTGCATCGCTCGACTCATCCGTCTTGCTGTCCTGCTGCCTTGCTGTCATTACGTTTGTTCGTGTTTGTTGTCGTTTGTCGCTCCATGGCCCTTGCTCGGAGCTAGTGACATTCACACTCGAGTGGTTGTTGCTGCTGCCGATGCTTCGGTCTACTAATGACTCGGTAGCTAGCACGCCCACATGGACCAAGAGCGTTGCGTTGACACACGCGTCGCTGGTACTATCTCGCAGTCGTCGCTTGCTCACTTGTTCAGAGATCAGTGCATCTGCTGCACACTGTGTCGATTGATGCACGAGCGAGCGTCCTGATTTTGTCGTCGAAGCGTCGAGATGGACCAGATCGGCAACAAACTAGAGATCGTATGTTGAAGCAAGTCGCACTTCTATTGAGCAGATCGCCGTCATGCGAGACGTACTACGTAGAATGTGAGAGCAAACATGAGCAAACATGAGCAAACAAGAGCAAACATGAGCAAACAAGAGCACACTTGGACACATCCAGTCGACGAATGTGGTAGACCGATTGAGCACGTCGATCGAGCGCTTGTTTTTGGAAGCAAGAGGTCTCGGTGTGTATACCTGTATTGTCGTGTGCAATTGATACCAGTAGCATTGTTCTTTTTTAGTCGCTAGACATGAGTGGGTTTCGTTGTGTCGTTCTTTTGTTGCTTTGTAACCAGTTTGCTGCACGTCAGTCAATCAGCTTGTTCCAATTGTCGAAACATACTTTCGAAAGCGTCGAATATACCTTCTGCAACGAGTGTTGTGCACATTTGGTCGTTTGCGGTTCACAGACAACGTGTTCTATGTGGACCACACGGTTTACAGCGTGCAAACGAGTCGGAACGTGTCAGAAACACATCGACAAGTGGCACATACAATCATTCTGAGTTCGGATTTCATGGCTGTCAGAGTCTGACAGAGAGATTAATCACGTGACTGAACGGAGTGTCTAACGTAAGACACTCTCAAACTCGCAAACGCTTGCTTGTTCTTCGCTTCGCATTTGAAAACCCTCGCTTTCTTCATTACCACTCACTTTCGGCGGAAGTGTTGAAGGGCGACTTTTGCGTGCTGTTGCTGCAAACGACACACACACACACACTCACTTCTTCATCGACCGCCACGGCCTCAAGCGATCGCTCCTCTCAAGCGCAAGCGCAAGCGCTAGCATAAGCTCTTGTTCTTGCTCTTGCTCGCATACACCACACACACACCACCACCAACAGCACCCTCCACACTACCAGCACGACGACCCACAGCAAGTGGCAGCCATCAAGTCTACACCATGGCAACGAGAAGAGACTGACTGTTGTCACAGATTTGAAAGCCAACATTTAAGAACGTTCTAGGAGCATTCCTAAACCAAACCCTGACAGGGTTTGGTTTACAGGTTTTTCATCCGGCACGGCCGCCAGCGTATACAGGTATACCCTCCCCCGCCGCCAAAACCGCACGCCATTCATTCGGCAAAAACGACGGGAACGACGCACGAGCATGCAATGGCGCCGAAACGCAGCGCGCCCTCGACGGGCAGTGACACGGAAGGAAGCGGTGCAGCGACGGCGCAGCAGGTCGCAAAAGCGAAGGGCAAGCAGAAGGACAAGCGGAAGGGCAAGCAGAAGGCTACACAGACGTTGCAGCGCGTCAGTGAGGACGACAATGACTCGAGAGACGACGCCGTCGACGATCCCGACACGCACGCGTCGGTGAAAACGCTCGCGCCGCAGCCCGACGAACGCGTCTTCGACAGATGGGAAGACTTCTAGCAGTTCCTCGTCGTCTATCAAGCTCGCACGCACCAGGTTGGTGGACGCGTTGCGAACATCGCGATTGTCGTGACGACTGACGTGTGTGTGTATGTGCGCGCGAATGTGTGCAGCTCTTCCGCCTGCGTTCGACAACCTCTGTGGGGGAGCGGAATCGGCGCATCCGGTACGCGCAGTCGACCTCGAAGCCGATTTCAGACTCGTGGGTAGCGTACGCGAAGACGCTCGAGTGCACGCATGCAGGATCGTACAAGTACCGCGGCAAAGGAAAGCGAACACGTCAAGAAACGAGACAATGCAATGCCCAGCCAAGGTGCGCCAGATTGTACCGCTACAAACTATGCACACTGTTTTGTGTGTGTGTCTGGTCTGTAGTGTTACCGATTGATCCTATTCAGTGCGAATGAGCGTCCGTCTGTATTACTACCGACTTACGATAGTGTGTGATTATGCACGAGTTGGTATAGATACCGATTGCATGATGCGTGCGTTTGCAAAAGTCTGTCTGTATATCTACAGACTGCCAGTTGTCATGTGTGTGAATCTGTTTGTAACGTTACCGACTCGGTATGTCTGTGTTTGCAGATCAACTTGTGCCTCCAGTGGAAGAAGGACAAAGATCGCTACGTCATCGCTGTAACCAAGACGGATCTGGAGCACAACCACGTGCTGAACAAGCTCGCGTTCGGGCAGTACGCCTCAAATCGCATGGCATTGACCGAAGACGTGCTCGACACGGTTGAACTTCTGCGCAAGACCGGCGCACGCAAGTGCAGCATCCGGCAGTACATCAGCGAAAATACGAGCGGGAGCCCAACCGCGCGCGACGTGACAAACCTCATTGCGCGGCTCAAGAAGCAAGAGAAGGGCGACAAGACTACGGCCGAGCGTCTGCGCACGTGGATGCGCGAGTTCTGCGAAGAGGGCGAAGGCAACGTTGGGCGCGTGTTCGTAGAGAAACAGAACGACAAGGTGTGTGCTGCGCTTGTGTGAACGTAGCTTGTGACGGAGTCTAATGCACTGTTGTTTGACAGAACATTGCCTCTTGTGTGACGCTACAGACAAAGCACATGCGTGACATGTTTGTTCGCTTCCCTGAGGTCCTGCTGATCGACGCAACGCATGGGACGAACATCAGCAAGTGCAAGGTGTTCTCGTTCATGGCGCACGATGTGTTCGGACGCGGTCAGTACGTGCAGCATGCGGTGGTGCAGAACGAGCGAGCAGAGACTTTGCGCACTGCGATCGAAGCGTTCAAGACGTACAACCCCGACTGGACGAAGATTCAGTGCGTGCTCATCGACAAGGACTTTACCGAGATGGACGTACTCGAAGAAGCGATGCCAAGCGCGACAATCCTACTGTGCCAGTTCCACGTGATCAAGTGGTTGCGTCAGCAGATTGCACGCGACGAGTTCCGGCTCACAGCGTGGTCGAAAGATCGACTGCGTTGTCTGATCGAGCTGCTCGTGTACGCGAAGAGCGAGGGCGAGTACAACAAGCACCGCGACTACATGCGCCAGCTTCTCCGGATGCAGCAAGGTCGTGTCAGCTCAGTCGGTGGTCGTACCGACTCTCAGTCAGCAGATGACACCACTCGATCGGTGCAGATACAGACTGGACCAGTTGGTGACGATACCGACGGCGGTCCTGAGGCTTTGAACTCGCCAGTTGGTACAGCTACTGACTCCAACGACGCGTCTGAGCATCCCTTTGACGACTACTTCACCAAGAACTGGGACAACTGCAAGGCCATGTGGTGTGCGTACGCTCGTCAGAGCGCCGTGACGCTCGGTAACAACACCAACAACCGGCTCGAAGCGCCGTGGAAGCAGCTCAAGGACGTCGTGGACCCGTTCTCAAGTGTGGACGAAGCGATCACATCCATCATGCTCTTCCAGAGTTTGGCCGAGCGAGACTTTGAGCAGCGCGTGAACAAGCTGGCGATCGTGCGGAACGCAACGTACGACGCAGAGATGCCGCACGTGGCGAACTTGGTGAGCCAGCACGCTACCGAGCTGATCTACGACGAGTACATGTTTGCCACGACGCGCGCCAAGTACAACTACTATGAGGGACTCGCAAACGTGTTCTTGATCAAGAACATGCTCACAGACGACGCGCACGAGATGAGCCGAACATGGAGTACGCCGTAAACAAGAACAGCTGGTTGTGCTCCTGTTTGTTCATGTCGACTCGGCTTCTTCCGTGCCGCCACGTCTTCTACCTCCGCAAGTCTCTCACGATGGAACACGTCATCCCGACGCATCTCTTGAACCCGCGATGGCTCATCTCTTCTGCTCGCAACGCCGAGCGCATCCAGCTTCTGGCTGCAGTAGAGTACAAGGAGGAGCGGGCTCTGCCGCCTGTGCAGCGAGTTTTGAATAGAAGTGCCAAGTTCCGCGGCGCGAAGGCCATCGCTATGTCGATCTGCGACGACATGAGCGATCTCGGCATGCCCGAGTACCGCCGAGCAATGGAGACAATCGAGCGCATGCGTACACTCTTTGCAGCGAGGCGCCACGACGAAGTGTTCAAGGTTCTGCTTGCGGCCGACTTCGGTGACAGCGGAGATGACGCGACCGGTGCGTCTGGGCCTGCTTCTCCCGCAACAGCAGACGACGACATGCCAAGCAAGGCAGCGAGCGACGTCGACGTCCCTGAGTCCGAGTCGGTGGCGCTACCGACCGCAGATGCAAGTGACGACAACTGCCAGTTGGTAACGACACCAATCGAAGATGCTGCCGTTGAAGACGACTTGCTGGTAACGCAACCGACTGGAGACGTTGAACCTGGCGCCTCTCAGTCTGTAGAAGCACCAACCGAAGGCGACAGCGAAGGCGAGCTGCATCGCGCAGTCGAAGGAGTCGGCCAAGACCCCGAGCCGCTCGAGATACAGCCGCCAGGCCACCAGACCGCAGACGCAGACTTCCATGCCGACGCGCACTACGAAGGCGACTGCGACCGTGAGTTGTTAATGGTACCGATCCATTCAGATCCACATCCAGGAGCGGAGTCTGTAGTGGTACCAACTGCGATCGTCGAGGAGCTGCAGCCGCTCAGCACTCAAGAAATCGTCATGCCGATGCGTTCAAACGCAGAGGAGCTTGCCGCGATGGAGCTGGAAGACCTCGACTGCGACCTTACGATCGCGAGCCCACCCAGAGCACGTGGTCGTCCCAAACAAACGGCCAAAGCAAAGCAAGCAAAGAAAACGGCTGCGCGCGATGACGCACGCACAGCGTCACAGCTCAACGACGAAGGGGTCAGTCTCGAGACGGCGCGGTACGTCATCGACAACAAGCCGACGTACGACACAGCGAAAGTCGTTCTCGACCGTCTCATCGTCAGTACAGCGCCAAAGAACGTAAAGACACCAAAGCCGTTCAAGTTGTCGTCAGGGCAGCCGACAATTCTCGAGCGCGAAATAACGAGCGTGCTCCCGATGGCGACGATCCAGCGAGGGCTCACACACGTGGGCAAGCTCCAGAACGTCACGCCAGGACTGTCTGAAACTGTCGTCAGCATGATGTTCCCAGACATTGGCTCGTTCAGGTCGTCGACGCTGTCGTTGATGCGGCGCTGGCACTACGCCAAAGAACCCGCCGAACGTGTGGAGCAGGCGCTCGACTGGATCGAGCATGTTGACCTCAGCCTGGGAACCACGCATGGTCAGTTCCAACAGCCACGTGTGCCGCAACTGCGCGAAGCCATCCGGAGCATTCCACTTATGGACGAACAGGTGCGCTCACAGATAATCGTTCTAGAGAATCGTTCTGCTCATTACGACTTACTGCCATACTCTTGTGCAACAGCGTAACATCCTTGACTTTGCCGGCAAGGCACAGCTGAGCGATGGTGCAATGAAGGCTGCCCTGCAGAAATTGTTCCAGTCCAGAGACGACGTCGTTGTTGTGCCGCCGGAGATGTCGGCTGCGATCAAGGTGGAGTCAATCAAGCAACTCATCAAGACGATGACACGCTGGCGTGGTGTTGGACACGTCATCGTCCCGCTGATGCTCACCGAGAACCACTGGGGGGGCGCTTTACATCGACGTCATCGGTCGTGAGGTCTACTTCTACGGTCCGTTCGGCGGTACACACGCGGTCACAGCGTACGAGACCGCACACGTCGACGTCGTGCCACTACTGCCTTGATCGAACAAGAACTGCTATCGCATGCGAAGCTACCAAGCCGGAACCGGAACGCAGGTCGACAACTACAACTGTGGGCTCTTCGTTCTTTTGGCTACTGAAGCGAGAGTGTTTGAGCGCTACACGGGGAAAGTTGACCGCGACATCCTCCAGTTCATACGCTACCGCTACTTGCGCATGTGCGCACTGTCGTAGCTCCATGTCTTTGACGTCAATACATGTCTTTTGCACTTGAAAACGATGTCTTGAGTATCAGTCTGTAACTGTACCAACCGTATCATGATATAAACGCTCCACAGTTGGTTGAACTACATACTTCAAACAAGATCCGCATTTTCTGTGAGGAATGGGCAAGTACCGACTGTGTGTATAAAATTACACTCAATCAATGTATGTTCATCAAATGACTTAGCGGTTTTGCGTATGAATGAGCAGTCGGCAGAATAACAAAGATATGTTGCTGGTCATCGGTACGATATATACTTAAACAAAGTATTCGCAAATTTCGACTCATGAAAGCGCCATTTTGAATTGCGTCCACGATTCAAATCCGATTTGTAACAATTCATTTTGAATGGTTGAGGTTCAGTGCAAGGAGTGATGGTTTGTTTGCTATTTAGGTATACACCCTAGCCCTGTTACCTGTATCTTTTCTTTCACACGGGTTTCCGGGTCAAGTCTGTACAATTACCGACTCAGTCTGTATAGTCGGTAGCATTTGTCCCGTCTGTGCACGATGGGCTTGTCTCGGTCTGTAACAACAACAACTGCCCAACGAGAATGTGCCACACATGCGGCGTTGAGACACTCGGCGGCGCTACCATGCGCTTTTGCGCGAGCTGCGGCGCGTGGTTCCCAGAGCTCAACAGCGACGGCGCTGGCAGCACCGATCACCACATTCGTCGACCGCCATGCAATGATGCTAACTTAGACCATTCACTTCATCGCAGGACTTGAGCAGATGATATGAGTTGTATGTGTTGCCACATCATATCTTTACCAAGCGATGTACGCCTCACAAGGCGACTACGGCGTTCGTGCAGAGCACAATGTGACACCACTCCTGTGTACAGCAATACAAGCAATCTTCGCCTTTGTTGGTCGTATTGACCGATTCCATTGACTTTGATGAGATCTATAAGGGCAGCCCGCTCCCTCCCGCAATTGCTCAAGCTTCCCGAGACCTCTCAAGCACTCGATCGACGTGCTCAATCGGTCTACCACATTCGTCGACTGGATGTGTCCAAGTGTGCTCTTGTTTGCTCATGTTTGCTCATGTTTGCTCTCACATTCTACGTAGTACGTCTCGCATGACGGCGATCTGCTCAATAGAAGTGCGACTTGCTTCAACATACGATCTCTAGTTTGTTGCCGATCTGGTCCATCTCGACGCTTCGACGACAAAATCAGGACGCTCGCTCGTGCATCAATCGACACAGTGTGCAGCAGATGCACTGATCTCTGAACAAGTGAGCAAGCGACGACTGCGAGATAGTACCAGCGACGCGTGTGTCAACGCAACGCTCTTGGTCCATGTGGGCGTGCTAGCTACCGAGTCATTAGTAGACCGAAGCATCGGCAGCAGCAACAACCACTCGAGTGTGAATGTCACTAGCTCCGAGCAAGGGCCATGGAGCGACAAACGACAACAAACACGAACAAACGTAATGACAGCAAGGCAGCAGGACAGCAAGACGGATGAGTCGAGCGATGCACATCGTGAGATGTAGTGTTGCTACTACAGACAGAGAGCGGAGGTCCATTCGCACTTCCAGCTCATTCATTCATACGACTGGGTGTGTGGATGTGTGAGTGTGTGTTGTTCTTGTTATGGTACACGCTATAGGCTAACGACTATAGACTACAGCTATGGGTTGATTCATGGACGCAGATGCCGTCCATGCTCAGTGGCTCGATTGCATCCGTGTGATGCTGCTTGCTGCTGTCGCTGGTGCTGCTGTTGTTGTTGCTGCTTCTCTGTGTTGTTGTAGCTGCTGTTGAAAGTGTCTATTGATTCGCGTGACGCACACACTCGCTTGTGTGCTCATGCACTGGCGATCCGCTCGAGCACGTCGTCAATGGCGTCAAACTCGGCGCAGAGCTCTTCGATGTACGCAGGCGAGAGCCGGCGGCGCGGCGCGTCGCTGCCGTCGATGCTCGCGTGCAGGCGCTCGACCTGCTCGGACGAGAGCGTCGTGGTGAAGTAGTACTCGAGCATCTCGCGGATCTCATTGCTCGCCATGTAGCCGAGGTGGAGCTTCTTGCTGATGCGGCCAGGGCGAATGAGCGCCGGGTCGAGCTTCTCCGGGTGGTTCGTCGTCATGATCACGATGCGGCCAGGACAGTCGATGACGCCGTCGAGGACGTTGAGCAGCCCGGCGAGGTTGAGCTTGTCGGACGAGTTGCTCGAGGACACGAAGCCGCCCTTGGCCTTCGGTCCAAACTCCCGACCGTTGCCGCCGCCGCCCGACGTGATGCTGAACGCGCCAGTCTGCGCCTGCAAGAACGCGGCCAAGAGGTTGGTCGGGTCGCCGCCGAACAGGCTGCCGCCAAAGCCGCCGAGGAGCATGTTGTCGTCGTCGAAGTCGTCGTCGTCTTCTTCTTCTAGGTCGTCGTCCTCGTCGCTCTCGACCACGTTGAGGTCGTCCGAGCCCGCGGCTTCCGGTTCCTTTTCAGGCGCCGGCTGTGTGTCACTCGCGCTCTCGTTCTCGTGCTCATTGTTGTCATCACCGCCATCGCCGTCTGCTGTCTCGTCGTCGTCGTCGCCGTCTTTTGTGGTCTCTGCGTCTGCGTCCATGGCGTCTTCGTTCTCAGCGCCATCGTTGTCGTCTGCTGCTGCTGCTGGCGCCTCGTCGTTTGACACTTGCTCCTCTGCTGCGCCTCCAGTCGCCTTGCTCGCCGCCGCCGTCTCGCGCGACGCGACCACGGACGTGGCGCAGTCAATGTCCTCCATCACGAACACGACATCCTTGAAGCCCAGACGCACGGGCAAGTCGAGGCCGTCGACCGCGTACCGGAGATCGAACATCGCGTCCATGAGCTCCTGGTTCGTCTTGATCTTCCCGAGCGAGATGCTCACGATATGCCGCTTCGTGTACGCCGCCACGGCCTTGATCACACTCGTCTTGCCCGTCCCAGGTGGGCCGTACAGCAGCAGCCCGAGCTTGTTCGGGAAACCATGGACGGCAAACTTCCCGGTCTTGTTGCTGAAGTTGTCGATGAGCTTGAGCAGCTGCGGCTTCTCCGGGAAGAAGACGTTCGAAAACGTCTTGGTGTCGCCGAGCGCGTACCGCTTGTGGTACGGCGCCTCGAGCTTGCTCGCGTCGTCCGTGTCGCCCTGCGGCGGCCGGTCGTCCGACCGCACGTACATGTACCGCGCCGTGTCGTCCTTGAACTTGCGGTTCTCCGTCTCGCGGTAGAACTCGAACGCCTTGTGGATGAACGCGTCGATGCGCTCAGGTCCGTCGCGCGCCTTGGACCGGAAGTGGAAGATCACCTTGGACTCCTGCACCGTCGCCGTCTTGTCCAGGTCCGTCGTCACGGTCTCGTTCATGAACTCGACGCCGTCGCCGATCTTGACCCACTCGTTGCGCGCCGGGAGCGCGTTCGCGCCGAGCTTCGCGACCTCCGGCACCGCGGCTTTGTCGCTCGTCTGGAGCAGCGCGAGGATGCGTTTCTGCTTCTCGACGTCCAGGCCCGGCAAGTGGTCATCCACGAGCTTTTGCTTGGCGCGCGGGACCTCCAAGAGCTCGTACCGGCCGTTCTCGCGGTCGAGCGCCAGGTGCTCGCTCAAGTACAGCAAGATCGCCTTTTGCAGCAGCTCGTTCCCGCGGATGTCGGACGCCGGGCGCCAGTACTTGCCCGACTTGCCGCGGTGCTCCGACGTCTCGACCGTGTGCGTCACGTACTTCTTCGGGAACAGCAGTCCACTCACGGCTTCGCGCGCCGACCGGAGCATCTCGACCGAGTCCTTGCCCGACGTCGTCGCGGCCTGGATCACCGCCGGCACGGCCATGCAGATCATGAGGTCGTACACGGCATGGCCCGTGCGCAGCGTGTTGATCACGCCAAACTCGAGCGCGGTCGACTGCATCGTCACGTCACTGTGTCTTTGCTAGCGATGCGTTTGTGCTTGTGTGTGTGTTCTTGTGCTTGTGCTCTTGAGAGGCACGTACGCAACGCGGTTGAGGTGAAGCGACACTCGCTTTGCTGCTTCCTTGTGGCTTGTTGCTTATTGCTGTTGTTGCTCAAGCTGGCAGAATCGAGAGTGAGCACAGCACTGGACTCGGTACGGGATGATCGACCAACCGATCAATCGATCGCTTGACCAGTCAGTCGATGCAAACGACAAAGGACACAAGAGAGCGAGCGAGCGCGTGCATCTGTCTGTCGTCGAGCAGATGCCGTCGTCGTCGTCGCTCAAGCTGCGTGGGTGCAGCATCTGTGGACAAAGTGGGATGGAAGTCGTGCAGGTGTACCCAGTTGTCCCGAATGCGAGTGGTTGGCGCTCCCGTATTTAGTTTTGGAGGCACTAGTGACTTGGGTTTGTATGTTCTGAGCAAAAGCATCTCGACCGTTTTGACTCGAGTATGCATTTGCAGCGGCAGTTGTCAGTGATTGTCTCTCTGTGTGTGAGTGTTGGTGTGTTTGAACGAGCCACACCATCGTGTCGCGTTTGACAACAACAAAGGCAACAACAGCGATTGACAAGAGCGAGAGCGATCGTACCCACGAGTCACGAGCCACACGAGAGACGCAAACAGACAGACAGATGCAGGCAGAGGCGACAGCCAGCCAGCCAGACGAGCAGCAAACAGATGCGAACGCACCTCCTCACACACCTCTCGCCATTCGCAATTGTGCCAGCGCATCGACACTCCTCACACAGTCCCACAAGCATTAGCGCAAGCATTAGCGCACTAACAACAACGGCCAGCACGCACCAACAGCAAGACCAAGACCAAACGCACTGTCATGGACTCGCTCGACGCAGACATGGACACAGTGTCGTCGTTTCTTGACGCCACTAGCGCGTCGCCCATGTTCATATCTGCATCGTCAAACATGACGCACGCATCCGACCTGCACAGCTCGGCCACGGGCCACTGGCTGCTCGACGCGCTCATGCTCGCCGCCGTGCCGCTCGTGCTCCAGTTCGTGCTCTCGGGCGACGGCGTCGTGGAGCTCTGGAAGCGACTGCGGCGCATCCTCCTCGGCGACGACGACGACGGCTTTGTCTTTCGCGACATCGAGGCGAAGACGACGTTCGGCAGACACTACTGCCAGGACGAAGAGGAGCACCGTCTCGGCCACTTGCTCCAGCAAGCCATCATGGCGCACTTGACCGACGTGCTGCAGAGCAAGCTCCGCGGCAAGGACGTGCGGTACGAGATGGTGAGCAAGGAGATCGAAGACGCGGACGTCGCCGAGACGCTCGCGAACAGCACAAAGACAAAGACCAGCAACGACGACTACTACTACTCGGACGACGAGGACAACGAGACGAAGCAGTACGAGGCAATCAACCGGCTGCGCGTCGGCGCGATGCCCAAGATGGGCGAGTGGATCGAAGTGCAGCCGCGCGTGTTCTTCCAGCACTCGGTCTCGAGCGGCGCGGACGACAGCGGCGGCGACAGCGGCAACAACGGCGGCGGCGGCAACGACGACGGCAAAGACAAGGCCTTCCGCGGCGCAGACGTCACGTCGCTCTACCGCTTCAAGTCGGACGCAAAGGACGGCGCGAAGCAGATGGACGCGCTCATTGACGCAGCGTTCGTCAAGTTCCAGCTCCTCGAGCTCACGAAGCTCGCGAACGACACGAAGAAGTACATGTACGTGCAGACACACCAGGCGGCGCCTGCGAGCACGGACGACGACGACGATGGCGACAAGCCGAAGACGCCTATCGTGGTGTACAAGCGGTACGCGCTGGGCGAAGAGAAGACGTTCACCAACCTGTTCTTTGACGAGAAGCCGGCGCTCGTGCAGCTGCTCGATAACTTCCTCGCGCGCAGCGGCAAGTTCGCGATCCCGGGCTTCCCGTACAAGCTCGGGCTGCTGCTACACGGACCGCCAGGCACGGGCAAGACGAGCCTCATCAAGGCCGTGGCGCAGCACACGAAGCGCCACATCGTGACGATCTCGCTCGGGAAGATCAAGACGAACCAGGAGCTTATGAACGCGCTCTTCGACCTGCGCTTCAGCGTCGAGGGTGTCGCGCTGCCGGTCAACATGACGTTCGAGGACGTCGTGTTCGTGATGGAGGACATTGACTGCGCGGCGTCGGTCGTGATGGCGCGCAAGCAGCCGGCGAACGCGAGTCGGTCTGCGCGCAGCAGCGGCCGGTACCGCCGCGCGTCGCCGTCGGCGCTCGCGAACGACAAGCTCAACCTCTCGGGTCTGCTCAACGTCCTCGACGGCGTCATCGACTGTCCTGGCCGCATCGTGATCATGACGACGAACCACCCGGAGAAGCTCGACCCGGCGCTCATTCGCCCTGGCCGCGTCAACAAGAAGCTCGAGCTCGGGTACATGAGCCGCGCGAACGTCCAGACCATGGTCGAGTACTACTCGCAGGCGCAGTTCACGCCGGCACAGGCGCGCGCGCTCGACGCGGCGATGGGAGCGTCCGGCGCCACGCCGATCACGCCTGCGACGGTCGAGGCGCTCGCGGCCGAGTTTGACGACATTGACGCAATCGTCGATGCGCTCGCGCAGGTCTCGCGCGGCGGCGGCACTGCGGCCGAAGCATGGGCGAGCTAGTTTGACTGATGTGCGCGCAGGAGCCTTCCATCGATAGACAGACATACAATCAGTCAGATTGGCAGACCGAGAGTCCGAGCGTCCGAAGCAGAGCGCCGTCTTCATGGACTCGAGAGCTGGGATGGCAACAGCTCTCGAAGAGGCAGCGCCTGCAGACAGACTGCTGGACTGTTGGACGGAGAGACAGACAATCAGACACGACACTGTACACTAGGGACTCGAGCAACAGCAGTAGTTGTAGCGACAGCGAGACCAAAGGACTGAGCGAGGAGCGACCGATGGTCGAGACTGAGAACCCACCACTTGAACATACACACACTTGATCCTCATCTGTTTGGTTGTTCACGCAAAGACGCCACTCACTCTCGTATACATTCACGCTCTCACTCACTCACTCACTCGTACACACTCTAGCGCTCGGTCGTCGCGACGCTCGCGCCAGTCACGACGCAACTAGGACGACGTGAGCTTGAAGAGCGAGCCGTTCACTTTCGACTCCCACCGCAGCGCAATGAGCAGCACTTCGAGCATCCAGAGCGTCTGAAATTGAACATCAATTTTCCAAAAATTGATGGTCTTGTTGTTACATTCCTGTCCAAACCGGTCATGGTGGTATTTCCGTTCTTTTATGGATTTGGCCAGGATATGCAATTTTGAAACATGTGTTCTTTTGCCGCATGTATTTTTTTGTATGGCCGCGACAGAGGTTAGAAATCTCTGTCGCGGCCATACAAAAAACAATATGTAGCGGCATTGTTGTCCTTTTTCTCGACACATTTCGCTTTTGTCACTTTAATAAAACAAATCGACTGTTTTGCTCTACACTGACATAAGACTATTCTTGTTTTAACTCGTTTTTAGCTCTATCGACAAATCATTAGCTGTTTTGGTTCATACCGGACGTCTGTTTATCCTGTTTCAGTAAAGAAAAGTTCACATTTGAACAATTGAAGTGTCGCTTCATACGTCGTCGAACTGCACCAGCAAGTCGTCGCGATCAAGACGCAGCGACAACGGCATCGTCGCATCGACAATGGCATCGTGGACAGTGGTGGACAGTGCGTCTATTTTCTTCAATTATTTCTATAATTATTACAGAATTAGACGCATTTTGCGTCTACTTTGCGAAATACACGATACTTACGCGCCAGCGAACGCACATACAATTATCAAGTATGACACTAACTTAGTATGGTACCACATGAGTTGCATTAGAAATCGTTTTGATTTTTATATAATATGATGTTGATCATGATTTTTCTTAGCCAATGGGGTCGCTACTTCATGGCCTAGAGCTGTACTCGACGTATAGAGTTTGCTCGGTGAGGCGTATGACGTCGCTTCCGCAGTAGCGCGGCGTGATACTGCTGCTTCAGGTCTTCGAAGAGCAACTCGTACTCGATCTGAAAGGCACATGATCATTCGTCAACTTTCGCTCTCCGCACCAAAGCTCACACAGCCAGCCAAGCGATCAATCGATGGAGAGACGCGAAGTCCTTGACACTCTCGAGCGCGTGCGCACAGCAGTACCAATGACGTTGCTCGTGGATTTCCACCCGATCAGCCACGTCGACGAGTACGTCAAGTTCCTCGCGCTCAAGCTCCTGCACGACGACGTTGATGCGCTGCCGCCTGCGCTCTCACCGTCGCATCCCGTGGACGCTGTGTGGCACACGCACATGCTCCTTCCACACGAGTACGCGCGTACTTGTAAGGCGCTGTTGAGCACACGACACAGCCGGGTCGGCACAAAGAGTCGCGATGAAAGCCTCGTCTTCTTCAAACACACTCCAGTGCCACGCGTCGACTCAGCACGCTACACGACGACGCTGAAGCTGTTTGGCACAAAGGCGCATCCGCTCGTGTGGCCGGACGAGGCATCGGTGTCACACTCACAGTTACCAGCGCCGAAAGCACAAAGTGGATTGATCAAGGTTCGAGTCATACCACTGGCAGAACGAACGTACACGATCCGCTCACATCTTGCCGACACAGTCCAAGATCTCAAGCTCCAGATCGAAGATGTGACATCCATTCCAGCCGACCAACAGCGTATCATCTACGCGGGGCGCCAGCTCGACGAGCGCGGAACACTCTCAGACCAAGGCATCCAGGACGGATCGGCGGTTCACCTTGTCCGCCGCTTGAGGGGGTGCTGAATGCACCACGCAAACGACAGAGTAAGTGAGCAGTGTCGAGCGGGATGCTGAGGGCTATCAACACGTGAGAAGTAGTGTCTATGTGAGGCGACGTCGACAAGCATGGGTGATGAATGGTACATGCATTTGATGCGTATCCACAGTATGTCGCTGAGTTGTGTTTGCTGGAGGCATCAAGAAGTAGCTTCACTCGAAGAAGATGTCCTGTGTGTGACGACTTGCTTTAGCGGATCATATGACTGAGACACTCGAGTGGCTGTTGCTGCTGCCGATGCTTCGGTCTACTAATGACTCGGTAGCTAGCACGCCCACATGGACCAAGAGCGTTGCGTTGACACACGCGTCGCTGGTACTATCTCGCAGTCGTCGCTTGCTCACTTGTTCAGAGATCAGTGCATCTGCTGCACACTGTGTCGATTGATGCACGAGCGAGCGTCCTGATTTTGTCGTCGAAGCGTCGAGATGGACCAGATCGGCAACAAACTAGAGATCGTATGTTGAAGCAAGTCGCACTTCTATTGAGCAGATCGCCGTCATGCGAGACGTACTACGTAGAATGTGAGAGCAAACATGAGCAAACATGAGCAAACAAGAGCAAACATGAGCAAACAAGAGCACACTTGGACACATCCAGTCGACGAATGTGGTAGACCGATTGAGCACGTCGATCGAGCGCTTGTTTTTGGAAGCAAGAGGTCTCGGTGTGTATACCTGTATTGCCGTGTGCAATTGATACCAGTAGCATTGTTCTTTTTTAGTCGCTAGACATGAGTGGGTTTCGTTGTGTCGTTCTTTTGTTGCTTTGTAACCAGTTTGCTGCACGTCAGTCAATCAGCTTGTTCCAATTGTCGAAACATACTTTCGAAAGCGTCGAATATACCTTCTGCAACGAGTGTTGTGCACATTTGGTCGTTTGCGGTTCACAGACAACGTGTTCTATGTGGACCACACGGTTTACAGCGTGCAAACGAGTCGGAACGTGTCAGAAACACATCGACAAGTGGCACATACAATCATTCTGAGTTCGGATTTCATGGCTGTCAGAGTCTGACAGAGAGATTAATCACGTGACTGAACGGAGTGTCTAACGTAAGACACTCTCAAACTCGCAAACGCTTGCTTGTTCTTCGCTTCGCATTTGAAAACCCTCGCTTTCTTCATTACCACTCACTTTCGGCGGAAGTGTTGAAGGGCGACTTTTGCGTGCTGTTGCTGCAAACGACACACACACACACACTCACTTCTTCATCGACCGCCACGGCCTCAAGCGATCGCTCCTCTCAAGCGCAAGCGCAAGCGCTAGCATAAGCTCTTGTTCTTGCTCTTGCTCGCATACACCACACACACACCACCACCAACAGCACCCTCCACACTACCAGCACGACGACCCACAGCAAGTGGCAGCCATCAAGTCTACACCATGGCAACGAGAATGTGCCACACATGCGGCGTTGAGACACCCGGCGGCGCTACCGTGCGCTTTTGCGCGAGCTGCGGCGCGCGGTTCCCAGAGCTCAACAGCGACGGCGCTGGCAGCACAGAACTCTTTCCGCCGCCGATCGCGTACGCTGTGCCTGCAGGATTGACCGAACAAGAAGCCACGAAAGCAGCGCTCTACCCACCAGTGCACGCGCCGAGCTACCACGCGCCATACCAGCCAGTTGCAACAATGGCACCTCCAGCGACGTACGCACAGGCAGCGCCACTGCACAGTAGCAGCAGCAGCTTCCATTCAAAGGGCGACTTTCAGCAGCAGCAGCAGCCGTCGCCACCACCTGCGCTGTTTGGCGAAGCGCCAGCGAGCGGCTACGACGCAAAGCGCGGGTCGTCATCGTCAGACGAAGGGCAGAGCAAAGGCGGGTTCCTCAAAAGCCGCTACGCCGACCACCCGAACTGTGACGTGTGCCGCGCCGGCTTTGACATTGGCAAGCGCCGCCACCAGTGGTGCGTCTGCTGCAGAGAGGACTGTGTGTGATCGTCGTCTCGTGTCGCTGGACTAACAATCACTCGCTCTGTTTGTTGGCACTAGCCGCAAGTGCGGACGCTTTGTCTGCAGCGCGTGCTCGCCCGTGCGGCTGCTCATTCCGTGGGGCGAGCAGATCGAAGGCGCCAAGGGGTACGACCAGTCCGAGCCGCAGCGCGTGTGCCTCCACTGCGCACCGGCGCTCCATCCGCTCCAGGACCAGCTCGTCGCGACGCACGCGCGCGCAAATATCGCGAACGAGCACGAGCCAAAGGGCCGCCTGCACTTGCCGTACACCGACTCGCTCGCAAAGGAGTGCCAGAACGCCGCAGACATCATCGGCAACTTCTTCCGTGACGACAACGCGGCAGCGAGCGACCGGTCAATCCCCGTGGCATTCCTCGAGAAAGCGCAGGGCCTCGCAGTCATGACGATCGTGACAGCCGGTTTCATGGTCTCGGGCAAGATCGGTACGGGTCTCGTCGTCGCGCGGCTCCCGGACGGCTCGTGGTCAGCGCCGTCGGCCATCGGGACTGCTGGACTCTCTGGCGGCTTCCTCATCGGCGCCGAGATCGTCGAAGTGATGATCATCTTGGGCTCGCGCGGCGCTGTCGAAGTGTTCCACAAGCCGCAAGTGAACGTCGGTGCTGGCTTGGACGTCGCTGTCGGACCGTACGGACGCTCGGCGTCTGCGGCCGCGGCGCTGAGCACCGAGACGCTCAATGCGAACTACAGCTACTCGCAGAGCAAGGGGCTCTTCGCCGGCATTGCGCTCACGGGCTCGGTCATCGCAGCGCGCAGCGACCAGAACCGGTCCTTCTACGGCCGCGACCTGGAGCCAAAGGATCTGCTCAGTGGCGTTGTCGCGCCGCCGCTGGCTGCAAAACCGCTCTACGACGCGATCTTCAACGCCATGCGCGGCGTGCACGCGCACAGAGCCGTGCTCGAAGAGCGCTCGGTCATGATGGGCTCGTGCCGCCGCTGTTCGTGCGCCAAGTACGTCGCGCACACGCACCAGGTCTGGAACAAGAAGTGCAAGACGTGCGACCACATCCACTAGCAGCACAACCGCTAGCAACTGCTTGATCAATGAATACATACACATCCATTCACTCACATCTACTCGAGTCCTAGTTGTTTGCCTTGTCATGCTTGATTTGCTTGTCTTGTTTGTCTTGTTTGCCTAGCATGTCTTGCGTGACTTGTCTTGCTTGCCTTGTCACATACTTGCCGTGCGACCAGCAGCTGCATCGCGCAAACGCGGCCGGCGCTGGTAGAAGTAGATGCGTACGAGGTCCGGCGTCCAGCTCGCAGCCCCATGGTCGACCTCCGTGAGCTCCCACACGCGGCAGAACGCAGAGCGACACGACGAGCGATGCCGCGCACAGAACGACGCAGTCGACACGACGAGTCGCGCGCGCGGCAGGGCGCAGAGCTCGGCGCTCAAGTGCGCGTTCGTCTCGGCTTGGAAGAGCATGTTGTTCAGGTACACGATCGTGCACTCGTTCATCGGCCGCCGCGTTGCGACGCACACGCGCACTGCATCGCCGCAGACAAACGCCACGCGCATGCGCAGCTGCTGCTCGTCTGCGACTGCGCACGAGTGCACGAGCTGCTGCCCGCGCGCGCAGAGCTCGCGCCGGACCTCAATGCCGACGCTCTTGCGCACGCGCGTCTGGAGCGCAACCTGCATGACGACGTTCCCGACGCCCGAGCCAACGTCGACAAACACGTCAGTGGCTGTGGCGGCTACGACGCGGAGCATTGCGTCGATCGCGCGTGGCAGGAGCTCACCGACGTTCAAGTGCGGCGCACCGGCGCTCTGAAGCACGTCGCGCGGCGTCACGGACGCGAAAATATCTGTGAGTGCGCGCTCGACATCAGCGAGTTCGAGCGGCTCCGGTGCTGGCGCTTGCTCGGGTTCCGTTGCTAGTACTGGTACTGGTGCTGGCGTTGATGCTGGTTCTGGTGGTTGTGCTGGCTCCGGTGCTGGTGTTGGAGTTGGTGCTAGCTGACCACGCAGTCTCGCCGGGAAGCGCGCGAGGTCCCGCCCGTATGTGCGCTTGAGCACCTTGAGGCGCACTTCAAGCTCGCGATGCGAGCGTCCCGAGCGCCGCATCGCGAATGCGACAGCTGTCCATGCAACGCGCTGGCGCCGCTGCCGATACCCGAGCGCGAGTGCAACGAGCTGTCGGTCCTCGCTGTCCGAGAACGACGTGCGCATTGCGCCGCGGGAGTGCGCGCGCCAGCACCGGGGCGAACATCGGAACCACACGTACGCGCATTGTCTTGTTCTTTGTATGTCGTCACCGCCATCATCTTGCGCTCAGTATACAACGAGGCATCGCGCGCATGAGCCTGGTGCTCCAGCTCATGACGAGGTGTCGAGGTGATGTTGATTTGTGTATGAGCGCTAATGTTTTTGTGATAGAGAAATATGTGAGGTTGCTCTAAAGTCTATCATTCGGACGATAGTGAAATATAAGAGGCCACTCATAATGTCTGTTTTTTGTTCAAAGTTGTGATTTTTAGCGTTCAGTTTTGACTACCGCGTATTTTTCTCGTTTTTTACTGTACTTGGCATTTACTAGTATGTGTTAATTGTTACCCTACAACAAAATACTCGGGTCACATATCATTTCGATAAAAGCGTGTGATGTGCAACACTAAACCAAACTAGTTTGGTGTGAGTTAGTGGTGACAACTTGCTTCAACAACTCAAGATCTTGTACACGGTGCGATTTGTACGTAAAATCAATTCATACTGGTGCGTGCGCAGTCAATCAAAGTGGTGGTGTGGTACTGGTTGACAACGTGGTGCTGAATGGGGTGTTTGATGTGGATAGATTGACATTGAAGCATGCTGTCGCTACTCAGCGTCCATACCAAAACAATTTCGTAAGTAGTTTGTACATACCGAAAAATGTTGCCCAACGCTACCAGTCGATTGTGCTTGTACGTAAGCGAAAGAGGTCCGTGAGAGAACACAATATGAATGCCATCGAGTACGCTAGCGTTGTACAGAAGGAGATGTCGCTTATTCATTTGACGTTTGCTCTCGAATATACATCTGCCGCACTGGTGCGAAATATTGTGCTGAATTGAATTGAATATCGCGAGTGAGAGGCTCGCTGGCAGGACTCACCGCTTTAGCGCTGCACGGCGTCCTTCTGTTTTTGATGTTTACATTCCACAAAAGTGCTTGATACCTATAAGGAAGGCAAGCCAGAAACTTCCTTTCCATGATGTAATCGAACCGTTGTCGATATACATCTGCGTCGCAGGTTGGATTTGACGCCGCGACGTCCATTTCTCATTGAAAATACTCACGTCGTAAATCCTCTGGGCGAGGTTGCTCCGTTCACAGTCGGGTGCTTTCCATGGCCCGTCACCGTCTTGCAATGGCTAGTTATATTCTCGAAGTCTCACGCACACAGAGCTGCGTGCCGCTCAGGTGCCCTCGGTTCAGTGCATTTGTCAAGCTCCCTTTCCTTAAAAACTACCGACAGTGTGTACATGCCATTACCAATCTCGGTGAATCGCTCTTGAGTCCACACGCAGTTGCATTTGGAACTGCTCCCCCAGAAATCAAAGGTTGACTGTGGAGGTGTTCGAATATGCTCCCCCTCCAACCATGTGCAGCAGTGACATACCGATCATCTGCACCGACGGGTATTGAAAGTGACTGTCTCACAATATTCACCGGGTTTTCGCTCTTTCACGAAACCTAGGTGCACAACGTCTGTCCGTACGTGCTTGTTCAGCCGCTCGGTTTATATCAAGATACCGCGTTCGTCCGTGAGTATCTTCATCCGCGCGTTTAGCACGCTGTAGTAACACGCAAGGCAGAATTTCTCGATATTGAGGATGTCTCAATATGGCAAGCCGTCTCCGAAGTCTCTCCTATCAGACCTGCTTGGTACGAAGTCCTTACGAACACGGTATCATACATTGGACGTTCCTCAGATCACACACTCTGTCTATCTGGAGCGGCGGCTTGGGTTTTGATGGGTGTGACAGGTCTAAGAGGTGGGTGTGTACAATGAATGGCAACCCCTGCGGTAGAATATCGCAACCCATTTCTTCCTTGTTCGGGTGCTCAGTCTCCTCATAGAGTTTAGGGTATATCTGGATCACTTTACCTACGTACTCAAGGTTTTGTCCTTCAGTGGGGTCTCGGTTGCGCATCTTCGATGCGTGTAGCCTGACGAAGTTACTTCGATCACGTTCAGGAATGGAAACTGGCTGCGAGGTTGAAAAGCACGCAGCTTTCACAGCGAGCAGGCGAGTCTCCTTAAGCTGTTCAGTCTCTCTTTGAGCGCTCGCGTGATGCGCGAGGGCGGCCGAAACACAAGATGTGTAGGCGTGGCGTTCGATGGGCTCGCCGCAGGCACTGCTCTACCAATAGAGCGAAAGCGCCCAATCAAAGTGCCGTGGGTAGTTCATGGGCTTGCCTAGTGCACAGGATCAGCCGATTCGCTTCGTCTCGCGGTGGTTTTATGTGCCTCGTTGATAAAAGCGAAAAAACTTCACCCGCAATATATCACACTCTCATGTCCACCGCTGATATCACTAGTCCGCACGTTACCACAACCGCTCCTTTTATCGTGCTGATCCGTGGAGACGACATTGTGTGGTGACCTGGTGTGTCTTTGTCGCAAATGATCGCTGAGAGTGTTCATCTCTGATTGCCCTTTTGGCTGATCGATGCGCCGACTGATCGCCTGTAGGCTGATCGTCGGATCACTCGTCGACAAATCACGATCACAAATTGACTGATCGTCAGATCACTCGTCGACATGTCGCAGGGCACTCGTTAAGTCAACGAGAGCCCTGCGACATGTCGACGAGAGACTTACCGTAAAACCTTAGACATAAGACACTGTTTTCACATAAGTCACACTTCGTTTTATCATAGATACCAGTAAGTGCGAATTCTATGTTGAAAGTCACAAACAGTAATTTTCAGCTAGAAGTTACAAGAATAGACCAAAAGTTACAACAAAATATAAAACAGTCTGTTCAAGCTCAGTGCCTCTCCTCCACGAACTGCCAGAAAGCGCGCGCACACTCGCACACCAACCAACACATCAATGTTGGTTGGTGTCAAGTGAAAGGCAAGACCAGAGTGGCGAGACAGTACAAGCGCGCTTCGGTTTCTCTTAGCGAGAAGCTCCATGCAATCAAGTTGGTGGCGCAGCACGGCATGTCTGCAGCGCTAAGAAAGCTGTTCCCTGGGCTCCAAGATAAGCAAGTCGAAAGCAAGCGTCGCCAGGTCTACAAGTGGTTCGAGTCAGCAGATGCAATCAAGGCTCCAGTGATGCAAGGCAAGGGCGAGTCGCGTAAGCACCGAGACACTGACCACTCAATGGCGCTTCCAGCGGAGGCAGAGGAGCAAATCGTTCGCTGGGTGAACGCTGTGCGGGTCGAAGGTCTCCCTGTGTCGCCTCTCATGCTCTGCATGATGGCGCGCGAGGTTGCAGCAGCGTTTGGCGTGTCGCGCGACGCATTCTCGGCCTCGTGGAGCTTGGGGCAGCGCTTCCAGGAGCAACACCGACTCTCTCTCCGCCGACGCACACGCATCGGCCAGCTCACGGCAGAAGACGCAATGCAAGTCGCGCTTGCCTTTGCGACAACCGTGCATGAGATGGTCGAGCGTCACGGTGCGTTGCTGTGTACAACGCCGACCAGACGGCTGTCAACTACGCGTTCTTGCCGTCGACGACGATCAGCAAGAAGAGCGATCGAATAGTGTGGGTTCGCAACAGCGGCGTCGAAGGCTCGCATGCCTGTCATGCTTGCAGCTGATGCTGACGGCAACAAGCTCGCTCCTGTCGCAATTCTCAAGCAACGGTCTTCAAGTGTCCAGCAACGCAAGCATTCAACGACGAACATCAGCACGGCTTTGGACGCGGCGTGTGGCGAGATGTGTCGGAGTTGACGAGAGACAAATGTTCACATCCACTGCAATGCAAAAGGCTGGTGGAACTCCTCTCTCTCTGTTCTGTTCCTTCACCTCCACTTTGCGTCACGGCTGAGCATGCAAGACCCAGTCCTCCTGCTCTGGAACGACTTCAGCGGCCACTGGACGCGAGAGGTGCAAGAGTACGCAGCTAGCATTAACGTCGTGCTGTTGAAGGTACCAGTCGGCTACACGTCCGTTTGCCAGCCAGCAGACCTCTTGTGGATGAAGCCGCTCAAGAAGCATATGCGATCAGCGTGGGTGAGTAAAATGGAGCGCCAGCTGAAAGCTCATCACGACAGAGACTAAGCTGCAACGTTCAAACTCGCAGCACCGACTCGCTCAAAAGCCATTTGATGGCTGAACTCAAGCTGGAATGCACTGTCGACATTGACACTTGCAAGTGGCTTCAAGCGTCTTCTCAGTGGCGATGACGCACATGTAGACGAGCTGTTGTGGGACGACGAGCGAGTTAGTGAGGTTGTCATGTCGTTGCGATAGCTTGAGTTGGCAGAAGATGTCGGAACAAACTTTGAGCAAGAAATCGAATGAAAGATGCATACTTTCCCAGCATACAACAAGTGGGCTTCTGGGTGCGTAGATCAGTGGTTTAGAGCACCGGCTTTTGTGCAGAAGGACGTGGGTTCGAATCCCGCCGCGTCCATCTTTTCTGTCAGCAAAATGACTTGTGACAAGTAATCTATTGTAAATCGCATTCGAAAGGATTTGTAAATGGGGTGCGCCCTTCAACATAGATTTTTTCGGTATTGTCGGATCACTCGCCGTCAAGTCGTGGATCACTCGCCGTGGTCAGCAATCTGCAATGTCACAGATGTGACTAATAACGACTTTACGTAATCACTGAGAGTAAATATCCTGTTGCTGCTCCGTGCTCTCGTATCACATGTTTGTGCCGATAACTGACACGTGTCGTTGATCCGTGTCTGTGTCGACAGCTGACGTGATGTCTGCTGGTTGCCACAGTTAACGGCGATTAACAGGCTTGTACGAGTGTTCGTTCGACGACTCGGTGCGTTACAGCATGTGAGCTATATGAGCGAGCTCGAGGCGAGCGAACCAGATCGCGAGTATTACCTCGCTCGTTCCGACCTACACATCTGGCGTCACCAGGTACTTTCGCGCCGGATCAGTCGAAAGTTCTCGTAAGCCTTCGCGAATCCTAGCTGTCCTAAAACCTTGAACGCGGTCCTGGTGTCTCGTTGCCTCGACGAACTATGCAAAAATACAACCAACCAACGGCGTTTGACGTCAGTCTGCGCGACCCAACCGACCCCTGCGTCACTCTCTCCGGCTTGCACGCCTTGGAACCGATCCCCTGCCCTTGCACGCTGCTAGTACGCAAGAATCAACGAGTCGCAACTCAGTTTTGCGCTCTACGCTCGTCGATCGCGCTCCCCATCCGCTAACGCGTGGCTGATCGAGCGTACGCGTATTGTCGCTATAGAACGTTACGCCATTGCTTCGCGGCACCCAGACGCGTTCCCAAGTCTTCACTCGATACTGTCATCTCGAGCGTAGTCTTCAAGTCCCAATCGCAGACGGAATATTACGCAGTCTCATAGCGCGTGTGTGGGACGTGTGTGCTGACGAACAATTCGTACAGCAGCGAGGAAGAAAACGAAGGCAATTGCATTCCAAAGTCAAATAGCGGGCTCAATTACGTGGTAAGTCTCTGCATGCGAACACTTGCACACAGGTATATAATCGGAGCCCTCATTAATGACGGCTCAAGTCTTACACCTGAAATACTCGATTAGGAGGCAAAGTTTCGGTGTCCATTTGTCAGTCCCGTTTAACGACCTGAGCTGTGGCAGACTGCGAGTTCATTATGTACTGCCGATATGTTTCAGAAAACTCTTCGCTTCTTCTGGACAAGAGTGCATGCACAAAATTTGAGGATTGTCTTGTCGCTGTTGCTGACCATGCAGTATGCAATCGAGTACATGATTCGGTGTATGCTGTCTATTTCGTATTCGCTCGTTTCGGCTCATTGAGCAACTCGCTCATCTGCACTTGGCTCGGTTTGCATCCGAGCCGCGCCTCCATTGACGATCACAGAGAGCAATACGTGGTGTCAGGTTGCTTTCCCGCCAATTACAAGGTTTGGAGGATGGTTCTCAGAAGATGATGGCCATACGGTTTATGTAGTGCTCATCAGTCCGTCACTCGGGAGTAAACGTCAGGTCTGGATGAACTGTTGCTTGGAAGATCGCTGGTGTGCGTTAAGAATTGAAACCTTGTATTCGCCGTTTACCTTGACGCCTTAAAGACCTTCATGTGTGATGCGCCAATGACAAAATTCACCGATGAGGACGGCGCAGCAGGAGGCGTGGTCGCCATTGTGAAAATCAAGACTGACAGCGCAGGTGACTGCGCGCTAACCCAAGCTCGCGATTCCTGTAGCTTGGTCTGCACTGTCTTGATACCGCCCATACATTCCTCGAACTAGTTATGGCAGGCGATGACTAGTTGTCGATGCTTGGCACTGCTGAAAGAGGCGTAATACCCAGATCGTGGCGCTAAACAGCGCAGACCGACTTAATGATGTAGGGGATCGTCAAAGTCTTTCCGAGGCAAAAGGTTGACTCATGAGCTAATAGAAGTGGATGGCCGTGTAGCTTGTCGTGTACACAGTTGAGGCCAATTAATTCTTTTTTACTGTTTCTCTCATACACCCATTATTGCTAAACTGCTAAAGCTGCATCCTTGATCTGCAATTGTCGTCTATACATTTCGCGCGCAATGCTTGCGCGTTCTCAAAGCGGCTGCGGTTTGTAATACCACACACGTTATTGTTCTTGTTGTTGCTACACCCTTAGCTACTAAATCTAATAAATTCGCTGGCGCATTTAGCAGGGGTACGTCATAGTCGTATGGCTGTTGTTGTTGTGGTTGATCATCTCGCTGAAGCCGTTTTGATGGCGGCTTTTTAGCTTCTTGATGGCGCCAGCAGACGTTTCAAACTCATCACCTACAGCAATGAGAGTCTCGTAACATGGAGCTCAAGCGTGGAGTCTTTAAAAGCCGTCGTGATTTAGTGTGAGCATGCTCGGTTCAAGTTTTAGCACCATGTTGCACCGTAAGTGCAGTTGCCTGGGACATTCTTGTGACGCAGTAGCACATGCTCAAACTCGAATTAAAGGTTCCACTTCATCGCGGGATTTTTGTTGAACTCAAGAATTTCGAGACCGAACCCCTGGACCCTAACGTCTTGCCGCTACAGGCAGCCACTTTGTATGCACACCGATTTTGGTCGAGTTAAACGTACAATTGATTAAGGCCGTTGTCAGCGCGAAATTACATTGTTTCTACATAAGAAATGTTGATTTTGCGGCAAGAATTCGCGCAGATACCCTTGAGCGCGACTAGCTCCGTTCATGGCTGTAATGTCGTCGACCGAATCGTTGGGTCGTGTCCAAATATACTCTATAAGTTGACGCTAGGAAGACTGTCACTTGTCACAGAGTAGTATTGTCCTTTCAAGGCAAAAACGCGACCTGTGCTGATGTTCAACTACGTTGAGCGTTACGAAAAGGATTCTCACAGTCATCAACTCGCGGCGAAACCAATTTTGCATTCATTGTGCAGTGTTCGTCTAACAGCAGTACATGCGCACTCTTTGAGCGTGAGGTGCTCTGTAAATATATTCTCCACCGAATGAGTCAGCGCTATATGCGAGTATATGCCATCAGAACAAGCGCTTGATCACTGCTGTCGCCGTCGAGACACTATTATCCTTTTTTGATACAACCTGGGTCACCATTGCAGATGGACGTATTGCACTGGGACACTTTACCTGTCGAATATTATGCGTTTGAACGAGAACGATTTTGTAACGCATACCAGAAAGGAAGAGAGCTGTAGATTGTCTGTTTGTGGGGCACGGCGCTTCCTTCCGACGTACACATGGAATGATAAGCCAGGATTCTGTATTTCGTGGTAAGCTTGATTATGTTTAGTAACATCTTCCGGCTGAGTAATAGGGGAGATTACGATACCGTATACTTTGTACTCGACGATGGTGTAGCTAAGGAGTGCATAAAGAATATACGCCAGCAAGTCGCGCAGCTTGTCAGTCTTGTCCAGGACTGAGTATATGGCGGCTGAGCACCAAACGTCGCTGCTTGTGTTGAAGTCGACCCACGCATCATACAATATATTCAGTAAACGTGTGCGAAAGGTGCACTGCGCAGAAATGAGGGTTGTAGGATGTGTCATTTTGCTTCAACTGCGCTCGATCTCACTAGGCGGCCAGGAAACACGAGTTTCGCTATCGTTTCTGTCGCGTTCACCAAGACAAGTCAGAAAAAATTTGCCACTAAGACTCCAATGATACATCATGAGTAGCAAATCTAAAGATTATCTCACATGATTCCTTGAGTCTGCGACCCACTATATGAACTTCAGTTCTCTCAAGCCGCCCCAATGCTCTAGAACCAAGTATTGTATGACTATCCCGTTACGTAGCCCCGTAAGTTCTTGATGCATTAGTGTTAGGTTTTGCTTGTTGTCCCTCGCTCACTGGAGCCGCCACAAATTGTTGCTGCTGCTTCGTAACATGTGCTGTCGTCAGTGTGGCATAATCAACCATCGTCTTATTGTTCATTTATCTCATGTTTCCACACCTAATCTGTCAATTGACGTGGGCCTGCAAACACAACTTCGTATCCCTGGATTAAGGTTTGTGATGTACACAAATCTTGGCAAGAACATAGTAGCCTTCAGTTTTGTGGTTGTTGACGTACTCAGGTGATTCCACTACGTTGGTCTTAGTTCTATTTCTAAGACATCATGCATATATTTTACACAACGTCTGGTGTCGCATTTTTCTTTCATCACGATTGGGTTTCTAACAACCGAGTGTAGTTATAGACACTTATCAGGGCTGGAAGATTGCATGAGGTTTGATTGTGGTCATCACAATGCCTTTATGATTCACAAAGCTTTTGCTGGGATAAACCTCAGACAGTAGTATTAAACACCCATGCATCTGAATATACAAGGTAATGCCGTTGTTGTTTGACGAATCGACTTTTTCACTACCATTATGTACATAACAATAATTGTTATTCTTACAATACACTTCAATACCTAAGTACGGAAAAGCTCTGTCAATGGAAAGGCGATTTTACATTTGTTGTGATTTGTTGCGTAAATGTATGAAGCTTAACATAACCACAACATTCATGAAAGCGTTACTCATACGCGCGCCGTTTCGAGTAATGTATAGGCTGGTAATTGTAATTAACCAAGCGAAATGCATCCTGTATGAAATGGCCGAAGACACACGACATTGTAATTGTAGTGTATTGATCGCTAATGATGATGCGTTTACGATACATGTTATGCGTTTGGGTTTCTGAGCACACGAGATATCTAATTGACGAAATACATTAATCCCCATATATAGAATCATGTGGTGGCTGAACAAGCGAAAAATACAAACTACTATTCGTACGACAAACGTGTCTTGAAACTGATTCTGTATCACACAAGAAAACCCTACAACGATCTAAAGTTGTAAGGGCGTTCTTGTCCAAAATCGGTTCATGGTATTCAGGGATAAGATACGATCATCCAATTCCATTTGACTTGTCTTGGGCATGTATTGATTTGCATATCTTTGAGATTGGAGCGTCATATCTACAATAACGTGATCAGTAAACGGGATAAACTACCCTTCGCATATTTTTCGAGATTGGAGCGCCATATGATTACTATATGGGAAAAGATAATCATTTGAGCGATGCCAAATGTGTAAATTGACGGATTGGTGGAGCACAATTGAACAAATCAAAGCATCACACATCGAAGCCAATTATGCAGTTGAAACACTATTCTATAACAAATTTCGTCTTGTCAACACAATCTGCATTGCATATTATTTGTAAAGTATATACAGTACTTGAATCTGTGAAACGTATGTACCAATATATCTATTCGTATTTAGTATTGGGCACTCTGTATTACAATATAATTGAGCTATACCTTGTTGTAATGCCGAATATGTAGCTTACATATCGAGCGCAATAGTAAGAGCACGATAATGTAATTCGGGTTCAGGTTTGCTTTGCAAAAAGAATTCGCACAAACTTTGATCTCCCAATGTATTGTGAATGGGAATAAATAACAATAACAATAACAATTTCTAGATATTGTTCGTGGTTATTGCAGTGTTAAGGATGAATGCAAGTGCACACATAAAACACCAACAGCACAAGTCGTTTTGCTGTATCCACAGTATGGCGTATTGCGTTTGTTGTTGTAGCTGATTTTGCACAAGTCATTTTGCTGTATCAACAGTATGGACTAGTGGGCACTTTGTGAGACCGTCGTGACTAGTTACACACAGTGTATACAGCACTGCAACACAACAGACGCGCATGTTTGTGAAAATGACAAGTCATTTTGCTGTTTTAACAGTATGGGCTTTCGGTGTGTTTTGTATCGGGTGTTTACCTTGGCGCTATTTCTCTATATGAACAGTATGGGGTTTTGCCTTGAGCAATTTCTCTATATGAACAGTATCGAGAAGTGCGCTGTTGGTTTTCCGATACAAACAGCAGTGTGTGGTAGTGTCTGTGGTAGACCGTCGTGATGTGGCAGTGTATAGAGGCTTGCACACGCAAACACATGAGTGAAAACGCACAAGTCATTTCGCTGTATTAACAGTATGGCGTTTTGGTTCGTTTTGGCTTGTGTGTGTGTGATAGAGCATTTCTCTATATGAACAGTATGGGGTTTTGCGTTAGTGCATTTCCCTATGTTAACAGTGTGGAGTTTTGCCTTGAGCAATTTCCCTATGTTAACAGTATGGAGAATAGCGCCAAGCAATTTCCCTATATGAACAGTATGGGGTTTTGCATCAAGCAATTTCCCTATGTTCACAGTATGGGGTTTTGCTTCGATGCATTTCCCTATGTTAACAGTATGGAGAATAGCGCCAAGCAATTTCCCTGTGTTAACAGTATGGAGTTTTGCATCAAGCAATTTCCCTATGTTAACAGTATGGAGAATAGCGCCAAGCAATTTCCCTATGTTAACAGTGTGGGAAATGCTGTTTCGATACAAACTGCGTGCAATACAGTCACAACAGACTCTAACCACATAGTGAGAGCATGTACTGTGAAAACACACACTGCACATGCGCACAAGTCGTTTTGCTGTATTGACAGTATGGGCTTGTAGTGTGTGTTTGGCTTGTGGTAATACGTGTGTGTGCAACATGCGCCACCTTGATGTCGTGTGCATTAGTGTGCATATGTGCGTATGACATGCGCGGAAACGCATGTGCATGTGTGCACATGCGCGTGGATGTGCATGTACATGGAACATGGTGTAACGAGTGCTTGTGTCTGTGCATGTGATTATAAAATATGAGATCTATAAGTGTCGTGTGTGCGTGTGTGAAAATGCAATGGAGTGTGTACATGTGTGTACATGCTGTGTGTGGAGGTCGTGAAGGTGTCGTGTGAATATGCGTGCATGTGTGTTGTATGTGCCTATGCAAAACCAATCACAGTAGCCCTAGTCAATAGACAGAGAACCAAACAAAAAGGTAGACAGCACTCGGACTTCCCCGGTGGTCACCCACCCGAGTACTACCCGAGCTTGAGGCTGCTTAACTTCGCAAAGCGGACGGGATACGGTGCTCTCAGCCTAAGATGGCCGTCTACACCCACCATACAATATCCAACTCACCCGCACCTTTCGCACTAACAACACACACAAAACGAATGGCGCACGCGCGTCCAACCAAACTACAACCATGTGCATACGCTCTATCGACACCACTTTTCCACTCCAGCAAGTGTTCAAATTTCGCTCCGATCAGTAGTTCGTCCGTTACTATCACAAACATATAGGCATACTGAAACCCATAGTAAATACCCACTCATTAGCGCGCGCCACTCTTTCGCTTGTCCTGAACGCAATTCTGCGAGTTGAGCGCGTGACCACCGCAGACACACATCAGCGTGAGTGCACGCACACGATCCAAAAGCGTCCGCTCGCTAATTGTTGCTGTGCGAGTCACGCGGCTCGAAAAACCATCATTTTTTCATATCACTAAAAATCACGAATGTGCACTTTTGGAGACCTTCCGCTCACAATACGCCTTCTGCGATGGTCTCAGCGTGTTCCCCGTGCGCCAACACGTCTAGCGCACATTCGTCAGCCGGGTAGCAAGGGGGTTCTAGTCGGTCGTTTTTGCGTCGAAAGGAAAATCGGCTCCGATCGGCCCAAAAGCGGCCGTTTGCACATTTTCGGACGCTGTGAACGCAATTTTGATCGCCCATCGTGTGACCACGTTGGAGCGTGTGCGTCTCGATGCGGGACGTCGAAACGAGCCATGGGAGATCACATTCCGAGCAAAACTCGTCGCGCAGTCGCCAAAAACCTCAAAAAGGTAGCACAAAATCGACCGATTTTTCGACGACGTTTAGCATTTTTCAGAGACCTTATCGAGCGCGCTCGCCAGGGGACAATAGCTCGCTAGACGTGTTTTGAACCCAGGAAGACGCTCCGCTACTCTCCCAAGGTCCTAGCGTTCGTCTTTCTATTGAAAAACGCGAAAAAGTGACCCAAAATCGTCCTTTTGCCATTTTGCAAAACACATTTCGGCACCTCCTGAACGCAATTCGCAATGGATTGCGCTAAAAGTGGCGCGCCTGGATCCGTCGCGATGCGTAGATGTTAAACGACATGCGGCATGCCATAGTCCAAAAAGTATTGCAAAAGTTACATGCGATTCCAAGGAGGGCCGACTCAAGTCGTACTCCGAATTCACCTGCTCGACTGGTTTGAGCAGGGTGCATTTTTGACAAAAATTTCACATATCGCGACCGGAAAACAGTCTACTAGACGTGCCTTCGCGCGGGAAGAACAGCCGTGACGTCGGAATTTGCGAAAAATGAGTGGTTCACAGCGAAAGTTGAGAAAAACAGGTTCCACGTATGCTAGACTGCATACGACTTCACCATCGTGTGCGCGCGAATTTTCTGATTGCAATGCACCTGTGTGGTGTCGAGAAAGCGGTTTGCAATCAAAAGTTATTCGCGAAAACGTGTGCCATGTTGTCGTTTCCCATACAAAGTTCTATTACGAAAGTGTCGACCGCGTAAATGTTTGCACTATACATTTCCCTATATGTTTTCGCTTTCCCATACAGTTGCTATTACACGCACTATGTTGGTTAGGTGCGCGCGTGCTTTACGTGCGTCGCATACTAAACGCCTGCTTATTTGTACTCGCGATACATTAAGTTGTGCATAGTGAAAATCATACTATTGCAAAAGGCATACTTTAATCAAGACACATACACCTGTAGCCATCTTCCCGCAAATCATGGGAAAGTACGCATGTGGTCAGCACGAGTCACCATAGTGAAAATCATATTAATGCAAAAGGCATACTTTAATCAAGACACATACACCTGTTGCATAAAGTGCGCAAATCACCTTATGTTGCGGTTCGTATCAATTTGACTATACAGCGGTCGACACCCAACTTAACGACTTTTCGACTCGAGGAAAAAGCTGCACTATAGTGAAACCAATATAAAAACAAGCCAAACGCGTCGGGGGCCGGTTTTGGGTTTCCCTATATATGTGGGGTGGTGTGTCGGTGCCGAGAATGAAAAAACTTTGTGTGTGCGTTTCGACGCAGATGCATTTAGTATGGATTTCTCACAGTCATTGGCATGTCTGCTTTGCGTGCTTAAACGTTGTTTTGGCAATCTGTGGTTTCTTGACTGTGCTTTCGCAGGGGTGATTCTGTCGCCTCTAAAGCTCGGCAAGGAACATTTGTAGTGTGCAGCGAGGTCTCGGAGAGTCCGAGGCGGTAGTTGTGTGCGACCGGTTTGTTGGGATTGTGTTTTTATGCTTTACGCATAACGATACAGTATCAATTGACACACTTTTGTGTTGCGCTGTGCACGTTGTGCCTGCTTGTTGGAGACCGTGGGTTGCGCGTTCAATGTGTGCGTTTTGTTTCCTTTGAGACGAAATGTGTGCGTTGTGCGTTAGCGCGAAGCACTCCAGCTTGCGTGTGCTGCGGCGTGTATCATCAACACTCCTATGCGTGCTATTGTGAACTTGCGCTATATAGCGCGTCGTGTGCGGTTTTGTGTGGGCAGTTTTCTGTCTGCGCGTGTGGCTGCATTGCGTCGTGTTGTGTGGCAAAGTTGAGCATTGGTTCGCTGGGGAAACCGATTCAGTTTTGTAGAATGAAATTGAATTGCTTGGTGCTGTTGTGTGTGGAGGGCAACCTCTGTGCGCGGCGGTGTCAGACATTTACTGCAGCTCGCAGAGTGCGGTTTGTGTCGTCCTTGTTGTAACGATCGCATTGACTGTTGTCTGTGTTAGTATCATTGCGGCTGGATCTGCAGTATCAGCGTGTCTGGTTTGGTTTTGTGCGGCTTGTCTTTATAGGCGAGTTGTGTGGAATGAGATCGCGCGCTGTTTATTGTATGTGAAAACGCATTGAAAACGCACAGCGCTTCATTGTGGGAATTATAATAGGCGCGCAGGCGTGCTTTTTGAGAGGCGATTAGCGTTGTCGATTTGTGCGGAACACATTGTGTGCTGTTGTGGCAGTAACTATTGTGTGGGATCTGCTGTGTTTGTGTGTGTCTTTGCTTTGTGGCGCATTGTCTGTCTTTCGAGATTGGCATTGTAAAGCGAGCGAGCGCATTCGCACTAGTATGTGAACATGCATTGTGAAAACGCAGGAGCTGCATTGTGGAGTGTGCAATAGACAGCGTGAGGCGCTTTTTAGTGTGTGCGGTGGTTTGTATTGCTGGATTTCGTTTTGTTTGTGTTGCGTTTGCAGCAGTGATTTGTGTGGGAAGCGCACTTTTGTGTGTGGAAAGCGCAGTTGCTATTGTGGATCGATGCAATAATAGGCGAATGGATGCAGTATGAATACCGTGCATAGCGAGTTGTGTTCAATCGTGTTGTTTGTCTTTCGTGAGAGAGAGCAAGGAGCGTGATTCGATACAAAGGATAACCGATGCGCTGCGTGCGCGTGTGTT